>OX401988.1:5000000-6200000 GCA_947859335.1 Tortricodes alternella | reverse complement strand
CGCATCAAATGTAGCTACAGCAACAAGTGACTTGAATGGAATGAAAACATGGCCAAAACGACGAAGACCGTCCGGTACGGTGTATGCTTTGAACCACGTTTAGTCACGTCGTTTATTTTCTTAATCTTTTCACCGCCAGAATTGAATACGATAACTACGTAAAAAGTTCCCTCAGCGCTACAGTCATATCTATAGATGACAAGACTAAATAAATTCATTAATGTTGGGCTATACGCATGCCTAAACGCTTTGGTCGATAAAAAATGGGGAATTCTTTTGAGGTAGTACTGGTGGCATTGGAATGGGGAAATGATACCAAGCGGCGAAAGGGTTAATGATAGACAGGTGACTTAAAGTGATGATTGATGATGCCACTAAAAGGTTTGATTATGTTCATTTTACGATTTACTCTCTTAAATTGTTAATCAACTATTAGTAAATTTTACAATTTTATAAATGCATTTACCAGAAATTGTAATAAATTACGGTCTTACACAATTGACGAAAGGTTTTCAAAAAATCCCTTTCCCCGACCCATTACACTGGAACAGGACTGGAAGTAAAAAAAAAACCTTATCCTCGATTGACCTTGAACGGCACCACGATCGGGCTGAACAAACAGAATACGGCAAACAGAAAAAAAGTAACAAATCACATTCAGTATTAATGTCGTGTATTGTGTGTTTTATATCGTAACTGAATAGGGATGTTTCCTGGGTAAAAAAATATAATTCTAATTAGTCCGTCAGTTAGATTATCAAAAAATATTGAACACGTATTTTTTGCTTTATCATATCAATCAAAATTGACAAAGATAACGCGCATCAAAGTTCGGGCGTGGGGGTTCATGACGTCACTTAATGTTAAAAAGTGTGCAAAGTCGTGACCTCACGCGGAACTTCAATGCACTACATCTTCGTCATTCTTTTGTTTAATTGACAAAACAAAAAATACGTTTTCAAAAGTTTTTGATAATGTAAATGACGGAATAAATCGTTTTTCTTTTTTTTTCAGCAAACTAGCCTATTGAAAACTTGTAATTGTCCCAATACCTTGAGATGCGTCATAACTAATAATAATAATATCAGGGGACAATCTACACAAATCGATCTAGTCCCAAAGTAAGCTTAAAAAAGCTTGTGTTATGGGTACTAGACGACGATATACATACTTATATAGAGAAACAAATACTTAAATACATAGGAAACATCCAGACTCAGGAACAAACATTCGTTGTTTATCACACAAATATTTGCCCTTACCGGGGATCGAACCCGGGACGCTAGCTTCGGAGGCAGGGTCACTACTAACTAGGCTACCCGCGTCGTCAGCATAACTATGCCTACAAATACTTTTGATTCTACGGGTCAAAAGCTCTGTGCTTATCAGGAGTGCTGATATACAGCCAACCACGCAGATCCTTTTATCGCCCTAACCGAGACCGAACTCTGTTACGCTTCGCCACGAACCAGCGAGCGCGTTCCACATGATGCACCATTTGAGTGGATGCAAAAAATACCAGTTGCACTCGCACGTATAAATGGGATGTGCCAATGTTTTACGAGAACAAGAAATCCCTTTTCATCTAATCAGGAGTTGAATTTCGAAAAATAAGTAAAGTTATAAATAAATAATCAGGGGACAATCTTAACATAAATCGATCTAGTCCCAAAGTAAGCTCTAAAAGGCTTGTTTTATATACTTACATAGATAAATAATGTTTTCAATATATAGGAAACATCCAAGATTCAGGAGTAACCATTCTTCGGCTAACTGCGACGTCAAAATCCTTTCTTAGTTCGCGCCTATTATACCCTAAAAGAGACCTACTTGAATACTTTCTTCACTTCACTTTTCACGTTCATAACTTACATAATATAGTTTCGCAGATTGGTTGATAGTTATGTGACTTAGTGCTATTTCGCGTGTATATGTGTATACCTACATATATAGATTCGACTATGGTTAATTTAGTATCATGGTGCATTACCTAATTGTAATACCGTGTAAATATATTTATAAATAAATCGTTTCGTGGGTCGATCGTTTGTGCGTTCATGCACTTAAGATACAGGTTAACCTAGGTTGGAATGTTGGGCGTGACATTATTTAGTTATTAATTCATCATGTACCTCAAAGGCGACCTAGGACTTTGTAAAATAAAATACGCATGTTATTTTATAGACCTCATTTAACCTCTCAAAGCTATGTAAATATAACAGGTACAACTCTCAATAACTCCGCTACAAAAACAAATACTCGCTTTCACGCTTTTAAAATACACACTACACAGTGTTGTCACAAACAAGTTGGTCTAAACAGTCGGTCGGTTCAAAGGGACATTACTCGTGGATAACTCGCAACCAGGTTGTGTTACGGAGTGGAAGCAATTGCGGCTGGGAACTGGCGCTCGTACAATTTCTATCCAGCATTTATGCCTCATTGGATTATTTCCATTTCTAGTTAACGTCCTCACACACTCTATCGTCTCAGTATAACAATAACATCGTTACAACTCCACCTTTCAGTTAAGGGTCAACTTTTCGCCAACTGGTCGTCAACCCGGCGTTCAATTTAAACATTATGAATAGCGATTCTAAGCGCGTAGTCGCCGAGAGGGCATTACAGATCCAACGAGTGGCGAGCGGGTCGTAGGTGGCCTGAGGATTCGACACGTGGGCAACGTGCGTCGACTACTACACTTCAATTTTGAAAAAAAACCCTGTGCTTTATAAGTACAATTTAAAGATTTTGTAAATGTTGCCACAAAAAAAAGTTATATGTAATATTGCTCGTCAGTGTTTGCTTCCTTCGGTTTTCTTTACCTTGTTGTTTTGTTTATTGATTTTCTTTTTAGTCCTTAGTGCTTTATTTTTGTTTATTTGTCATAATGTACTGTGTAATATGTTTGTGTCGCCTTTCGTGTTTTCATCGAGCGGTCCCAACGGAAGACCAGCGTTGGCTTTACAGCCAGCACATGCTGAGTTGGGACCGGTTCGCAACAATTATTTTTTTCTTTCTTGTTTTTTAAACGTGTTTGACTATATTAATTGTTGTGAATAAATTTAATTTCTTTCTTTCTTCTTCTTCTTCGTTCTTTGATTTTAATGTTTTCCTGAAGAATTTAACATCTAATCGGTTTGGTTTGACATTTTCCGCATACAAAATATGTCTAATAATAACTATTCCATAACGATTCGTTTGCTGAATCTAGGAACGCCGGTTCCTAGATTCAATAAACAAATCGTTCCAGACCGACTCAAAACCTACTGACGGCCACATCGAGTAGGTTTTGGGTCGGTCTGGTGTGCGACGATCTTAAACTCTGTTTCATTATTTGCTGAACGATTAAATAATGTACCAAGTATATTAAAGTTTAGCTTTTTATTATAATCCTTTTATCTAATAAACCTGTAGAAATGGCGTCTTTGTACGAGAAAGAAATTCACAAACAAATTAAACAGGCGAATGAGCAAATTTAATTTAAGAATGCCATTTTTGGATTTTTTGTCTATTTGACTCTCTGTTTGAACAGGTAGGTATCACAGAAGAACTACTTAAAGTATTAAAATAGTTAAAATAAACAGATTAAGGAAGGTCCAAAGGTTATTCCATTGTAATAAACAAACGCCGAAAAATTTTACAGCAAATTTAAATTGACGGGGCTACCCAATAACATATTATAGAAAGACACGTTATATCCATACTCAACGCGTTTTAAAAATGTGTCGTCGATAATTTTCTTCTTTTTTCGTTTCTTTTCGGCCAGTGCAGCTTTACGTGACATTTGACATGCGGATATTACACATTAATTTGGAATATGGCGATCATGTATGAACAAAATAAATGCGTTTTAGTACTTCTATTTACGTTGAATGTACCTACAAATGAAATAAAGCATCAGTTCTTCCTTTTATTTATTTTGTAGTATTATGAACCGACATTTGGCTCAAGAACGGCTTTTTTGAGAACATTTTCAATAGAGCACGACATGTGTTACTCGGCCAGAAGTCCGCGCATGACTAATTGAAAGCAACCCAATTGGGTTGCTTTTTGGGTTTAAATTTTGAGCTTGAAAGACGCATCTTTGGTTTTTTTAATATCATTGGGGCTAGCTGGATCAACTAACGAATTTTTATAAATTTCAGATTGTGTCTGGTCTGTTGGTTCTCAAGATACAATGTACAAAAAATATACAGCCTGTCGGGAAATGGATCCGAAAGCCGGCGTTGAAATTTTCACAGACACTGTATTTCTGTTGCCGCTATAACAACAAATACTAAAAAACAAAATAAAATAAATAATTAAGGGGACTCTCATACAACAAACGTGATTTTTTTCCTCGTTTTTGCTCGGTATTGATAACGGCAACAGGTAGGCGCTTGAAATATTCACAAAATATTTAGATATATATATTCACTTATACAAATAAATAATTAAATTAAAACAAATTAAATATCTAAGGGGGGCTCCCATGCAGCAAACGTGTTTTTTTTTGCTTGATTATAGATAATGGTATAGAACCCTTCGTGCGCGAGTCCGACTCGCACTTTGCCGGTTTTTTCTAAAAAGTTTTATTATACAGTAGTTTCAAAATTTCCAAGTGCCACTTTATGAGAGATGCGACAGATGCGAGCAGCACAGGTCATTGTGGCGACCATTGTGGGAGACCAATGTCCAGCACTTGAAGGCTTCCTGCTAAAGTGATGACGACATTTTACTGAATTTTTATATAAATAAACGGTTTCCTAGAATTCCAACAATTACACTTATTAAATATTTTCTGTTATTTAGGGGCTTTGATGACACTTAGAGTTTTTTCCATATAGGGTTCATGCCTATTTATAATAATCTGTAGTTGTGTACTCTCCGTTCATATAAATCGCATTGACTAGCAAAGAAAAATTGTAAATTAGGAACTAAAATAATATAGGTATACATTTGTATACAAGGTCCCAGTTACTAAAAGCCTATTTATTTATACATTCGGAATATTTTAAGGAGGCGACACAAAAGGTGTTTCCCAAAATTTAAAGTAACGGCAAACTTTACCAACTTTTTTATCTCACGTTTCGATAGAAAGAAATTTTTTGTGGATATTTTTCTGAGTGCGAGATCATATTTCTATTTTATTCTTTGCAAATATTTTAGATGTCATGAATAATTTACTTAAAAGCGTGTTAAAAATAGTTATAAATGTTGATAAAGCTGTCATTAACATTTTGTAGATGAGATGTTTTTATGGCGAAGGAGATGATGAACTAAATTGAGTGTGTCAGAAAAAAAAGAAAAGAGTTAAAGATGCGAACTAAAATGTAATAAAAATAAAAATAAAAAGAATGTAATGAACACGTAGCGGTATCAAATTGAAATTAATATCAAATTCTCAGGTTTGCAATTTCTTAAAGCTGTGAAAATTTCACCCTTCTAAGTCACATATTTTGATACTTTCAAGGGAATCCAAAGTGAATCAAAACCTAAAGGGTATTTCCTGTTGACCCAGAATCATGAAATTTGGCAAGAAGCAGTATCTTACAGTACAAGTAAAGGAAAAAGTCCGAAAACTGTAAATTTGTAATTACATCACATAAAAAAATTGTTAAACGGAATAACCTTTGCAACGTCGTATCACACTCGACGGTTGCACGGAGATAGGAACTTGCGAAAGTAATTTTTTGTCTTATATCGTAGGGAGGTTGTAAATGGTTACCCGGTTACTAAAAGCCATTTTATTTTTTATTTTTAGGGTTCCGTACCTATAGTGTACTGTCTGTTTTTCATAGGAAATTACGGGACCCTCGGCGCGCGAGTCAGACTCGCACATGCTTTTTCTTCTATAAGTAATAATCCGAAACTTATAATTCCTTGCAGTTATCATTATAATATTTTTCCCTCTTTCTCTTTGTCCCTGGCAAAAATCAAAAATCCTTTTAGAGTGCCGTTTTTGTTTTTGAGTTATTTCATTTTCACGATCAGATAGATACATTAGGTTAGGAGGTTTTAAATAGATATGAAGGGAACCCAATTTAAACTACCCCAACAGCTTAATAGCTCATTGTTTATAGAAATGTATTTAACTTACTCCAAAAACCCCTAACACGAAACATCGTTTTAGAAATGACAAATAATGTAGAAGCGATTTTAAATAAACGAGCAGTCAGAAAACATATACTGTTATATCTTTATCTACACCCATATCATAAAACCTCCATAGTTTAATCAAAAACCGTAGGAAATGACCACCATTCTGACAACCAATTAGGTAAAACGAGTGCTGCAATGTTATTCCCGTATCGATTTTAGTATAGAAATGAGATTAAATTTGGAACAGCTGTCAAAACTCAAGTGGGTCTCTATTCTAGTATCCATAGATATTAAAACAGTTATTGATACGAAACGTCAATTCAGTATGTTTTTTTTAATATAAACTGCACAACATTTGATCTCGAGTGACATGAGAATAGAGACTTCATTTGTTTGTCTATGATTTAAAAAATGGTCTTGACGGAGGATCGAATTGCCGCCATTATGTTGGTGTTTTGCTGAACGAAAGTAGAATTGTTGTTGAATTGAATAGAAAAAGTTGTTTGTAATTTACATTTTAGTTGAAAATATGAATAGTAGTCTTCTCGGAGTGTGTGTGATATGAAAATGCACCGGATATCGGAAATATGCAGCCACGATTGCAACAAATAACTTGTTGCCAGAAAATATTGTTTCTGAACCCATCATGAAGGATTTATAATATGTGTGTAGATAAAGTTATGTATGCAACTCTGCATAATTTGGCCTTAAAACACACGTGCGATCTTATTATGAAACTCGCTAAAGCTCGTTTCATGAAAACCGCACTAGTGTTTTAAGACCTATCATTATGGAACCGTTGCATAAACTACTATTAGAGTTTTGTCGCAGGTCAGCAAAAAACGGATCGCAAAAATTTTGTTCGCGTAGTCGGTTCTAGTACGTTAGTACAGTTGAGTTCATAAATATACGCTACCCAAGGGGCAAAATTATCTGAGCGCTCTTTCGCCCTTGACAATAAAGTCGTGATTACATATTTTTGACCACTTTATCCGCGTAGATATTTTTGACCTCGACTGTACATTATACTTGTTCTGACATTATATTATGAATATGCACAATATGCTGTAGAAATTTCCCCGTCTAGTATAGGTACAGTCGACAAAGAAAGTGCTTTACCACTCTTGAACTTTAATGACATTATATCGAAAAGTTGTAAACCTATTTCTTGGTCGACGATAGATCATTCGTCAGCTCATCAGCTGTAATGTGAATTAGCGTAACCGCCAAAATGACGAAATTGAGTTATATATACAGTTCGACTGCAACTTACAACAATTACAGGTTACGTTAACGAAAATTCAAGGCTTTTTTTATATTTCAACTCGTTACCTCGGTAATATCATAGTATAAAGAGGAGGAAGTAAGTTATCTACATAAGAACGCACCGCGCGCGGCTTGTATGTGTGCGCCAAAGTATCTATGCGTCGCCGCACGCACACTTAAACAAATCTCGACCCGCTTAGTAAGGCGAAACGGGTCGAGATTTTATTTAAAGTGCGTTTGTATGAAGATAACCTACTTCCCTTCTCTTTATACTATGGTAATATTATAAGCATTATTATAATCGTCTTAAAAGCAATATATTTTTGCCAACCGTAAGAAACCAACTAGCTGCGTAATACTTTATAAAAGTAAAGTTTGCGACTTTCCCAAGTACTTTATTGTACTCAAACCGCCCCGAAGTGGTTTAAATTAAAACTTTTTCTTTACTTTCGAATCAGCATTGTGTTGAAATTCATTGCGTTCGATTCATTATTAGTATTCCCCTTCCAACCAACCTTTTGTTTTCAGTTCTTTGTTAACGAATAAATTACTTAAATGACTTTACATAATATAACTAGTAGAACAAATATCTTAATTCTTATCTTTATCCGATTCTTGTTAAATTACGTCTAATTACTTTTTTTACCATTCAACGTCGCAATGACAGATGATAAACGTACCGTCACTCGAAACACCACTTAGACGCGAACTCTACGAGCGAGTGTATCTTGACGATATCATCATCCTGCCTCTTCTTGTTAAACAACTCTGAAGGCGCTACCTCCACGAGCGAGTGTATCGTGACAATATCATTTTCCTGTCTCGTCCTGTTAAACAACTCTGAAGGCGCTACCTCCACGAGCGGGTGTATCGTGACGATATCATCATCTTGCCTCATCCTGTTAAACAACTCTGAAAGCACTACCTCCACGAGCGAGTGTATCGTGACGATATCATCATCCTGCTTCGGCCTGTTTAACAACTCTGAAGACACTACCTCCATGAGTGGGTGTATCGTGACAATATCATCATCCTGCCTCGTCCTGTTAAACAAATCTGAAAGCGCCCCCACCACGAGCGAGTTTATCAGGATGATATCATCGTCCTTCCTGGTCCGGTTAAACAACTCTGAAGGCGCCACCTCCACGAGTGAGTTTATCTCGATGATATCATTGTTCTGCCTCGTCTTGTTAAACAACTCTGAAGGCGCCACCTCCACGAGTGAATTTATCGCGACGATATCATCAGCCTGCCTCTTCTTGTTAAACAACTCTAAAAGCGCCACCTCCATGAGCGAGTGTATCGCGAGGATATCATCATGCTGCCTTGTCCTGTTAAACAACTCTGAAGGCACCACCTCCACGAGTGAATTTATCGCGACGATATCATCATCCTGCCTCTTCTTGTTAAACAACTCTAAGAGCGCCACCTCCATGAGCGAGTGTATCGCGACGATATCATCATGCTGCCTCGTCCTGATAAACAACTCTGAAGGCGCCACCTCCACGGGCGAATTTATCGTGACGATATTATCATCCTGCCTCTTCTTGTTAAACAACTCTAAAAGCGCCACCTCCATGAGCGAGTGTATCGCGACGATATCATCATGCTGCCTCGTCCTGTTAAACAACTCTGAAGGCGCCACCTTCACGAGTCGGCCACATCGTATGAAATCGTCGTGATACACTTGCTCGTAGAGGTGATACCTTACTCACCGTGAATAGGTATATCCTAAGAAAGGATTTTCTGAAATTCCCTAAGATCATGAAACAGAGGTTCAAAGTTTGTGTATAAATTCAGGGATACCACGACCGAAGTTGCATTGCCAGTTCTAATTATAATACACATTTATAGTAGGGGTTTCGAACCCTAAGTCAACAACGCTGTTGATCTTCAATTTATCTTATTCTAACACAGGTCGACTTGGGAGCTCATCATTCTAATTATTAATTGAAATCTATTCTCTAACATAGATTTAATCTTTATTTAGTAGAAAGATGATGATGTATATTTAGGATTAGCACCGACTTCAACAACGCAATTAATCTTAATACTCCGTTAAGGCGCATATCGCCACACACGGTCACAATAATAGGCAAACTACCGAGTACCTATGACATTTTCTTTGATATTTCGCAAGATCGGAGATCGAGATTCAGGTGATCCGCAAATGATCATGAGTAGCCGATACCCCAATGAATTGCTAAACGTATGGGGCAGGAAGCGGGGCACATTGATTGTTGAACAGACAGCCGATGGGGCTGAAGTTCTTGAGTGGCAACCGCGTAGGTACACGGTGGGCTCGCGACCTGGTGAAGATTGCGGGACTCCGCTTTTTGCTGCTCCAATTTATTGCTGCAATCCGGACTATTCTCAAAAGCTTACATTCAAACTTTTTGATGAATGAAGTGATGAAATATGTAATCTTTTTGGGGATAGCTAAATTGTAGCAATAAATTGGCAAAAAACTAGCCCGTTTACGA
The DNA here is from genome assembly GCA_947859335.1 of Tortricodes alternella. Taxonomy (NCBI): domain Eukaryota; kingdom Metazoa; phylum Arthropoda; class Insecta; order Lepidoptera; family Tortricidae; genus Tortricodes; species Tortricodes alternella. The sequence goes on along the minus strand of OX401988.1, from coordinate 6,190,167 downwards.
GCCCATTTAGCAATAACTTTCACCAAATGCCACGGACGCATTTGTGAGTCTCGCCCAGTATCCTGATAAGGCGTCTGGTAAAGTCGGAAAGGGTGGCAATGAAGGTGCAGAGTGTGATACATGTAAGTTATACTCGACACGTTAAGACGGTTACAATTGCCATCAGTCACTGTCTATTTGCACCGGAGTGAACGAAAAGCACTGTGCGGTTAATTATAAGCAGAAAATCAAAAACTGATGAGTTATAAATAAACACTATACACGTATAAGATAAATCAGCAAACTCTTAGTATGGGCGTGATGTAATAGTGCTATTAATTATAGACCCATAAGTTAAATAAATTGAGACATAGAACTGTTTAAAGAGGATTTTTTTTCGATTTGCCAAATCAGATAGTCTATCAAAAAACTTTTTAAGTAATGCCGATTCAGGTTTTGTCGGTGCCTTAACTGTACAGGTAAACCGGAGCGTGTATTTGGCACACCACATGTTGATAGACGCCTTTGTTGCACATCCACAAAAGAAATGTCGTAGATTATTATTCATCGACGCCACATCCCTTTGTTCAGAGGCAATAGGTTTCAGGATATACCTCTGTGTAAACAATACGAGTATGATTAGGATTCAGTTCATCTATTTGTTTATGAATATGAATTTATATTCAATACAGTATCATCTATACACATAATAATATTGTAAAGTGGAAAAGTCTGTACATAGAAGATAACAATGACAAAATGCTACGGTGGCTTTGTTTGTTTGACTGATACCATAAAATCGTCAGCACGGAGAAATTTAGGTGATGATTACAAGTTACTCCTCTGCTGCACTGGGAGTGAAGAAATAGTATAGAATGCGTGCAGATGCTTATCATCCTGGCATGTCGTAAAAGTCCACTAAGGGACGGGTCCTCTCCAACATGGTGGACTATCTGTATGGGCGATGGGCTGATCACCTGTCACCATACGGTTCATCATTACCATCTTAGGACTAATTAATCGAACGTGGCCACAAGTACTCTTGTGGCTCTGGCCACCCCATTAGGGATTTCGGGCGTGATAATATGTATGTATGTATTACAAGTTCGATAATAAAACTTCAACAAATAAACAATGCTTTGTATGACAAGAGCTCATTTATAACTGCGATAGGTGCTTTTAACAACCTCCCTGTAGATTTAAAAACATTGGAAGGTAAAATGTTCAAATTGAAATTGAAAAATAGGATTGTTGATAAAGTATTTTATAATTTACAAGACTATTACGAATCTTAAATTTATCTTAAACTCAATTTAGCTTTACACGATGTGCTTTGAGCCACTTTAGACCCTCAATAACTATTGAAGCAATATCGAATATTGTTGCCTCGAAAGTACGAATCCAATTTGCACGAATTCTCTAAGTCTTAGTTGCCATTGGTAGGATAAGCTAATGTCTCTTGCTCTTCCTCTTGCAGTGCCTGAGAGTACTAAGTAGCTTTAATTAGTATTTTTTATTTTTGTTTGATCTTTTGTTTATTGTGTGTGTGTTATTTCCTGGATGTGCCTACATCTTTTAGTGTATAAGCTCTACGTGTTTACTAATAATATTGTATATTGTATATGGATCATATCCCTGCGGAGATCTGAAATAAATGAATTTTAATTATTTTAAATTTAATTTTAGTACCAAATTAGTGGGTTACGTTGAAATTAATTTCACAGCATAAAACATTATGGTATTTTATCTCATTGGAACTCAAACTCTGATATACAAACCTAGTTTTGAATTTGTAATATTAATGTATACTGTCTGCAAAGTTAATTCCAGGTAATTTAAAAATCTCCGATGCTTTAAGTTTCATACAAACATCTCAAGCATACCTAGACAGCCCAAATCCCGCGAGATCCGCGTTGCTTCTCGTTATCAATATTAATAAGGGCAAATTGCGCTGGTCTTATCCTAATCGATAGTCTCAAACACGCCTGCTATCCTGAAGCGGAGCGGTGCAATTTGACGCTAACTCCTATCATTTTGCGGTAATATCCCTTTTTAGGGTTCCGTACCTCAAAAGGAAAAAAGGAACCCTTATAGGATCACTCGGTTGTACGTCTGTCTGTCAAGACCTTTTTCTCAGGAACGCGTGGAGGTATCAAGTTAAAATTAATATCAAATACTCAAGTCTGCAAATTTCTTAAAGCTATGAAAAAATCAACCTTCTAAGTCACCGCAATCAAAAGATATGGCTGTTTATGTCTCATATTTTGATACTTTCAAGGGAATCCAAAGGGAATCAAAGCCTATATGGTACTTCCCGTTGACCTAGAATCATGAAATTTGGCAAGAAGCAGTGTCTTACAGCACAAAAAAAGGAAAAAGTCCGAAAACCGTGAATTTGTAATTACATCCAATAAAAAAAAATGGAAACTGAATAACCTTTGCAAAGTCGTATCACGCTCTACGATTGAACGGAGATAGGAACTTGCGAAAGTTATTTTTTGTTTTATTTCATAGGTAGGTTGTAAATGGTTACCCCGTTGTAAAAAGCTATTTATTTTTTATTTTTTAGGGTTCCGTACTTACAAGGTACTGTTTCTTTTTATACGTAATTGCGGAACCCTCGGCGCGCGAGTCAGGCTCGCACTTGACCGGTTTTTTTATACTGAATTCAGCGCGTTCCCGCGGTAAATACGTCCTATAACAGTTACTTTGAATATTTTCATTCTTGAACTAAGTTAATTGAGTAGGGAAATGTTGTAAACGGAATTAAGTACAAAAGTTACGACGCGATTGTTTCGTAGATTTTGTAGCTTTACCTACATAAGCCAGTCTACATATCAGACGGGCTATGCGGCTCAAAGAAATGTTTTAAAATGAGCGGAATCGCTTTTCGTACATCATACGCACACGTATATTAGGTAAGTATGTATAGCTGGTTATCTGTCGTCATTAAACTGATTTTATTTGTAAACGTATAGCTTTGATCGTGGTAGGCCTAAAGAAAAACACGTTTGAATTTCACTATACATAACAGGTGGATTCCACTATAGGTATATATTACGTCAATAGGCTTCAAAACAGGGGACAGTTTCAAGCGGTCTAAAAACGCGCTCGGAAGTTATGTTTGATGTAAATCTTGACAAGCCTTTAAATTTACAAGGAGTCGTGCTCTATCGTTGTGCACTCATCACGTAGCATCTGAACCTCGAAATGCCCCATAGACAGGGCACACACAGTGAATGTGTTAAAACTGGATTTTCAGTTTATTTTCGTCGTCGAAGCTGAACTTACATTAAGGCGAGAAGTTACGGCCTCGAGTTACGTGTACAACTTCATGTGCGTATGAGCAGAAATTCCTTGCACGTGCCGTCGGTAAGGGGAACTCGTTCTAAGGGAAAAGTCAGCTATGCTATTATAATAGTAGTTTATGCAACGGTTGCATAATGATAGGCCTTAAAACACTAGTGCGGTTTTATTAAACGAGCCGATAGGCGAGTTTCATAATAAGATCGCACGTGTGTTTTAAGGCCAAATTATGCAGAGTTGCATACATAACTTTATCTACACACATATTATAAATCCTCCATGATGGGTTCAGAAACAATATTTTCTGGTAACAAGTTATTTGTTGCAATCGTGGCTGCATATTTCCGATATCCGGCGCATTTTCACATCACACACACTCCGAGAAGACTACTTACTATTCATATTTTCAACTAAAATGTAAATTACAAACAACTTTTTCTATTCAATTCAACAACAATTCTACTTTCGTTCAGCAAAACGTCAACATGGCGCCAATTCGGTCCTCCGTCAAGACCATTTTTTTTTTAAATCATAGACAAACGGATGAAGTCTCTATTCTCAAGTCACTCGAGATTAAATATTGTGCAGTTTATATTAAAAAAACATACTGAATTGACGTTTCGTATCAATAACTTTTAATATCTATGGATACTAGAATAGAGACCCACTTGAGTTTTGACAGCTGTTCCAAATTTAATCTCATTTCTTTACTAAAAACGATAAAGAAGTCATGTTATTTCTTTATCGCAGCACTGGTTTTTCCTAATTGGTTGTCAAAATGGTGGTCATTTCATACGGTTTTTGATTAACCAATGGAGGTTTTATGATATGGGTGTAGATATATATACGTCACTCATTTTGACTCTCATTTCGATAGACAATCATAAATTGACCCGCGCGCTTTTATTGCGAAATTAGGTACATGTTCGTGGCCGGCGGCTGCTTCAAAATACATCTAAGGACGAAGACACACGAACATGAGCCGAGTTAACCAATCAGATTGCTTTATCGTATGTCAAATATTTCAATGACATACGATAAAGCAATCTGATTGGTTAGCTCGGCTCATCTCCGTCCCGCTCCGCTCCAGTGGAAAGGCACCCTTAGGCTTGCCGGGGAGTTCGGTGACGAAATGCTACTTCAGAAAGTCACACAACTGAAGTATGTGGCGTCAGTTCAATTTTTATAGTAAGCTTATTGGAGTTATTCGAGTTTTCTCACGATGTTTGAACCACAATGTCTTTATTAGTGACGTAGTATTTTACGTTGGCGCGGCAAATTTTTACCAAAATTGTCTATACGAGGGCCGGCCCTCTTCATTATCATGCTACTTTTAACTGCTTGCTCCGGCACACTATAAACATATAATATAGACAGGAGTAAAATGCTGCCACTTCCTAACTAAAACACAGCTAAGTGATACTAACCGCCTTGCACTTAGCCATGTTTTAGCCAAGCGCGGGTCCACCGTTATGGGCACGATGGGCATGCCCACAACCCTAATAGACTTGCGATGACCTTTGTATAAATGCACTATAAATATATAATAGTCGGTGGCAAGTACATTAGGTATACAACTATACATCTCTCATACTGTGTTCGTTATGTCCATAAGTGTTAGTTACAATTATTTAGAAACTAGGTTAGTTTACAGACCAAGGCATTTTGCTAACCGGACAAAATACAACTAAGGTGCTCTGCTCGCCAAGGCTATATGCAAGTAAGGACAACGGGACCCAACCCGGTAAATTAAGGATATTTCTAAAGCAAAATATAACCTACATTTTCCCCTAGAGGTACACTAGGTATATCTATCTATGTACAGTACAATCTGTTTGTTGTGGTACTTATCGGCGGAACACTCAGGCCGAGGGCTCTCGCGCAGTGTCCGGTTGCGTTTGCCTAGACGACAAACACTATGGACTGTGCTATGGAGCTATAGTTAGAAGTGTATTGTCGAGGGGGAAAAGGGGTTTATCGGCCTGGGCCTCTATTCGGTACTGCTAAGTGATTATACGCTACTAATACAAACGAAAAATCACTCTGAACGACGACTAATTTATTCAAACTAATCAACTGACAATTGGGTAACACACACTTCAAGAAACAAAACCGGTCGAGGGTTCCGTACTTACGTATGGAAAGAAGGTATGGAACCATAAAAATAAAAAATGAAAGGTAAATTGCGGTTTACGATTTAAGACGTATTAAAAAAAACTACTTACTAGCTCTCGTCCAAACCAATTTTCGGTGGAAGTTTACATGGTAATAATGTGCATCATAAAAATATATATATTTTTTTAGTTTAATCATTCTCTTATTTTAGAAGTTGTATGGACACATTTGACCACTTTGGAAGTGTCTCTCGCGCAAACTATTTAGTTTAGAAAAAAAAAATATTAGAAACCTCAATATCATTTTTGAGTACCTATCCATAGATCACAAGTATGGGTTTGATGGAAAAAAAATTGAGTTTCAGTTCTAAGTATGGGGAACCCCCAAAATATATTGTTTTTTTTTTTCGATTTTTGTGGGAATATCTTAATGTGGTATACAGAATACATCTACTTACCAAGTTTCAACAGCATAGTTCTTATTGTTTCGGAAAAAGGTGGCTGTCACATGCGGACGGACAGACAGACAGACAGACATGACGAATCCATAAGGGTTATGTTTTTTGCCATTTGGCTACGGAGCCCTTAAAATTGTCCCTCCTGTGATCAAAAGTTAAAGAAAACGACTGCTTAATTTTACGTTTTCTTCATACAGGCCAAAACTATGCATAATATCCTACATGCGGATATAGTCCAAGCGAAAAAATCGAGCCTCAGGGTCTTTAACTTTCAGAAACAGGAGGGGACAGTTCTGAACCTAAACGTGTTTATGACCCAATTATTTTGGTTCAATGCGGAAACTATGCAATAAAGTCAATTAAAATTAATTATATTCGTACTCGTTACATTCAGATTCTATTAACAGCAAGATTTCTATTCAGATCATAACAGTTTCTTCAACCATCACATGACATGAAAGATAAAACATATGACACTAAATCCCTTAGAAAGAAAATATATTATTCACCACACGTCTGTCTTACACAATAAGAAAAACCAAAACAAAAACAATACAGAAAAACGAGGGATGTGTGTCATCGCGGTGAATTGGACACTGGCTCAGCATAATGCCGAGGTGTCAGACACCCGCAGCGCTGATTTTCACCGCACCGTCTGTCATTATCCAAGCGCTATACAAGCACACTATGCACAAATAACTACACAAAACTACTTGGATAAATCGCCTTTCGAAAGAAAAAGAATAAAACCTCAAATAACATAGTTACTTTAAAATAATATACTTGGTATACAGCATACGGTGAGGTAAATCAAACTGAAATAATACAGCTGTGTGATTTTTTAACATGCGCAGCGGCTGATCAGCCATGAAGTACACATTGTCATTTAAACCGAATAACTTTGTTCTTAGTCTAAATTAAGAGGAGTGTGAAACAGCGGCAAAAATCACCCTTTTCATACAAAAGGCGATAACGATTTCTACCCCTTAAATGTTAACTGATTTTAACTGATTTTTGATAGGTTGTCAGACAACAAAATCTAGGTCTATACGTTTTTGAATTTTGATTTGATTTGGCGAGTCAAATAATCGCCGAAATTAGTTTTGTATGAGAATATTGAAACAGCAATAAAACTGAATGTATTGATTGTAGTGAAAAAACAAAAACGTATAGACCTAGATTTTGTTCTGACTGACAACCTATCAAAAATTTGTCAAAATCGGTCAACATTTAAGGGGTAGACGTTGTTATCGCCTTTTGTATGAAAAGCCGTAGGTTCACACTCCTCTTAATAGTTTCGTTTATCCGCTGATCAGCCGCTGCAAACGTTAGAAAATGACACCCCAGGACAAGGAGACAAAATAAACAACAAGTAGATTAATTTGTAATAGTACTGATTTCGGGATTAGGATTTTTGGAGCGTCAACCTATATATACCCTTTAAGCTTTCGAATAAAGGTGTACCTGCTAAACGCCCCTTGGATAGAAGCAGGGATATCAGTCCCTTTGTGTTATATTTCAATTATTACGCAGAACCCTCTCACGCATTAGACATGGTATTAATTCGATTCTGTAATCAGGATGTGTAAGTGGATGCACAACGCAATTAACGCACCTGGCACAGCGAGTGATAGGAAATTACTTTAGGGAAGCATGGCAAATGTGTGAGTTGATATGGAAAAGTTTACATGTGTGTGTGTTGGTGTCTGTTATAAATTCAGAACACTAAACAAACAACATCTCCATCTTTATAATTGACCATGGAGACTGTCTACATCTCCATGTAACCTAGATTAATCAATTTAGATGTTTTCTCTGTTTTAATATTATTCTGATTATTATGACCCTTAGAGACTTTATACATGTCTAAGGCACTTAAATTTACTTGTTTAGACGCGGAGACTATACATCTCCCTTATTAGTTGTATACGATAATTAATTTGTGCCCATTAGGTTTATTTGTTGCACTTTTTATGTTAGTTTTAGTTATATGTAATTTTAAAGTGGAAAAAAGACTTACTGCTGAGTTTCTTGCGGCGTTTCTTCTCAGCACATGTCACCTTTCGAAGCGCTGGTAGATTCAGACATGTAAAAGAGCCCGTGAGGCCTACTTGCAAAATAAATATTTTCATTTTCATTTTCATTTTCAACACCACTACATATATAAAAAATTATAATAAATTGTCAATTAAAATGGTACCGCCGTTGCTGTTTATACGTCTCTCTCTTATAATTATTACTAGTGGACCCGCCACAGCTTTGCCCGCGGTATTCTCCATACAAACTTTATCACCTCTTTTCACCCCTTTAGGGATGGAATTTCAAAAAATCCCCCCGTAGTGCACCTCTACGGTACTCGAGGAATATCTCCTCCAAATTTCAAACCTCTAGGACTACCCATTTAGGCTGTAAGTTGTCTATAACTGAGTTACTGTTTTATATAAGTATGTATTAATAATTTTTTTTAGACTTGCTTTGAAAAATTGACTTTGTACAATTCTATTCCACTGTACCTAAGCAATATGTTATATCACATCGCTTTGTTCTGTCTTTATATTACTATGGGAAGTTTAAATTGAAGTAATCAATACCTACGACGTTTTGATAATTTATTTATCTACACCCATATCATAAAACCTCCATTGGTTAATCAAAAACCCTAGGAAATGACCACCATTTTGACAACCAATTAGGAAAAACCAGTGCTGCGATAAAGAAATAACATGACTTCTTTATCGTTTTTAGTAAAGAAATGAGATTAAATTTGGAACAGCTGTCAAAACTCAAGTGGGTCTCTATTCTAGTATCCATAGATAATAAAACAGTTATTGATACGAAACGTCAATTCAGTATGTTTTTTTAATATAAACTGCACAATATTTGATCTCGAGTGACGTGAGAATAGAGACTTCATCCGTTTGTCTATGATTTAAAAAAAAATGGTCTTGACGGAGGACCGCCATGTTGGTGTTTTGCTAAACGAAAGTAGAATTGTTTTTGAATTGAATAGAAAAAGTTGTTTGTAATTTACATTTTAGTTGAAAATATGAATAGTAAGTAGTCTTCTCAGAGTGTGTGTGATGTGAAATTGCGCCGGATATCGGAAATATGCAGCCACGATTGCAACAAATAACTTGTTGCCAGAAAATATTGTTTCTGAACCCATCATGGAGCATTTATAATATGTGTGTAGATAAAGTTATGTATGCAACTCTGCATAATTTGGCCTTAAAACACACGTGCGATCTTATTATGAAACTCGCTAAAGCTCGTTTCATGAAAACCGCACTAGTGTTTTAAGGCCTATCATTATGCAACCGTTGCATAAACTACTATTATTTATTTGTATTGTACGCATACATGTAGTTCACAGGATGGTAAAAAGACAGTCAATTGGTGTCATACATGCTACTTCTGGAGAGGTGTAAGTATTTTCCCCTAAAGTTGTATTTCAAGTTTAGTTAGATAATCTAGTCATATCTGACTCATGCAATTAGTATAATTAAGTTGTATAAAGCAACTTAAACTTAGTGCGAGTTAAAATGTTTAGGCATTGCTGACTACTTTTGGTTTCTTAGTTTCCCTATTGGAGGGTATTCATCAGTAGGTACCCTTGCTATGAGTTTATGCAAACCGTTCTCGTTATCGAAATCTATCGAAAATACTGCGCTTGTTGCCGATACACTTAAAAGGGACCGCGTGATAGTTTTCGATAACGAGAACGGTTTGCGTAAACTCATGGTACACGACTTCGCCGACTCCATAGTAACAAATAGATCAGATAACTCTAAGGCTTTTTGCGCAAATTGAGTCTTTCTGCACAAATTGTATGTTCTCGTAAAAAGGACCAAGCGATAGTTTTCGATAACGAGAACGGTTTGCGTAAACTCATGGTACACGACTTCGTCGACTCCATAGTAACAAATTGCTTAGATAAATTCGCATTAATAAAGCCGGCCTATTTAGCGCACTCGCAATACTCGTAATAATAGTGCATGTATATTTATGAATATGTGATTTAGAAATGTGTATGTGTTTTCTTAATAAACTTCAACAATTGACTAAGATTCAAAAAGAGGTATCCAATCCAATGACCCATTTTCGCCGCCTGCACGAGTAAACTCGAATTCTCTCGGTAACTTGGTCCTCGTAAATTCTTTATACGCATCCTCGGAGGTAAACACCATCTGTTCCCACTTCGCTTATTCGTGAATTTTTCATTGATATTTGGGATACCGCCATCTTTAAGTCTTCAATTTATAAAAGTGTGCTGGAGATTGCGTTGTTATTCAAAAAAAGGTAAGGCAACTGTGATAAATAATCGACCGAGCGAGCGAAGCGTCTCCGTTTCAGCTTGGGCAAAAATGCTTTCGTATGTCCAGCGGATGTCCATTTGTTCTCGTCTACAGCTCGCAGTTCTCATCTGATTCTCGTGAAATTTTTGTCAGCAGGTTCGATAATTATATAGTTTTTTTTTGTTGATTCGGTGTTTCGAATCTTATCAAAATGGCCGAGATATGGGGGATTTTGCAATTAAAAACTAATTTGCGGTGTTAGTTAACTGACCCGACCTATGTAGATGTATGGGAATATCAGTTTTCCAATGGCAAAGTTAAGTTTGTCGCGAGGTCCACAGCTCACGGAGCCACTAGTATAATATTATTTAAACTTTGTTGCACAATATATATATCGGTACAATAGGCCGACTTAATGGCCTAATAACATATTTCTCGGTGCCTTAAACTCGCGTGGAGTCGCGGGTTCGAATGCCGCTAGGGGCAAACTTTGTGTAATGATCAAGAACGTTTGTATCCAAGTCATAGATAAGTAACGGTAATTTAAAAAATCTATATTTAGGGCCAATTTGAAAGTGATGTTAGATTTAAAAATCACTAAACTTAAAATAAGAAACGTCAAACTTGATTTTGATAGTTCTGCGCCTCTATTCGGGAACGCTAAGTGATGTTGTAGCGACTCGTAAGCGAGATTTCTCATCCCACTCATCCGCACGACGCGTAATGCGTAATAGCGAGATGAGAAATCTCGCTCGCGAATCGCTACAGAATCACTTAACGTTCCCGAATAGAGGCGCTTGGCTATACAAAATCGATTTTGATATTTCTTTTTGTGTAGAAAATTTTAAAATAATAAGATACCTTTTCGAATTGGGTCCTTATCGCCGAATTCAGAAACGCCACTTAAGCATTGATTAGAGATTAAATAGTTAAATGTCGCCCAACTAGTTGTCATCCTATACCAAAACGTCACTCAAACGTCACTTTAATTAAAGATCAATTTGAGTAGCCTTTCTGAATTTGGCACAACTAGCCTTCTAAGCTATTAGCAGACTAATTGCCCAAATCGTTTTTGGGTTACGACAAGATGAAATTTTAATAATGTCAATTATAGAAACCAATCGATTTCCATTTCAAAGAAAATAACACAACAAAGCGACATGGGGTACCATGTCGCTTTGTTGTGTTATTTTCTTTGAATTTCTATATTGCTAAGAAGAATGTCGAATAGAGGAATGTCTACAAATCGAAGCGTATAGGGCCGGCGCACAACGGCACTAGTAGCTCAAGTGCACACTCCATGGCCATCTCAAAGAAGCCGTCCATAAGCGTGCAGCCTCTCCTCGCCATGTTGTCACTTTAGCTACTTTTAACCTAAAAGGAGCATTGAGCAACTAAAATTTCCATTTATCATCTATCATATGTTTAGCAACTCTTTGATGAAGTATATTGTAAATCATATAAGTCGCATATTTCAATATTTTGTTGTTTGAGACACTAAAATAAATGTATCGTGTGTCATCAATGCATTTCTGGTAATCGCCTTCATATAAATATGCGTATTGTAACGCATATTTATATGAAGGCGATTACCTTCATATAAATATGCGTTACAATGGAGCTGGAGACCCAGCTTAACTACATAATTGTAAGATAACAATAAGAGTTGGGTATATTTTATGATAATTGACTATTAAAGTTTTTGATATTTTTGCTCATTAATTTTTCATTAAAATTTTAAGCACCAGTCAAATAAAAAATGTCGTGATACATTATGAATACTTGAAATACTCACGGCTTTACTCACGATTTATTGTCAGAAATAAATGACACGAATGTACGATTTATTGTTAAATGTTGAGTACGAGTACGAAGAAGAAGAAGGACTCCATACGAGTTCGAAACATGTTGGACTATTTCTGACTGAGTAAAGCCGTGTGTATTTCAAGTATTTTTAGCACCGTTTTTAGCAACGTTCAAAAATATTTAGCTATTTTTTGGCATCTTCTACTCAGGCGTACATTTAGCAACTTTCTATTGTAATGGCTGCCTTCACATTGGGCCGACATGGGCGAATAAATTGATGAATGTTGGGCGATTGTGTGGGCACGCGTACCATCATTGGCATGAATTCCTTCGAATGTTGGCCACACACGGACGAATAAAATATACTCTCTACACAATCCTGCGTACCTATATTCGTCCATGTTGGCCCAATATGAAAAGCAGCCATAAGAGTTGGCTACACTGGCCCCGGGCCCCACATAAATACCGAGGCGTCTCTGTCCCGCGACACGCCACGGCACGCCACGTGCGGTCGAGCCTGTGCAAGTGGCATACCCAAGCATCCGACTACCTCCGTTTGATGACTATTACATACCGAAGCCTTTGAAATTAATGTTCTAAACTTACCACATTAAGGCACATAATGATTTGTTGGTAGAAAATACTTTATCGTACCGCTGGTTTGCGTCGACTCCTCGTTGAGATCGATACACGGCAGTGTAACCGCCAAGTACGGAAGATAATGTGCACATGCATGTGCACTGAACGTGTATATTTACACGAACTGTTTTGAGCTACTTTTTGCCCCCTTACAACACTGTGGGTATATTGATCCTATCCCGATTACATAGAATCTCGAATAACAATTTATCTCTTATAGTTTCTAAGATATAAATGTCTAAGTATCACAATTTTTATCACTGACTGTCTCACTGGTCAAAAATGTAGATCACTTCCAATTGACAATGTCAATTTTTTGTCTAGTTTAGTGTTTAGTTTGTATGTCATACAAACTTGAAATTTGGCACAGGACTTATGCTGAATATTTTAATACTTTTAAAACTATCGACTCTGCGTTACCGGGTAGAAATACCATAACAGATCTTATTAAGTAATATCTATTTAAATAAACTGAATTAAATCAGGTGCTTGATCTTAATTCTTTTTCGGGTGAAGCACACAATCCTGCACGTGTTTTGTACCGAACTTGGCCCCCTTTTCGACATTTATCTTTTTGATGAGATCTTCATCTACCAAAGACCGAGATAAATGGCTATCCATTTGCGGAATCGAGGCAATGCGGCAAGGTTGCATAAATTTAAGATACGCGAAAATCTTGAAAATTTGTTTTCTCAATGAATTTAATCGTAGTTTACGAGTTATCAGAGTAAAGTGCAAATAACGCAGACCACTGTCTGATTGCGTAGCATCAGTTCGTAGAGTCCTCTACGGCTTTGTTACGCCCTACGAGCTGCTACGCTGCTATCCATTCACGACAAACACAAGTCATTCTAATATAAACCATATGTCTATTGACATAAAGGTTCAAATGGTAGAGTTTTGAAAATGTCTACAGTATTGTTCGGACTTGTTGCCTAATCACTTACCAAGTTTCTTGACATTTGGGATCTTTGTTTTTAGTCAGTTAATTAACTTGAAAATGTAAAGCTCTAATGATGGTTGATCCGTCATTGTTACTAGCGACGTGACGTGTTCTAAAAGAAGTTTGACTGAACAGATAACTAACCAATAATCGTGTTTAAACTTTTAATATTAATGATAATAACGAGCAAAATTTGTATATTTACTTAAATTTAACTTTTGGTGAAAGGCCGTGGATCAGGGGTATAATGGAATAAAAAGACGATTTACTTTTTAGGGTTCCGTACCTCAAAAGGAAAAAAACGGAATCCTTATAGGATCACTCGTGTGTCTCTCTGTCTGTCTGTCTATCTGTCTGTCCGTCTCTCACAGCCAATTCGCTCAGAAACTACTGGTACTATTGAGTTGAAATTTGGTACACATATGTAAGTCGCTTTAAACATGGAGGCCACTTTTGGGGAGTGAAATATAAAATAAAATAAATAGGTTTGCAAACTATAGCGCGTGACATATCAAATGAAAGGGCTCGTAGTTCGAATCTTATTTTTTTTTATAATTTTAAAATAATTTTTTTTGAAGTTATTTAAGAAAATAGGCATAGGCAAATAGGAAAATTATCTCCGAAACTACTGGGCCTAAATTTTGAAAAACATACAGAAAATAGTTCTTTACCTACAGATTACAGGAAAACTTATAAGAAGTCTATGGTATTTAAAGTAACAGGGAATTTCATATAATCACGGAACCCTCTCCACGCGAGTTTAACTCGCACTTGTCTGGTTTTTTAATATGTAACGTGATCAGTTTTTTTCCGAATATCGTACATAACTTAAACACCCTTTAGCTGCAGTGAAGAGAAACAGACAACGATCAAAAATCGTATCACAGAGATATGATACGATTTTTGATCGTTGTCTCTTTCTCTCCAACACATTCAAAATCATAACTTATTTCGTCTAATCTTAAATCTCAGTTTACCTTGAACGAAGTCCGTGAAACCACGCAATTGACGGGCCTTTGCAGATTTACTGGTTTACAGGTACTGGAGATAAGCATGAATGGCATCCTCTTGACGAGGGTCCGAACGCCCTGAAATATTACACTTTATTATCTGTGCCTATAAATATTAAACTTGCTATCTATGCAATAAAATGAAGAAGAATAAAAAGTAAGAAATTTTATTCAGAACACGTTTAAATGCTGGCTGGTTAGTCTGCGTGAAATGGAATTCACAATTTTATGTAAAGTGGTAGCCTGGTGCATCCTCTTGTAAAAGATCGCTGGTCCAAATCCCGGCTCGCACCTCTATTTTCGGATCTAATATGCGTAATTGAATTTGATATGTACCCTTGGCATTTCAGTAACAAAAATACCATGAAGAAACCTGCACAAATCTAGAAAGTAAATTAAGGGTAGCTCCGTAATCCGTGCTGGACCCAGGCATGAAAGAAGGCACAGACCTGTGGCAGTGGGACGTTTATAGGCTGATACTAATGGTGATGGGGATTTCACCTTCGTCTTAATCATCATCTTGAGCCTGGTGGCCCAGTATCCAAACTTATTTGAAAATGCGAAAGTTACTCTGTCTGTCTTTCTGTTACGCTTTCACGGGTTAACCGCTAATTCGCTCCGATGACATTTGGTACGTGATAGCTGGGGGATTGGCCTGGGGAAGGGATTAGACTACTATTTTAAGAACATCTACTCCTAAAGGGTGAAATAGGGGTTCCAGAAAAGTTAGTAATATGAAAAGTGGCTATATTTCAAAGATACGTTGCAACGCAAAAGAAGTCGCGGGGAAAAGCGAGTTCAACATATATGATTAAAATAAAAGTAAAGACATACTGCGCCTCTATTCGGGAACGTCTAAGTGATATTGTAGCGATTCGCGAGCGAGATTCTCGTCCCAATCTTCCGCACGATGCGAAATGCGTAAGAGCAGGATGCGAATCTCGCTCGCGAGTCGCTATAATATCACAAAGACGTTCCCGAATAGACGCCCTGAGCACACGTATGTAACGCATTATAGCAACTAAACTCTTGAATTTGCATGATAACAGGTCATTTAGAATAGTAGTTTACGCAACGGTTGCATAATGATAGGCCTTAAAACACTAGTGCGGTTTTCATGAAACGAGCCGATAGGCGAGTTTCATAATAAGATCGCACGTGTGTTTTAAGGCCAAATTATGCAGATTTGCATACATAACTTTATCTACACACATATTATAAATCCTCCATGATGGGTTCAGAAACAATATTTTCTGGCAACAAGTTATTTGTTGCAATCGTGGCTGCATATTTCCGATATCCGGCGCATTTTCACATCACTCACACACACTCCGAGAAGACTACTTACTATTCATATTTTCAACTAAAATGTAAATTGCAACTTTTTCTATTCAATTCAACAACAATTTTACTTTCGTTCAGCAAAACACCAACATGGCGGCAATTCGATCCTCCGTCAAGACCATTTTTTTTTTTAAATCATAGACAAGCGAATGAAGTCTCTATTCTCATGTCACTCGAGATCAAATGTCGTTCGGTTTATATTAAAAAAACATACTGAATTGATGTTTCGTATCAATAACTGTTTAATATCTATGGATACTAGAATAGAGACCCACTTGAATTTTGACAGCTGTTCCAAATTTAATCTCATTTCTTTACTAAAAACGATAAAGAAATAACATTGCAGCACTGGTTTTTCCTAATTGGTTGTCAAAATGGTGGTCATTTCCTATGGTTTTTGATTAAACAATGGAGGTTTTATGATATGGGTGTAGATAAACATACTTATCATACGCAACGCTGTCCCACGCATGTATGTTTCTAAGTAATCTGTTTTCATGCAAATGCGTTGCATACGTGGGCTCAGTATGTCTTAACCTTAATTGTGTTATCCTATGCTTGCTATGGCAAAAGACGGGATCAATACACCCGGCCCTAGTAAATTATTTATATTTTTAAGAAACTTCTTATAATGATGATGACGCATAAAAATTGTTGATTAATGAATCAACATTTTTATGCTTCCATGTTACCACGATTCCTGTCTCAGGCAATCAAGTTTCATAATACAAATTTAATATTATAAATAAAAATAAAAATAATTTAGTCTCAGATTTCGCAGATCCATAGATTGTTGGTTACAAAACACTTATACGACTACGTTACTACACTAATATGAAAAGGTTACATAAAACACTTAAGGACGCAAGACATGAAGTTCGGTGTATCGGCGGAAAATATCCGCATCCCACCTCCCTGCTATCATTTTCAGGATGCCAATGCAATACTCGTATTATGCAATATTAATCTTCAAAAGAGAATAAGCGTGTATATTCTTACTCTGTGTCTACGAAGTATTTAGAAAGTATTAAGAAATTGTATCCCTCCTCTGCTGCACTGGGAGTGAAGAAATAGCATAGAATGCTTGCAGATGCTTATCATCCGGCATGTCGTAAAAGTTGACTAAGGGACGGGTCCTCTCCAACATGGTGCACTATCTGTATGGGCGATGGGCTGATCACCTGTCACCATACGGTTCATCATACCATCTTAGGACTAATTAATCGAACGTGGCAACAAGTAGTCTTGTGGCTCTGCCCACCCCATTAGGGGTTTCCGGCGTGATGCTATGTATGTAAGAAATTGTAATGAATGAACTTTGAAGCTTAAAATTTTGAATAATTATGAATTTGACTTCATTATTATGCACGAACAGCAAAACAAACTTCTCACATATTAAAAATTAATAACCGGATGCCCGTAGAACTTCGTGCCGAGGATTTCAAAAATCTTGAGCGGGGAACTTCGTGGGCCGTAAATCATTAAAGTTACCCGCGCGGGTCTTACGTGTCGAACGGGAATTATTAATAATTAATATTTCCAATCCGCCTCCGCTATTACAATTTGGAAACAACTTAAGAAGATGGAGTACAAGGCGTCTATTCGGGACCGTCTAAGTGATACTGCAGCGACCGCGAGTGAGACTCGCATCTCGCTCCTACGCATTACGCGTCGTGCGGAAGAGTGGGATGAGAAATGTGGGGAGTGTGATTCTCTTAAATACACTTCGTTCAGGAAGTCACTGGCCAGCCTAACTTGACCCGTCAGTACGTATAAACTACATGTTAGTGAGCTTCTTCGACGTTGGTGGTTCCGACATTTATACGGCCACGTTCGTAGGTACCTAACTCCACATAATGCCTATGAGTGCGTGGGTCAATTTATGACTGTCGGACGAAAACGAGAGATGAGATTTTTTTACAGAATAACAAAGCTGGATGTTTTGAGAAGTGTTAACGTATTGAACACTTCATAGTGTTCTCTATACTATATTCTATAGGGTTTCATATTCGATATTTGAATTATTAGGACATGAAATATTTTTATTTCAAATTATTATTATTATTTTGATATTTGGAGACCTTACTTATATCTCCTTCTTTATACTTGACCGTGGAGACTGTCTACATCTCCATTTAACCTAGATTAGGTAATCAATTTAGATGTTTCTTTATTTCTTTATTTTAATTATTATTATGATGACCCTTAGAGGCTTTATACATCTCTAAGTAGCTTAACTTGTCCAAACACGGAGACTATACATCTCCCTTATTAGTTATTTATTATAATTAATTTTTACCTATTAGGATTTTGCTGCCCTTTTCATGTGTTAGTTTTAGTTAAAATTCTAATGTAAAAGTTGAAAAAAAAAGACTTACTGCTGAGTTTCTTGCGGCGTTTCTTCTCAGCAGATGTCACCTTTCGAAGCGCTGGTAGCTTTAGACATGTAAAAGAGCCCATGTGGCCTACTTGCAAAATAAATATTTTCATTTTCATTTTCATTTTCGAACCGAACAGAAAACTTGCAAGAAACAATGATTTTTATTTTTGTGTAGGCATAGAGTATTACTTTTAATACTTGACCTTGCCTTTTTATAAGAACAACGATTAATCAAATCCGAACAATCAAGTGGCGGGTCTCGATAAAACATATCAATAAATATCGGTTATAATAGTCTGCTACGAAATTCATGCTCCGAAATTCTTTATTCGTCCATCGACTATTGTTTGATTGATTTTCAAGAGCTTTTACTTAAATATTAACTACAAAAAGCTAGACAATATAAAAACATTTTTTATCTACACCCATATCATAAAACCTCCATTGGTTAATCAAAAACCGTATGAAATGACCACCATTTTGACAACCAATTAGGAAAAACCAGTGCTGCGATAAAGAAATAACATGACTTCTTTATCGTTTTTAGTAAAGAAATGAGATTAAATTTGGAACAGCTGTCAAAACTCAAGTGGGTCTCTATTCTAGTATCCATAGATATTAAAACAGTTATTGATACGAAACGTCAATTCAGTATGTTTTTTTTAATATAAACTGCACAATATTTGATCTCGAGTGAAGTGAGAATAGAGACTTCATCCGTTTGTCTATGATTTAAAAAAAAACGGTCTTGACGGAGGATCGAATTGCCGCCATGTTGACGTTTTGCTGAACGAAAGTAGAATTGTTGTTGAATTGAATAGAAAGTTGTTTGTAATTTACATTTTAGTTGAAAATATGAATAGTAAATAGTCTTCTCGGAGTGTGTGTGATGTGAAAATGCGCCGGATATCGGAAATATGCAGCCACGATTGCAACAAATAACTTGTTACCAGAAAATATTGTTTCTGAACCCATCATAGAGGATTTATAATATGTGTGTAGATAAAGTTATGTATGCAACTCTGCATAATTTGGCCTTAAAACACACGTGCGATCTTATTATGAAACTCGCCAACGGCTCGTTTCATGAAAACCGCACTAGTGTTTTAAGGCCTATCATTATGCAACCGTTGCATAAACTACTATTTTAAATACAATACATAAGTTATAAAATAAAAAAACTCTTATTTAGTAATCGTACCCGGTTTATGTGACGTGTAACTCCGATGCTACGTATAATTAATTGTGGTTAATTGAGAAATAGTAATGCGCTAAAATGATTTACTTCGCTAGGATTATATTCTGTTCGGATTATTTTGAAGTTTATTTATTTATTTATTTATTGAACAAAAATCCACAGCACTTTAAAATCTTAAACAGGTTATCTTGCTTATAAAACTTACTGCCAATTACGGATTTACATATTTAGACCAAACTTAAGTGAATACATGAGACAATCTGGAACTAAAATTACATTACTAAGCAAAAAACAAGTTTGTGTGCGTGTGTGTGTGTGTGTGTGTAAGTTACTCAGTTTTATAATAACCTAGGTGATTAGCATTATATTTCCCTGGGGAACTATTAAATAGGTACTTTTCACCCCGTAAAATTAAGCCTGGAATTACAATCCCCGCACTTAAAGCACTTAAGTATGTATATACCAAATTTCATGAAAATTAATTCAGCCGTTATGGAACTGAGTGACGTTCCGTAACAAACATACAGACGTACACTTTTGCATTTATATATTATACTAGGATAGGATAGTATATTCTTAATGTCCATCCAGCCATTTTACACAAACATGCTACGCATTCAGACAAATATGCATGCATTTACGATTTATTCCGTTGTATGCCACTGGATCTGTCACCGATGGCACAAAACGGAAAAAAAATGTAGAGACCTAAACTCAATGACATATTATACGTAGGATGTTCCATAAGTCTTGCAAAAATCTAACTATTTATTAAACTTTTTCAAAATAAGAACCAGCACTGTTAATACACTTATGCATGCGTTCAAACCACGTATTAAACATAATCTTCCACTGATCCTTTGTGACACTGGCACAGGCCTCATCCCATGCACGTATTCATTCGTCATCAGTTGCAAATCGTCGTCCTTTCAACTAGCTCTTGATCAGCGGGAAGAGACTAAAATCACATGGCGCGAGGTCGGGGCTATAAGGAGGCTGGTCCAGCACAGTAAGCCCAGATTGCTTCAAAAACTCCTGAGTAATGGTCGCTCGATGAGCAGGAGCGTTATCAGGGTGCAAGTGCCAACTGCCCAGACGCGACTTTGGTCGCAGTTTCTTGAGCTCGCGGATAACTTGCTGCAAACAAACATCAGTATACCAGGTAGCATTGACAGTCTTCTGCTTGTCTAATACAACTCTCAGTCATACATGTCCAAACTTGTTACATTCTTTCTATTGCAACATTTATGGAACATCCTACGTAGAAAGACACGTTATATCCATACTCAATGCGTTTTGAAAACGTGACTTAGATAATTTTCTTTTTTCGTTTCTTTTCGGCCAGTGCAGCTTTAGGTGACATTTGACGTGCGGATATTACACATTAATTTGTAATATGGCGATCATGTATGAACAAAATAAATGCATTTTAGTACTTCTATTTACGTTGAATGTATCTTCAAATGAAATAAAGCATCAGTTCTTCCTTTTAATTTTTTTGTGGTATTATGAACTGACATTTGGCTCAAGAATGGCTTTTTTGAGAACATTTTCAATAGAGCACGACATGTGTCACTCGGCGTCCGCGCATAATTAATTGAAATGATCACAATAGGGTTGCTTTCGGGGTTTAAATTTAGAGCTTGAAAGACGCATCTTTGGTTTTTTAATATCATTGCCTAAACTAACCTATCATTAGAAGGTGACAGTGGCACTAAAGTGGCACTAAACGGTTTTTTTTCCGTTTTGTGCCATCGGGTGCAGATCCAGTGGCATACAACGGAATATACCGCATTTAGTCTGTAGATCTCTTACTAATTTCAAAAGACATGGAAATGTCAAAACAGGGAAATGAACTGAGCAAACATCAGCCATCTGTGGCAATCTTTCCACGAAATATTCCAGAAGTAATCTTGGGAAGATTGCTTCTGGAATATTCCGTGGATGGACAACATGACAGTTGCCGGCGCGGTAACATTATTTCGAGACAACTGTCAATTAATAATAAAACAGTTTTGTAACTGGTATCTTCTTAGAGTATACAATAATAATAGAGTAAACGTTGATACCGTCGAGCCATGCCGCCTAGAACGACAACTACAGGCCACACGGATTCATACAAAACACATGCGCATTTGTTTGGCCTGTAAGGTTATGATACTAAATAATAATGGCAATTTAGTGTTTATTTGTGACAGCATTATTACAATCTTATTAATTTGGTCATACTGTCACTGGCTGACGTAAGGTGAAGAACCATATTTGAAATCGACGTACTAATAAAATACAGCCATCTTGATTTTTTCATTAGGGCGCTGATGTTTGCGGGAGCAGCGTAGCATTACAGTCGTAAGTTCAATTAATATACAGCGTATCTTTTACTATATTCTATAATCTAAGGGTATTTTCCTAGTATGAGTTTCACTATAAAAAGATTGATGATTTTAAAAGATTATATTTAGGTTCACTTCGTATATTTGTTTCAAATCATGAGATACATTTTTCATCAAATTTTACTGAACCGATTCTAATGAAACTGCACATCAATTCACTTTGCAAGGCAATACGATGATAATATAAACCTTCGATCCCTTTACCTTCTAGTAAATGTTGTAACTTCATAAACTTACTTCATAAAATTAAGGTTAAGGTTGACTGGGAGATATCGCAATTTAGCGATAAGACCGCTTATTTTTCCCTTAGTTTATTTTGTTAAGAACAGAGAAGCACAAAGCTTCTCCGATCTTTTTGTGGTATTGTGGTAAAGAGTCAAAAGTCAAAGTCAGAAGTCCAACTATCTTTATTCAATTTAGGCGTTTACAAGCTCTTATGAAGGTGCTTACTGTATCCTCAAATCTTGATGGTGCAGGGATAATAATAATAATAAATATAATAAATTAGGGGACAATCTTTACACAAATCAATCTAGCCCCAAAGTAAGCTCTAAAGGCTTGTGTTATGGGTACTAGACGACGATATACATACTTATATAGTTAAATAAATACTTAAATACATAGAAAATATCCAAGACTCAGGAACAAACATTCGTGCTCATCACACAAATATTTGCCCTTACCGGGATTCGAACCCGGGACCGCTGGCTTCGGAAGCAGAGTCACTACCAACTAGGCCAAATGTGTCGTCAAACACAATAGGGATACAACATACTCGTAACTACCGTTGAATTTTCGAATGTCTCAATGCCGAATTATTAAGGAGCTCGTAAAGGGGCTAGTTTTTCGGCAATTTATTGCTTAAATTCGGGCTATCCTCAAAGGTTTACATACAAACCTTATGTCCCAAATTGTGATGTTATAGGTGGAACGTAGACAGGATTCAGGAATGGGTGGATGATGGAAACAGCTGTATACGGTATCGGTAATTTATTATGTAAAATACGAGGCACTCTGGAACAATGGGTTAAACGCTCATAAATAAAAGTAGGTAAGGCTATGTGGATGGGATGATTTGGAGGCTTTGTGCGACACTCGACTTACAGTTAAGTGCCTCACTGGTAAATCCTTTGTCCATAACAGGGTAACAGGTAATTATAATAAATTGTGCTTCTTTTTAAATCGCACTGCGCTTTTAACTATGCTAATGTATGTAATAATAGAATAGTAGTTTATGCAACGGTTGCATAATGATAGGCCTTAAAACACTAGTGCGGTTTTCATGAAACGAGCCGATAGGCGAGTTTCATAATAAGATCGCATGTGTGTTTTAAGGCCAAATTGTGCAGAGTTGCATACATAACTTTATCTACACACATATTATAAATCCTCCATGATGGGTTCAGAAACAATATTTTCTGGCAACAAGTTATTTGTTGCAATCGTGGCTGCATATTTCCGATATCCGGCGCATTTTCACATCACACACACTCCGAGAAGACTACTTACTATTCATATTTTCAACTAAAATGTAAATTACAAAGAACTTTTTCTATTCAATTCAACAACAATTCTACTTTCGTTCAGCAAAACGTCAACATGGCGGCAATTCGATCTTCCGTCAAGACCATTTTTTTTTAATCATAGACAAACGGATGATTCTCTATTCGTCGTCGTCACTCGAGATCAAATATTGTGCAGTTTATATTAAAAAAACATACTGAATTGACGTTTCGTATCAATAACTGTTTTAATAGAGAGAATAGAGACCCACTTGAGTTTTGACAGCTGTTCCAAATTTAATCTCATTTCTTTACTAAAAACGATAAAGAAGTCATGTTATTTCTTTATCGCAGCACTGGTTTTTCCTAATTGGTTGTCAAAATGGTGGTCATTTCATACGGTTTTTGATTAACCAATGGAGGTTTTATGATATGGATGTAGATAAAGCTATATTTCTGTAGCAGTCCAAGACCTTTCTAGACAATTGTTCAAATCGATCTATTGATCTAAATTTTGAATTTGAAATTGGAAGGAAATTGAAAGAAGAAGAAGAAGTTGTCAGTATTGAAGGAGTTTTCTACGAGTCGCGATTGCGCCTCTTTACATAGATATGTCATCTTTTTGGGGATTGCCCGAAGTGCAGCAATACATTGCCGCAAAACTAGCCCGTATACGAGCCCCTTTAAGAGGACTGCGAACCAACGGCAAAAGTCAGAACAAAATCTAGGTCTATACGTTTTTTGAATATTGATTAAAGATCAAGAAAGTCAAATATCGCCGAAATTTGTTGGTGAATAAATCTAGATTTAGATTAGATTTTTTTCTGACTGGCAACCTATCAAAAATTAGTGAACATCGGGTAACATTTAAGGGGTGAAAATCGTTGTCGCCTTTTGTATGAAAAGCCGTAGGTTCACACTCCTCTTAAGGTTTGAATTACAATTTACTTCGAAACGATCTCGTATCAAAATCAACCAGTACCAAATTCAACCTCTGTAGCCGACCGTCCAGTGACGCCCACATCATAGTAATGTGTTGTCTATCAAACTAAAATATTTTATCAAAATCGAAGCCAAATTGGATATTAAATGAGTGCGCAACTTAATACCCAATTTATATTATGGTATGAAATAAGGCTTTATATCATTACTTTTCCCCGTTTACTTAAAACGGGATAAAAGTGACCGCTATTATCCGTTAAAATGATTACAGATATAGTGAATAATATGTTTCCATCGGTAAAACTCGGATCTTAATCGGAAGACGACGGGACCCGAAGTGTCAATTAATTATTGTATTAAATGAGTGACATGTTTATATTCATTAATATGAAACTTTATTATTTAGTGTCAATAGTCAAAATGAAAAATGACAGCATGGTATGATGGGTACTGGCCCCCAATTCTCGATGCATTCGAGATAATGTCGATTGCGAGATAGATTCATACAGTTGTGTCAAATGACTGTATGCACTGACGTTTAATGTCGATTGTGAGAGTATCTCGAATGCACCGAGAATTGGGGGCCTGCTGAAGCTAATTGAGAGAGCACGATA
Organism: Tortricodes alternella; assembly: GCA_947859335.1. NCBI lineage: Eukaryota > Metazoa > Arthropoda > Insecta > Lepidoptera > Tortricidae > Tortricodes > Tortricodes alternella. Next base: position 6,165,244 of record OX401988.1, on the reverse strand, counting down.
AATACGAACTTTTCCGATAAAACACGATGGAAACTAATTATGCACTACATCTGTACATGACGGCAATTTTTTATAAAGTTAAGCTATATAGCCAATAAATTGTGTATTTAGTTGTGCGACTAATTGTCCCTCTTCGATTTTAATAAAACACATTATTTTAATAGAAAACACAATAACAGTGATGTGAGCCACTGGACTGTCGGTGCAGTCTTAAGCTTATTTTCCTATGAACCTATTTTGAGATAAATATTTTCTTTTTGCAAAATAATCGCGACGTTCTATTTTTCAACCTAGGTCAGCCAGCCTCAGCCAGGCACGTCAGCGGCGCCGGCCGCTATTTTGAAATAGAAGCAATGGGCCCAATAGTGGGGCCAATTCGAAAGTGTGTTCGCTAAATTTAAGAGTCGCTTAACGTAAAATAAGAAACCTCAAACTCGATTTTGAATCCTTGACTTTTTTTTTAAAGTTATGGTACTTTTAAATTTAGTCGACACCGTTTTGAATTCGGCCTGGTGTTACATAAATTTAGAATTACCTACACTTAAAATAAGAAACATCAAACTCGATATTGTGTAGCACAAAACTGTCAAAATTGAGTTTGTTTTTTTTTTAAGTTTAGCTACTATCAAATTAGCGAACACACGTTCTAATTAGACCCAATATCAGTAGAATTAATTTCACACTGTTTTAATTATATTCGCGTATACGTAATTAACTGGAGTCATCCTTAATTAATTTTCCGACGTGTTTAATAACCGAAGGTACATAAAATTTCACACTTACAATATTAATGAAGATCATTTATTATTTCATCGAGCGAGTGATTCAATTATAACTTTATGTTGAAGTAATTGGAGTTATATGAGCGTAATTATATCCCGCTTTGTACAGTATATAACGGCGTTATTATATAGCTATAATAATAATAATTAAGACATTTATTTAACACACATTAGACACAGACAGATAACAAGCACAATAAACAATGAACATAAAAAGCTGTGCCGAACGGTGCCAAAGAGGGTGCCACTCAGCGTTATGCCGTGGCGAGCCTCGGCGTTGATTTTCAGTGGCCCCTAGGTGACAACACGAGCGACAGAGAACAATACATTTGTATGGCAACACTTGAGTAACTCAACCACTGAATGTTAAATTGTAACAAGCCACTGTCAAAATGTATTGATAATTTCTGATAAGGGCGCATATTAATATAATTAATAAGTTTATCTACACCCATATCATAAAACCTCCATTGATTAATCAAAAACCGTAGGAAATGACCACCATTTTGACAGCCAATTAGGAAAAACCAGTGCTGCGATAAAGAAATAACATGACTTCTTTATCGTTTTTAGTAAAGAAATGAGATTAAATTTGGAACAGCTATCAAAACTCAAGTGGGTCTCTATTCTAGTATCCATAGATATTAAAACAGTTATTGATACGAAACGTCAATTCAGTATGTTTTTTTAATATAAACTGCACAATATTTGATCTCGAGTGACGTGAGAATAGAGACGTCATCCGTTTGTCTATGATTTAAAAAAAAAATGGTCTTGACGGAGGATCGCCATGTTGGTGTTTTGCTGAACGAAAGTAGAATTGTTGTTGAATTGAATAGAAAAAGTTGTTTGTAATTTACATTTTAGTTGAAAATATGAATAGTAAGTAGTCTTCTCGGAGTGTGTGTGATGTGAAAATGCGCCGGATATCGGAAATATGCAGCCACGATTGCAACAAATAACTTGTTGCCAGAAAATATTGTTTCTGAACCCATCATGGAGGATTTATAATATGTGTGTAGATAAAGTTATGTATGCAACTCTGCATAATTTGGCCTTAAAACACACGTGCGATCTAATTATGAAACTCGCCTGTCGGCTCGTTTCATGAAAACCGCACTAATGTTTTAAGGCCTATCATTATGCAACCGTTGCATAAACTACTATTAAAGCATAATAAACAGCCGTATCACTATTAATAATCACTATGAATAAATAATTCGTCGGGCCCTTGTCAGCGTCAACGTGTCTGCCACACACCGCGAGACGACGGCAAGAGGCCCGATAGGATGACTCGTCCCGTGGCAGTTGATCGGCTATTAATATGGGATGCCACGTGTGCAGATGCCCTAGCGCAGTTCCACCTTAGCGCGACGTCGCTGAGGGCAGTCGCGGCGGCTACAGCGCCCGAAACAACAAAACGCCGTAAAAACGCAAATATCGCTGATAATTGCGTATTGCTTTTGCTTTGCTTTTGCCGCGCCTGAAATGTGACCGAGCCTTTATTTGCGAGAAAGCTGTGATAGCTTATTCAGATTATTCTTATCAGACGAAAAACACTAAGTTATACTGTTACGTAATTAAACATGCAGTCCTCATTGCCGTATTATCAATACTATAAGATATTTTGTGGTATCATATTATATGTATATACTTTCGATTGTCGGGGTTTGATGGAACATAAAGTGCATTTTGAATCAAAACATACATTATACAGCGTGTAAACATACTTACGGGCGTATATTTTACCCAGCTCTTTAGCTGGGTAAAATATACGCCCTTAATTTGAACACACGGATTGGATACTATTATTATCCGATCGTTCAAGTTATGTGAGAAAGAAATTGTTCGTTATTGTATATAAAAATGTTTAAATTACGTAAAAGCTCTTGACAAACCTTTTTCGGTCTAGGTGACAAGGTTGTCACAAAAGGGTCTTCAATTGAAATATTGTAGGGTTGTTTTAAATAGACATACACACATGTACGATAATGTTTTTTATTTATGCGGCTGCTGACAGAATCTGACCCTTTTATCTTTATCCTTTTGTTATGCTCCTGATGAGGCATGATTCGGAAATTCATACCTTACTTTATTAAATTACAGGTCTGTCTTCTTGTCTTTATAACTGTTGGCAACACTGCCAACATTTAGTTTTAATATATGTACATTGATATTGTATTCTCTGTGCGCTCTCTCTTATTGGCTGTCCGTTACCGTTCTTAATTTTGTGAAATTTGTGGATTATTTCGTAAATACAAACAATTTAAACGAACCAGTGTATAATTACAAAACTACAGTCTACTACATGAAATAAAAATCACAATCGTACAATAATAGAAGTAACTTCTGTCCGTGATTTCGTCCATTTGGAAATTTGTTATAGTTATTCCCTCTGGAACTACTGAATTTTCCGGGATAAACACCTGTGACACAAACACAAACTTTAGCGTTTATAATATTAGTAGGATAGTACTGTACCTAGTATTTAATAGGATAGGACAGGACAGGAAAAGACATGACAGGGTAGGATAGGATATTATCACCAGTGATCGGCACGACGGGTGCCATACCGCGGGATTCAAAGAGGAAATAATAATATGGACATGACAAGATTAGCAAGAAGTAAGAATTATGTTATATGTATTTGTAAATAGAAGTCAGAATATTTAATAAATTCATAAAATGTATCATTTCTCATTAAAGAAAATATTGATAAACTTTGGTTTTATTTTATACTTCGTAAAATATTACGTGCACTCATATAAAATATGTAAGTGTTAAAATATAATCATTTTAAGTGCACAAAAACCCTTTTCCCTACTTACTGAAATGAGAATATATTATTTTCGTTTACCGATTCGAATGCTGGAATCCCGGGAATATCCATGTTAACATAATGATTGAGGTCATTGACACCATTTGGCACCCGTCGTGCCGATCACTGATTAGCACAAGTTACCAAATTCCAATATGATGTCATTTACGACGTGTCTATCAGTGTAATTGCGGTGATATCAACTTTATATACTATAACTAGATGATAACTATAAACTATAAATCGAGACTTTTAAATGAATAAACTGTTTTAGAGATATTGTTTACTTCTTTGTGTACCCAAAAACTAAATTCTGTCCGTGGCAGAAATCAAGATTTATGATCCCACTACATTAGCGGTTTGGTGGAGAAACGAATTCTGTCCCAAAAGCCCAAAACGAGAAATAATGACCTTCAAACGAAAACCAGGAAAAGGGATAAATAGGAAATCGTGTGACTGGAATACAGAATAACTTGCTTGTATAATGTTATAAACAATATTATTCATATTCATGAAAGTGTTTTACATTTTACCTTTTTACATTCATTCATTCATTTAATATTGTTCTTTGACAAATTTAATTATATTGAATATTGTCGCGTAAGAATCGTCTGCACTGACTGTATCAATTTTATGTTTGGCTTACGAGGAACATTAGCTGTAACTAATGCCTCATTTACATGCAGCCGAAGTGAGCAGGGAAGTGAGCTAGGAAGTGGACGGCGCGAGTATGTAAATGGGTCACTTCTCCTGCTCCTGCCGCTGCTACTCGCGTCGCGGCGCGGCGTGAGTCAGGAAGCAGCATGTAAACACCCACTGCCTTCGAAAGCAGTATGCGGGAATTATTTCTGGCAGCGCGAGCAGCAGTGGCAGTGACTCCTTGTAACGGCATGTAAACACCCACTGCCTTCGAAAGCAGTATGCGGGAATTATTTCTGGCAGCGCGAGCAGCAGTGGCAGTGACTGCTTGTAACGGCATGTAAACACCCACTGCCTTCGAAAGCAGTATGCGGGAATTATTTCTGGCACCGCGAGCAGCAGTGGCTGCATGTAAATGAGGTCTACTGGTTTGAATATTATGTATTTTAACTATTTATATACTCTTTATCAAGTACTGTGCATTGTGATGTAATTAATTTTGATAAGTTAAAGTAGGTAATCGATATTACTATAATAATATACTCGTATTGGTAATAATTGCGGCTCTTCTTGTTTATATCTTTTTCTCAGTAAACATTTTGACTTTGTTCATCTGGCCAATTTGCTAAATTATCTTTTTTAGGGTTCCGTACCTCAAAAGGAAAAAACGAAACCCTTATAGGATCACTCGTGTGTCTGTCTGTCTGTCTGTTACAGCCAATTTGCTCCGAAACAACTGGACCGATTGAGTTGAAATTTGGTATACTTATGTAAGTCGGTGACCGCAACACGAACGTGTGACGTAAATATATGAATTTTAAACATGGGGGCCACTTTTGGGGGGTAAATTACAAATTTAAAATAAGTTATCGAAGCTATATCGTGTGACATATCAAATGAAAGGGCTTATTGTGAGGATCTTATTTTTTTTTTTTAATTTCAAGAAAAAGAGTTTAGAAGTTTTTTAGAAAAATAGGCGAAAATTTACCATTTCCCCTTATTTCCGAAACTTCAGGGGCTAAAATTTTGGAAAAATACAGAAAATAGTTATTTACCTATTATAGATTACAGGAAAACCTATAAGAAGTCTATGGTATTTAAAGCAACGTAGTAAATTTCAGATAATCATGTACGGAACGGAACCCTCTCCACGCGAGTTTAACTCGGTTTTATAAATTTGAATGCAAAATCTGGACGACCGTAATTGGTGGCCTATTAGAATTAACCGTTTAATTGTTAAAACGGCCGAGCACCGAAAATGCCTATTACCTAGGTCGGGACCGACAAACGGCACGATTATCAGATCCCTATTATGACGTTAAAATTCATCGCATACCTGTACCAATACCATGAGTTTACGCAAACCGTTTTCGTTATCGAAAACTATCGCTCGGTCCCTTTTACTTGTATTGGCAGCAAGCAGTATTTCCGATAGATTTCGATAGCGAGAACGGTTTGCGTAAACTCATGGTAAGGGAGTGCTCTCCCGGAGTAAAGTCAGTTAAAACTTTTAATGACTTCCACAAAAAGTGTTTATCCTGGCAGAAGAGAAAAAAAATCTACAATCGCTTATTTTCCTGGTTCTGCGGAGAGTAACAGAAGTTTAATAAATAAATTATCTTAGTAATTGAGTCAGCCGCGTCTTTTGTTTTAAATTTCAGTTCGCATCGGTGAGTGATTTGTTTTTATTTTGAAAGCTCAATGTTCGGTTTTCGTATATAGTGCAATATTTATTAACCACAGCATGAATAAAGAAACGCTAGATTTTTTCGACATACTATCTGACAGAATGAATATTAGATACAGCACTATTATTATTGACATTACCTCATCCTAATAGGATCATATCATTGAAGATAGGTGGGACTTGTGGACCTGCAGCTCAATTAGCTACGTAGCACAATTGGTATCGGTTTGGCTCGAAATGCAAACCAATTTAGTCTTCACTCGATGTAAATAAGGGTACAATTGGTTTACGTTTCGCGAAAGCGATACCAATTGGTGTTACGTAATTGAGCAGCTATATTTGGATACATCAACGAGTACAAATAGAATAAAATATCTGTAGGAAACAAATAAATCTCCGTGCGCGTGAAAAGCCTTACATTTACTAAATAAAAACAAACCTAATTATTGTGAACCACAATTACGTCTAAACCAACCGTTAGGGCGAGATAAGGTTTTATGATAGCCAATTGCGGTCGACGGTGGTGCACGGAAAACAGTAATCACACCGTACCAATAAATAGTGGTCTAATTTGTCAAGTGGCAGCGATTTAGACGGGTGCCCACTGAATCTTCGACAGACTTTTCATCGAATTTCATTTCATGGAAAACGGTCTATAGAATATTCAGTTCCTATAATTTCTTTACAAGTAATCTGGCTCCATCGATTATACATTATAAATTTTCTTAATTCCTAGAACAACTGTACAAGGATTCATACTTCTTAAAACATACATTTCATAAATTATTCAAAAGACAGAACAACTAAATATCGATCTTCATTTTATAGGCATTTTATTAAAATATTTTTTATTTTATAGTGTATACACAGTACAACATAATTTATCATATGAATGTAAATATAGGTAGGTATATAGCTCTGACTACCCATCTTAAGGACATGACAAAAAAAAACACTCGAGGTTAGGATGTAATGTGTCATTATGAAAAAAAAACTCAAACAGCGAGCGAGCGAAGCGAGCGAGCAAGATGGGGCAAAGCGGAAGCGACTCGGAACGGTTAGGTTCAAAGGCTAATGCGGGAGCGTAGCGTAGCAAAGCTCCCGCATTAGCCTACTTATAAACCCCTACCCCTTGTAATCCCTACTTATAAACGTGAAACTATGTGTGGTTTATCCATCTTTCCCGTTGGTAGTTTATGGATCTGCAACTTTGTCCGCATGGAAATCGGTTATATTTTAATTCCCTTGGGGATCCTCATGGTTGACATAAGCCTTTATCCCAGAAAAACTTCGATAACCGAATTCCACGCAAACGAAATTGCGGGCAAACCTAGGAAGTATTATAATGGATTCACCATTCGTTCATTCTAACATGGAGATATCAACTGCTGAACATCTTCCAGTGAACACATCCACCATAAATGGTGACATGCCTTCTGGGTCCATCGCTTTTACCAGGTCATCAGTCGAATTAACCATCTTTTGAAGGGCTGATTTACTCTGCGTCTCCCCGCCCCTGATCTTTATTAGTGAACCTTTACACCTTACTTAAAGTATTATAATTCAAATCTATTCAATTGACATACGCAAAATGACCTACCAATCAGATCTGCACTTCAGTCCCAGGCGTCTATGAAGAAATAATGTTTTGAACATCCAAAGAATTAAAACAATTATGCTAAATATGTTGTCGAAATTAAATTTAATAAAGAATTTACCTAACCAATTATTTGTTAAGACAACCAATTTTTTCAAGATTTCTAATTCTAATAAGGATCTTTTATAGCCACAGTACGTTTTAACTTCAAATTTACAAAGCCATTTCCTTCAGATACAATAAATTGGAGGGTGGGTCCCACAAGGCCCTTCGTTGTGTAACGATAATAATCCAACCTTTAATTTCGGGTCTTACCCAACGATGCCTCTAAATTGAATCTACAATCATAGTTCAAAATAACAATGCTGGGGTCAGTATTCTAGGAGAATCTTGTTATACCTTTAATTATACATTTCATACTGTTGAAAAGCTTATTTCGGCATGCGGGTGAATTTTTAAAATGGTGGTTGGGCTTTAATTTATTCACAGTCAGGAAAGTGATGGCGAAGCCGAACGTGGAATTCGATTGCCCAGGTCACCTATTTACTCTAAGGGTAAATAGGCACGAAAAGGAAGGAAGTTGAATGAGGTTCCGCTGGAGGAAGAACTGGAGCTGAAAGATCGTTCGCTTGCTCGGTGCAACTATCCAGACCCAATCTAGGCTATCCAATGTATCATGCCGGAACACGATTGGAGTCGCTTGGCGATATAGCTTTGCCTTTGGTGACGAGCCGCGGTCGAAACCTACCACCGGTAGTACCTATATTGTCCATTTTTCACCACGCATATCGACTCTTCTGCGACGTCTTACTGCGCTAGAGTCATAGTTTAATGTTAAATTAATGCTGAAAGAATATAAAGTTTTGATAAATTATACGTCAAATATAGATAGATATTCTCTCCTAATCTTGTAGTTCCACAAGTGAGTGATCACTTAATTACACTTGTTACGATCGTCAAGTTATCACTTGCTCTCCTCGCCATCGTGATATCCCGACAGCGGTTTGGATAAACTAGTTCTTGAGAGGTAACCGTTACTTGGCTATATGCAAAGGTTGTCACTTTACTAAAGTTGGCTACTTGACAATGCTGCGACTGCGCCCAGACAGTATCATGTAAGACTGCTCTCACTGATATGCATTCAAATGAATTGCCATAAAGAACAAAACAACTTTGTGAACTTCTTGGTCCTATGTTAAGTTTATGGTTGGTGTACAATGCACTTATTAATTTTATTATTATTATTAATTAATTATTAATTTTAATATTATTATGATATTCGTTATTCTTGCACCACATCACATACGTTGCGCGTTGTCTGCATTGCAGGGAATTATTTCGGTCTATACCTAAAGCATTAACGGAGCATTTCGACGAATTTATACTGGCCCGATGCAATCGCTTCTAATACGGCGAAAAATTACAATGCGCCTCTAATGCATAATGAGGGAAATTGCTTTGTATTTCTAAGGTTGGGGATATTATGAAGTTGTAACAATGCAAGGCACCTTTAACTACTTTCATATAATACTAATAGTCCACGAGCCAGGTACAAATTTCGTCATATTTCAAATATCGGGCGATAACTCGTAAAATGCTTCAAAGAGTTGTATCATGAATGTCAGCTGCGGTCCCGTGGATGGGTCGAGCAGTGGTAACCTCAAAAGTACGTAGAAAAAGTTTCTTTTATATAATTACGAGTTATCATCCGAGAGGGAATTCCTCATGAAAATATGTTACTAGCTCGCAGACAATAATAATAAGGCAATAATTAATTTTCTTTACTAAATATGGAAACACGATAAAAGTTTTTTTGTCAGGCAATGCAATCAGCAGCTCAATTACTTGACATAATTGGTATCGGTTTGGATCGAAAAGTAAACCAATTTAGTCGTCACTCGATGTTAATAAGGGTACAATTGGTTTACTTTTCGCGAAATCGATACCAATTCGTGTTACGTAATCAAGCAGCGGGAAGGAGAAAGGCATATCAAACAGAAAATTTAAGAAAAATGCAGTCGTTTTATATTGACCTTGACTTGCGCTGTTGACAAGTTGGCAATGAACTCAGCTCTTTGATTTATGCCTGTATTTCCAATGTTTTGGTAAAGATTTTCTTCTATCCCCAAACGCCAAGAGGCTTGAAAATTGATGTGTCATTTATAACACGACCGGACTAAGATTCAACAAAGGTTTTCGACTGGATGTTTGCAATCCAATCCCATTTATATTAATGCGATCTATACAGTCTGTTTGCGGAGGCAACAAGCAACTTGTTTACTGGCTGTGATTGAACCATTCAGCTCTGTCACCTGTGGAGGGAAACGATCACAAGTCTTTGAATTTCTACAACCATCTGATTCTCTAACATGCGCAGCGGCTGATCAGCGATGAGAGACACATTCAAATTCAGACCGAATGACCATGTCCTAACAGTCTAAATTAGTATTTTCGTTTATCTGCTGATCAGCCGCTGTCCACAAGTAGACGTAAATTGAAGGAAAGGGAGGCGTAACAAAAAATTCTACACAGTACTGTACACAACGCTTGAAATTTAAGAAAAACACAGTTGATGATGGATTTAAAAAAACAGAAAGAATGTAAATTTAATTAATTACTTTTGAATTTCGGATTTAAATATAGTAGGAACGATGTCAGCACGCAACAAAAGAGGTAGTTTAAGTTAGACCGCCGAGTGAACAACACGTCCTTAACCAATAACAAGAAGAGAGTTCCTACTTTAGCTCACAAGAGCAGAAAAAGGTCCCACGAACCTCACACAAGCTACTACTGAGGGCTGGAGGGCTCACAGTACCTAACTCGGCGTAGTTCCTATGAGCGCACGGGTAGAGTGGAACCTATGGTTTTTCATACAAAAGGCGATAACGATTTTCACCCCTTAAATGTTAACCGATATTCACCAATTTATGATAGGTTGTCAGTCAGAACAAAATCTAGGTCTATACGTTTTGTTTTTTTCACTAAAATCAATAAATTCAGTTTTATTGTGTTTCAGTATCCTCATACAAAACTAATTTCGGCATTATTTGACTTTCTTGATCCTAAATCAAAATTAAAAACTCGATTTCCTTCTGACTGACATCCTATCAAAATTTGGTCAAAATCGGTTAAAATTTAAGAGGTGGAAATCGTTATCGCCTTTTGTATGAAAATGGTGATTTCTACCTTTGGTTCACAGTCCTCTTAAAGAATAGCAGTGAGAACTAAATTCCATTCTTCCAATATTGATAGCGCGTCTGGAATTTTACATATGCCTTGAAAAGTTTATCTTTCCAATATCAACGGACGTCGGTCATTCCCCCTTGTTTATCTATCCTATCTTACGGTGCCCGACTACAGAATGATCTTAACACTACGATCTTTTTCTAATCCAAATTCTCTTTATTGCTTCACGATTCACCCGGCAAACGATTCAAGTGTCATTGTCACTAAAATAAAAATAAACTGTTCCAGTTTAAGCTTTCCGTTTTTTGCTTATGTGTTATTTCTATCTTTTGTCCTGTTTTTATGTTATTCTTCTGTGTCTGCCGCGACTTTACCAGATGGTTCCAACGGAAGACTAGCGCTGGCCCCCAAGCCAGGTTATGCTGAGTTGGGACCTTTTCGTAACAGTTGGCACTATTTTCTACTGTCTACTTTTTCTAGTTTTCGTCTTGTGATGTATTGTGTGCTCTGTTACGAATAAATGTTTTTTCTTTCTTTCTTTTAGGATTTTTACATTGGAATACAAACAGCATTTTGAGTTTTATCATGTTCGGAAACCCTTGTACAATAGTATTTGAATCAGACTATGTACAGGTACACATATCTATTTCTTATAATGAAATCTTAAAGAGTAAAAGTCTGTACTTTGAAGATAACAATTTTTAAACTACTGGACGGATTTCAATGGTTTTATTATTAAGTGCATCTTCAGGCGGGATATAGGCTATAGAAACTGTTGTGGGAACAAAACTGGAAGGGGGTGAAAGATGGGGTTGAAGTTAGTATTGGATTTTTTTTTACTAAATCCTTGAAATTATGCATTGATACTCTTTATCTACTATATTATTAAAATAGTTAGTTATTAAAAATAAAATTAAAAAAAAACTAACTCGAATGCGGGAATCGAACCCCAAGCATCCACGTCGTACGCGGATACATAACTGACTACGCCATCAAACTGCTGGGGCGATGAAAAACTTACTAGTATATAAGCTACATTTGAAATTTTCAAGGTTTATTTCTCCACAGTTACTGGCCATTCGGCGCTATTACGTTAAGGGTTGAATACCCTAATGGAGAACTACTACTACACGAAGTCATGCCCCAAAGTGAGTTTCCTCGACCATGCCCTCCCCTTGTCAGAAACAACACAACAAATTAAAGTTTTTAATTAAATTAAACTAATTTAAAATTAAACTAAATGAAATACAACTAAACTAAATCGAAAAAAGGCCCCTGCGGCATTGTGCCGAAGATGCAGCGTTTCCTCGCTGGATTGCTAAACTAATTCGTTGAGCGAGGAAACTGCCAGCTCTTCGGTCTCCTGTGACTAATGTAGGCATTAGTCATACCTATGAATGATCTCACTGACTTAACAACCTGCCTTGTGCATTTAATGAACAAAAATGTTTCCTTCCTACATAAACATAATCATCATCATCATCATCAGCCGTAAAACATCCACTGCAGGCCTCCCCCAAAACTGGGGGATTTGCCATAGTCGCCACGCTTGGCAGGCGGGTTGGCGATCGCAGTTGGTCATTATAGTACTCGCAGGACGCTGCTGCCCATCCTTCGGTCGGTGCCTCTGTCTAAACATAATAAATGAAATGAAACTCAATGACGGTTAAATCCGTTGTTTAAAATTTGTAGTAAGTAGTCAAATACTTTTCTTAGGTACCTACAAATTCTAATCTTGACATTAACCACTGACATAAATGTGTATTCATAATAATAAGCAGTGTACGACTTATACGAGTCTTTATTTTCTCGGAGGATGAAAATGACAATTTTTACAAAATATAAGAAAGCCCGTGTATTTATACACGGCACTAACACAATGATAGGTGACATTCGTTTCGTCCATTCCATTCGTGCCAGTTTTTGTGAATTAGCTTATAGAAGTGGTTTAATTATTAGCATATTTAATAGCTTTTGTTCAAAGTTCAGTGTTATTATATTTCAAACTTATTTATCTGCAATATTGTTTTCTCAAAAATGTATCCCATAATAGCCTGTAAAGTGAGCTCTTAATTACCGTGACATTGATGTTTGGAACAAAATGTCCCTCAATATTTGACCGCTCGATGCAAACAGATCATTGGGTAAAGTAAGTAGCCGTCTAAAAATAAATAAACGGTACAAGGGACGGAACAAATAAATGATAAAGCATAAAACACATTTAATTGTACCCACGAGGATTATGAGATCGCTGAATTTCTATTGGGTATAATTCAGTCATGAAGAGTATACAACGTTGGCTTGGTAAGTAATTGTTTGTTATATCTTTGACCTAGACTTTATAAGATATTTAAAAGTGTGAAAGTGCCAATTTGAAAGTGTGTTCGCTTAATTTAAAATTTTCTAAACTTGAAATAAGAATCGTCAAACTCGATTTTGACACCTTGGTGCTATAACTAAATTGAAATTGACGTTTCTTATTATATGTTTACGGAGTTTTTAATCTAAACGACACTGTTTCGAATTGGACCCACTATGATAATAAAAACCGCGCTACCTAATTATGTCTCTAATGAAGAATGCCAATGACGTCTGGCTGTAAATCTTTTTGATTTTGTTGATACTAACTTGTAATAGCTTAAAAAATAATAACCACTACGAAACTAAACACATATTTGACAATATTTTGCGTGAATTCTAATTTTCTCTATCGAAAGGTGTCTTTGAAAAGAGAACACCCGCTGCTTGGAAAAGCATTGAACGACACAAATATTGTCGGATACAATAACCCCCTTTTGCCCCGTGCGATCACCCAAATAAAACCCATTTTTGTAGACCGGTAAAGGCATCCTTTGTTCAAATTTGCAACAGGCAGAACCGGTGTCAGACGGAGTCGTTTAAAATTTCAAACGGTTACTCCCAAGCTTTATCGACTTTAATCCACTCAGAGCACAAAGTAAACAAAATAAAAATTGAATTCAATTTGGTCCGAATTCTTATTTGAAACCTTATTGGATTAAGGTTCTTAGCTATGCAGTGGGGAATTACTGCAGCCGTTTCAGCTCGTAATTAAATAGCGATGGTTGCGGTGACATACTTATATATGGGTAGCTTAAAAACTGGATCCCACCGTAATCTGGATTTAATTCTATTTGGAACCTACTTTACATAATACCTGCTTCGTGTGGGCCTCAGTCATTTGAAAATCTTTTTACTTTTAAACCTGACCTTTTTCTTTCGTAAGCCGTCAAATTTAATCTTAAATGAAGTAAATCAAGAAAGGCGTAAAATGATTTGTAAATGTGATGACATTCGTCAAAGTCGAAGTTCAATACAAATTGCAGTATTGTTAAAAACAAACGGTAAGTTATCCACGAGTGTCGAGTTTCAATGATCTATAGGATTCATTATCATTATCGGCCTATATCCGTCCCACTGCTGGGCACAGGCTCCCTCTCACAGTGAGAGGGATTGGGTAGTAGTCCCCACGCGGGCACAATGCGTTTTGCGGTTACACTTACACTTGCACACACGCATAGCTGCGCACCGTTAATCAAATGGTTAACTTCGTTAATCGCTAATCCATTACAAGCGTTACATTTCGGATGATTTAACGGAAGTTAAAATTAATCGTTAACTAGTGATAGAAATTGCATTTTATGTCGTTGCGTTAGTAATTTACTTAGGTATAAAAAAATGTTGGTATGGGTTATGAAAGTTTATAGGCGGGACATGAAAAATTAATAAAATAAGGGTGTAATATTACAGTTTGTAATAATACCTTATTAAAAAAAAAAGACATTTATTTAACACACATTAGACACAGACAAATAACAAGAAAAGCACATAACAAAGAAACAATATTATTATTATTTAGAGATCATATTTAAATCAAAATCTATTTGAAATAAGCCGCGACTATTTGTCCTTTTGACAAATAGTAGGTACTTAATTAACGTTTAAGGGACTTAAGTTGTTTTAACGGAAGTTAAAGAGTCCGTTAATAATTTTTAATTTTTTTAATAATTAATAATTTAAAGATAACTTAAAAGTTAATCCGTTACACGAAATGTTATATTCACTAATTAACGATTAACGGACTAACGGTCTTGTGCCCAGCTGTATGATTCTGGGTTTTTTCTGATGTTGTGGACTGTAGTTAATGATACACTGATTCGTTTAAATTGCTTGTATTTACGAAAGAACTCAAATTTCACAACAATAGAGAGCAGCGCGTGCCCGTTTACAGTAAAACAGACAAGTAAGTGGGGGCCACAGACAACACAATATCTGTATTAAAAACTAAATGTTGGCAGGGTTGCCAACACCAGCTATGCACACACGGTTACACTTGTACCCTAGTTTAGATACAATGTTTAACTGGTTACCTGACCTAACCCCCACAGAAAACCATAAGGGCTTCAGACAATCGCATGAATCACAGCGCTCTAAAAACCCCCGCGCCTAAAAGTTCGGCACCTTTATTTGCTAGTAAAAGCGCTGTTTTTAGGGTTCCGTACCTCAAAAGGAAAAAAGGAACCCTTATAGGGTCACTCGTGTGTCTGTCTGTCTGTCTGTCTGTCTGTCCGTCTGTCACAGCCAATTTGCTCCAAAACTACTGGACCGAATGATTTGAAATTTTGGTATTCATATGTAAATTGGTGACCGCAACAGGGATGCGTAACGTAAATAAATAAATCAACATGGGCCCATTTTTGGGGGGCAAATTAGAAAATTTGAAAAAAAAGTTAGGCAAACTATATCATGTGACATATCAAATGAGAGGGCTTAGTGTGAGGATCTTAAATTTGTTTTTTTTTGGAATTTTAAAATAAATGTTTTGGAAGTTATTTAGGAAAATAGGCGAAAATTGACCATTCCCCCCCCCCCCTTATCTACGAAACTACCGGGCTTAAAATTTTGAAAAAAATACAAAAAATAGTTCTTTATCTATAGATTACAGGAAAACCTATAAGAAGTCTATGGTATTTAAATTAACATAGGAAATTTCAGTTAATCATGTATGGAACGGAACCCTCTCCACGCGGCTTTCACTCGCACTTGTCCGGTTTTTTTAGGATATAACATGGTCTGTGGTGTCTCTGGTTGAACTTGTGTCGTATCAAGTATCCCAACACGCTTCCTCTCCTACAACAATAAATAAGAGTATCCTTAAGCAAATATTATTTGTTCTAAGTTCCACAAAGCTCATAAGTTGCTCGGCCAACCAAGTCTAAGTAGGCTTAAACGGAACTCCCAAACTCTCTCATTACGGGTGTTTCACGCGCGAGAGATCGCGCGTTTAAACATCTTTGTATTGAGCAAAACAGCTTGAGACTCGCCACACCAGATAATGCCTGAAAGCACATAAGCACAGCCTACACACTTAAGTTTAAGAACGTATTTAAATACGATAGAGATAGTGGGCCAATTCTCGTTGCATTCGAGATAATCTCACAATCGAGATTAAACGTCAGTGCATACAGTCGTTTGACACAACTGTATGAATTTGACGTTTGATCTCGCAATCGACATTATCTCGAATGTAGCGAGAATAGGGGGCCAATTCGAAACTGTGTCCCCTAAATTTAAAATAATAAAAGTCAAATTCGATAAAGTATGGCACCAAGCTGTCAAAATTGAGTTTGACGTTTCGTATTTCAAGAATAGCAAATTTTAAATTAAGCAGACAAACTTTCGAATTGGCCCCAGTGTGTGTCTATTCATGTAAGATAAACAAACATACATACCTATCGTAAATATCTTATAAAGTCTAGGTCAAAGATATAACAAACAATTACTTACCAAGCCAATGTTGTTTACTCGAAGTTAAGCGACTTTTAAATTAAGCGAACATACGTTCGTACTGGCCCCAGTAAGTCTTAGTCAAAATACAAAATAATAACTAAACTAAACAATGACTATATAAAATAAAAAAATTACCCAAAATCGCTTTTATTTGGTAGCGTGCCCAGAAGAGCGGCAGAATTGCCGTTGTTAAATATGTTGATTATACTTTACTGCTTTTCCTTATCAAAAAAGCCTTTTATAACAGCCTTTATTGCTAGACGTTTTTCCTACAATTTTCATTCTCAATGTAGAATACGTAGCGGAAAACCCACGTGAATCTATATCTATAATATATAACGGTCACGTTCCGAAAAGTACACGATCTGGCGTCCATAATTTATTTTAGCACTTTCAAACTACTTGGAGAAACCAAGCCGCTTCCGCGTCCGCTTTTTAACGAAAATTCGCTCTGACCAGTTTGAACAAGCTGTCATAACTGGCAGCACTACAGCTTAAAAGTTTCTTTGACCGAGTTGTCCGACGCCCGCACTAACAGTGATAACTGAGTGGGTATACTTAGTTAATCGCGCGCATCTGGTGATTCTGCTGTCCTCATTTATGTATGGCGAGGTTCGTGGCGATGGTAAAAATATAGCGACAACTCATTAACCTGTAACCAAACGTCTGCGAGTGCAATTGAGGGTAGCCTGGTGATCGGACACGCGCCTTTCGAGCAGAGAACCACGTGTTCAAATCTCGGCTGGAAACTTATAGCTAGGGAGTTGGGTGCCAAAATTTCTATATGATTTGTTCGCTTGGCAGATCTGAATAAGTTCGATTAATGACAATGTAAAGAACCACAGAAAAATAGTCTACCACCATGGTAGCGCTGCGTTTTCAATAGACAGCGTTTCAAAGATTAAAAAAAAACGGTTTGCTAAATCATTTGTTTTTGGCTGGCTCTTGGACTGATGGTCAGAATCATCCTCAAAACGATGAACATCTTAGAGGCAGACGTGCAGGGCTCTGTTTTATAACGGGACGAAGTTGCAAAAATGTAAATGAAAAAAGCTATACTAAATCATTTGTTCGTCATCCTCGTTGCGTTCATTCGATTCAGTAAGACTCCCAGAATAGAAAAAAAAGTTGGCAGACGTCTAGGTCACAGACTTTATTTATGTATGATTTTTTAAAGTTGTAATTCAAAAATGCAGGCACATACGACTTTCATTTAATGGACCAAATCGATTTGTTTTGACATAAACTTGCATCCCTATCAATATGAACGACGAACAAATCATATACCAAAATGGCACCCAGCTCCCTAACTATTATGTCAATTTGATATTTTGATGAAGAAAAAAAACATTGTGAGCAATGCTGCACAGATCTGCCAAGCATTTTAACCCCGTGTGATATCCCACTTGGCCCTGAAAACCAAAATAACGTGCAACTTTCGACCTCAATGCAACATCTCTCGACTCCCAAATTGCAATTGTCGTATTCTAGGAACGCTCTAGAACACCATAAAAGTCGTTCTTTTCATATTAAAACCGTCCTTTTCTTTCCCACTGCCTCTTACTCTATAATTCCAATACACTTTCAAGGCAAGGCACGTCTGCCGGGTCCTTTTAATCGGACCCAGTCACAAATACAATACGCATCGCCATATTTCAAATAATTCCGCCATTCACTTTATTGGTGCCAATACAGAACCGTGTCGATATAATTTTCATCACATAACTTCAACCACATCGAGAAATGTTTTATAGTTAGGGAGCTGGATGCCATTTTGGTATATGATTTGTTCGTCTTTCCTATTGATAGGGATGAAAGTTTATGTCAATAGAAATCGATTTGGTCCAGTAAATGAAAGTCGTATGTCCCTGCGTTTTTGAATTACGACTTTAAAATATCGTACATAAAAAAATTTGCAACCTAGACGTCTGCCAACTTTTTTTTTCTATTCTGGGAGACCTATTGAATCGAATGGACGCAACGAGAACGACGAACAAATGATTTAGTATAGCTTTTTTCATTTACAATTTTGTAACTACATCCCGTTATAAAACAGAGCCCTGCACGTCTTCCTCTTCGATGTTCATCGTTTTAGGATGATTCTGACCATCAGTCCAAGAAGCAGACACGAATTAGCACACCATATTTTGTTTAAAATTTGAAACGCTGTCAATTGAAACCGCAGCGCTACCATGGTGGCATCCTATTTTTCTGTGGTTCTTTTTCATTAATCGAAAAATTCAGGTCTGCCAAGCGAACAAATCATATAGACATTTTGTTACCCAGCTCCTTAGCTATTATGAGTTCAATTCAAATGATCCCGTTAACACTTTCATTGCGGAATACCCGGAAGCAAGGCCACACAAGCTATTGTGCAACTTAATACAAAATGTATAAGCTACTAGCTTCTGCCCGCGACTTCGTTTGCATGGAGTTCGGTTAGAGTTATTCCCTTACATAACTTTTAAATTTTCTAGGATACACATATGTTTTTTATCTCGGAAAATTTCCATACTAAAATCTATCTCTAAGCCAACAGTTCAGCTGTTCTGGCGTGATTGAGTATAATATTAGTAGGATGTTATAAAGCTTTTCTCAAAAATGATACGTAAAGTCGCCATAACATCTTTAAAAAGTCACCAGAAAGTTAATAATACCGGACGATGATCAAAAGTGTCCGGTAAGTAGAGAGGTTTTGAATTCGGAATGAAAAGTGTTCAGTAAGTGCGATACAAATCTCATAACATGCACGGCACGGGTGCCGCAGGCGGCGGGGCGCACGGCGCCGGCTCCCGCGCTGATCGCGGCATACAGTTTATTCTACCCACCTGATGATAATTCACGGTGTACAATGGGAATAAAATAAACAATTAAAAAAAAAAAACATTTTTATTTAAAGCTCTATACAAGCTTCGACCATTAAATGCCATACTGGATTCGTACATAGAAATCCTCGCCTACGGCTCGGATTTCAAATCGTACTCGTCCAGTATAGCTTACTTACTGGTCTCTTCAGTAATGTACTATTACACTAATATTACTTGAACAAAACGGGAAAAATTTACCGCTATTTTCCGTTTAATGATTACATGACAATTATCCTATTATCCTATTAATATTATAAATGCGAATGTTTGGATAGATGTAGGTTTGTTACTCAATCAAGCCAGAACGGCTGAACAGATCTGGATGAAATTTGGCCCATATGTAGATTATATTCCGAAAAATTCAAACGTTCCCGAGGGAATTACTGTAACCTAATTCCACGCGGACGAACTTGCGGGTACAAGCTAGTATTTTATAAAGCTATTGTTAAATAGCCTATAAATTGTGTATTCAATTGTCCCACAATTGGCTTCTTGACTATAGTAACAAATAGTAATATATTTCTGTGGAACGGTAGCTTAATGTAAATAAATTCATGTAAAAGAAACAAAAACATCATTTTGAATGTTATCTTTTCTTTTCTTTAGGGTCAAAAATAGTCAAAATAAGTGAAAAATAAATATTGTTTATGAGTTCTGAATTAGGTACTAGTTTTTGATATCCTCATCAAACTGTCATTTTTTATTTGTACGATATTATGCCTAAAACAGTATTTCCGGAAATAATTGCAAATTTCGTATATTTTGTATACCTCGCCCAATATAAAAAGAGCTCTGACGGCCATATAAAGTGTATGACCGCACTGTGACTTCATAGTTCAGGGCCATTTTGTATGGAGCGTTTTTGTGAGCGGTATGTACTATGACTTTTCAAAGGGTCGCATCTCAAAAAATAAACAACACTATAATATTTTACGTACACAGTTTGGTTTCTATTACTCTGTACTCTCCAATAAAATATGAAATAAAAATCATGCAAGTTCCCTATTATGTGACTTCGATTTTAATAAAATACATTAGTTTAATGGAAAATATAATAATACAGATGAGGCTGCCACTGAAGGCACCATACGGGCTTAATTGGTTGTTTTGCTGACATGATCATTTCATTTATTACTTCAGAAAATGTTGTTTTCTTTTTAACGGTTTATTAATGTATGGGCAAAAAACTTTTCCCAAAGTATCACATCCCAAACTATTTCACTCAAATTATCATTTGGCAAAAAATCATTAGTCAAAACAGCTTATCGCAATTTTACAGTTAGCAAAGTATTTTTTGGCAAATTACTGTTTAACAAATAAATACTTGGTCATGTTTCATTTTACCAAGTATTATTTAGTCAAATTTAGCGTTTGTCATAACATACTCATCCCAAAATATTGCATGGCATACGATTTACATCCTAATTGAGTAATACATAGGATTTACCTAACCTAACCAAACCGCCAACGTGTTGACGTCACCCCGCTTCGCGAGGTGCCTATTGCCAATCTAAGGGACACAGGTTAAGGTTGTTTGTTTTACAATGCGGAGGGCTCCGCCCCCCGAGCCCCGCTTGTGGGAAGCTTCGCCCCCCCGTCCCCCCATTCTAGCTACCGAACCTAATCTTGAAAAAAAATTAAACAATTTTGCAACACAAAGCTGAATATTCCGAGGTTCAATTATTAATGTGTATTGCAACTAATTTAAAAAAAAAATCTTTGGTATTCTGATTTATAAAAAATACAACATAGTAAATCACCATAAAGAAAACCTTAGGAATTCAACTGTTTTTTTTATGTAAGTATGCAATTTAATATGTTTTTGCCTTTTATTCCTTTTATACTTGGAATTCCTGTATTCTTTAAAATGTTGCCAAATGATAATTTGACTAAATGAATAAAACACGAAATGTAAATGTGCTAAAGATTCGTTTGGGAAATGAAACTGCTGCGATAAGTTTTTTGGGAAGTAAAATTTGGCGAAAAATATTTTGATCAAACGGCAGTACACCCTTTTTAACATTTATGTCTTTTATTTTATTTTTTATGTCAATTGACAGACAAACGAGCTGACGGCCCACCTGATGGAAAGTGGTCCCCGCCGCCCATGGACATCTGCAACACCAGAGGTGCTGCCAATGCGTTACCAGTCTAGGGAGGATGGGGAATGGGGATGGGATGGGGATGAGGGTAAAGGCGTCCGGATCTCGTCACTCACCGTACGAAACGCAATAGCAAGCTATTACTTTACGCCGATATTCTGTGAGAGTGTGGTACTACCCCGGTCGAGCCGGCCCATTCGAACAGTAATCATCTAGTGAGGATTATTGTTTGGCTCTACCACTACAAAACATGCTTTAATTAGCTTCAACTTTTAACTAACTATGTAATACAATCTTAGAAGCAACTTGTAACCTAAGTACTTTTTCATCACACTTGCTCGGAAAGGGTGTTATATACGCAGGCGTATAGAGCAGCTATAGCCGATTTAGCTCCTCTACGGGCCCCGCCGTCAGCGGGAGTTATATACCATACAAAATCCATAACTCCCTAGGGAGTTATGGATTTTGTATGGTTTCGAACTCCCGCGGGCAGTTAAGTGCGCCAGGTCGGCGGAGCTGCTCGGGATCCGCAGCCGCGGAGCTGCCCCGCGCTGATCGCAACGTACGCTCAGTTTATGAATATTGAACACCCACCTGATGGTAATTCACGGTGTAAAATGGAAATAAAATTAATATATATACTTTTTTTTGTCTAAATTTTATTCATTTCCTCGCAAATGTGATGAAAAACATTGTGTGTATCACGGGCAGTAAGGGGATAACAAACTCGAGTCATAAAAGCCCTCGCCTATCGGCGTCGGGCTTCTAACAGACTCTCGTTAGTTATCCCCTTCTTACGGCCCTAGATGCACAATGTACTATTAACTGTCGTAACGATTTGAAACTTTGCTAGTATATACAATTTGGATGACAATGCGATCGATAATTTTGTACCATCGAAATGATCTGACCATGGAGCCAGGAGCTGGATAGTGGAACTCTTCAATGGCTAACTAGTAAACCCCTCGAGTTTAAGCTCATGTGGTTTTTTGACGAGTCCAATACATTATGTAACGTATACGTTTTTTCTACTTTTGAGTACGTAATTGACCGTGTTTTTGATAAATTTGTGTACTATAATTATTAAGATTCAGAACATGCTACAAAGCTGATAAAGCATTGCAAAATCTCATTAATTTTCTCCAATACTTTTTCAAATTTCAAATTATTTCTCTTTTGTGAGATTCCAAATAATCGGTTAACTTGGGATGTGAGGCTGAGCGCGCTGACAAAAGAATAATGGTGGGCGGGAAATGGCTCTCAAATGTCTTTCGATTTTTAGGGTTCCGTAGGCAAATGGCAAAAACGGTACAAGGGTTCCGTTTTTGCCATTTGGCTACGGAACCCTAAGGACGACGACGACATGACGAATCCATAACGAATGCATTGTCATCGGAACTGAACCAACATGTAAAAATTCAGCTCCGTATGATAATAGGAAGTGGTTCTAATTCAGCTTGCAAGATTTGAGCCGAACATACGAACATTGCAAGTTAATAAAAAGCTTTTAATAAAAATAGATGTCTAAAGTACCTTTACCATCAGTTTACGCAAACCATTCTCGCTATCGACAACTATCCGAACTCACTGTACTCACTGTTAACGGCCGGTTTTTTTATCACCGGCTAGTGATAAAAAAACCGGTCAAGTGCGAGTGAAACCCGGGTGGAGGGTAAACTGAAATTTCCTATGTTACTTTAAATACCATAGAATTCTTATAGGTTTTCCTGTAATCTATAGGTAAAGAACTATTTTCTGTATTTTTTTCAAAATTTTAGGCCCGGTAGTTTCGGAGATAAGGGGGGGAATGGTCAATTTTCACCTATTTTCCTAAATAACTTCTAAACTATTTTACTTAAAATTAAAAAAAAAAATACTTTTAAGATCCAGATAAGGTAATAGAAATTAGACCATTGACTAAAAATAGACTTCAGTGCCTAAAATCAAACATCGCGTTTAAAATATCCACTTCTGAAGCCAAACCGAATGGTCCGAACGAACAGTTTAAAATGTTATTAGATACCGTGTGTACTGAATTTCACAGAACCTGCATTAAGAAACGTATTCAGATAGGGCTTAAAGTCACTTTTAATGAATGGGCTACAACTGGGATTCGTAAAAGTAGGGACAACTTGTACCAACTGTACGACAAGAGATCTTGTACTACTGATGAACGCTTCCACCAGTATGTTAGGGATTATTCTAAATTGTTTAAAATCGTATGCAATAAAGCTAAGTCAGCCCACCTCAACAGTAGAATTCAATCATCCAGCAATAGAGTTAAAACTGTTTGGAAAATTATAAATTCAGAAACCGGCCAGAAAAAGAACGCAGAGGCTTCTATTTCCTTAAAAATAAAAGACACGCTTATCACAGACGGGATTGACGTAGCAAATGAATTTAACACTTTCTTTTCTAGAATTCCCATTGAAACGACTAGATGTTTAGCTTCCTCTTCCAATACTGCCGGTCTACTACTAAATGAATACATTAGTCTTAGTAATATATCTCATTTTAAGTTCTCCCACGTTTCTGTCATAGACATTTTAAAGACGTTCAAATTGTTAAAGGTGAAGAAAACGGAAGACTTATGGGGCGTATCAGTTAAGGTTCTTGATTCTATTCTAGACGTCGTTGCGCCATCTTTAGCCCTTATATTCAATAGTTGCATAGATGAAGGCATCTTTCCCGACTTAATGAAATTCAGTAAAGTAGTACCCATTTTCAAATCGGGCAAAAAGGATAATCCTTCTGATTACCGCCCTGTGTCAATTTTGCCAGCGTTTAGCAAAATATTCGAAAAAATAATGCTAACGCAGATGTTACAACATTTCAACTCTAATAAAATTTTACATCCACAGCAGTTTGGATTTACTAAGGGTAGGTCTACCACCGACGCGGGTGCTAGCTTAGTTAAATTCATTTTAGAGGCTTGGGAAGACTCACACGATGCCATTGGTGTCTTCTGTGACCTTTCCAAAGCTTTTGATTGTGTAGATCATGACACTTTAATTCGAAAATTAAAATTCTATGGCATTTGCGGCGATGCCCTTCAACTCGTTAGATCTTATCTTACACAGAGATTGCAGAAGGTATCAGTTAACGGTGCAGTATCTGCAGAGACTGTGGTGGAAATGGGAGTGCCCCAAGGATCAATTCTTGGCCCTTTCCTGTTCCTTGTCTATGTAAATGACCTTCCTTACATGGTAAGCCAAACATCAGGCATAGTCATGTTTGCAGACGATACTTCTTTGCTGTTCAAGGTAAATAGGAAGGATACCGAGCTCACTGAACCAAACAACACTCTGTCCATGATTTCTAAATGGTTTGCTGCAAATAATTTGTTACTTAATCCTAAAAAGACCAAATGTATTAAATTTTCTTTAGTAAACACACCAGATGTTAATGCACACTTGAATATTAAATTAGACGGTCAAAACATTGAATTTGTAAAGTCAACTGTTTTTCTAGGATTAACACTTGACTCAAAACTGCAGTGGGGTTCCCATATTACAGCCATAGCGAGTAGGTTGAGCTCTGCTGCGTTTGCAGTCAGACAAATGAGGCAATTAACTGATGTAGCGACGGCAAGGTTGGTTTACTTCGCGTATTTCAAAAGTATTATTTCATACGGTTTAATTTTATGGGGATCAGCTGCTGACTTAGAGTCTATTTTTATTTTACAAAAAAGGGCCATCAGGGCCATATATAACATGGGCACCCGCGAGTCACTGAGGGAATTTTTTAAGGAAATTGAAATACTAACCCTGCCTTCGCTATACGTATTTGAAATAATAATGTATGTCAGAAAAAATATATACAATTTTCCTACAAATGTAGATAAGCCAAAGGCTACTAGAAATACCGGAAAGCTTAAAGTACCAACTTATAGACTGGCTAAAACTAAAAAATCATTTCTAGGAAATTGTACACGTTTTTACAATAAAATACCTAAAAACATAATAGAACAAACAGACACAATGTTCAAATCTACTGTAAAGCGAATTCTTATTTCTAGGGCATATTACTCAGTAAAAGACTACGTCATGGACAGGGACGTTTGGCTTAAATCGTGACCTGCACCGGCGATCCCTGGGTCTCGATGAGCGTACCTGCTGTGGTATATACTTAGATTTGTATAAAACTGTAGACATCATTGTTGACTTATATGTGTACTGATTTGAAAAAATGATACCTCACCGAGTTTCTTGCCGGCTCTTCTCAGTAGAGGATTTTTTCCGAACCGGTGGTAGATTCATTCCTTGACCTTCATAAGAGCTTGTAAAAGCCTAAATTGAATAAAGATAGTTTGACTTTGACTTTTGACTTTGACTTTGATCCTCACAGTAAGCTCTTTCATTTGATATGTCACACGATTTCAGTTGCACAACTTTTTTTTTTAATTTTCTAATTTATCCCCCAAAAGTGGGCCCCATGTTCAAAATTAATTAATTTACGTTACGCATCCCTGCGGTCACCAATTTACATATGTATACCAAATTTCAAATCAATCGGTCCAGTACTTTCGGAGCAAATTGGCTGTGACAGACGGACAGACAGACAGACAGACAGACAGACAGACAGACACACGAGTGATCCTATAAGGGTTCCTTTTTTCCTTTTGAGGTACGGAACCCTAAAAAGTGGGTGGATACATCATGTGGAACAGCTCCTCAGAAAACAGGCGGTAGAACACACAATAACGAGGCGAAATCTGGAACGTAGACGGGTTGCCGGTGAGGGTGGATGATGAAGATAAAAACAATGGATGGTATCGGGTAGTTTATTATATAAATACGAGGCACTCTGTAACAATTGTATAAACACTGATGAATATAGGTAGGTAAGGCCATGGAATGAGATGATTTGGAGGCTTTGTGTGACACTCTACTTACAATTAAGTGCCTGACTGGTAAATCCTTGGTTTATAACAGGATAACGGGTACGTAATTATGATCGGGTTATTTCAGGCACGGCACGTTTCAACTGATTCTTTCTATATAGGTTGACCACTTAAATGAGATGTCGCCCGCGCGGCACAGAGGCGCGGGGGCATGGCGACAAATGGGACCGAGTGAGGTGCGGGCGGCAGGCGAATTTTTGTTTTCATTCATTTCACGCCGCCCGCACCTCTCTCAGGCCCCTTTGTCGTCATGCCCCGCGCCCCTGTGCCGCGCGGGCGACGACTCATTGAAGCGGTCAACCTATAGTTCTATTATGTACTTTATGATATGTAGATACTAAAATAAAGCTCTATTTCTGTAGCAGTCCAAGACCTTTCTAGGCCGAGATATCTTATGAAGTGATGATCAATTGTCTGAATCCATCTATCGATCTCAATTTTGAATTTTAAATTTGGAATTGGAAAAGAAGAAGAAGAAGTTGTCAGACGAAGGAGTTTTGTACGAGTCGCGATAGCACCTCGTTACAAATCTGTCCTCACGCTTGATGGTTCAAGACCGCGAACAAGCTTGAGATCGCTTGAGATTATTAAAATAAAAATAACTTTTCTTTAGCCCCCATTAGACTCTTAATAAATGTATCATTTGATATTTGATATAATTGAAAACCGCTTCTAACGATCTCGTTAAAATCAACTGGTAAATTACTTGAGAAAACCCAATCTCCATATATTATTATATCTCTCCATAATTTTGACGACGCGGTTAGCCTAGTTGGGAGTGACCCTGCCTCCGAAACTAGCACGAATGTTTGTTCCTGAGTCTTGGATGTCTCCTATGTATTTAAGCATTTATTACTCTATTTAAGTATGTGTATCGTCGTCTAGTACCCATAACACAAGCCTTTAGAGCTTACTTTGGGACTAGATCGATTTGTGTAAAGATTGTCCCCTGATTTATTATTATTATTATTATCTACTTATTTAAACATATAATAAAATCGTTAAATGGAAAAAGTTTCTACATTTAAGGTAACAATGATAAATACTATGGGGGGCTTCAGAATGAGCAAAACAACACGTCATAATAGTTTTTGAATTTCATGTCTGTTTGTCTGATTGTACGTGCGCGATAAACTTTTAAACTACTGAACGGATTTGCGGTTTTCGATATTTTTTTAACGGCAACTTCAGGTAGGACATAGGCTATAGAAACTTATGGAAATAAAACTGGAAGGGGGTAAAAGAGGGTTCAAGTTAGTATGGAGATGGAAAAAAGTAATAACCCTAAACCCTTGAAATTATGCATTTAAACCCTTTTCGATTTATCGACTATATAATTTATTATTTGGTTGTGTGTTTGTTTGTATATATTTCAATGTTTATAACCTAAAAACATAAAAGTAAACAGGATTTCACAGCGTGCCAAGCACAGCTTGTTTGTTAATAAAATTCCTTTTCAGACTCATTAATATTTCGGAAGGAATTTAATATTTATTTTTTCTGCTCTGACTAAAATAACGTATAATTCTTTCACTTAAAATCATACACTACGTTCAATATTCGTACGGCTGAGCAAACACTGTATAATAACTCGCCTTTATTTTATTCGTATTTAGCAGTCGGATTTCATTTTCTCATCGCAACACGAGTCCTTTGTGAATCGTTCTATTGTTGTGAGCTTTGTTATTTAATTTTTAACAAAGCGAATAACTGGCAGGTTGTATTTTATGCATTTCAAATATCATCCAATGAGTTGATCAGCAAACACAGCTGCGAAGTATATATCTATTTAGATTTTTTCATTCCAATTATGTCTCGTGCTTTAGAAATATGGGACCGTTTATTTATTAAATGATTTTTAAACGATACGTTTAATTTGATTAATTTTAAAAACCACAATAATTAAAATAATTGCTGCGTTAATTAATATATCGTGCCTTTAGAGATATAAAACATATATATCTACGGATTAGTCGCATATAGTACCTATAATGGTGTTGCGTTTTAGGTATTAGGCTCAGACCAAATATCCTAAAGACAGCGCTTAACCTAACTTTTACTAGCAATTAAAGCTGCCAAACCTGCAAATAAAGCTGCCAAGCTGATAAAAAACATGCAAATTGAAAATATCTGCAAAGTAATTCAAGTGTGCGAACTTCGCAATCCCTGCGTGGGGACTACTGCCCAGTCTCTCTCACCATGACTGGAGGCTTTTCCCAACAGTGGGACGTATATAGGCTGATGATGACTGACCGTCATAATACAAAAACTGCTAAATAAATAAACTAGGGGACAATCTTTACACAAATTGATCTAGTCCCAAAGTAAGCTCCAAAGGCTTGCGATATGGGTAATAGACGACGATAAACATACTTATATAGATAAATAAATACCTAAATACATAGGAAACATCCAAGACTCAGGAACAAACATTCGTGCTCATCACTCAAATATTTGCCCTTACCGGAAATTTAACCCGAGACTGCCAGCTTAGGAGGCAGGGACTAATACCAACTAGGATAACCGCGTCGTTCATAATGATGATGAATATAAAAGAGTTGAATAATTACGTATTTCAACGACCACCAAAAACATGCTCATTATGATGTGCTTTTCACTGCGAATCCCTTTCGAGTTTAACAAACCGTTCTGCAATCAACTTTCGCAAAGCCATAGAGAATATGTAAAGGTCCCTACCACGGTTATGCCGGAACTTAAATTATTGTATGCTACCATCTAATAGTGCTCGGTTACCCTAATAGCGGCATTATAACCTAATAGTGCCTGGGTGTCCTAATAGTAGCGTTATGACCTAATAGCACGCAGGTGCCTTAATACTTAGTAACATTATGAATAATAGTGCCCGGGTGACCCAAAGGGCTTTATGAGTACTGAGTGACAATGGGTATACCGCAGTGTCTCAAGACAAAAATCTTTGACCAGAGTGCGTTGTCAGTAATGACTTACGGCACTAAAGGCAGATTTAGACAGGGTCAGTGCAGAAGTCGGTATCGGCGCCGAACCGACTGACCTCAAAATATTCGTATGCGAATATACAAGTCAGCGCTGACCGCCCACCGCTGTACTGACTTCAAATCAATTTACATTGGGTTTTTCTCGGGTCAGCGCTGACTTGTGTCGAATTCGAAGTCAGTCACTGACTCTGTCTAAATCTGCCTTAAGACGTGATCGCTCATTATGGATCGCCGTATAGTAATATAATATTATCTTATTGTTAATCTAGTACTGCGGAATCGCCGTCATTTGACACCCTTCGTGCAAAACTTTTGCATCATGAATGTCGATAGATCTTGCATCGGTATTCTCACAACGAAGGAGTTGAAGTTCACCTCGTGGCGGGATTCCAACCGCTCGGTTTCAATTCGCTCATACTCTGCAATGTCTTCAGCCTTTGTATGGCCCTGGCCGAGGCGCTGGTAGATTCAAGCCATTTTAATTTATTCATGTGACCAGTAAAAGAGCCCACAGATGGCCAATTTGCTGACTAAATGATTTAAATTCATAGATACTAAACATCCATGATTCGGGTACAAACATTCGTGGGCACCACACGAAGTTGCCTGGCAGGTATCGAACCCGCGACAGTACAGTTAGTAGTGCACTCCCACTGTGCCATAAGTCAGTCAAAACATAATAAAAGGACTGTAGAAGGTGTAGGTACCTATTAAGAAGGCACAGTCCTGTTCTAAAAGCATACGCTTGTAAGATCATTTGATCGCCCAGATAGGGACTAATCCAGGGATCACCAGTTCACTCCCCGCTATATTTAGATGCGATTACTGATTTGATTGCGCTACAATGGAACACCGGTGGGTTAAAAAATCCAATGTTCCTTTCATTAAGTCTTTTTATAGAAATAAAGCTTTTATCTACACCCATATCATAAAACCTCCATTGGTTCATCAAAAACCGTAGGAAATGACCACCATTTTGACAACCAATTAGGAAAAACCAGTGCTGCGATAAAGAAATAACATGACTTCTTTATCGTTTTTAGTAAAGAAATGAGATTAAATTTGGAACAGCTGTCAAAACTCAAGTGGGTCTCTATTCTAGTATCCATAGATATTAAAACAGTTATTGATACGAAACGTCAATTCAGTATGTTTTTTTAATATAAACTGCACAATATTTGATCTCGAGTGACGTGAGAATAGAGACTTCATCCGTTTGTATATGATTTAAAAAAAAAAAGGTCTTGGCGGAGGATCGCCATGTTGGTGTTTTGCTGAACGAAAGTAGAATTGTTTTTGAATTGAATAGAAAAAGTTGTTTGTAATTTACATTTTAGTTGAAAATATGAATAGTAAGTAGTCTTCTCGGAGTGTGTGTGATGTGAAAATGCGTCGGATATCGGAAATATGCAGCCACGATTGCAACAAATAACTTGTTGCCAGAAAATATTGTTTCTGAACCCATCATGGAGGATTTATAATATGTGTGTAGATAAAGTTATGTATGCAACTCTGCATAATTTGGCCTTAAAACACACGTGCGATCTTATTATGAGTGTTTTAAGGCCCATCATTATGCAACCGTTGCATAAACTACTATTATTTAACTTTAAACCGTTTTTAACCGACTTCAAAAAAGTTGCAGTTCTCAAAATAAATACTCTCATCGTTGAAGGTATTTACCAACCACAACTTCAATTTGATTTTGGAAACTTGTTTCGAAACAATTTCGTATCTTATCAATTGTGTAGAATTTAATGAAATAAGTACCTAACGATCACAGACCATATTTTATAACTCAAAGAAACCGCTTAGCCTAACTTCTACAATAGCAATAGTAGTTTATGCAACGGTTGCATAATGATAGGCCTTAAAACACTAGTGCGGTTTTCATGAAACGAGCCGACAGGCGAGTTTCATAATAAGATCGCACGTGTGTTTTAAGGCCAAATTATGCAGAGTTGCATACATAACTTTATCTACACACATATTATAAATTCTCCATGATGGGTTCAGAAACAATATTTTCTGGCAACAAGTTATATGTTGCAATCGTGGCTGCATATTTCCGATATCCGGCGCATTTTCACATCACACACACTCCGAGAAGACTACTTACTATTCATATTTTCAACTAAAATGTAAATTACAAACAACTTTTTTTATTCAATTCAA
The DNA here is from genome assembly GCA_947859335.1 of Tortricodes alternella. NCBI lineage: Eukaryota > Metazoa > Arthropoda > Insecta > Lepidoptera > Tortricidae > Tortricodes > Tortricodes alternella. The sequence continues at coordinate 6,133,705 of OX401988.1, read as the reverse complement.
CAACAATTCTACTTTCGTTCAGCAAAACGTCAACATGGCGGCAAATACGATCTTCCGTCAAGACCATTTTTTTTTAAATCATAGACAAACGGATGAAGTCTTTATTCTCACGTCACTCAAGATCAAATATTGTGCAGTTTATATTAAAAAAACATACTGAATTGACGTTTCGTATCAATAACTTTTTATTATCTATGGATACTAGAATAGAGACACACTTGAGTTTTGACAGCTGTTCCAAATTTAATCTCATTTCTTCACTAAAAACGATAAAGAAGTCATGTTATTTCTTTATCGCAGCACTGGTTTTTCCTAATTGGTTGTCAAAATGGTGGTCATTTCATACGGTTTTTGATTAAACAATGGAGGTTTTATGATATGGGTGTAGATAAATAAGTTTTAGAGCGCTTATGGTTGGTGCAAAGTTAGAGTCGAAGAACTATAACCGGCGGCGGTACAAGCAGGCAAGGTGACGGTATAAAACCTTGAACACACCAACCATGGATTCTATAGGATATATGGTATGTGGTATCAATATACGAGTAGATAAATTGTCACCATTGACAAAATGACTTCTAACCGAAGCACTACGCCGTAACCAAAGTTGCTACACGTTTTCGTAGACGCTCTACGAAATAGGAGACCAACGAAATTGATCTTCCGAGCATGACTATACGAGGGGGTTGCGCGGTATGTCTGTGCCGACGCTGTGCTGATACGCATGCAGACGTACATTAAAAATAGTTAATTATTTTGTGCAATAATTTATCATCGTCCAAACTATGTCAAAACATTTTTAATGTAATAAAACAATTACCTTGCCTTGTTTCGTGGTAGTATCTTCGTTACGCGTTTACGTCGACCGAGTGGCTCGTTAACATATAGTTCTACCACTTTAAATAGTAACATGATTCAAGCAATAATAGGCTTTACGTAAACTTTATAAGAGCTTCGACAAGCTCCTTATTTTTGTGGCTACGCCTCCATTGTCTCGTATACAAACTCGTGTAATTCCACCACTTAGTTCGTACTAGCTCATTATTTCTGCCTCGCGTCATTCGTTGTGGCAGTGTTTTGTTTTAATTATTCGAGTGCTATCATCAGCCCCCGATGCTCTTAAGTGACAATTATACTGAGTCGTTCACCTAATGCGGTCGCATTTCAAACTATTTCGGCCAACGAACGCCGCGAACTCTTTAAACGGATTCGTTCAAGGAATGTCGTCTAAGGTCTTTATACTAGTCTGTCCGCCTAATGCGGTCGCCGAATGCGGTGGCCGAACTACAACTTCAAACGTCTGACGTTTCTTATTTACTTGTTATTAATGACAAAGAAAAATTCAGTGACAACTTCAAATATAAGTGGCCAATACCAATTATATCATGAGTAAATATTTGCATACAGGTTTTACTTCATAGAATGATCTGCGTTCGCCGGTGACCTAATGCGGCCGGCAGACGCCGTATGTACATTACTGCGGTCACCTAATTAGGCGGTTGCAGTTGTCGCTCGCTGAATGCAGCCGACTACCGTGTTCTTTACACTGTTGCGGTCGCCGCGTGCAACATGCGGCGAACGACTCAGTGTAATTGCCGTTTTACGGGCGCAGTGGCTGATCAGCGTGACATTTTTGGTGAGTGCGCACAAGAACTACATGACGTAATCCCACCATCGACATTCTGCCACCGGACTACCAGACGTCGGGTTTCATCCATATGTCATTGAATTTCCTAGGAGTCGTACTAAGCGGTGCGTAATCTACTTTTTCATCACACTTGCTCGGAAAGGCTGTTATTATACGCATGCGTACAGAGCAGCTGTAGCCTACTTACCTCCCAAGGGCAGTTATGGATTTTGTATGGGTTATAACTCCGTTGACGGCGGGGTGAGCCGCAGCCGGCGGAGCTGCCCCGCGCTGATCGCAACTGTAGTGGGATTAGTTGCCTAGGGCCGTGTGAGTCAATGAATCAACACCGAACAACAGTTACAAAACAATTTAATATTATTAATTCCTAAACATTGACAAAGTTAATAAAAGCGAAGCAAAGTAGAACTAAAATAATATTCAGTCCACTAATAATAGGTAACTCGCTTAGGTAAGAGTAGAAGCCCATAAGGTGCCCAGCAATGGGTCTGAGTTTAGGGTTCGTGCCAAGGTTCGGCTTATATTTGGAACGAGAGTAGCCAACCACTCCCCTTGATGATCCGTTCCACTGGAAGCGGTGTCTAGGTCTGGTGCATTCAGCACCTCGGCAGCTAGCAGTAGCTCGTACCAAAATCCTGGAATTTAATTCCACCTTATTAGAACGCAGTAAAATAACTGGTCCCGTGTAATATCGCCACATATCTAATTATTACAAAATCTACAAGGATCTACAAGTTTGCATGTGGCGGTGCACGGAACCAGAACGGAGTTAATTAAAGCTAAGAAAGCTGATGCTAATAATAAAATATATAAGGCTGGCAGCGCTTACGCAAGCATTAACACAAATCACTATAAAGAACCCAATTAAATATAATGCGACTAAAACCAAAAAGACTTTAAGCACTAGAATACATTTAGGGAATGATGGTGTGTAATTTTGCTATACGCCATTTTGGTTAAATGCTCTTTAAGCTACGTAACACAATTATTTACTAATCTAACATAATAGGTACTTAATAAACTATTTGGTTCACACTTACCCAAAAACAGGGATTATGGCACTAATGATTTCTTATATTACTTATTGGCAGCCGCGGCGTAAGAAAAAAACCTATAGTTTGGTAGCCGAGAGAAGCGTGCGCTCAAAGTCGTGTTAAGAATCGAACTGGCGGCGCAGGGCCGGGCGGCTGCCCGTGCGCGACGTATGAGAACCGGTTCGCGTTAGGAATGAGCGCGGCTAGATAAGTTACATTATCGGGACGCGGGTTCTGTCGACAATAGTTATAAGTTTAATAAATAATAGTATACTTCTGTTTACTTAAGATAATATATTTATTTATTACCTGAGATAAAATTAACGTTACAGTTACCCCGCTGCCAATGGAAGGATTTTTGCTCGCCTGTAATGCATAAAAATCCGTACCAAATATAACAGTCGTTGAGTGACTCTTAATTAGAGCACGAACTAATTATTCTATCTATTTATCAGCTTAATGTCCTTGATATGCCAAGTACCGAGGTCCTTGCCAGACATGTCAGCCAGTTCATAAACAAGCGGAGATCGCTTTCTTGTAACTCGACATTTCACAAATTTAGGGGCTAGTTTTTTACTGAAGTGGTGATCCTTATCGCTTTGAAAATATGTTTTCTTCCAGACAATGTCGTTGATTTCGAATTCTGCTGGTTTACGCCTCAGATTATAACGAACCGTATTCTTTGAGTGTGCATGCCAAAGTTTTGTTTGAACTTCGTTGAAAATTCCCGACAGATGTCCTATGTTTTCCGCATATATATCGCGTGGTAGAAAAAGTATTTCATCACCTAAGTCTGAATCTATGTAGTGAGATCCAGTAGTCACAAGTTCCCGACCAAATACGAGAAAAGCTGGAGTGTACCCAGTTGCTTCATTGACAGAACTATTTATAGCAAATTGTATTTTGGGTAAGGTTACATCCCATGCTCTGTGATCATTGTCAATCAATGTTGAAATGCACGTGATGATGGTTTTATTGTATCGCTCCACCGTGTTAACTTGTGGAGTATACCGGGGCGTGAAAAAGACATTAGGTATTCTATATTTTAGAAAAAAGTTATCTAGAGCCTTGCTTATAAATTGGCTGCCATTGTCTAATATAATCGTTTGCGGGACGCCATGAACTAAGAAAACTGAGTCCTCTAAGTGTTTAATTACCGCTTCTGCATTGGCTCTTCGAAGTGGAAATGTAAGACAATATTTTGAGAAGCAGCAAACAACTACAAGCAGATAAGTGTTCTGCTTTCTGCTTGTTGGAAGAGGACCAACGAAATCGATAGAAATTATCTGGAATGGTCGACAACATTGTTTGGGTCTACCCATAACACCTAGAGTCGTGTGATTAGGCGATTTGTACGCTATACATGTTGGACAACCAGAAACAAATTTAACTATGTCAGCATGCATGCCTGGCCAGAAATAGCGCAGAGCCAAACGGTGATAAGTTTTGTGAATCCCTAGGTGACCAGCTGTGGGTTCCGAATGGTTAGCTGATAGCACTTGTTCACGCAACTCGCTTGGAACTACCTCTTTCCAGGCAAACTCTGATGTGAGTGAGCATTTATTTTTTGAAATTCTATATAGGCTGTTATTATTTATTGTGAAGTTACGAAGGCTAGCAGGAGCATGTAAACATCTATTGTACATTTTGTGGTACCATTCATCTTTTGTTGTTAGGAAAGAATTTGATGTTGAAATAGTGCTCACGGGAACTGCACGAGACAGGGCATCGGGTATAATATTATCAATACCACGGCGGTGTTTTATCACGAAGTTAAAAGATGATAACCTGACACCCCATCGGGCCAATCTACCTGTTGGATTGCTGAGAGTCAAAAACCACTTCAAAGCAGAATGGTCCGTATACACCACGAATGTTAGGCCGTTATCCAGGTAGCATCTCCAATGCTCGAGGGCAGTGAGGACAGCAAGAGTCTCCCTCTCGGTGATGCTATAATTCCTTTCAGCGCCAGTGAGAGATTTGCTCATATAAGCAATAGCGTGTTCCGTACCGTTTATATTTTGGCAAAGCATGGCACCAATGCCGTAATTGCTCGCATCAGCATGAACTTCAAAGGGTAGTTGGTAGTTAGGGCATGATAGTACCGGACAGGAAATTAGGCTTTGCTTCAGTTTGTTAAAGGCTGAATTCGCTTCGTCGGTCCATGAGAAAGATGATGCTCCTTTTTTATTAGATGTCAATTTATTCAGAGGACTGGCAATGGTGCTAAAATTTGGTACGAAACGTCGATACCATGAGGCTGTGCCTAAGAATCTTTTTACTTCTTTCTTGCTAGTAGGAGTTGGATACTTTGAGATGGCTTCCACTTTCTCTGGGTCCGTGCGAAGCCCTTGAGAATCAACAACATAGCCTAAATATTTGAGGCTTTCTCTGAAGAATTGAGTTTTTTCAAAATTAATAGTAAGATTGGCTTGTTGTAGCTTGTCAAAAACACGAAGTAGTAAGGACACGTGACTTTCAAAACTTTCACTAACACAGATAATGTCATCCAAATAGCAGAACACTTTGAGATCGAACTCTGGACCAAATAACTTGTCAACCAGCCTCTGTTGGGTTGCAGGGGCATTAGTAAGTCCAAATGCCATTGTTTTAAAACAAAATGTTCCGCAGCTGGGGACAAAGAATGCGGTTTTTTTTTTATCATCTGCACTTATTGGGATTTGCCAAAAACTCTTTGATAAATCTATGCTGGTAAGATAACGTGCATCTCTAAGGTTGTCCAGGATCTCTGCTATGTATGGTAAGTTGTAAGCGTCCTTGATCGTTGCAGAATTTAGTTTCCGACTATCAAGGCAGAATCTGGGCTTGCCATTCTTTTTGTTTACTATTAATACCGGAGAAGACCAGGAACTCTCGCACGGCTCAATTACGTCCAACTGGAGCATTTCTTCCACCTGTTCAATAATGATGCGCGATTTCTCTGGGGACATACGATAATATCGTTGACGGATAGGCATAGTATCACCGGTATTAATATGATGAGTTATCAAGTTAGTTCTCCCCAAGCCTCTTTCTTCAAAAGATATCGCTTTGAACTGTTCAATGACGTCATTGACTATGACGCGTTGAGAAGAGTCTAAGTTCAAGTAAGAAGTGACATGGTCAGTTTTTTCAGTTACAACAAGGTCGGTTGTAGGGTTAGAGTCATTCGTTATGTTAATAGAGCCAATGTATTTGGGACATAACTGAAACTTTCGCCAGAAATCGATACCAAGAATTAAGGGAGTATCAATTTCAGGTACTACGTACGCTTTAATGATATTGCTCGAGTTCTCGAACTGTATTGGGAGATTTACATAGCCAACGCTACGTAATACCTGTCCACCAGCAGCTACGATATTTATAAAATCATCTGTATGTAAAGTACAAGAAAATTTGATCAATTCATTATAGTAGCGATTGCCTATGATAGAAATCGCCGCTCCTGAATCCAGTAATCCACGAGCATCAAAATCCTTTATTTTTACGGTAACGTAAGTCCTATTGTCATTTTTTGGTTTTGATTGCAGAATTGAAGTTACTTTATATATTTTGAAATAGTTATTAATATACTCCAACCATTGTTGCCACTCGTTATGGTTAAAGTAACTGCAATTCCGCCTTACTAGTTTTTTGTTTCAGCAGAAGGAGGTGGCTTTTGGCACACCGGGCATTCAGGAAACCGAAAGCCAGGTTTGCCGCACCTGAAGCATACAATTTTGCGTTCCGCAGTACAATGACGCAAACTATGCGTATCGACGCGACAGCGTGGGCAGAATTTGCAGATAGGGCCCGCATTAATAGTCTCGATTGGCTGTAGGACATCGACAGAATTGCAGGGGTTAACTGAAGAAGGACTTTCATTCATTTTATTGTAATTTGAGTTATAATTAGGTTTGTAATAATTAGTATTTGATTTTGTATATCGTTGTTGTGGATATGATTGATTATAATTATAGTTATTTGGTCTAAATTGTTTACTATGACCAGTAGATGTGGAAGCTTGTGAGTAAGCAAATTCAGGTGCCAAGGTTTCAGAGGAAACTTTTGGCGGTTCGCGAAATTGTGATAGACGTGCATGCACTTTTTCGTAATTCTTACAGACGGTACGTAATGTATCGATATCTTTAATATCCGGACTTGCAGTTAAAACATTGGCATAGCAAGGTCGAATGTTATGTAAGAGGATTTCGAGCTTATCCTCATTAGAAAGTTCCCTATCCAGTTGAGAGAACATGCTGGACATGATAGATAAGTATATCGTTATGTTCTCACGTTCCCCTTGTGTGCGGGCTCTGATTTCACCCAGAAATCGATAGTCATAGTCGAATTGGCTAAAATCATCCCGTAGTCGGACGCAGACCCTTTCCCAGGTTATAACATCATCCTGGATGCTACGATACCAGTGCAAAGCATCATCAGTAAAAATTTCAGTAGCAAAAGAGAGTATTTTACTTGAAGGGATGTTCCTTGCTCTGATAAAATCATTAACAGTTAAAATAAACGCACGCACACAAGTCTTTCCGTTAAATTTTAATTTTGATAATTCTGAAGTAATGCTCCGATCACAAGTGACTGTTATATTTGTCGGGCTCTCAGGGACGTCAGGAGATTGTACAGAACCACTAGCTGCTTTAATTTTTGAAAACTGAGATCTCAAAATTTGAAAGCGCTTCATACTATCATTACAAATAGCTAATGTTTCTGTTTGCGAGGAGCAATCAATCCTATTAAAGCGGTGATAGATATGGTTCATAAGATTGTTAGTCCTATCATACAAACTTTTGTCTAAAACGTCCACAAGCATTTTTATATTTTTTTCGATCTTTGTTAAGCTTTCATTTATTGCAGCGATATCATCAATCGGTTCGTATGGCGATTCTAAAATATCCTCAGAAGGAAAATATTGTACCATTTTTACAATTTGCTTCCGCAGTTCTTGCACCGTTGATGCAGGAGTTTCTCCTCTTATTTCGACTTCATAAGTTAATTCCGGCTTTTGTAAAGATAAGTATTTAATTTCGTAAGACATTTTAGTTCGATGTATGAATCAATATGTATACCAATATCTACCGGCCAATAAAACTGCACAAAAAAAATGGGTAAATGTGAACACTACAAGAATAAAATTAAATCTAAATGTACTCCGTTCTGTTACATAGAAAAGAATTAATCGTTTTTTTTTTTAAACAGTTGAGCAAATAAGCAAGTGTGAAATTAAATATGTGAGATAAAAGTGGACAACTAATGTCTGTTGTGAGCTAACAATCGAATATACATTTATCGATTTAGATAATATAATCTTACTTTCCACACTAGACCTTAGTTATCAAGCACATAATTAAAAGGAAAAAAAAAAACAACTTAACAAAACACGCACACAACACAAACTACAATACGATCCAAATACAAAGAAAGCACCGAACCTTTTACCAAGTTGTAGGCGCCACTGTAGTGGGATTAGTTGCCTAGGGCCGTGTGAGTCAATGAATCAACACCGAACAACAGTTACAAAACAATTTAATATTATTAATTCCTAAACATTGACAAAGTTAATAAAAGCGAAGCAAAGTAGAACTAAAATAATATTCAGTCCACTAATAATAGGTAACTCGCTTAGGTAAGAGTAGAAGCCCATAAGGTGCCCAGCAATGGGTCTGAGTTTAGGGTTCGTGCCAAGGTTCGGCTTATATTTGGAACGAGAGTAGCCAACCACTCCCCTTGATGATCCGTTCCACTGGAAGCGGTGTCTAGGTCTGGTGCATTCAGCACCTCGGCAGCTAGCAGTAGCTCGTACCAAAATCCTGGAATTTAATTCCACCTTATTAGAACGCAGTAAAATAACTGGTCCCGTGTAATATCGCCACATATCTAATTATTACAAAATCTACAAGGATCTACAAGTTTGCATGTGGCGGTGCACGGAACCAGAACGGAGTTAATTAAAGCTAAGAAAGCTGATGCTAATAATAAAATATATAAGGCTGGCAGCGCTTACGCAAGCATTAACACAAATCACTATAAAGAACCCAATTAAATATAATGCGACTAAAACCAAAAAGACTTTAAGCACTAGAATACATTTAGGGAATGATGGTGTGTAATTTTGCTATACGCCATTTTGGTTAAATGCTCTTTAAGCTACGTAACACAATTATTTACTAATCTAACATAATAGGTACTTAATAAACTATTTGGTTCACACTTACCCAAAAACAGGGATTATGGCACTAATGATTTCTTATATTACTTATTGGCAGCCGCGGCGTAAGAAAAAAACCTATAGTTTGGTAGCCGAGAGAAGCGTGCGCTCAAAGTCGTGTTAAGAATCGAACTGGCGGCACAGGGCCGGGCGGCTGCCCGTGCGCGACGTATGAGAACCGGTTCGCGTTAGGAATGAGCGCGGCTAGATAAGTTACATTATCGGGACGCGGGTTCTGTCGACAATAGTTATAAGTTTAATAAATAATAGTATACTTCTGTTTACTTAAGATAATATATTTATTTATTACCTGAGATAAAATTAACGTTACACAACGTACGCTCAGTTTATGAACACCCGCCTGATGGTAATTCACGATGTAAAATGGAAATAAAATTAATATATATACTTTTATTGTCTAATTTTTATTTCATTTCCTCGCAAATGTGATGAAAAACATTGTGTGTATCACGCTCGAGTCATAAAAGCCCTCGCCTATCGGCGTCGGGCTTCTAACAGACTCTCGTTAGTTATCCCCTTCTTACGGCCCTAGATGCACAATGTACTATAATTACTCTTAATATTATTATTTTACTTACAGTCTGTTCGCCACAAGAGTTAATAAAAAATAATAATAACTCATTACAAATAGCGGCCCACTAATTATTTTTACCGATGATAATAAGAAGTTAAAAGGAAAAACTATATTTTTTAAATAGAATATTATAATAAATTATCAACAACGAATGAATGATTTGAGAATGATTTTTTACTTCAAATTGTACAAACTTCGTACGTAATTAGTTAAAAAATATATAGTTTATTCTCGGGTGTCAAGCTAATTCCCTGCCAAATGTTATCGAAACTCTTCCATCGAATTAGCTGTGAAAATTAAACAGACAGAAAGACCAACTCATTTTAGCATTTATGATTTTACATTTGTTATTGTTAAGGATTATAAAGCCAAGTTACTTCGCTTAAAGTTTCGTTCTAACATTTATCGGAGCCTTTTCGCTGAGCTCAGAAAGGCTTTATCCTTTTTTATGTATCGGGAACGTGCAGTGATTTTCTAAAGTCACAAAATAATCCTGAAAAAGATTATTATATCCTTTATTCCCAAGTGCGTAGTTAGAGCAACAATGAAGAAACCCTAATGTGTTCCTACCCTCATATCGCACTCAGCCTAACGCGCCAGCGGCTTGACATAAACAAGAACGTTTCGATCGATTCTCTTGTGTGCGTTTTATTTTGGTTTGGCAGCAAATATTTATCTCCCACCAAACCAGTGGTGACTGCTTGAAATCCAATGTGGCCAAAGTTCATTCCCACCTGATTCAAATGCTCGTTACACAAGCATTTATCTTGAATACTTGTCAATTTTAGGGTTCCGTACCTCAAAAGGAAAAAACGGAACCCTTATAGGGTCACTCGTGTGTCCGTCAGTCCGTCTGTCACAGCCAATTTGCTCCGAAGCTATTACTGGACCGATTGAGTTGAAATTTGGTATACATCTGTAAGTCAGTGACCGCAACACGGACGTGTAACGTAAATAAATGATTTTTAAACATGAAGGAAACTTTAGGGGGGAAAGTAGAAAATTTTTAAAAAAAATGTGCAAACTATGGTGTATGACATATCAAATGAAAGGATCATTATGAAGATCGTATTTTTTTAAATAATTATAAAAAATACTATCGTAAATAAAGAAAATATATATAAAAAAAAAAAAAAAAAAATGAAACTGCGCCGATGCGAATTATCAAATTATAAAATAAACGATTTTGAAGTTATTTAGGAAAATAGACGAAAATTGACTATTCCCCCACTTATCTCCAAAACTACTAGACCTAAAATTTTGAAAAAAAATGCAGAAAATAGTTCTTTACCTATAGATTACAGGAAAACCTATAAGAAGTCTATGATATTTAAAGTAACATAAGAAATTTCATATAATCACGGAACCCTCTTCACGCGAGTTTAACTCGCACTTGTCCGGTTTTTTTTATTGAGTAAGAAACATATATATCCTAAATCTTGCATGTCTATTTCACAACGTTTATGAGCGCCATTACTGTAATCTCATAAAAATGGGAATATTTCAAACAGTTTATTCTAAACTGAAACAAATTTATGTAAAATGTCTGTAATCTTCTTATTTCATCTTGTTACCAATGCGGTACCCTATATAACTTTACAAAGCGCAATAAAGATCTCATGCCTTAAGACCAGACAGAGACGTAAAACCCAAACATGCGCAAACAAGAGCTGCGGACTAACTAGATCATATTACACACAAGGGCGGGAATGATAAGGGCACTCGGCAAACACATTCGCTTTGTTGTCCGTAACTTTAGCCTGTTGGAGGACGGAATGGACCCACCTCTGATTCTTGATATAACTTTTATACCCTTTGAAGTGAGCCACACGAATTGTCAAAACAAAAACGGATGCTTACAAAATACGCCATTTTTTAAGCATACTTACTTTTATGGGAAATTTTAATGACGCAACAACTTAAACATCCATTAAAGTGCAGTTACACGAGCAACTTTTCACGGCAATTTATAGCCCGCAACTATAACTGTCTTACTCGAACTACATAGAGAAAGATGCCTATAATTGCCGGCCACACATTTCCGTAAAAAAGTCGTTCGTGTAACTGCACTTTAAGATATATCCCTTAAATCCCTTTCCAGTCTAAAGGCCCAATTCAGAGACTCCACTTAAGCATTTGATTAGAGATTAAATAGTTAAATGTCCCTCAACTAGTAGTCATCCTAAACAAAAAGGTTACTAAAAAGTCACTTTAAAAGATCAATTTTAGTGGACTTTCTGAATTTGGCCATAAAGTTCAAACTGTACAAGAAGTCCGTAAAGCGTCTAGTGGCGATGGCGCCCTCATCACTATTACTGTATTTTCTACTAAACTAAAGTTTTTTTTATTAGAATCGCACCATTGAATACACAATTAATAAGCTATTTAATTCAGCTTTATAAAATATAACTATCATTTAACGATAATATGCGGCCCCTTTTCTCCGTTTTAACTAAACGGGAAAAAGTAATGAATAAGTATAAAGCTTTATTACATAGCATATAAATTGTATATTAAGTTTCGCGGCAAATTATATGGCTTCGACTTTAATAAAATACTTTAGTTTAATATAAAACACAATAACCACTGATAAGGGCGCCACTGAATGCACGACATACCCTTAAATAAATAAACGCTTGTCCCAAAATATCCAAATTTCATTGGGCGTTTACAAAAAAAAGCGGCCAAGTACGAGTCGGACTCGCCATGAAGGGTTCCGTGATTTATGGCGTATTAAAAAAAACTACTTACTAGATCTCGTTCAAAACAATTTTCGGTGGAAGTTTACATTTATTTATTTATTTATTTGTTAAGAAAGGTTACATTATATATTACACAGATGTACTATAAACTATAACTAGTTTTTCTACACACCTGGATCGTCGGTAGGCGACGATATTCTTAAAAACAAAACAAAACAAAAAAAATAAAAACTACATAAAAAAACAACAAAAACATGGTAATGTATATCATATATTTTTTTTTTTGTTTTTCTTTCTCTTATGTTAGAAGTTACAGGGGAGGGACACACATTTTACCACTTTGGAAGTGTCCCTAACGCAAACTATTCAGTTTAGAATTTTTTTTTATTAGAAACCATAATATCATTTTTGAAGACCTAGACCTATATATACCCCGTATGGGTTTGAAGAAAAAAATAATTTGAGTTTCAGTTCTAAGTATAAAGAATCCCAAAAATTTATTGTTTATTTTTCTATTTTTGTATGAAAATCTTAATGTGGTTCACAGAATACATCTACTCACCAAGTTTCAACAGCATAGTTCTTATAGTTTCGGAAAAAAGTGTCTGTGACATACGGACGGACAGACAGACAGACGGACAGACGGACAGACAGACGGACAAACAGACGGACAGACAGACAGAAAGACAGACATGACGAATCTATAAGGGTCCATTATTTGCCATTGGGGTACGGAACCCTAAAAAGTGTTATTTTTCAAGCGTCAATTGCTCCCTAATGGAACTATAATCGTCTCCATTATTCCTTCGAGTGCTGCTGATTGCCACAACGAGCTCGCCAAACTCTTCACTTAATAGACCTTTAAGTTTCAGAACAATTACGTTTCAGTTTACTTCATTAGCTTGCTTTTCAGTTTTGTAGCAGTTTCAGTTATTGATGACGCGGCCATTTTCATAACGATAGTGTGAATTTCAATTTTAATCCTCTTTGTAATTGCATCAGCCAAAACCTGTTTGGATTAAAATCGATGATAATCATGCCGGCGAGTTAAATAATACAATTACAATTCAGTTCAGTACAATTAAAACATCAAATTAATATACAAATTAAATTAAGTAATTAAAATTGCATACTACTAAAGCTAACATAATTAAAAAACCGGTCAAGTGCGAGTGAAACCCGCGTGGAGAGGGTTCCGTTCCATACATGATAAACTGAAATTTCCTATGTTACTTTAAATACCATAGACTTCTTATAGGTTTTCCTGTAATCTATAGGTAAAAAACTATTTTCTGTATTTTTTTCAAAATTTTAGGCCCGGTAGTTTCGGAGATAAGGGGGGGGGAATGGTCAATTTTCGCTTTAAGATCCTCACAATAAGCCCTTTCATTTGATATGTCACACGATTTCAGTTGCACAACTTTTTTTTTAATTTTCTAATTTATCCCCCAAAAGTGGGCCCCATGTTGAAAATTAATTAATTTACCTTACGCATCCCTGTTGCGGTCACTAATTTACATATGTATACCAAATTTCAAATTAATCGGTCCCGTAGTTTCGGAGCAAATTGGCTGTGACAGACGGACAGACAGACAGACAGACACACGAGTGATCCTATAAGGGTTCCTTTTTTTCCTTTTGAGGTACGGAACCCTAATAACACTAAAAGATTAGAATAATATTAACATGTCAATTATAAAAAGTCTTAATTATATTATATTACTTCTTATAATGCACAATTCCTATAACTCAGTGCTGGAGGATAGGGTCAGTGAAAACTTGCAACAAGTCTAAGAATGCCGTTTACTCTCTCTCAGTCTGCCCAACAGCGCAGCGATTTTCTTGCGTATTAAAGCGTCACGTTTAGACCATCCTCACGACTTAGATAAAGGGAATTTCGTATTGTGCAGCGATAGCACTCCGTAGTGAAAGGGACTTGAAAAATTAAACACTTTCAAAATTAATTTTAAACCTTTTGAAATTTTCAAAAATGAGGTATTAATCAAATAAATTAATGAGTTATACTAAAAATTTATATCTACTTTTTAACAGAGATAAATATAAGTTGTCAACCTGACAAACTCAGCATAAAACATATTTAAAATGTGATCTCACGGTTTCCAAGTTATTAAAAGTTGCAGATCCAAGCCATATTAAATATTAAAACATGGTTCGTAAAATGTTCAATGGAAGATTTACTGGGACTTTCTAAGTTGGAAGGACAGAGGGTCTCAGTCGGTTTTACACTCGTTTAATGACTTCTACCACACGGTCCAGAACTCTAGTAAGGAATAGCAAGTTATTATTTCACCGATTAATTGTTTTATTTTACAATTAAATAATAACTTTTCCAATAAACAAAACACCTTTTCATACTCTTATTATTTTGTATGTTCATTCAACATCCTCCGTGTTCCGTCTTCCGTCCAAATTGTAATCTGGGACGAGGATAAAGTAAGGAAGATTTCATTGGTTTAATAAAATTTTACCATTCGTTGAAAGTCAATTAAAATCGCCTTAGGAACTCGCTCCAGGAAACTTTTTTCATAAAAATTTCTTTTATTCTAACGGTGTTCGTGGACTAGACGGGATTATTGAATATTGTTTCATAAAGTTATACATTTATCATATGCTGTATCATTCATTAAGAAAAACGATTGAAATTGGAAATACCTACTGTAATAATAACCAATCAAGAATATATTGAAATCTAGTTTCTAAAGCTAAAGAAAGCAAATGAATTCTGACTAGAGTGAGATATTTCGAATGTTTGTTTTACTGATTCGTATTTTTAATTACCATAAAATAGGCGGTTTTTTTATATTTCGAGACTTTAGGTGAAGATAACTGAAATTAAAGTTTCAACCGAAATAATAGGGATGTTTCCTGGGTAAAAAAATAGTAATTCTAATTAGTCCGTCAGTTAGATTATCAAAAAAGATTGAACACGTATTTTTTGCTTTATCAAATCAAAATTCACAAAGATAACGCGCATCAAAGTTCGCGAGTTAGGGGGCTAATGGCGTCACTTAATTATGAAAAGTGTACAAAGTTGTGAAGTCACGCGGGCCTTCAACGCACTATATCTTCGTCATTTTTGGTTTAATTGACAAAAGAAATAATATGTGTTCTATATTTTTTTACAATGTAAACGACGGACTTTTTCAGGAAACTAGCTTATTGCCACTGTCACAAGCCTTGAAAACCCAGATATAAGAAAGAAGAAAAGACTTCAAGGCTTCCCGACGGTAAAACAAAGGAGTAACTAGGTAGCCCTTGTGAAAACAGCCGTAATAAAAGTAGCCATCAAAATAAGCGAGCGTAAATCTTGGGGGAATGCAATAAACTTACCGCGGCTACTCCTAGTAAAAGTGGGCATTCATTAATTTTCGGTTCCAGTGTAGTTTAGCTCTGGCTTGACCTTCCCGTGGCTAATTTACTACCAAGAGTGAGTGAGCGCTGTAATCACACTAATATTAAAAGTGCGAAAGTTTGTGAGTGTGTGCGTCTGTGAGTGCTTTTGCTACTGCTCCACGGTTCAGCGGCATGACGGGTTTGGATGTGGAATGGAGATAGCTTATGGCCTGGATTTACACATTTTCATTCATCACATTGAAGTCACGGGCACAGCTAGTGTAATATAAGTTCATTAAATCAACTGAGTGTACTTAGGTGATGGAGAGATATGGTGAACTGAGTTTAGCGAAGTCGATTTGCTACCGTTGTCCGCGAGAATATCTTCCAGAGATTTTGCAAAAGGCACTTTTTCATACCCTGGGACTAAATTATAAAGTACTTTAAGTCAGTTATGAGTATGCTTCACTAGTTTTATAGTCATGTAGGTTAGTAAGTTTCAAAGTCACCGTAATAATCTTTAATACATTCAGGACCGTAAGGATTAACTTATGTCCTCTGGGTTCGACAATATTGCAACTGTAACCGCCACAAAGCATACTCACACAACTAAAAGTCCATGAATCTTCATTTGCTTCGCCATTTTGTGCTAAAATTACCAACCTAACGACCAGACTGGATGTTCGTTAGCCTTCCACCCTCGCTTATAATTTAAAATGGAAAAAAAAAAGAGTATTTTTCTTATTTTGTGAACATGAAAAGGCTGCTAACGGCTCTGAAAACGCTGACGCGGTGTGATGTGGAACCGGATAGAGGTTATTCTAAAAGGTGGTGTGCGGCTGGATTCTGGACATGTTATTCGTGTATTTCTTATTAGTTTGTGAACTTTTTCCTGTATTTTTAGAGATAAAGTAGTGAGAGTGTGAGCGCATTGCCCGAGACTACTGGCCGAATTCAGAAATGCCACTCAAATTGAGTTTTATTCCAAGTGACGTTTCAGTGACGTTTCTGTATAGGTTGACAACTTGTTGAGGGACATTTAACTACTTAATATCTAGTCAAATGCTTAAGTGGCGTTTCTGAATTCGGCCATGCATCTATCTAAAATTTGTTTATGGCTGTACAAGCGGACACTGTGCAGTTTACGAAATAAAAATATCTCTTGCCCACTAGTTTAGTGTCGACGCAAGGACCCTGCACCCTTTTTCGTTCGTAAATCGTTTCGTTTTTGTACCGTTTTCGTAATTTATATTAACCTCGTCTTCTGTGTTAGTGAATAAAAGTGTTTTTCTTCTTCATCTTCGTTTAAATCCACAGACCGAGCATCCTAAACACATCGCTTAAGTTAACTTTTGCTAGCAAATAAAGCTGCCAAACTTGGGGGGCGTTTGCGTAAATGCACGTGCCCCGCTGCTTATGGCTTTTTGCCTCTAATCCTAGCAGCGGGGGTCTTCCGGCTATGTGGAGTCCATTGGATACATGGTCTGCCTAAATCAGAATAATTAGTCGCTATTTAAAGCTAAATCAGGTTTCGTTCCAAACGGTTTCAGCAAATTTTATCAGAATAGTGGTACATTGACGGGCTTTTAGCAGATGTCAAAACAACCCGGTGGCTGCTCACACCCGCGCTAAGCGGCCGGCCTCTTCACGTTCAAATATTGCGTTTCTTGCCGGCGGCAGTAATGTCAGTAACGCGATATAAACCCTTTATGTTCGTTATTAAGAATTTAAATCAGCGCTCGCTTTCGCAAAAATGAAAATGAACAGTACACAGTTAGGTGAAACATGTAGGGTGATTTGCGCCACACTGGGAATAGTAGTTTATGCAACGGTTGCATAATGATAGGCCTTAAAACACTAGTGCGGTTTTCATGAAACGAGCCGATAGGCGAGTTTCATAATAAGATCGCACGTGTGTTTTAAGGCCAAATTATGCAGAGTTGCATACATAACTTTATCTACACACATATTATAAATCCTCCATGATGGGTTCAGAAACAATATTTTCTGGCAACAAGTTATTTGTTGCAATCGTGGCTGCATATTTCTGATATCCGGTGCATTTTCACATCACACACACTCCGAGAAGACTACTTACTATTCATATTTTGAACTAAAATGTAAATTACAAACAACTTTTTCTATTCAATTCAAAAACAATTCTACTTTCGTTCAGCAAAACACCAACATGGCGATCCTCCGTCAAGACCATTTTTTTTAAATCATAGACAAACGGATGAAGTCTCTATTCTCACGTCACTCGAGATCAAATATTGTGCAGTTTATATTAAAAAAACATACTGAATTGACGTTTCGTATCAATAACTGTTTTAATATCTATGGATACTAGAATAGAGACCCACTTGAGTTTTGACAGCTGTTCCAAATTTAATTTCATTTCTTTACTAAAAACGATAAAGAAGTCATGTTATTTCTTTATCGCAGCAATGGTTTTTCCTAATTGGTTGTCAAAATGGTGGTCATTTCCTACGGTTTTTGATTAACCAATGGAGGTTTTATGATATGGGTGTAGATAAACGTTTTTTATGACACTAATCATGTTGAACACTTTATAAAACGAATGCACTTTTATCTGTATACAACCTATGTTTTCAACGCCCGATATTATATCCCTATGTTTTTATTTCTTTCCCGGGATCGTGGGAAAGAAAAAAGGTATGTTATTAAATCCTTTCGCGCAAATCCTTTCATAATAGAGATACTAAAATTCTTGAAAAACCTCAGTTTGTTGACCCTTAATTAAAGCATCACAAAGAAGCAAGGAATTCCGCGCGGTCGAAAAACATTCAAGGAATTATGCAAGCTTATATAACACAAGATTAGTTGAATACTTTGCTAAATTTAGTGGTTAAAACAATGATTGTGTTATTCATTTAATTTTTACCTTAAATAATTAATTAATTAATTAGGGATAAGCTTGCCTTTGTACACTGTTTATGTCTTGATTCAGAATTTTATCGTTGTCACTTATTTGCAATAAAGAGTATACATTCATACATACATACATAATTACCATTTCACGCATTTAAAATAATGCGTTTCATTAATCACATCATTCATATCTATACATAAAATATACAACAAGCCTGTATTCGACATTGCTGAAGCGATATTGCAAATTATGTTGCTATGTATGGTAGCTCTTATGAACTCAACAGCAAAGAAGTTATGCTGATCCCGAATCAATACTTAAGTCAAACTTCGTCAAAAATCGTACTCTGTGCCTATTTCGCAAGCACGGCAAGAGTATTGTGCCCAGCATGCGTGTTGCAATGGTACACTTTTTAGGCTTTCGTACCTCAGAAGAAAAAAACGAAACCCTTATAGAATCACTCGTGTGTCTGTCTGTCCGTCTGTCACAGCCAACTTGCTCCGAAACTAATGGACCGATTGAGTTGAAATTTGGTATACATATGTAAGTGGTGACCGCAACACGGACGCGTGAATTATGAATCTTACACATGGGGGCCACTTTTGGGGGGTAAATAAGAATTTAAAAAAAAAAGTTATTCCACCTACATCGTGTGACATATCAAATGAAAGGGCTTATTGTGAGGATCTTAAATATATTATCTTTTGAATTTCAAGTAAAATAGTTTAGAAGTTATTTAGGAAAATAGGCAAAAATTGACCATTCCCCCTCCCTTATTTCCGAAACTACTGGGGCTAAAATTTTGAAAAAAAAATTACCGAAAATAGTTCTTTACCTATAGATTACAGGAAAACCTATAAGAAGTCTATGATATTATGTAACGTAGTAAATTTCAGATAATCATGTGCGGAACGGAACCCTTTCCACGCGAGTTTAACTCACACTTGTCCGGTTTTTTTCTTGATCACAAAACTTCCCGGGCGCACTCACAACAACTCACCAAAGTTTCATCGTAATCAGATGAATGGTAGTAACGCAGAAAAGACGAACGAAGGACAAACGAACGTTCATTACATAGAAGTAGGTATTGGCTTTTGTTATATTGAACAAAAATAAATTTAAAATAAAATTGCAGGTTAGCAGAATGCACAAACGAACTGTTAACGTTGAGTAAATTGCACTCATACATAATTCAAAGGAAGATTTACTGGTCTGGCGTTATTGCAAGTATGGTTTTAGCAATAGTTAGGAGAGAAGCACATATGTTTATGAATAACAAAATGGCTTTCAAATTTTAGATGACCCGACTGCGGAGAAACCTAAAAAAGAATTCTGTCTTTAAAATCGCTTGAATTGACAACTTTCACGACCAACCTATACGAGTAACTAAACTAGTGGACCCGCCACAGCCTCGCTTTAAGGATGGAATTTAAAAAAATCGCTCCTTAGTGCACCTCTAGGGTACTCGAGGAATATCTCCTCCTTTCAAACCTCTAGGACCACCTGTTTAGGCTGTGCGTTGTCTATAAGTGAGTCACGGTACTGTTTTATATGGATTGATGATAACTAGCTTCTTCCCGCGACTTCACTCCGCATGATGCCCACGAGCATGTGGATCAATTTATAATTGTCGTACGTAATGACAAACGAAATGAGCGACGACATGTGTTACAATAACATAGCTGTCCGAATCACACAGAAATCTTAGTTACAAGTTCCATTCTAAATTTAACGTTCTAATCTTGTGTAGCATTTAGTTGCAATGTTCTTACAATCTTACAAAAAAGTAAACCATTTCGTATTCAAAATTTATTCATCAAAGCAATAGAATATAACAGGTTTTCCAATGCAGAAACTAGGTCAACGATATATTATAAGAGCAGTACACCCTTCATTTCCCTGCGGTATTACCGGTAGCCGATCTTCGCAAGTGTTTAAACTGGTACCGGTGTACCGGTTCAACCCAATGATGCATAAAATATAACGGTAAGTACGGTATCTTGTCGGTTGAAAAACGGCGAAGTAATTACGTTTGGTGAACGGGTAGCTTAAGCTGCCGACGGAAGGGAATTTAAATATCAACAGTGGCGATAATTCAGTTTCTTTTATCAAGTACAGTGGGCTAGCAAGCAATGACACACGTATCCATGCGCGGTCCCAGCCCCCCCCCCCCCCCTGGGACCGGTCACAGGGGACATGACCCCCCAAAAATCTTACACGTCAAATTGAAAAATCAAGTCTAAAAGTAAAGTTTAATTTTCTCAACATATTTTATTATTAGTGACCCCCCCACAAATTTCAGGCTGCGACCGCGCCTGCACGTATCAGTAGCCCTATGTTCTCCAGCGGCCCTAAGGTTGACAAAGGGATAACTTAACCCTGTCTCATCTCTCTGACTATCTCTTTCGTCGGCACTTAGAGACGGTGTTTTATCCTCGTCGTTTTAGCCGCTGGAGAACATACACATTTTTAATTTAACTCTAGAGCGCAGTTTTAGTGTCTGATGCACTTGTGTTGAATGACTTTTATTAACACGTTATGAACACGGTAGCCGGGTTCTTGCTTTTCAGCGAATTTTAACTACAATTCGAGAAACTCCGTGGCGCGGTTCGCGTTGAAATAAAAGAGTGTAGTTTAAATGGTTGATAGAAAAACCCATCGGTCCACGTAACATCTTAAAAAGAGACAATTCATCTTAATGAGACAATTTCCGAAGTGCGCAGAAATAGAACGGAATCAAATTTGCTGCTTTAATTACGTGAAAACTTAGTTTATTCTGACCCTCATCAATTGGAATTCCCGATAATGTGTGATACTGTGTGTGTCGATGTCGAGCCGCGAGCCGCTATACAGATTAGGTAGGCAATACCCTTATTCCATTAAAAAAACCGGCCAAGTGCGAGTCGGACTCGCGCACGAAGGGTTCCGTACCATTATCTATAGTAAAGCACAAAAAAAACACGTTTGTTGTATAGGAGCCCCCCTTAAATATTTGTTTTACTTTTTTTTAAAGTGAATATATAACTAAATATCCTGTCAATATTTCAAGTGTCTACCTGTTGCCGTTATCAATATCGAGCAAAAACAAAAAATATCACGTTTGTTGTATGGGAGCCCCTTAAATAAATATTTATTTTGTTCTGTTTTTAAGTATTTGTTGTTATAGCGGCCACAGAAATACATCATCTGTGAAAATTTCAACTGTTTAACTATCACGGTTCATGAGATACAGCTTGGTGACAGACGGACAGACAGACAGATAGACAGACAGACGGACGGAAGGACAGCGGAGTCTTAGTAATAGGGTCCCTTTTACCCTTTGGGTACGGAACCCTAAAAACAACCAACAAAATTAATGTCTATCTACATACCTATCCATCATCCATAATTTCTATACATTTTTAGGGTTCCGTACCTCAAAAGGAAAAAACGAAACCCTTATAGGATCACTCGTGTGTCTGTCTGTCTGTCTGTCTGTCTGTCTGTCTGTCTGTCTGTCTGTCTGTCTGTCTGTCTGTCTGTCTGTCTGTCTGTCTGTCCGCCTGTCACAGCCAATTTGCTCCGAAGCTACTGGACCAATTGAGTTGAAATTTGGTATACATATGTAAGTTAGTGACCGCAACACGGACGCGTGACGTAAATATATGAATTTTAAACATAGGGGTCACTTTTTGGGGGTTAATTAGAAAATTCAAAAAAAAAGTTATGCCACTTATATTGTGTGACATGTCAAATGAAAGGGCTTATTGTGAGGATCTTAAATATATTTTCTTTTGAATTTTAAGTAAAATAGTTCAGAAGTTATTCAGGAAAATAGGCGAAAAATGACCATTGCCCCCCTTATTTCCGAAACTACTTGGGCCAAAATTTTGAAAAAAATACAGATTATAGATCTTTACCTATAGATTACAGAAAAACCTATAAGAAGTCTATGGTATTTAAAGTAACCTAGTAAATTTCAGATAATCATGTACGGAACGGAACCCTCTCCACGCGATTTTAACTCGCACTTGTCCGGTTTTTTATAGAAGTAAATTTCATGTAAGGTTTTGTCACACTGAATGCGTTCTGCGGCTCGGGGACCGGTCAAAGTGAACGCAGCACGCATCATGTGTGAACATCACATGCGTTCTCTATATATTTTGTATAAAATGCGTTTTTCCAAGTGCCCGCACGTCGGATCGCATGAAATACAAAATATATACAGAATTTACAGAATTTGCGAAATATAGAATGATACATGAATTTACAGTTGAAACCCTTATAGGAGCACTCTGGTGTCTATCTGTATGTCTGTCTGTCACAGCCTTTTTTTCAACCGACTTCAAAAAAGGAGGAGGTTCTAAATTCGATTGTATTTCCTTTATTTTATTTGTTTGTTCATTCAGAACTCCGTCATTTATAAACCAATTACTAAAATTCTTTTTACCTCCAATTTCGTCTCATTGTAGTCAAAGTCGAGGTCGCAAAGGATATATGAGGAATCGATGGAACTCCTCAAATATAGGCACGCATATACCAATTTTAGTATTTTCTGTAATAACTCAAGCAGTTTCGTTCCAAAAGCATTATTTTGAGTGGAACTGTTGATGAAGACCATAGATGATCACCGGAAATCCTAAATGATAAGTATTTCACAGGTGCGATTAGACTTCTGTATAAGGTTTGGAAGTAACTTATGTTCATTATAATCCATGTGGTAAAATAAAATCGTTGGTTAAGAACCAGGAGAACTCCTCAACGATTGACGTCCTTGCACCTTGGATAGCAACAGTTTGTCAATGGTGATGAGCAATTGGCATGTTGCTATAGTTACTTGATGTAATAATTATTAGCATGTAGTGTATTTGTATAGCGCTCCGTGAGTCACAGACGTTTCTGGCTGAAAATCAGTGCTGCAGGTGTCTGACACCTCAGCATTATGCTGAGCCCAGTGTCCTATTCACCGCCGCGAGGACACACACACCACCATTTCGTTTTGTATTGTTTTTAATTTATATTTATGTTACTCTGTGTGTCTTCTGTGTTAGTGAATAAATGTTTCTTTCTTTCTTTCTTTATATGTAGTAAATATGTGTTGTTAAATCACATGATGGTAACTAAAATCTTCTTTCTTTTCAAAGGCTAATTGAAAATGGTTATTTTATTTGTTAATTTATCTCCAATATCTTTGTTTTTCTCCTTAATTTAAACTGTAATTAATCATGGCAGATTCTTTAAGCTTCACACGACATCCTTATCGGTCCCCGCAGTCTGATCGGTATTAAGCCAGGCTTCAACATTTCTCCGTTATTGGGTCGGACTTATCACTAAGGGTCGATTAAGTCTCGGCATTAGCATTTCATTTGAGTTCTCTTTTGACAGTCGGTTTAACCCTCTTTAAAATTCCGTAAACTGAGTGTAGGTGTGCCTTTTGCGCGGTTTGTTATTAAAATAAAAACATCAGGAGATTTTTGTGAGTGGTGATGTGTTTCAAATCTCTTTTCTACATTTGTTTTATGCGTTATAATGTATACGGCAAAACTCTGCACGATGTTCGCTGTGGATCGGTGTGTGGTGCTTGCTGGATCTATGGTATTAGGAAAAATAATACATTCAATTAAATCTTTGAGTAATTATGTATACTAGATTGGACGCCGCTACTTGATTTCTTGTAAAGCCTGTTGAGGTCAAATGGCACAAACGCGCTCAGTCCGTTATTATGCGTTCCACAATTTTGATAATAAGGCTAGGATATTTTTAAGAACTAAGACTTAAACCTAATCTAGTCTAGTCCAGTCGTACGGGGCATAACTCGCTCCGACATATATACCTATGTGTCTCTCTCTCTATGTATGTATAACTAATCAAATAAATTTGAATGATATTCTAATACCCTTCGTTACTAGATTATTTCTCATTAAATTAACGTGCTTACGTTATAGCAACTATGAATTTTACCATTTCTTTACGATTTTGATAACAGATTATCAATCGTATTATAGCTTTTATATTTTCAATTAGTAAGGAATAATTATTCGTTTAGTTTCATAATTAACACCATTAATTAACTTTTAAAAATACTCACTACAATTTTTTTTTAAACAATATTTTAAAACCTTAGAAAATTAACGTTTGTGTTATCCTGGTGAAGTTGAAATACGTCATGGGTACCGTGTGTGTGGTTGCGGTCTTAACCCTTTGAACGCCACAATAAAATGCGTAACGGCATTAGCCGACGCAAAATCATAATATATGAATAATGGTATGGCGTCCGCGGCACAAAACGACGCTGTCGTGATCCCCCGACTGTGACATTCAAAGATTCGTGTTTTTCTGGGGATGTGCAGTTGTTATCTAACGCAAAATAAGATCCAGACAAAGTTCGTTTTAATATGTTTTGTTACGCGTTGATGCCGTAATTTTTTTCTCAATCGATTTTAAACTAACTTCCCAGTTAGCTACAGACGAAAATACTTGTCAGATTTACAACGAAGAACGTAGGAAAAATATTATTTCGAACCAAACATAAACTCATAGTTCGCATTATAAATCACCTTATACATCAATTTGCATCATTCGGCGTCAGTGAGCTGAATACAGCAAGGTTGGCATACATTTACAATATGCAATGAACCACAAAATCGCCATGCCAAGCACTGCCCTCCGCGACCACAAAACGTCAGTGACAAATTGTATGGAGCAGTTCTAAACACCTCGACGCCAATTTAACAGCTATTGATGAAATGCTTAATTTACCGTGCTCATTACATACATACATTGTCCAGTAATATATGTTTTGCGGAGCAAATACCTTAGATGTTTTGAGTTGATCGCTGATTTAACTCGTTAAATAATTGCAAAGGAGTAGTCTCGAGTCAGACTTGGAAGTTGTAGCGATCATTGGGAGAGGCCTACGTCCAGCATAGGACTTCTTACGACTGAAATGATGATCATAATAATAAATCAGGGGACAATCTTTACACAAATCGATCTAGTCCCAAAGTAAGCTCTAAAGGCTTGTGTTATGAGTACTAGACGACGATATAAATACTTATATAGATAAATAAATACTTAAATACATAGGAAACATCCAAGACTCAAGAACAAACATTCGTGCTTATCACACAAATATTTGCCCTTACCGGGGATCGAACCCGAGACGCTAGCATCGGAGGCAGGGTCACTAGCAACTAGGCTAAACGCGTCGCCAAACGCCATCATGATGACGACGTATCCAAATTAAATTAAATCCACAATGTCAGGAACGCGATGCACCGCTTTGGACTGGATTGCGCCTCTTTATCGCTAGCACAATACATTTTGATTCCACCTTTACAATCACTGGCTATAAATAAAAAAGAAGATGCTAATACATACACGGAAAACACGAAGGGCCAGCAAAGTAACAATTTGGCATGTCTAAAATTTGACGGCAATATACAAGCGACACTTATTTGAAAATAAATAACAGCTTTGGTTAATTATAGACATGTGATTGCTTTGAATTGTTTGATTTTAGCAAACAGCTTTGCAAGCTCTGTCCGAAATAAGTCGCATGGTTGATATTAGCAATAATTTGTTTTACCAACTGTTTCAAAAAAAGTAATTTTTCTTCAATTACTAAGCTTATTTTCCTTCACATAGTTGATGACACAAACATAATGAATTAACTTAACGAATTATTCAGTGTAATCATCATCATAACTAGCTTATATACGTCCCAATTCTGGGCACAGATTAAGGTGGGAATTGAGGGAAAAAGTAGCTAGTGTGAAAGGGGCGATTGCTTCATGACAAACCAACCATGTGATTCCTTGACGTGCGCAGCGGCTGATCAGCGATGCGGAACACATTAAAATTTGGACCGAATGACTTTATCTTTACAGTCGAAATTATTAGGTTCATTTATCCGCTAATCAGCCGCTGGGCGCATTTGAGAATCACACCACTGATCGAGTCAAAACATGTTTCCAATTGGACTCGTCCTAAAGAAATATGATAAAGTTAATATACATGTTTTTACGTTTCATTATATCAATAAGACTTTATTTGCCTAGCCGATAGGATCGACCTATAAAAATAATCACTCGCGTAATAACAAAGAATACATTGTTTGACTACCCCTCAGGAAACGAAGGAAGAAATGAAATATCCAAGTTTATTATCGTGTTTTCGTCATTTTAATATACAACTCTTTTTTAGTAGACATCATTTTATAGTTTAGATTTAGATTTATTTATTTCTCAATAAATTATTGCAATATAAATTGCACACATGTCAAGATATATAAATTTAAATTGAGATCGTCAGTAATTAAATACAAATAAAAAGTTATATTCCAAATTTAAATTAACTAATATTAAAGGTCAGAATCACAAATGAAAAAGGTCTGCATCTCCGTAAAGGATCGTCAATTCAAAATATAAATAAGAAATTACAATGATAACAGATGTCAGAATCACAAATGAAAAGGTAGGGATCTCCGTAAAGAATGGTCATTTCAAAAATATAAATTGGGATCTACAATGATAACAGATGTCAGTATCTCAAATGAAAAGGTAGAGATCTCCGTAAAGGATCGTCACTTCAAAAATATAAATAAGAAACAACAATGATAACAGATGTCACAATCACAAATGAAAAGGTAGAGATCTCCGTAAAGGATCGTCATTAAAAAATATAAATAAGAAACTACAATTATAACAGATGTCAAAATCACAAATGAAAAGGTAGAGATCTCCGTAAAGGATCGTCATTTCAAAAATATAAATTGGAAACTACAATGATAACAAATGTCACAATCACAAATGAAAAGGTAGGGATCTCCGTAAAGGATCGTCATATCAAAAATATAAATTAGGAACTACAATGATAACAGATGTCAGAAACACAAATGAAAAATGTAGGCATCGCAAAGGATCGTCCGTTCACATGATACTATACTATTATATTATTAGATATTATATATTATATTAGTCTGCATTATCATTACATGTAAATGCTTGAACTCACTGTATGAACATGAAACTACATAATTAACTCCACCTACATCATCCGACTTCGTCAAATGTAATTAAAGGAGTCATCAATCAATGCTGCTATGTAGTAAATATGATAAAGCTACCAAATAATAATAACCAATTACCTAGTAATATTAGCAAATTGTTGTCAAGAATCGTGTCGTCACTGTTGTTGTCTTAGGGTAAGTCTGGGGCCTTCTGAAAATAGCGCCCGCGGCATACCGCGGCATAATGCTGAGCAGGCGCCCTTCTCAAAGCCATGCCATGTTATGTTTACCTGTTTTGTTAAAATTATGCTTTTGCGTCTAATCGGCAATATTCTCATTAAAAAATGTCTTATGAGAGAAAATAGATTAGGAGCGTGAACCTACGGTTTTTCATACAAAAGGCGATAACGATTTCCACCCCTTAAAGCTTAACTGATGTTGACCAATTTTTGATAATTTGTCAGTCGGAACAAAATCTTTATATTTATTATAATCAATGAATTCAGTTTTATTGTTGTTTTAGTATTCTCATACAAAAGTAATCTCGGCCATTATTTGACTTTGTTGAGCTTTAATCAAAATTCAAAAAAACGTATAGACCTGATTTTATTCAGACTGATAACCTATCAAAAACTGGTCGAAATCGGTTAACATTAAAATTTAAGGGGTGGAAATCGTTATCGCCTTTTGTATGAAAAGGGTGATTTTTGCCGTTGGTTCACAGTCCTATGTTGAAAGAAAAGAAGATGAAAAGAAATATGTATTTAACACACATTTTGCATTCAGTCCATTTCAAGAACGGCACAGCGATAGATGGAGAATCGAACAAATTGTGTTATTTTCCTCAAAATCTTACGTTGTTTGTGTCATGGAGGCGTTCATCCAGACATTTAACCAAATCTAATGACTTTGCAGAAGTTTGTTCACATTATTACAGGTTAAAGAGTTTCTTTATCTGTCAAACGAATAGTTACAAAACTCGACGCTTGAGAAATAATAATCATTAACCAAAGATTTCAAAAGAAGCATATGCGTATCTGTACAATTTTGTGTAACTATAACAAGTCTCATAAGTAGGTTAGTAGGTTATCAAACGCCAGCGCCATGGCTTACCCACACCTAATTGATGATGTCTTAGTTCTTTCTACATACATGAAAAAGTCTAATATTGCTTGATTCACACGCTATCATATCATTGTGGACGGTTTGGTCATTTCTTCAATTATAAGTATCACTTAAACGGGTGTCAAGGATGGTGGTTGACATGCGACTGAACCTACGATGGTGTCAGATTCGCGTTGTAACACCTCAAAAGTAAGCATCACGAAAATTGCTTTGAGCAGTTCTTTACTATATGTTTCAATGTCATTAACCCTTTCCTTCATTCATCAAAGACAAGTCATCATGAAAGGAAGTCACGTTGGAGGTATAAAAAGGACATCAGGAAAGTTCCACATAATCCCGGCAAGAGCCAACTTAGGCCCGCCTTAAGAATAATGCTTCAATTTAAGTTGGCAGACGAGACCCTCGAGACAGAACTTTTTAAATAATTATCATTAGCACTAGAGGCGAGGGGTTTCGTCGACCGACGATCGTGCTTGAATTAAATATATATATATATATATATATATATATATATATATATATATATATATATATATATATATATATATATATACATATATATATATATATATATATATATATATATATTATTACAATCTTAACAATCTTAACAATCTTTGACGACGCGGTTAGCCTAGTTGGGAGTTGACCCTACCTCCGAAGCTAGCGTTCCGGGTACGATCCCCGGTAATGGCAAATATTTGTGTGATAAGTACGAATGTTTGTTCCTGAGTCTTGGATGTTTCCTATGTATTTAAGTATTTATTTCTCTACATAAGTATGTATATTGTCGTCTAGTACCCATAACACAAGCCTTTAGAGCTTACTTTGGGTCTAGATCGATTTGTGTAAAGATTGTCCCCTGATTTATTTATTTATTTATTGACTAATCTTTCACATAATTATTTAATGCAATACAATTTAGGTTAGTGTAATTTTATGTCTAGTTAAATTGTTATAATGTAATGTAATTTACTTTGTAATTTGATTGTTGAAATTTTTAATGTACCTATGCTTAGTACAAATAAATGATTTATCTGTCTATCTATAAAATGCTAACTTTTTCTATATTCTATGACATATTGCGGCCAATTCGAAAGTATGTTTACTAAATTTAAAAGTCACTTAATTTAAAATAACAAACGTCGAACTTGATTTTGGCAGCTTTTTACTTTAAACAATCGAGTTTGACGTTTCTTATTTTAAGTTTAGGAAATCAATTAACAAGACACCGTTTCCTAGTGCACCTCTAGAACTGTCTCAACATTGACCGACACAAAGTTTCTAAGTTATCTGCCAATGTTTCCCCAAGTCGGAGCATTCCGGTTTTGAAAGCTTTCCTCTGTCTCCGTAGTTTACTGTTGAACTTGTGTTCTAATTATGAAATGATTAGCATGAGAACGTGAGGCTGGCGCGTGGAATATTGCAAAGTTATATGTAATGAATTTATACTTTGTAATAGAATTGTCACCGTTATGATTTGTTTCAAACAAGGAGTTAATTGTATTTGTGATCAATCTGAAATTCTAACAGCGTATCCTTATCCTTTATCTTCAAGTTTCTACGGCCTTCAGTATAAAAGGAAATTTTAAGATCACGTACAGGACAATGTATAAAATAAACCTCTTTCTATGTTCGATTATTAAAAATATCGCTTAACTTAAATACACAAAACATCGCTCTCGTGGTGATGGTATTTTTATTATATTTTTTATTTGTTTATAATAAACTCTTGCGGACGTACAAGTCAACCAAAATGTCCAGCAAAATAAAAGAAATGAATGTAACAATGGTCCCAAACTTAAACGGTGTCTCCTAAATTTAAAATTCCCTAAACTTAAAATAAGAAAAGTCAAACTCGATTTTGTATAGCACCAAGCTGTCAAAAGTGAGTTTGACGTTTCTTATCGACCGAGCGAGCGAAGCGAGCGAAGCATCTCCGTTTCAGTTTGGGCGAAAATGCTTTCGTATGTCCAGCGGATGGATGTCTGTCTTTCCATTTGTTCTCGTCTACAGGCCGCAGTTCTGAACCGATTCTCGTGAAATTTTGTGAACAGATTCGATTGTTATTCAGATTTTTTTGTCGTTTCAGTTTTTCGATTTTGTCAAAATGGCGAAGTTATGGGGGTTTTTGCGATTACAAACCTATTTGCGGTGTTGGTAAACTGACTACAACATATGTCGATGTATGGGGATATCAGTTTTCCAACGGCAAAGTTAAGTGTGTCGTGAGGTCTACAGCCACTAGTTTTAAATTTACAAACAGACTTTCGAATTGGCCCCAATATTGGTATTTTATATGTATGAATTATAATGGGCCATTTGGCCTCACTCAGCAGGACCGTAAATGCCATCGTTACTGCTTATCCTTGTTTCTTGGACTTTAGTTTCGCCGGCAATAGCTGCAAGTTACGACGCGGAAAATTGTTCTTTTCTAACTGCCGGTGCGGAAACTGCAGGGAAACTTGCCAATGTTCTTGTGAAGGCTTAAACGGATTATAATAATAATAATAATAATAATAATAAAACCATTTATTTCAGGCACCATTGGCCCATATACAAATACCTTAGAGACTAACATACATATTAAAATAACTTATAACTAATTAAAACTATTATAAAAGCATCTGTTTTGCGGCTGTTCCTGGCGGGCCATACGGGAACATGGTAGATTAGATAGGGAGGAGTGTAAATATAGGCGTATATTAAACACTTGTCTTCAATGATATGCATGTGCGGTTACATTGTTTTTGTAGTGGTAGAGCCAAACAGTAATGCTCACTAGATGATTACTGTTCGAATGGGCCGGCTCGACCGGGGTAGTACCACACTCACACAGAATATCGGCGTAAAGTAATAGCTTGCTATTGAGTTTCGTACGGTGAGTGACGAGATGCGGAGGCCTATTCCCTCATCCCTATCCCATCCCCATTCCCCATCCTCCCTAGACCGGCAACGCATTGGCAGCACCTCTGGTGTTGCAGATGTCCATGGGCGGCGGTGACCACTTTCCATCAGGTGGGCCGTCAGCTCGCTTGTCAATCAATTGACATAAAAAATAAAAATAAAAATTGTAAAATATGTGGAGCACCAATTACATCCTTAAGGGTGTATAAATAGGGTATAAAAATTATATACATACACATACATATATCACGCCTGTTTCCCAAAGAGGTAGGCAACCATGGATTTCCACCTGCTACGATCCTGACACACTTTTCGCATAAAAATTACTTACTACTTACTACTTATTAATTACTTGTTTAATATTATACAAGTATAGGTTAACTCTGAACAGAAGCGAAGATCTGATATAGGTAGACAAGAAATAGCCGGTCAAGTGCAAGTCCGACTGGCGCGCCGAGGGTTCCGTACTTACCTATGAAAAACAGACAGTCTTTGTAAGTAAGTACGGAAGACTAAAAATTTAATTAAAAAAACGGTCAAGTGCGAGTCTGACTAGCGCGCCGAGGGTTCCGTACTTAATTATGAAAAAGATACATTACCTCGTAGGTACGGAACCCTAAAAATGAGAAAAATAGGTTTTAACAACGGGGTAACCATTTACAACCCACCTATGAAATAAGACAAAAAATAACTTTCGCAAGCTCTTACGAGTATCTCCGTGCAATCGTCGAGCGTGATACGACCTTGCAAAGGTTATTTCCGTTAAACTAATTTTTTTATGTGATGTAATTACAAATTTACGGTTTTCGGACTTTTTCCTTTACTTGTGCTGTAAGACACTACTTCTTGCCAAATTTCATGATTCTAGGTCAACGGGAAGTACCCTATAGGTTTTGATTCCCTTTGGATTCCCTTGAAAGTATCAAAATATGTGACATAAACGTCCGTATCTTTGGATTACGTTGACTTAGAAGGTTGATTTTTTCACATTGATCAGATTGCAAACTTGAGTATTTGATATTAATTTCATTTTGATTCCTCCACGCGTTCCTGAGAAAAAGGCCTTGACAGACAGACAAACAGACAGACAGACGGACAAACAAGTGATCCTATAAGGTTTCCTTTTTTCCTTTTGAGGTGCGGAACCCTAAAAACGGGTAACCACCGGTTCGGAAAAATCGTGTTCTGGAAAATGTACATTTATTTAGGTACTTTATTATACAATACAATACAATACAAAACCTCTTTATTAAACACCACATAAAACATATTGGAGAAAAAAAAAGTAACACGGTAGACAATAGGCGGTCTTATCGCTAAGTAGTGATCTCTTCCAGACAACCTTCGAAAGAAGAGATACTTATTAGGTTGTTATTTAAATAAAGATTGTTTCAATTTCAATCTGCAAATCGTATGCCCTTCGCAAAGTCCTCCGATCCTTGCATGTGTTCGTTTAGTGGCTACGTTGTGTGAGTACACCTCAAAAGTGTGGTACCTACTCAATGTTATGACTCCTACATTATAAAACTTTATGAAAAAACTTTGGCCAGTAGTGCTATATTTTAACGTCTGTAGGCACCAAGATAGGCAGGTTTATCATTTGCAGTAATTTATTAAATTCCGCAAACCCGCTTTTTTCATTTACTTTCCGTCCGGTTCGGTTTTTTAATAATATTAACAGATGAAAAGGAAATCATCCTGGCATGTCGTAAAAGTCGACTAAGGGACGGGTCCTCTCCAACATGGTGGACTATCTGTATGGGCGGTGGGCTGATCACCTGTCACCATACGGTTCATCATACCATCTTAGGACTAATTAATCGAACGCGGCCACAAGTAGTCTTGTGGCTCTGCCCACCCCATTAGAGATTTCAGGCGTGATGCTATGTAAGTATGTATGAAAAGGAAATCCTAAAAGTAATGTCGTAACATCCAAATTGGAGCTCGGATCAGAAAGTAGTTTTGAAGCTAATTTCGAGTTTCCCCTCGACCCGACTTCGGCACTAAAATTTTCCCCCATACTGTTATGAGACATAAAAGCAATCTGATATCAGAAAATTCCGCAGTCATAAAAACAGACGATTAAAAGATTATCCCGAGCTTACCGTAAATTTGACAATAAATTTAACGTAACATTTTTAATTTCGGTAAAACCTCGTACATACGCAAGCCTTAAATGAAAATGTCAGTTAATTAAAATAACGCTTGCCTACGTACAATCTGTGATCGTCGAAGCTTTAAAAATAGAAATGACGTCGAAACCTAACCTAACTTCGTTCATGAACTCCCTACCAGCGAGCCTAACTTGACCCGTCAGTACCTATAAACTATAAACTATATGTTTGTGAGTGTCTTCAACCTTGGTCGTATTTCGACGCATGTACCTAGGTAACTCGCTCGTCATAATGC
The DNA here is from genome assembly GCA_947859335.1 of Tortricodes alternella. NCBI lineage: Eukaryota > Metazoa > Arthropoda > Insecta > Lepidoptera > Tortricidae > Tortricodes > Tortricodes alternella. The sequence goes on along the minus strand of OX401988.1, from coordinate 6,099,850 downwards.
CTATAAGCGAGCGGGTAAATTTATGATTATTGGACGAAATGAGAGACGAAATAAGTGACGAGATTTGTTACAGAATAACATAGCTGATACGAAATCCGTTGGGTTAAGTATACTGCTTCACAAACAACTGTAAAGGTGAGTTCATACAAACAGTTTATTACCATCACCTTTTACGTATAATGTCCAATAAATTATATCATTTCGTCACTTATCTAACAACACCGCTCAAGTCTAATATTAGCGGTTTTTACATTTGCATGTCACTGGATAGAGCTTCTCATAGCGCGTCGATCTACCAATCACATTTTAGACGTTTCGGCCAATAAGAGTTAAAAAACCCAGAATCCAGAAATCCAGAAACCAGAATTAAAAAAATAGTGACAGCGCGCCAGTCGGTTGGCCTACCAACACCGCTCAAGTCGTTGTTCGGCCATACTTTGACAACTTTGCGCTACGTGTTTATTTATTGTTTTTCGTGAGTTTTGTGACTAAACTTGTGTAAAAACAGTAATTTTATCAAACATAAAAGGTAAGCTAATGAAGTTATTATAAGAAACAATGATTTGCGTATAATAATTAACCAAAAATCGAATGAGTATATTGCCATGTACTTAGGCGGTGTTTACTATTGCTTGTTTTTTGAATTACTTACACGTTGTTACAAAGGTAATGTTTTTTCGCTCTCCTGTTAAGTTGGTCACAATGACTTGAGCGGTGTTGGAAGGCCAAGCCAATAAGCGACGATTAGGCAAAGTGAAAGAAACGAAACGAAAAATAGGTACTTAACTTAGAATAACTTATATGGCTGTCCCAATGCAAGGCAAAGACCTGCTTTTGACTTCTCCACGAAAAGTACTTTATATTATTTTTAAATCTTTCCCTTTAAACATAATAAACATAACAATGATTACTTCACTCACGAAGACTTCACACACTTCCGAAAAACAAAGGTGCGAGCCCGAATTTGAAGTGTCCCAAATCAAAATATAATGCTGTGCGATTTGAAATCAAAACACTAAGATATTTAAGTTTAGAATCCGTTTTATTTTGAGATAGGACACTGATGGCCGAATTCAGCAACGCCACTTAAGCATTAGACTAGATATTAAGTAGTTGAATGTCCCTTAACTAGTTGTCAACCTATACAGAAACGTCACTGAAAAGTGGCCTTTCTGAATTCGACCATGAGGCAAACAAACGATTTATATCACGTAACTATCTCAATCTGTCCCCGGAGCCTGTCGTCTAGGGGCCGCAAACAATTTCATTTACGTAGGCAGGGGTTAACGAGATGTATGGGCAAGGCGGACTAATTAGCAGTGTAACGTTGAAGTGGGTACGTAAGTAGGTGTTGCACATGCTTAGGTTAATACTACTACGTAATACCACCTTTTTATCCTTGTCTAGATCTATATTTTGTTTAATTCATGTGCTTGTAATTTTGCTCCTCTGCTGCACTGGGAGTGAAGAAATAGCATAGAATGCGTGCAGATGCTTATCATCCTGGCATGTCGTAAAAGTCGACTAAGGGACGGGTCCTCTCCAACATGGTGGACTATCTGTATGGGCGATGGGCTGATCACCTGTCACTATACGGTTCATCATACCATCTTAGGACTAAATAATCGAACGTGGCCACAAGTAGTCTTGTGGCTCTGCCCACCCCATTAGGGATTTCGGGCGTGATAATATGTATATTGTAAGTTTAATTATGATTTATCGAGGTTTCCGTTACGTACATGATTATCTGAAATTTCCTATGTTACTTTAAATACGATAGACTTAGGTTTTCCTGTAATCTATAGGTAAAGAACTATTTTCTGTATTTTTTATGGTCAATTATCGTCTATATTCCTTAATAACTTCCAAACTGTTTATTCTAAAATTCAAAAAAATATATATTTAAGATTCTCACAACGAGCCGTTTCATTTGATATGTCACACTATATACTTGGCAATACTTCTTTTTTAATTTTGTAATTTACCCCGTAAATAAAAGTGGCCCCATGATTAAAATTCATTTATTTACGTTATACGTCCGCGTTGCGGTCACCACCTGTCACATGTGTACCAAATTACAACTCAATCAGTCCAGTAGTTTCGGAGAAATTTGGCTGGCTGACAGACACACGAGTGATCCTATAAGGGTTCCGTTTTTCCTTTTGGAGGTACGGAACCCTTAAAAGGTAGCAATTTTTATTGTTATTATTACCTACTGGGCGAAAGCGTGACCATAGTCTCACCTGAGGCAAAGAGTTGATGCGGCTGACGGTAGAACGCGATTACCCAGAAATTGACCACTGCACACCACGACCCACGGTTCACTTAAATCCACCGAACGTCGAACGCGAGACCAAAAGCCGGTATCAAAAAACAAGCGAAGGAAGTCTTCTAACAACATACATATACATACATACATAGCATCATGCCCGAAATCCCTAATGGGGTGGGCAGAGCCACAAGACTACTTATGGCCATGTTCGATTAATTAGTCCTAAGATGGTATGATGAACCGTATGGTGACAGGTGATCAGCCCATCGCCCATCGCCCATCGATAGTCCACCATGTTGGAGAGGACCCGTCCCTTAGTCGACTTTTACGACTTTTTTTTTTTATGTTAGTTGACTGACAAACGAGCTGACGGCCCACCTGATGGAAATGCGTTGCCAGTCTAGGGAGGATGGGGAATGGAGATGGGATAGGGATGAGGGAATAGGCCTCCGGATCTCGTCACTCACCGTACGAAACGCAATAGCGAGCTATTACTTTACGCCGATATTCTGTGAGAGTGTGGTACTACCCCGGTCGAGCCGGCCCATTCGAACAGTAATCATCTAGTGAGTAGTATTACTGTTTGGCTCTACCACTACAAAAACATGCCAGGATGATAAGCATCTGCACGCATTCTATGCTGTTTCTTCACTCCCAGTGCAGCAGAGGAGTAGCTCTTCTAACAAAGCGTCGAAATAACTGCAAATATAAATGTAATTTCCTAAAATGTCAAATATCCTCGAGCAACTAAGCACTTTATGAACACGTTGACCTCTTCACTATGACAATATAAGTTTTTTACTATCAATTCCAGTATGACGGCGCCCGGGCCATAAACCCGATTTACATTAAAGTACCCGCCGAAATGTCATCCTTTAGTGCTGAAATTTGGAGTCAAGACTTTATTATCCCAACGCTGAAACAGGACGAAATTATGTTTGCGCAAGTATTCAGATGGCATTTAATGGCACCTGAATTATTTGCATATAGTGTGACAAAGGGAAACAATGAAATTAAGCCTTAAAAGACACGCTCGTTGGAACCAAACTCCGAAGCTTGGAGCATCAGTGTAAAGTTGCCAGTCTTTCCGTTTTTTACCTTAAAAGGAAAAAACGGAACCCTTATAGGATCACTCGTGTGTCTGTCTGTCCGTGAGTCACAGTCAATTTGCTCCGAAACTACTGGACCGATTGAATTAAAATTTGGTACACATGTGTAAGTTGGTGACCTTCTAGGCTTCTTATAGGTTTTCCTGTAATATCTAACTGAAGAACTATCTTCTGAATTTCAAAATTTTAGGCCCAGTAGAGCCCCCACCTTAACCCCACATCTACTGGGCCTAAAACTTTGAAAAAAAAAATAGGTCTTCAGTTATAGATTACAGGAAAACCTATAAGAAGCCTATGGTATTTCAAGTAACATAGGAAATTTCAGATAATCATGTACGGAACGGAACCCTCTCCACGCGAGTTTAAGTGCATCCCTTGCTTCAATAAAATTGGATTCTACAGCCCAATGTTTCCACAATCAAAGAAGCATGTATCTGCTTTTTTGTAGATCGGTTAAAGCATTTAAACGTACGATTGCCACTTTCGCTCTTTAGCTAATCCGATTATCGTGCGAAAATCTGCAGCCTTGCTAATGTAAAGACATATGTGCCTTCTTATTCCATCTCTTTAAGCTATTATGGAATGCACAGGAACGAAATGGATTACGGAGTCGTGAATATCTCTGAAAGCATTCAACTTCACACAGATTTCGTTACTCGAAAAATGTCGCAGGCTGGTTTGTTTCAAAAGATTTATCGTTTGAAATGATTTCGTGTAGATTTAGTATTTGTTACTTGACCGTCGAGCGAAATAAATCGTTGTGGCCAATTGATTTTTTTAAGGAATAAATCACAAGAACACTCCAAAAGTTGGATTCAAATGAAATACATTAAATACGTACAGCGGTTGCCTAAAGCAGCCAGTAAAATACTGAAGGAATGCAGTAAATATTCCACAAATATGTCTTAATGTCTTATAAAAGTAGCCTACCTTCCCTAGGGCTCATACTATCTCCATACCTAATTACATCAAAATCGGTTCAGCCGTAAATTGTGCAGGTATAAAAAAAGATATCAACGGGCTCTCATCGGGCGACACGAACTCCTGTAAATAAATATTCTTGTACTTTTACATATATATTTTCTTTAAAAAGTAGCTATATGTCCTTTCCCAGTGCTCATACCATTGAAATATATAGTAAGGAACTCCTCAAAGCAATTCTCGCGATGCTTACTTTTGAGGTGTTAGAACACGAATCTGACACCATCGCACGTTCAGTCGCATGGCAACCACAGTCCTTGACAGCCGTTTAAGTGACACTATTATAATTAAGTATCTAGTACAATTCCACAACCTGTGAGACAGCACCACCGACCACACCGTCCAGAATAGCGTGTGAATGAAGCAATATTAGACTTTTGTATGTATGTCGTAAGAACTAAGACATCAGCAGTAGGGTGTGGTTAAGCCATGGCGCTGGCTGGCATGACTTGTTACACGAAATTGTACTGATATGCATATCCTTCTTTTAAAATCTTTGGCTCATACATAACACAAACAGACAGACAGTTAATGTTTTCATTTATAATATTATTAAGTATGTATAGTATACGCATGTGTTCACTATAGCCATTAAGAAACAAACAATCTAATTACTACCTAATGCCACCCATCATAACGTTTATAACCCTCATAAATAATATCCTGGAAACTAATAAAGCGCGGGGGCATGAAATTTCATTTATAGGCATGCCTCTTATTGACACCTGTGCCGGGAATTTATTCACGGAGTTCATATCAACGGAGAGATCAAAGTTCGGGCTCAAAACTCTTTGACTTGGTAAGGGTGGCATGCCACTTATCCAATCCAGATTTGATCAAACAAATTGGATGACTTCGTCAAATGGGCTCTAGCAACTTTGTTATGGGGCAAACGCCAAAGAAAGATCAAATTTTACAAGTGGCATATCATACCAACCTTAACAATATGATGGGACCAATTTGAAACGTGTCTTTCTTAATTTAAATTTTCATACTTAAAATAAGAAACGTCAAACTCGATTTTGTAGAGCACAGAGCTGCCAAAATCAAGTTTGACGTTAGTATACCCCGTTATCTAACGCTCAGTTTGATGCCAAGCTAAAACAGTGATGTTGCTTCATATTTAATTAATTAGTGGATTCATATTTAATTATTATAAAGAGTTATTTATCAAAATAAAATTCTTCTTCTATGAATGCTCTTAACATAACTCATTCATTGCATCTATTTATTTGATCGGATAGGACGGCGACAATTATTAAACTATTTGTAGAGGTCGAAAAATCATTTTCATTTTTAAAATGGATTATTACAAATAGGCGACGAAGTTTGACTTCATATAACTTGGAAAAAATATGGTTAATTTATTATGAAACATAACATTAATAAATAATAAAAAAAAACTTTTATTTCTTAATAATTTAAAAAATTACTATAGCAAAGCTCTGCTAAGTATGAATCAGATCTTTTGATATGTTATTGAATGAGTAAATCAACTTAATTTTTTATCGATACATATTATCGAAACTGCCCCATCACTTGCCCCCAAACTGAGCGTTAGCTAACGGGGTCTAGACGTTACTTATTTTAAGTTTATGAAATTTTTAATTTAGAATACACCTTTTCGGATTGGCCTTAATACGTCTCTTGGTATAAAGCAAAATTAATCATCGGTTTCATTTTCATCCGAGACTAGGGGGATCTTAGAACACACTTTTAACCTGCACGAAAATCTTTTTACCCCATTGCCCAAGCAAAGTGGTTAATGAGTGATGGTGAATGGTCGGCCTATATAAGTCCCACTACTGGGCACAGACTTCCTCTCACAGTGAGAGGGACTGGGCAGTTACTACTGCCCTCCCTGCGACTGGCTACTGCCAGTCGGGTCTAGTGTGGATTAGGGACTTCTTTGAATTACTTCTCAGGTGAATACAGGTTTCCTCACGATTTTTTTCCTTTACAATATAATGATAGAATTTTTACGATACGTCGAGACCGAAACAAAGAAATGACATCCAACCAAACACGCGTGACATATCAAAATAGAGTGTTTTGAATGTTCAATTCCTAGAATATATACAAACTAGCTGTCCCCGCGACTTCGATCGCGTGAAATTGAGTTAAAAAGAATCCCATGTTTTATTACAAAATATCGTATATCTGTTTGCCAAATCTCATCCGAATCCGTGCAGCAGTTTGCACGTGATTGAGGAACAAACGTCCACATATTTTCACAAACTTTCACATTTATATCAATATTAATAGGTAGGATAGAATAATAAAGATACTCGTAGGTACATTTATTTTTACTACAGTCGAATTTTATAACAGGTAATAATGTGAAAATATTTCAATTATCGACGCGGTAACTTATTGTGTTCCACTTCAAATAGATGCTGTTACAAAATACCGACGACCTAGGCACTCATTCCTCCCCCAAATCACCTTTACACCCTCATATTCCCAAATGATCGTTCCCAACCCCTTTCGTGGCACAGCGGTGCAAACAGTTTTACGACATATGAAAGGAAATCCACGGTATTAGGGCTGCTTTATTATTTTCTTGGCATAACCTATTTACCAAGGAAAAGCGTGTAGTACATACTAGAAGCCACTTATAGTACATTGTGCATCTAGGGCCGTAAGAAGGGGATAACTAACGAGAGTCTGTTAAAAGCCCGATGCCGTAGGCGAGGGCTTTTAATGACTCGAGTTTGTTATCCCCTTACTGCCCGTGATACACACAATGTTTTTCATCACATTTGTGAGGAAATTAAATAAAAATTAGACAAAAAATATATATTGTAATATATATATTTATTTTATTCCCATTGTACACCGTGAATTACCATTAGGCAGGTAGAATAAACTGTATGTCGCGATCAGCGCCGGCGTCGCGCGCCCCGCCACCTGGCGCCGCGTGCCCCCGCCGACCTGGCGCATACATAACTGCCCTTGGGAGTTATGGATTTTGTATGGTTTATAACTCCCGCTGACGGCGGCGCGTATAGCGGAGTTAAATCGGCTATAGTTGCTCTATACGCCTGCTTATAATAACACCCTTTCCGAGCAAGTGTGATGAAAAAAAAAATTACTTGACAAGTTTTGCAGGAAGTTTTCAACTAGGGAAAATAAGTATTTTGCTCGTCGAGTGAGATGACAACTGTGATCGGTCAGTGTCTGTTTGCACCGGAGTGAACGAGAAGCACTATGCGGTTATTTGTATCAAGTAAATCAAAACTGATGAATTAACTAAGTAAAAACATTACACGTGTAAAATAAATAAGCAAACTTTTTAGTATAAGTGTGATGTAATAGTGTTATTAAATATAGACTGAGGGAGCGTTCAAGTATTACGTAACGCAATATTTGGAGTTTTTTTTACCCCCCCTGGGGGGGGCATGTAACGCGCCGTAACGTTTTTCTGTACCCCCTTCCCGCTAGTAAAATTTCAAGAGGTCATTTCAAGAGGTCATTCCAAAAATGAGTGAGAGAACGCGATCGTTCTGAAGGGTTAAAAAAATGTTAAGTAACACGTAGTTCAAACCCCCCTCCCGCCTCTGGAATGCATCGTAACGTTTTACAAGACCCCCCCCCCCCCCAAATTGGTTACGTAATACTTGAACGCTCCCTGATAAGATAAAAAAAATCAAGACTGTATCAATATCGCTGGATTATATTATGTATCCATATCAAATAGCCTGCACTGCAATGTAATCAATCCGCATTCTTGCGAAAGCCGAACACGATGTGGCGAGCTCTGAGTCATGTTACTCCGAACTTCGGTAGACATCTTGTAACTTCGCCAAAGATTCCAATGTATGTCCCAACTGAACTGTCTGTGGTAAAGTTTTATCTTTCACCTTAGCTAGTTTTCGTATCTTTTAGATAAGATTTAGTTGAAGTGTCATCATTGAGATTGAGGCTCTAGAGAAAACTTGAGTTAGAAGCGACCCGACCAAGCTATGAGCAGGCGCCTCATTCGGGAACGCTAAGTGATTCTGTAGCGACTCGTAAGCCAGATCTCTCATCTCGCTCTTACGCATTTGGCGTCGTGCGGAAGAGTGGAATGAGAAATCTGGCTTACGAGTCGCTACAGAATCACTTAGCGTTCCCGAATGAGGCGCCAGACGTCTGAATGATGTCACTTCGACGTAGAATTAACAACCTTTGAAAAATGATCTGACATGAAAAGAAGCTTTCATTAGAATAGAAAATATGGGTCCTTCACTGTTTAAACGTTTTTAACTTGCTATAGAGACGTCATGTGGTACATAGATCATGTTGTTAAATTAGTAGTTCTGTCGCCAGGCGATGTGCTAGATCGGCTGACTATAAAAAATTTCACGCGTTAGCTAAAGTCGGATTTTGTCGTGTCGTGTCGGACAGGCAAGCCCGGAAGCGGGGGAACCCGACACCCTTCGTCGAGGAGGCCTATACGCGATGGTTTCCAGCAGCGGCCGATAATGTACGTATAAATTCTAAAGTTTACACAAGAAATAATTCATGCTTCATCCAGGTACAGGAAAACAATCACAGCGCCCCTGTTGAGAGCTATTTCATTGTCTCTACCCCCTGAGTTTGGTAAGAGGGTGGTAAAATAAATTAAACAGACTGTTACCACAAACTAGTAGGCAATGAAGTAGAATATATTGCCTCATTTGCAGTTAAAGAAACGAATGAACATTCTAGATATTCATTAAACTGTTATTAGGTATAGCATTACAGGATTTGGGTTATGATGGTATAATTTCAATGGTATTAATGACTGTTCTTCACTGAGAAAAAATTACTGTACCGATACGTAATTCTGGAGAAAAACGTACCTAACATAAGTAAAGACTCGGCTACATAGATAATGTTGCGGGCTACAAACGCCTGTATATGTTTTTACATTACCACGTAACAATCAACATTATTTCGGATGCTTCGACATTATTTGGACTTGGCTGCGAATACATTACGGTAATGCAGGTATAGATAGCATCAAAAACTTTCTCAATGTAGAAATATTTACTCATGGCACCTCACGGTCCGTATTTAGTGGCGAAATGAGTGGGAGTGCATTTTAATCCAATGCTTATCTGATATTTTTGAGCAATATTAATGATCAAAGTACATCAATAGAGCAAAGAAATATCAACGCATATGAGTCTGAAACATGTCGGGCCATTCGTGACAATAATCGTCAGTAAAGCCGTATTTATTTCAAGTGTTCATAACGACGCATGAAAGTTTTAATTTGACTACAACTTAGTGATTTTAATTTTAACGCTTGATACTTATATGTATACGGATATTTTGTTATGGATACAAAACCCTAACACAAGGACCGTCAAATCCAAATGACTAGATTGCGGAATAGCAAACTGGGCAAATAATTAATGTTTGAAAATCTAGTGATTTAAAATAGTTAGGCGAAATAAATAAAATGATCATGAATCATGAAATCTCAGGAAACAAAGCCTTCATATGTACTTGAAATGTTGCAGGCAGGTTCTTTTAAGCAGACACACCCATCCGCACATGTACCCGCTAAGGGTACCGGTGTTACAAAAATCCATGATAAAAGAATTAAATGGGGAGGTTCAACCTTTGTAGATGTTTTTTAGGTATGCGAAATACCGCGGGCAAAGCTGTGGCGGAGTCCCTAGTAACTTACAAACCTACTTTACGTATCATATAAAATTTAAGTTAGCAATAATAAATAACGGTACACAGCAAACCTCTCCGGCTCCATACCCAGAGGCAATATTTATTGTTTGTAGCAGCCCTAGCACGGCTGACATCTCTTAGTGTCTCCTTTTCTTCCATACTAGTATGAGAGAGAGATATACACTGAGGGATATTAATTTATGCTAGGGTAGCTCAGGGAGTAAATAATACAAGATCGACCCCGCTTTCAGTGTATTTTTCTGTAGTAAAATGTAACTTGAACTTTAATAATAACGTGAACATTGTTGTAGAAGTTTGTAATTTATTATTCTGTTAACCACATACAACATACTCAACATACACGCTTGTTCGTATGCAAATCTATACATATAATAAAATCGTAAAGTGGAAAAAGTCTGTACATTGAAGATAACAATGAAAAAATGCTATGGGGGGCTTCAGAATGAGCAGCAGAACAAATCCCAATGGTTTTTGAATTTCATGTCTGTTTGTCTGATTGTATGTTCGCGATAAACTTTAAAACTACTGGATGGATTTCAATGCGGTTTTCGATAATATATCCAGGAACACTTCAGGCAGGACATAGGCTTTAGAAACTTTTGGAAATAAAAGTGGAAGGGGGTAAAAGAGGGGGTGGAAGTTAGTATGCGAAAAACTGTTTGGATGAGTTTATTAACTTAAAACTTGGTATAAATACTCTTCAAAATAGAAAAATAGGTATGCGGTATAAGATAATATGAAACTAAAAAGGGGGCCTTGGGGCGTTAAACTTTATATTGGAAAAACCGATTCCATTTGTTTATCGACTTGAAACTTGGTATATATGCAGTTCAAAACAAAGAATTAGGTAGGTAACCGTTTCTAAAATAAATTATTGTGTGTGTGTGTTTGTGTATGTTTGTTACAACTTAGCTCCATATGGCTGAACGTATTTTCATGAAACGTCGTATATAGTTAGACCTTAGCCTCTGGAATAGAAAATAGGGTCATTTTTGTCCCAAATAACTCAAAAGTTGTCGAGAGTATAATTACAACCGAATTCCACGCGGGCGAATTCGCGGGCGGAAGCTAGTAAATATTAAATAAGTAAATACTTTCACGTAACATGCGCTTTCAGCGTACGTTGGATATTGTTTGAAATATAACAGCGGCCTTAACCATGGATGACAAGGATAAATTATCCTACAGTGCGTCTCTTTTATACATGTATCAAAGAAAGAGATGCACTGGGAGATAAGATGATGATTACTTATACTTGTATGCATGGTAGGGCCGTGGTTGCTCGAAAGTTGCTCGAATGTTCCGTGCGCTTGACCTAACTAATTTGCCGTGATAATTTGATATATAACTATAAACCAAAAAGAAAATATAAATTAGGAGTGAGTAAGTGAAACATACTCGATACAATTAAAACATTCAAACTAGAAATTTGTAATTACTTTGCTATTCCGCGAACTCACTGACACGTGTTCCGCGTCTCTTCTCCTGAGGATGCCTCGTAGAGACGCGAAACACGTGTCGAATGGTATTTTTGGTGGTGGTGGTGGTGGTGGCGGTTGTAGTTGCGTTTGTGTTGCTGATTTTATTATATGCGGAGGGAGGGTGGGAAAATTGTATGAACAAACATATAAAATATATTCCACACAAGCGCCGCTATTTGCACGATTTAACTCCACTGTGTTCGCGGAATCGCAAAGTAATTACAAATTTCTAGTATAATAATGGATTTCCGCAAAGTAACGCCTGAATCTATTAACTATCTAAAAACTTCGAAATTTGAAGAGTTTGGTGCTTAGACTCGTAAGTAATAGTAATAGTAATAGTATTTTTATTTCAGACGTTTGGTACATCCATAAAACAAACAATTAACATTTACAAAATAAAATCAAAATTTACAAATAAACAATTTAAAATAGAATTACAAATTACAAAATACAACTAAAATCAAAAATTAAAATAAATGAAAATGTCATGCCGTTAAAATAAAATTAGAAGAGAACATTAAATTAACTTATTGCTATACGACAGAGGCTAAGAAAATACGTGCACCCCTGTCCAGTGTTGCATAAAAGCCGAAGCAACATCCATTCTTGCCGCTATAACAACCCAGATAACAGTTGAAACCAGTTTTTATTTTAATCATTTAATTCGACTGAAATAAATCTACCAGTATGTCTATTCAGAGTACAAAGTAAACACATATTTTAACAAACTAACTTCACCTTCACTGAAGCTTTAGTAAACAGAAATTACAGCTAGATAGAAAAGGCTAACTCAGTCAATGCGAGTAAATCATACTTGTAAGAATTAGCACTCTGTCTCCACTGTAATTTACTGAAACGGCTCGAAATTGCAGATGAATAGGCAGCCGGCCGGGCGACTCGAAAAATAAAGAAACTGGCTAAGCGTGAGATCATTTTGTATTCAAGAATTCCGCAGTGCGCAGGAAACGAAAGGTTTAAAGGGGGCTTAATATTTGACCGAAAAATGATTGGTCGACTGTAAGATTTGATCGAAGTGCATGTATGTATGTTTGCATCTGTGTCAGCTACAAGTACAACACTTGAATTATATTCCAAATTATAATTAAATTATAATTTGGAATATAATACTATAATAATAATTACCTGTGTAGTGATTGTTTGTTGACCTAAATAAATTAAAAAGAAAAAAAAAAGTTTCACGTCGCTAAATTCTATTTTCAGCAAAAGTAGTTTCATACATCTATCAGGTAGGTTAAGTTAATTTAGAGTTTTGGTATTTTTATAAAGACCCATATTAATAAAAGAGGTGTAATAACAAAGTACCTATGTATCGATGCCGAAATAAAACTTGAAAATTTGGTACCTATATTTATAAAACCAAATCTGTTCAGAGAAAACCATTCTACGGTGTGATTCTTTATTATTCCTGGCGACGGTTCTTCACAAAATCCCATACTGGCACTGGTTTTCGTTGCGTCAGGCGCGACTTCCTTTGAACCTTTTTGTGTGATAGAGAAATCATGCAGTATATTTATAAAAGGTACCCTATAAAAACAAAAATGAGTCATGAAAAAGTTACCTAATTTAGTTCCAAAAAGCCAAGTCTCGAGGAACTTGGCTGCTATAGTTTAGTAGCCATTTTGACATCTATTTTTAGCAAGTCGAGTCGCATTAACACGGACGGGATTCTACAAGCTCCGCGTTTGACGGGGAACTCGGTCCATCTGTCTTAGGCTTATTTTGGAATTATTTCCTTCCTAACGTCTTCTTCTTCAGTTAAGCTTTTAGAAGTAATCAGTCCCAATTCTCGCGTAATCCAGAGATAAAGTCGCAGTCGAGATGCATAGATTTTTAGCAAATATCTCGAACAACGATAACTTCATCGACTTCATTTGTATTGACGCCAGTATAGAGGACCATGAGTGTCCATATTATAAACGTGTTTAAAATTATGTATCCACGGCCAAGCAGTGCAAACAAAATGGATATTAATAAAAACATACCTAATTTTGTTTTTATTACCTTCTTTTCCGAATAGATTTCTAACAGTTTCATTTGAACAATTGACATAGTCTTACCTATTAGGCAAGTAGTTAAAACCAAATACAAGCGGACATATTCAAAAATTCAAAATGGCGGATTAAAATTAAATGTTAAATAAACATTAGGGCCAATTCGAAAGCGTTCGCTAAATTTAAAAGTCGTTAAACTTGAAATAAGAAATGTCAAACTCGGTTTTGACAGCTCGCTTCAATACGATACAAAATCGAGTTTGACATTTCTTATTTAAGTTTAAAGACTACCGACGACGTCGACGAGATACCGTTTCAAATTGGACCCATCATAATCTTAATTATGAAATTGTATTTGAAACAAATTTTTCGTCGAATCTTTGTAGGTAAGTACCTAATTACCTGTCTAAATTAGCAATAACAATTTATTTTCGAAACCTGCTTTTGTGCAAAGTAAAGTGAAATATATTAAGGTAATTATTAAAATTGGAGTCTTGTAATAATAAAAAGGGGTGTGGGCGGTGTCTCAATAGGCTTTCTGTCTGGGAATTTGTTGCAATTTCAAAAGTAATTTATTTATTTTAATTAAGTTTTTAGTCCAACAATAGTAGTTTATGCAACGGTTGCATAATGATAGGCTTTAAAACACTACTGCGGTTTTATGAAACGAGCTTTTAGCGAGTTTCATAATAAGATCGCACGTGTGTTTTAAGGCCAAATTATGCAGAGTTGCATACATAACTTTATCTACACACATATTATAAATCCTCCATGATGGGTTCAGAAACAATATTTTCTGGCAACAAGATATTTGTTGCAATCGTGGCTGCATATTTCCGATATCCGGCGCATTTTCACATCACACACACTCCTAGAAGACTACTTACTATTCATATTTTCAACTAAAATGTAAATTACCAACAACTTTTTCTATTCAATTCAACAAAATTCTACTTTCGTTCAGCAAAACGTCAACATAATGGCGGCAATTCAATCCTCCGTCAAGACCATTTTTTTTTAAATCATGGGCAAACGAATGAAGTCTCTATTCTCATGTCACTCGAGATCAAATGTTGTACAATTTATTATTAAAAAAAACATACTGAATTGACGTTTCGTATCAATAACTGTTTTAATATCTATGGATACTAGAATAGAGACCCACTTGAGTTTTGACAGCTGTTCCTAATTTAATCTCATTTCTATACTAAAAACGATACGGGAATAACATTGCAGCACAGGTTTTTCCTAATTGGTTGTCAAAATGGTGGTCATTTCCTATGGTTTTTGATTACACTATGGAGGTTTTATGATATGGGTGTAGATAAACTAATTAACCAGACTTAAGAAAAGAATTACAAAATATGATAGTTTATCATTGATATTAATTGCATCAATTAACATAGATAAATGATCTTGATTAGGGGAGACTGGGGTCAATTGGAACGTTTTCGACAAAATTGGTTATTATACCGTCGTTTTCTATCGAATTTGTTTCGTAAAAGGTTTCAGATATATCCAGGTTATCTATATGATGATAACGTTTATTTGATTCCAATAATTACCTGATAATAGATAAAAGCTTTTTAAAAAACATCTGAAAATGTTTCAAATCACCCCGGGCCTGGGTCAGATGAAACAAAGGTGTAATTGAAACACTTAAGAACATTATGTATTTTTATTATTTTAATATTTTCTATGACTTCTTAACTTTACAATTATATAACCAAATGTCAGTCTTTGATTGTAACATAATTATATGGCACTTATTGCTCTTAATTATCATTTAATACTGAATTATTTCAGTGATGACATCAACTTACAAAATTAATCAACATTTGTAAAAGTTTCCCGTACAAAATGTAATATCAATATTGTTATGTAATCTAACAATATAAATCTTACTTAGATAAATTTGGTAATGGACAAAATAGTGGGAAAACAAATAGGAATATACATATATACTTATATCTGATATTAATCAGATTCACAGGTGTGACACAAGTAATGACGATCACCAGCTGTGCAAGCCTCATGTGCCCACAACTTACACCCAGAACATTGCACCCAATCTTCTCCAGGTCTGCTGCTTCCGTACCTTTCCATGCAAACTAGGCAGAAGTAGTCTTCAGATTCATCTTCCGAAGTAGAAGTTCCTTTAGTTTGTTTTGTTCTTTTACCTAAGGCCCTTGCCCTTAGTTGTTTTACTCATTTTTTTTAACACTTTTTGCTTGTCTTTTGCTTTCTTTCTGTTCAGTTTCCTTCCTGATTTCTTGTTTTTGGACGGTTTCGACGCATCTGAAAAAATAAATAAATGCATAAATATACATAAATAAAAGAACTTACATTCGGGGGTCAATTGAAACATGTTTCTATTGCCCCCAGAAATTTTGTTTCAACTGCCCCATCAACCTATTAGTAAATATTAAATTATGTAGAAAAAATACGGAACAATATAGGCACGTACAAACCACTTTAAATTCAATTAGAATAGGCATACAAATAACAGTTAAAGCCGCATTAGCAAAATACCAATACTTTTTAATTAATAAACAAAACAAAAACACGAAAAATACTTACTTTTTGTGTCGAAAATGTAATATGGTCTCATAAAAATGTCCGACAGTCGCAGAGCCTCTCCATGCACTGCTCGACAGGTTCCAACACGAACGCCGATCACTTCCCCCCTCGGGACCCCGCCGCTTTGTCTATCTGTCTCGGAGTTATTGAAGTTGTTTCAAATGACCCACGTTTCAATTGACCCCAGTCTCCCCTACTATTAATACGATTTAGCTACCTACCTACTATTACGAGACATTCAAAAGAATCATTCATATGTAAGTTCTTATGGTTCCGAGTTGTTTTAGAGACGTCTTCTGATCGACATCTTGTCTTTGATGCGGCAATGTTCTTCTAATAAATAATATTCGATTGATACATGAATCAGAATACGTACAATAATAGTTCTCTCAAACAATGCAAGTTTACCCAAGGAAACTCCAAGCAACCTTACAAAGTACTAATATCAATTTGATGCTATTTCAATGGATACATTCAATATAATAGACGTATTGTTCCTAGAGCTCTATTTGTGCAACACAAAAGCAGTTAGGTATATTGGTATTGAAAGCTAATATTGAAATTCCGCTTTCTATCTCGCTAATGTGTGGCGGAATTAATTAATCTGGAATTATCTTTTGCGTAAATTGAAGCGAAAATTGACTGAGAGGCAAATAATATGGGCAGTTTCCTTTCAAAATTGTATGAGTTACTGGCCTCCTGCGGCCCTAGCAAGGTTGACACGGTGATAACTTAGCAACGTCTTATCTTTCTATGTCTTTCATCGGGACTAGTGAGAGAATTTTACGAGTAAGTAATTCAAATATTTAGGTATGTATTTTCTTTTATATTGACATAGGTATATAATATATTTACTCTGGGTTTATAGTGTTAAAATATTCACGTCCTACATGCCCAATATATTGCGTGTACCTAGAAAGAAGAACACCTAGGACATTTATTTTGAGTTCGGACTGTTACACGGTTGTCACTATTCATAGTAGTCGTAACGCCTAGGATTTATGTCTGAGCAAAAACTTTCTGCGATAATACGTTTGACTTGGAAAATTATTCTAAATTATTCATTCGTTATTTTGTCGACTTTTTTATGGAAGGTATAATAAGACGCCTTGTGTGATTTCTAATTAGGCATAGTAGTATATATTTAGATTATAAACATAATGCTACATATTACTTGTTATAAGGATTAATGAGAAAAAGACTCTCTAGTTATTTTGTTAATTCTCATAAAGAAGGCATTATTAGACACTCTGTGCGATCTCAAATTAAACACAATATGAATTTCCGAGGCGGTTCGTTTACGGCGGAAACGAAGGTACTGGTGGCGGCACGAAAGTCTAGCGATGACCGTTATTGCGCAGAAGTCGAAAATTGGATATCCTGGGAGAGTGAGCGGGACGGTGACGGGGGCGGGAACAGTCGTAGCCATGCGCAGTATCCCCACCACATTTCGTTCACCGTTAGACTTTCGTGCCGACGAGTGAAGTTAAAAAAGCTTGTATGTTAAAATTATTAGCTGTTTATCTCTCTCTAACTCTTATCTTTGATTGCACTGGCCGTATAGGTACTCAAACAAACGCGCCGACAACTCCGTCCACCCGGTGCTTAACCTATTGGCCGCCAAGCATGTCAGAGAAGTAACACGGATTTCAACTTTAAGTCAAGGTAATGAAGGACTTTTTACCCTGTACCTATCCGCTGACGGCTGCAGCCGACTGTGGCGGTCAAAAGGTTCAGGGAATCGCACCGCTGCACGCGCATCCCCCGGACGAAAATTTAAAAATACGAAAAACAAATACACCGGCAATACGCCTGTCCAGTTACAATAAAATACTAGAACAAAAAGAGGTTGCTCTACAGTACCTATAATATACAAAATTCGTCTTACTAACATTCCGAATGCGCATGTTGTGGGGTATCCGAGCTGCGAAAATGCCTATTGAACTGGCCAGCTCAAAGCCCATTTGTAAGGACTGACCGAAATATAGTATTTTTGCGCACTATATATTTCTTCAACAGTATATAGTACACAGAGCCAAAATATAGTTAAATACTATATATTATAGTACGGTTGGCAACCCTAGCGTGAAGGTCAAACAGTACCAAACAGTAGGTACTTACTCAAATTGTACGCCACCATTGAACAAGCTTCCCGTACCATTCGCTCCTTATGTTATAGTACAAAATGGTGGCACCAAAGGATCATTTGCTTTTTCACGTAAAATGGAAACACATTTATCTTACTTTAGAAAATGTAGAACACGAAATAATAAAGCCCGATGAATAGAACATGATTAATGATGCCTATGACTGTAATGCCCTAGATCATTGTTACCGTTTGATTAGGTTACTGGCTGATATGGAAATGACCTTTGAGCTTTCAAGTTTGTGAACTCGCTTCGGTAGGCAGTGTAATATCCATCCTAATAGGTATACATACCTACACAAATAACACTAGCTTTTATCGGCATCGGCAGCTTCATCCGCGTAAAATTCTTTTATCGCTATCCCCTCAAGAACTGTTTTTTTCCGGGATAAAAAGTAGCTTGTCTTTCTCTGGCTTTTCAACTCTCGCTTTGAAAAAAAAACCGGACAAGTGCGAGTTAAACTCGCGTGGAGAGGGTTCCGTTCCGTACATGATTATCTGAAATTTACTAAGTTACTTTAAATACCATAGACTTCTTATAGGTTTTCCTGTAATCTATAGGTAACGAACTATGTTTTGTATTTTTTTCAAAATTTTAGCCCCAGTAGTTTCGGAAATAAGGGGGGGGGAATGGTCAATTTTCGCCTATTTTCCTAAATAACTTCTAAAATATTTTACTTGAAATTCAAAAGAAAATATATTTAAGATCCTCACAATAAGCCCTTTCATTTGATATGTCACACGATATAGGTTGCACAACTTTTTTTTTTTTTTCTAATTTATCCCCCAAAAGGGGCCTCCATGTTTAAAATTCATATATTTACGTCACGCGTTCGTGTTGCGGTCACCGACTTACATATGTGTACCAAATTTCAACTCAATCGGTCCAGTAGTTTCGGAGCAAATTGGCTGTGGCAGACGGACAGACAGACAGACACACGAGTGATCCTATAAGGGTTTCGTTTTTTCCTTTTGAGGTACGGAACCCTAAAAACCGGACAAGTACGAGTTAAACTCGCGTGGAGAGAGTTCCGTTTCGTACATGATTATCTGAAATTTCCTATGTTACTTTAAATAACATAGACTTCTTATAGGTTTTCCTGTAATCTATAGGTAAAGAACCATTTTCTGTATTTTTTCAAAATTGTAGGCCCAATTTTTTCGGAAATAAGGGAGAGGAATTCGAATGTTAAATTTTCGCCTATTCTCCTAAATAACTTCCAAACTAATTATTTTAAAATTCCAAAAAAATATATATTTGAGGTCCTCACAATATAGTTCACACGATATAGTTAGCATATTTATTTATTTTCAATTTCTAGTTTACTCCCCTAAAAGTGGCCTCCATGTCTAAAATTCATTTATTTACGTTACGCGTCCTTGTTGCGGTCACCGACTTACGTTATGTGTACCAAATCGGTCCAATAGTTTCGGAGCAAATTGACTCTGACAGACGGACAGACAGACAGACACACGAGAGATCCTTTAAGGGTTCCGTTTTTTCCTTGAGGTACCTACGGAACCCTAACAATAAATCAATCCGTCAAAAGTGAGTGCACTTTTGACGTGAAAGAGACTTCGTACACTTTCGTATTGAACACGTTTGGTATTAGTTTCGTAGGTAATATTTGTTCATTTATTATAGGCTTACAATTATATTGAGTAGACCAATCAAATCGGATCATTCAATTAAACAAAATTTAATATAGTGGTAGCAATCGTCGTGCCATTGTGATTTGTTTACATTACTGGTATACAGCAGGGGTCACCAAATGGCGCACGCGGGAACACAGCAACTTGCAGCCTGGATTTACACTAGGGGCAGTCGGGGCTAATGCCCAGGGCGGCAAATTTTTTAGGGTGCGCAATTTGTTAGGTATCTATAAGTTTGAGTAAAATTTCAGTAATGGGGTGGAATTCCGTAAGGGGGGCGGCATTTTCGGGGCAGTGGCTAAATCCGGCCCTGGCAACTTGCTCTACAGAATGCAAGGATTTAATGTCAATAGCTTGCACCAATTTTACTACAAACTTCAGACAGATAGTCCGGAACACAACGTCATTTTTCTCATTGATATGTAAAAAAATACCTTTGTTATTTCCGTGATTACATTTGTTTAATAAATAATTATTTTTTCTACACAATGTTCACTGTCATTTCATTTCTCAAAACGGACCCCGAGCGAAACTAATTGGTGACCTCTGGTATAAAGGCTACGCTGACTAATTATCAAAACCTTTATACTACCTCTTTATACTGTGATACTACTAGCGCTAGTGAGTAGCGCAGCGTCTAAATTCATATGAAACTATATAAGGTACTTATGAAAAAAAATGTCTTTCTGTCTGTTTGTTCCAGCTAAGCTCCAAAACGGCTGTACAGATTTTGAGGGCTTTCACTGCCAAATAGCTGATGTTATAAGGAGTAACTTTTATAAAATTAAAAAGAATTAGGATACCGCGCAAAAAAAATATTGAAACCCATGAAATCACCCAAAATAAAATAAAACAGTACCCTTACCATGACTTTACGCAAACCGTTCTCGTTATCCCCAACATGGTGGAATATCTATATGGGCGATGGGCTGATCACCTGTCACCATACGGTTCATCATACCATCTTAGGACTAATTAATCGAACGTGGCCACAAGTAGTCTTGTGGCTCTGTCCACCCCATTAGGGATTTCGGGCGTGATAATATGTATGTATGTATGTTCTCGTTATCGAAATCTATCGGAAATAACGGTACGGTTTGCGTAAACTCATGGTAATGGTACAAATCATTATTCAACACATACCAGGCACAGCTAATTGTACATATGTATGTTTAGATTACATGAAAACATGAACATGACCCAATTGCTTTCTAAATTGCGCTTCGATGCGCGTCAGTCACAAGTCAATCATAGTTCACTGACAACTAGGTCAGCTCTTATTTGACTATGAAATATGAATGAATAGGCACCATATCGACTGTTTACTTTCGCGAACTCATGCATTGCTAATACGTTGTCTCTACTTTTCAGATAATGTAAAGTTCTCTTTCCAACTTTGAATTCAAGATGAGAGATAACAGAGCTAACAGTTAATATAAGTTATAGGGCTGGGAATGTCTGTGAGATAAAGCCGCTCATACCCACTCACCAACTTTCATTGCCAAGCAAAAATTCAAAATTACAGAATAAGTATGAAAAATTAACCCAAATCTGGGTCATCAGCATGCAGGCAATTTTAACCTTTTCATCGCCAACAACAGATATATCCATCAGGGTATACAGGGTATAAAAGACCTTCTTTAGTTTGAAGTAAAGTTGAAATTCGTGTTACTTCTCAGACACGCTTACCGTTGAAGAGGTTACAGAAAAACAGAGGCTTGGTTCTTGGCAGTGATTTTTAACCCCAACTTGAATATCTCAAGCTATCTAAGATGCCTCCATATTAAACACTCATTGGTTAGAACGGTTTATTGGCAGCCTCTTACACAGATCAGAAAAGATACAATATTGATTTAGTCCATATAAAATCTGGGAAATACCAGAGAACTAGGGCTGATAAAATGGCATGATAAATATATCCTGCCACCTGTGGCATTTTAAATTCAGTCTAAAATATAAACTCGGTTCTTGTCAACCCTAACAGTAGGAGCACTTTTCAATTTCTTAATAAACTTATCGGCAATTCTATCATCAACTTCCTGTCCTGTTGCTTCAGCATATTCTCCAAGAACCTTTTTCTGGAGTCGCTTAAACTGCATCTCACCCTTTTTTTCAAGGACAGACAAAATAACAGCATGCCAGTCAAATTTGTCCTTTCTAATGTCTAAATCTCCAATCATAGCCACATTCTGGTCATGGAGGCAGACGCTCTCATCTGCGTCCTCATTACTTTTGACTTTCTTCTTCTTTTGAGTTACCTTGCTAACAGGCACATCATTCTCAATATTTTCACTTTCAGTTACAGCATTTCCTTTAACCTCCTGCACACCATTTACTGTATCTTGCCTCTTACGTTTTTTGATTTTATTATCATCTTCTTGAGGTTCTTCAATGTCACCATGGCTAAGCGACTCGGCTCTATTTTTCTTCTTTTTCTCTTTTTTAGTGGGCTGGGTTTCCATTACCTCCTCTTCAGTAGGTTGAGCAGCACTTTGCAGCTCCGCTTCATACTTCTTACGTTTCTTTTCTTCTTTGCGTTGCTTCTTTGATTTTTTGTCACTTGTTGCTTCAACTTCTCCGTTTTCCTCATTATTAACTTCTTTTATGTCACCAGTTTCAGCACCATTACTTTGATTTTTATCAACATTATCATTTGCCTCTACGATTCCATTCTCTGCTTGGTCTTTATTTTGATTATTCAATCTATTCTGAGCATTCATAGCAGATAATTCAGAAAGTTTGACAGAAATCATATCCCATGCTTGATTTATGTCATTCATATTGGTTTTTTGACCACAGACATTTTTAACAAAGTTAATAAATTTTGGTTTCTTCCTAGGCGTATTGTTGTGTTTGCTGACAGTCTCGACAATCCTTCTAACATTAGCCGGTGCGCCCTTTTGCTCGTCAAGCACAGCCTGAAGCATTTCTACCCAAACATTTTGCTTTTTCTCACCTTTTTTTTCCTTCGCTACAAAACCTTTACCAGAATAGCGTTCCTCTTCTGTTATGCATTTAGTATGAGCTTCATATTCATTACCCCTGAAAACAATGTTTACAAACAATAAGATTCAACTGAAATTTAACAAGTTCCACGTTATTTGACTGTCCCATATACTATTAATTCTTGATAACGAGATTCAACACAAAATCTTAATATAATGATACTTACGGGAAGTCTTTAAAACAGTCCATACACGACAAATTGTAAGATCTATTCCTACATTTTGTCATATAATGTTTCTCTACTTTAGGCTTCTGCACGGACTCCCCGCAATGACCACATGTAAATACGACCATGTCTCGTGAATCTTCAACGCACGTGTTAACGAAAATTCAAGATTTCGCTCCTTAACCTTAAAAGAAGCAAACAAAATAAAAATGTGGTAAAACGCATTACCAACAATGTTTAAATATAGTGGTTCGGTGTCACTCGACTGACCTCAGAAGATGTACAAATAAAATGATGAATGCACAATGATTCTAAAAGATTTTCATAGCCTGAAAGGAAACCAACCGATATAATTTTATTTCATTTTATTTTACGCAAAATCTAACAATATTTATAACCACAGATATATTAATAGGTATTTTTACACTGGCAAGTATCATACTGAATGTCATTATTTTACTTTTATATAGTCTAAAATATATTGTTTTCCAGGAATAATATGTGGAAATGTTCTTAAATAAACAGTAACTATATCTTTTTAAGTTTACTTTAAAAAAAAATGCTCTTTTCTACCATTCCTTATATCATTCACGCGTTCTTTCCCTTATCAGTAGGTACTGTCATTCAGTGTTGTGGACTGTCAGCACCTGTGGATGGATACAATACGCAATCTGCAATACGCAATCTGTGGTTGTCAAGTCTAGTCTGGTTAAGGATGTATACCCAATATATCGATTTATATATTTTTTGCTGAAATTGAATAGTATGGTAGTATTAGTCGTTTCGCATAAGTGTAATAAAAAATAAAACCGCTTTACCGTTCTTTTAAAGGAGATAAATGACATTTAAGATTACATGTGTTATGTGCTGTGCCTATGTTATTTGTACCGGAAGTTGATTAAATTATAAGAAAAAGCGAAAAATGTTTCTGTCCCATAGTACTTTTATAATCAGAAAATATATTTTCTATAACTTTGTACCCTCCTCGATTCTTGATGACAAAAAAAAATGTCGTTACCGTTGTTACCATGGAAATATTCTTGATTGAATTTCCACGTGTCCGGACCGTAACGTCAAACGGTAGGGAAAGGCCGCTAGCGCTGTTGTCACTCGAGTAGTCAAATCAGGTTCTAATTTTATTTCACATACTAAATAATTATTAATAATCACACAATTTGTATATTTTAAATAATTATTCATACAAAATTACTCATTGCCGTTATCGTGCAAATGAAACAAAACTTGAAAAATAAAATAGATGTACTGCGGATTTGACGTGGTATACATCCTTAAGTTTAACTTAACTTTGTTTGGTCTGTTTTGACAGTTAAGTTCGGGTGTGTCCTTTCGTTTCGTGTTATAAACGAACTTTTGTATGTTAAATAATGTTGAATTGTTGAATAATGATCACAATGAAGTCAACGTTATTAAGCAAGCTTATACTTTTATCAGCAATTTTTGGTGAGCGCTCGTCGTTTCTACAGTTATCGCCATACAAATTTCGGCGTCATCCGGTCGGAACAAAGTTGTAATTTACTAATTTATTTCAGCCTCTGTAAAAGCCTCATTCGAGTCTGAGGGTGTATTTGTTCCTCCGAAAGTGGAGGGTGAGGATATGGTGACATGGTGCACTACGTCGATACCGGCGCAGGCCAAGTGTGAGAAGTTGATGAAGATCGCACAGTTGGACAAGGGGCTGCTTGGACCGGATTATATTGAAATTCAGTGTAAAAGGGTAATTAACAATTAAATATAATTATCATCAAACCCATGTACCCTGTGGACTTTATTCAGAAGTCCCTACAGCAATTAGAGTATTTGATTATAAATAAAAGAATAAAATAAAATAAAAATATTTATTTTGCAAGTAGGCCACACAGGCTCTTTTACATGTCTGAATCTACCAGCGCTTCGTGACATCTGCTGAGAAGAAACGCCGCAAGAAACTCAGCAGTAAGTGTCTTAGAGATGTATAAAGTCTCTAAGGGTCATAATAATAAGAATAATATTAAAACAGAGAAAACATCTAAATTGATTAATCTAGGTTACATGGAGATGTAGACAATCTCCATGGTCAAGTATAAAGATGGAGATGTAAGGTCTCCAAATATCAAAAACAATCTGAAATATAACATTTCATGTCCTAATAATACAAATATTATAGGCTATTAAGCCAAAAAGAAAAGGTCAATAACAGTTTATTAAGGAGACGCAATAGGCAACGGAGACAGCGCCAGGAAACGACACACAGACTCCTGGGCACTACGAGGTTACACGGTTGCGTTTCTTGGCCTCAGAGCTGGCCAAGCTTCTTTATCATTTAAATAATCTTCAACTCTATAATATCCTTTCTTAAGCAGCGAATCTTTAATGTACCGTTTACATGGATTAACAGATTATTCCTGTAGAAGAGCCAAAATGTGGAACCAACTTCCATCAGCGATGTTCCCGGACTGTTTAGACATTGGGGCCTTCAAGAGAAGAGTTAATTTTTTCCTAAAAATTCGGCAAAGGCTCTATGACTCCTTCGGGGTTAGTTTTTTTCATGGGCGGCGATGATCACTTACCATCAGGTGACTCGCACTTGCCATCCCTTATACAAAAAACTTTGATGTGTTTGAATTTTAGAATTTGTACTGATACTTTATGCAAGGATTATCATGGTAACAGCTTTAGATTACCAACAGATTGGAAATTTAGTGATTGTGGATCTATTGTTACTGTTAATCCTTGTTACCCCTTTTGGCAACACTCATGTTCCTAATGCAACTTTCTTACCTTTGAAAAATGAAATTGAGTTAGTATTTGTCATTTTGCAGGCATTTGATACAGAGGAATGTATGTCCTGGGTTGACCAGGGCGAGGCGTCACTGCTTGCACTGGATGCAGGCGAGGTGTATGTTGCTGGCAGATACCATTCCCTAGTGCCCATCATGCAAGAGGTTTGTTTGACCGATAATATCAGTCACAATCATCTCCATCCATTTTATATATATGTATATATATATATATATATATATATATATATATATATAACAAAAATTTTGATGGGGCCCAAAACTGAAATTTTAGATAGATTAAATTTTTCTCTGCAACCTTATAGTATTTTTTTCACTGTTTTCAGTGCTCGCGCGGAGCCCCCACAGAGGCTTTGCGAAAGCATCAGCCTGGGCCCTAGGGCTCTGCGCAGCACACTGAGAATGGCTGGTGTAGAGGGTTGTGGATTCAAAATCAGGCTCTCTCCTCTAAAATGTAAAATCTCCATGAGCATTTTATATAGGCCATTGATGGTGATGATCATAAGTGTACTGTATTGCACATGTTACTAATAAGACTTATGTGCCGGATGGCACTTTTGAATTTTGGTTGATTTACAGGTAAATGCCAATATCTAGCCAATATGGCACTATACAAATATGCTCCTCTGCTGCACTGGGAGTAAAGAAATAGCATAGAATGCGTGCAGATGCTTATCATCCTGGCATGTCGTAAAAGTCGACTAAGGGACGGGTCCTCTCCAACATGGTGGACTATCTGTATGGGCTGATCACCTGTCACCATACGGTCCATCATACCATCTTAGGACTAATTCATCGAACGTGGCCACAAGTAGTCTTGTGGCTCTGCCCACCCCATTAGGGATTTCGGGCGTGATGCTATGTATGTATGTACAAATATGTCGTTATTGCAGCTATATGGACGTGGTGAACCATACCAGTATGCTGTGGCGGTGGTGAAGAAAGGGGGCCTGCCCAATGTGCAACAGGGCACTGGGCTGCATGGACTACGAGGAGCGAGGGCTTGCTTCCCGGGTGTTGGTTCCCTGGCTGGATGGGTCATGCCAATACATATTGTAAGTATTTTCTTAAGAGGAGTGTGAACCTACGGCTTTTCATACAAAAGGTGATAACGATTTCCACCCGTTAAATGTTAACCGATGTTCTCCAATTTTTGATAGGTTGTCTGTCAGAACAAAATCTAGGTCTGTACGTTTTGATTTTTTCAATTTAATCAAATAATTCAGTTTTATTGTGGTTTCAGTATTCTCATACAAAACTAATTTCGGCATTATTTGACTTTCTTGATCTTTAATCAAAATTCAAAAAACGTATAGACCTTAATTTTGCTCTGACTGAAAACCTATCAAAAATTGGTCAAAATCGGTTAACATTTAAGGGGTGGAAATCGTTATCGCCTTTTGTATGAAAGGGGTGATATTTGCATTTGGTTTACAGTCGTCTTAATATCTAAAGACAGTGCAGCTAAAACAACAAATCAGATTGAAACAGGCGCAAATTTGGATGCCATTTTTTTGTCTGTGATAGTTAATGCAAGAAGGCGGTTTGAAGATAACGGACTGCAACAACCACATCAAGTCTGCTATCGAGTATTTCGGGGACTCCTGTGCTCCGAACTCTTTGAAAGACCTGTACAATCCTATCGGGGACAATCCTGACAAGTGAGTTAACCTTTGTTAAGTACTTTGCATTTGTAAAATAGTTTTTATTTTAGACTAGCTGTGCCCGCGACATCGTCCGCGTAGACTTTGATTATTGTTATTCCCTCGGGAACTTTTCAATTTTCTGGGATAAAAAGTAGCCTATGTGTTAATCCAGAGTATAAGCTATCTCCATTCCAAATTTCATCAAAATCCGTCCAGTCGTTTTAACGAGAAGAGGTAACAAACATACACACACACAAACTTTCGCATTTATAATATTAGTAGGATTTTGTCGCAATGCTTTCATCTTTATCATTAAATGTTAAAAAACAAGATTCATATCAAATCCATGTTTTACTTTCTAACATAGGTAGTACACTCAAGTGGTGTTGTTCGTTATCTTTGTTTATGTTCTAACCATTATCTTACCATAGCTGGGCACCGTTAATCAAATAGTTAACTTCGTTAATCGCAGTGGCGTAACAATAGGGTGGCAGGGCTGGCAAAATGCCACGGGCCCCCGACCCAAGAGGGCCCCGGCCCAAGAGGCCGCGAGCTCAAAAATATTATTAATAATTGCCACGGGCCCCAGATGGTATAGTTACGCCACTGGTTAATCGCTAATCGATCACTAAAAAAGTTAACTTCGTTAAACGTTAAAGCGTCACGTTTCGGAAGATTTAACGGAAGATAACGTTCATCGTTAACTCGTTATAGAAATTACATTATATAGGTATATTATGTCGTTGTGTTAGTGATTTGATTATAAATAAAAAAAATGGTGGAAGTTACGGCAGGACATGAAAAATTGATTATGTGTTTTTCACGGTGCGGCTTGGTCTGCACAAAAAGGACACTCCTTTTGGCAAATAGTAGGTACTTAATTAACGATTAATAGACATTCATTTTTTTTAATTTTCTTGTATATGCAATCGAAGTGAAAAGCAGAGTGGAAAACTCGAGCATAATAATTATTTGTTATACAAGAGTGCAAAGTTGCTTTTTAACCGCGTGCTCAATTTTCATGACCGAGCTAGCGAAGGATTCTAAAATTAGAATCCTGAGCGACAGTGAGGGAATCAAAAGAGCAAAAGGTGAAAAATCTTTGCATTCGATTGCAACATGTAAGTTTTCATTCCACCTCAGCGAGGAAATTCTAAATGCAAAAAAAAAACATTGCGCATTATTGACAGTTTCAGACCATTCTGTTGGCGTCAAATAAACTTTATCTACACCCATATCATAAAACCTCCATTGGTTAATCAAAAACCGTAGGAAATGACCACCATTTTGACAACCAATTAGAAAAAACCAGTGCTGCGATAAAGAAATAACATGACTTCTTTATCGTTTTTAGTAAAGAAATGAGATTAAATTTGGAACAGCTGTCAAAACTCAAGTGGGTCTCTATTCTAGCATCCATAGATATTAAAACAGTTATTGATACGAAACGTCAATTCAGTATGTTTTTTTAATATAAACTGCACAATATTTGATCTCGAGTACTTCGGTTCTCAATGATAAACAAGACTTCTTTAGCTTGAAGTAATTTATTTTAATAACGAACATAAAATTACATTGTTCTGAATCCTCTAACCGACCACAGAGAGAGAGAGTAGTGTTGCCATAATAAAATCTATTTTATTCATATATAAACTTTTCCTCAACACCCCCACTAAATTTATATATAACTATAACAAAACTCTTATACTAACTCATAGAGCAAACAACTTCCTTTATATAAAATAACAACAACCATAAGTAATGCCATATTAATACTCTCTACAATTAAGATAGCATCTGATCTCTAATGTGCTCAAATTTAGCAGTAGGCAGAGCCTTAGTAAATATGTCAGCTAGTTGTTCACAACTTGGAACATATTTTATTTCAATCAACCCTTGACTCACTTTTTCCCTAATAAAATTAAATTTAACATCAATGTGCTTAGTCTTTTTATGATATACAGGATTGTAAATCAACTTTATAGCACTCTGATTATCCATACATAAAGTTGTACAATTTTGAAACTCTCCTATCTCTTTAAAAAATTGTTTCAACCAGAGGAGATTCTTGGCGGCTTCACACCCAGCCATGAATTCAGCCTCAGTCGTCGACAAAGCAACACATTGCTGTCTCTGACTAGCCCATGAGACAGGGCCTCCATTCAACATGAAAACATAACCTGAAGTTGACTTCCTTGTATCCAAGTCTCCTGCATAATCTGAATCAGAATACCCAATTAAACATTCAGACCCTTGATATTTAATATAACTAGCTTTTGTTTTTAATAAATAACGAAATATTCTTTTAAGCTGTAGTACATGTTCTAAACTTGGATTATTTATGTACCGACTCAGGAGATTAACTGCAAATGAGATATCAGGCCTAGATACAACTGACAGAAACAAAAGTGACCCTATGGCCTCTCTAAATGGAAAATCAGTTTCTACTGAATCTGTGCTGTTACTGACCTGAACACTTACATCAGCAGGAGTACTGCAAGGACGAGCATTTGACATTTTGAATCTACTTAATATCTGTTCTACATATTTTTCCTGACTGACAGTTATATAGTTGTCTTTTTTAAAAATCTCTAAGCTAACGAACTTACTCAATTCTAAGTCTTTTATTTTAAATCCTTGCTTCAGATAATTAATAATTTTATCTAACACAGTATTTGATCCAGACATAAGCAAGGCATCGTCAACATATAGAATTAATAGAGCTTTAACATTGTCAAAATTGCCAGTAAAAACACAATTATCTGCCTGTGACTGTACAAACCCAAACTTCTTTAAAAAATCAGTAAATTTCTTATTCCAGCACCTGGGTGCTTGTTTTAGTCCATAGAGTGACTTATTTAGTTTACAAACTTTACCAGCAGGTGCTGTTACTCCCTCTGGAATTTCCATGTATATATCCTCATTCAATTCTCCATACAAGAATGCTGTTTTCACATCCAGCTGTCTTATCTCCCAGTTATGTTGAGCAGCAATACTTAATAGTATTCTGATTGACTCATATCTTGTTGTTGGTGAAAATGTTTCATTGTAGTCAATTCCTTGTATCTGTGTAAAACCACGAGCACACAGTCTGGCTTTATATCTTTCTATCCCACCATCTTTGTTAGTCTTGATAGTAAAGACCCATTTTGAAGTTATAGTCCTGTGACTATTCTTGTCCACAAAGGTCCAGGTATTGTTCTCCTCGTGAGATTTTAATTCTTCATCTATTGCTTCCAGCCACTCCTTACACTGAGGACTGTTCACTGCTTTGTCATAAGTCATGGGAGTATCCAAATCCAGTTCCATTAAATTAAGAACTCTTTCTCTTCGTGGACGCAGGGTGACATTCAGTGGTGATAAATTACTCACATCTATATCTTCACTAGGAGTATATGACACATCATTTTCATTAACACTATACATGGTGTCTACACTCCCTTGACTGTCATTAGCTGGGTCAGGAGCCTGATCCATATCATGACTTTCTGTTGCACCACTGACCTGTATTTCCCCCTCTGAAGATTGTTGTTCATTTTCAATTTCTTCTTCGACATATAAATTAACAACATTTCTTCTTATTTCAGGACTCTTCAGTTCATTAAAAATGACATTTCTTGACACGGTGATTTGCTTAGTCTGTGGATTATACATCTTGTAGTTATTATGATTATATCCAACTAGCATCAGTTTATGGCTTTTACTGTCAAGTTTTGTTCTTAGTTGGTTTGGTACATGTACATACCCTTCGCATCCAAACACTCTGACGTGATCCAGGCTAGGTTTAACCCCATGCCACAGTTCATATGGTGTCATGTTAGGTGTCTGACTTGAAGATGTGCGGTTCAACAAGTATACTGCACAATTCACAGCTTCCGCCCAAAGGTTAAGTGGCACATCTCGGGCATACAACATAGAGCGGGCACTTTCAACTATGGTTCTTATTTCTCTTTCTGCCCGTCCGTTCTGTTCAGGGGTGTATGGTGCTGTCAGTTCTTGGGTGATACCTTCACTATCCAGATATTCATTAAACTCCTTGTTTTTATATTCACCTCCATTGTCAGTGTGAAGGGTTCTTACACTGTGTAAAAACTTGGTCTTAATTTTTGCATTATACTTTTTGAAAGAGTACAGTACATCACTTTTATTTTTTAAAAAGTACACATACCTCATACTAGTGGCAGCATCCTTGAAAATCACGAAGTATCTCATGCCTTGTACTGAAAGCTCACTAAATGGTCCACACACATCACTATATACTATGTCACCTGGCTCCAGCTGCCCTCTGCTTGACTTCTTGAATGGTTGACGAGCATGTTTTCCATAGGCACAGCCTTCACACACAAATCTGTCGCAGTCAGAAATGTCCACACCAGTAATCACGTTATTTTGGCACATTTTTTGTATTTCTTTAATGTTTAAGTGTCCCAAACGTTCGTGCCATATCTTGAGATCTGACTTTTGCACTAAATTACATGCCTGGTTTTTAATAGTAATAATTTTCAGTTCATATAAGTTATTACTTTGTAAAGAAGCACACATTACTAACATGTTGTTTTTATAAATCATAGCAACATTATTCTTTTTAATTATTTCATAACCTCTTCTAGAAACTACTCCTTCTGAGAAAAGGTTTCGTCTCAGACCGGGTACGTATAAAACATCTATTAATAAGCTCTTCTCCCATTGTCCATTGATGCACTTATTTATTAAAATATTGCCTTGACCATGCACCTCCATGGCTTCTTGGTTGCCCAATTTCAGTGCAGAGCCTGTATATGTATGCAATTCTTGAAAGAACTCTCTTCGGTAGGACATGTGCATTGAAGCACCACTATCGAGGATCCACTTATCGAGGACACACAGCTGACGCTTCAGTGGCATTCCACTCACTGTTTGATATATTAAATGCAAGCATATTCTTGCCACTTTGGTTTTTCTTTGGTGCACGACACTCCCGCGCAAAATGACCACGCTTTCCACAATTATAGCACAGAAAACGGTGCTGCTGTTGTAGTTGGTCCTGGTTTAAATCTGCTTTACTACCATTCTTAATTTGAGATGATGATGACGGCCGCTGTGTCACTTTTCTTCTTGGGTTTTGTTTAGCTATCAATAAAGCTGTTTCATTTTCTTCTTCTACACTCAAACTGGCTTCCTCATCTAATAACCGGGCTGTCAGGTTCAATATTGTTTGATCAGCCGAGGCAAGTGATAACCAAGCCTGGCGTAGAGATCTATATTTCGGTGGCAAAGAACTCAGCATCTTTGTTATTACAGCTGTATCACTAATATTTTCGCCACTTTCTCTCAGTTGCTTTGCTAAGCTCTCAACTTTTGCTATATGTTGAGCAATGCTGTCATTTGGTTGCATTTTGTATTGATAGAAGGGTCGTTCTCTCATTTCATGCACATTTGCGGTGTTCTCGCCAATTTTTTTTTTTATTTAATTACGAATGCTTTAATACTTCCTTATGATTAAGGACCCCTTAATTAATATATTCGTGTTAAAGGCACTCTGATATCTATAATGGTGTTTTTTTTAAAGCATTACTGGTAATGAAGTCCGAGATGGTAATGAAATTTACTAAGATGGCAATGATAAGGTAAAGGAAAGGAAGGAGATAAAGGTGGATGGTAATTGAAATTGCGGATGGTAATGACAAAAATATAATTATATGGCCAATTTTAGGTATCATTAAGCTTATTTAATTATCAAAAACCACTTTTTGAGATCAAAATTCAACAATCCCAAATCATTAGGTACTCCACTAAACAAATGTCCATAAAACTATTATAAAGAACTGTATAGAATTATCAATCTAATTTTAGGATTCCTTTTTGTAAGATTATGCTTTTACACTTAAAATTCAAGAAATTTAAACAACTTCTATTTAAGAAAACTTTTATTTATAAGTACTTCTTTGGTAATAACTTCTATACGAACCAATTTCATTATTTAAACTTTGACAATCATAAAAACACAATTAGTAACTTCTCATATTCACTTGTACGTGAAACTATAATCAATAAAAATTGTTATATTATAAGAATAATCATGCCTATAAAAAACTATTTTTTTTTCCGAAAAACTAGAAATCTCGTGTCAAAATCGGTTATTTTTTAAATGTTAGAAAAGTTTTCATCATAATTATAATGCTCTTTGAATTAGTAAAACAACCAAAATCTTTTTATGCTTTTATAGTAATATAAAATAAAGAAAACAACACATAAAAAACTCTTGCCTAGGCAGTCAGTTTGCCCTGGAATAATAATGGATCCAATTCGAAACGGTGTCTTCTTAATTTAAAATTTCCTACAATTAAATTAAGAAACGTCAAACTCGATTTTGTATAGCACAGAGCTGTCAAGATCAAGACGTTTCTTATTTTAATTTTAGTGACTTTTAAATTTAGCTTATACTCTTTCAAATTGGACCCAATATCTAACTTAGCCATTTTTTTTTAATAGGTAACTTTTATAATATTCATTAATATTATCAGTCTAGTCAATCTTAATCCGTACAGGAAACAATAATAATATGAACCCTACATAAAATTTATGTTGGGTAAGTTATCAAAATCATAGTGTCCTCGCCTGTTAATATTTGGATTCACCAAGTAGACAAACTCCTCAATTCTGCAACTGTATCTTCATCAACTATAGTAGGCCAAGAAACGTGCAAGATCTTGTTGAAGTTTTCTTTAAAAAAGACTATACAAGAACCGTCAGATCATTCTGTAATTCTGCCAATTTTCTTGTTAAATAATGATTAGATATTTGTTCTCGTTTATGTTATCACTGTTATTACAAGTTTCTTTGTTTTCTTTTATTTCTGTCGTGTTTTCGTTTTTGATACGAAATTGATGTTATTTTTGTAATTTTTGGCTGGTATAATTTCCTTTAGTAAATCAATTTATATTCTCAATGTTATCTAACTCAGTTACACTGGTATTACAATTTTCTTAGTTATCATCTAATTCTGTGTAATTTCGTTTTTTATATTTATTTAATCCGTGTTTTTGTTTATGTTTTCGCTGTTATATTTTTCTTATTTTAATGTATTTATATTCTCAATGTTACCTAACTCAGTTACACTCGTATCAGATGACTAGTTTGGTGAAGTACGCGGGATGTCTTGTTTTAAAAAGTAGATCGTTGCCAATCATACTTAATCATAACCAAAATTATAACATTAGGTGATTTCATGAAAGGAGTCTCAACCGTATTTGCAGGTGCGGCAATGTCGCTATCACCTGAAAACTCCTGAACACTGATTTGATTTATAAGTGCAGCGTCATCAGTATGGGTCATATTGTTGTGAATAGTGGAGGAGTCAATATTTAGACCGTCATTTTGTACATGTTGAAGATCTGGAGTAGCTATATTTCTTAAGTTGATTTCTGAGGTTCCACTCGCCATTTTGATGTCTAAAACAGTTGCGTTTAACATTTTTCATTATTTACTATTTCTTAAGGTTGACCAGTGTTCACGATTTGCATCTCGTTGAATTGACTTGTAGTTTTTCTATCTATCCCTGTGCTCAATATTCCCAGATGCTGCTTATCGTTGCATGGAATATAACATAAAAAGAACAAAGCTTCCGAAAAGCAACGCTGTAAGGTATGAAGCGGCATCAAATTACCTGTAAAAAAGTTAAATTAGTGCCTTATTAATAATATTATTATAATTTAAAATAAGTATAACTAAAATAACGAAATAATAATTTTAGTTACCTGATGAACATTCATTGTTCCTCTAAAATTAGGAATATTTAGAGGGAATTTCTATTAGAAGATAGTATCTTCCTCAAGCACACCAGCACTAATTTTGATATTTTTTACACTATGGCTCACAACCTCCGCAAAACTTTTTAAAGAACTGAGGTCTTCACCATGCTTAACAAAGTTGTCAAATGCCATTTTAATGACAGCTTCTATTCCATCTTTTTTTATATAGATGATAGATGTGCATTTGACCTCTATCTCACCTGATGGAAAGAGATGATGAGGTCGACGATCAAGCATGCACACCTAGATAGACGTCGATATCTGACGCCTTTGCCACTTTTTTGAAGACAATTATTACCTTTAGATTCGTTATCATTACCTTCAAAAACGTATCATTACCATCCCCCAAGAATTTGGAAGGAAAAGAAGGTAATGACGAAGAGCGGAATGAGATATCAGTAGTTTTTTTAGAATAACTCCCTTTATACTTGGCCATAAAAATATAAATTCAATTGACATCAAGATATTATAAAAACACATAGAAATCGCTATAAATATAATTAAATTACCCGGCACTTACTTTTTAATTCGTTGAATGGTAATGAGCAGCTAAGTGTGACAAACCCCAAATTCACACAAGAGAACGTAAATATTTTTTCACACAGCGGCGTACGTGCGCTACTTTCAATAGCTCGCGGTCGACGGACAAATCAACGCCTCTTTTAGCAGGGATAGACCCTTAGATGGAGGTAATCAACCGAAATATGATTAAAACTATTTCTCGCGCCGGTAATGAGCAAATAGCTCGTGACAAAAACTTAAAAGACAATATCATGGTTTCGGTATTAATTAATACTAGGTATATTTTGTTATTATTGTCATGACTAAATATGCTCATGATTATCCTATCAACTCAAAGTGAGAGTTCGTTCATTTAAAAATAATATAAGATGAAACTACAACATTCGACTTTTTCAACCGCGGGGAATGATAAAATGGGGTTGTTTTTGTAAAATAAATAAAAAATACAAGGCTTAAAGTCATATTCATAGAAGATAAGTCTTCTTTTTACTTAACACAATATTCATGCATTGGAAATATTATCCAAAATCGAACAATTTTACGACAAAATCAAATTAAGCTAAATTTGCATGAAATGAGAGAACGACCCAGAAACGTTCATGAGTCATCATTTTGTTTAGCTCCGACTTTTGTTCATAAATTGACTCGAGTTTAGTCATGACTTGTAAAGCTGTTTCGCAGTTTTCTACAAGCTCAATTTGTTTCAGATCCATTGCCGATGTCAGGATAAACATCGCCATGCCATCATCTTTGTTCCATTTTTCTTCTTCGTCTTTCGACTCCGATTTCGGAATGTTAATGTTCAGCCCTTTTGCACGCAGGGCACATTTCATTTGGAATTTCCACTGTTTAAAATTCGATCCATCGAATTTTTCCACATTCATAGTTTTGCCGGTGACCTCCATTTTGTTTTTATTTTCAAGCCCCAAATTTCTTCGCTTATTTTTTTTGTTAACTGTTTGTTGCTCTTTGTTTATCGGTCTATGAGGCGCCTGGGCCCATAACCACTTCGGTTCTCAATGATAAACAAGACTTCTTTAGCTTGAAGTAATTTATTTTAATAACGAACATAAAATTACATTGTTCTGAATCCTCTAACCGACCACAGAGAGAGAGAGTAGTGTTGCCATAATAAAATCTATTTTATTCGTATATAAACTTTTCCTCAACACGAGTGACGTGAGAATAGAGACTTCATCCGTTTGTCTATGATTTAAAAAAAAAATGGTCTTGACGGAGGATCGCCATGTTGGTGTTTTGCTGAACGAAAGTAGAATTGTTTTTGAATTGAATAGAAAAAGTTGTTTGTAATTTACATTTTAGTTGAAAATATGAATAGTAAGTAGTCTTCTCGGAGTGTGTGTGATGTGAAAATGCGCCGGATATCGGAAATATGCAGCCACGATTGCAACAAATAACTTGTTGCCAGAAAATATTGTTTTTGAACCCATCATGGAGGATTTATAATATGTGTGTAGATAAAGTTATGTATGCAACTTGCATAATTTGGCCTTAAAACACACGTGCGATCTTATTATGAAACTCGCCTATCGGCTCGTTTCATGAAAACCGCACTAGTGTTTTAAGGCCTATCATTATGCAACCGTTGCATAAACTACTATTCTCGTCGCTAGAATCACTCATTTTAGGTTTTCCACTTGATTCGAGTTTCTTGTTTTTAACCTAAGGTTTTAACAATATGATGTGAAAAGAAAAAAGCGCGCTCAAAGCAAATTAAAAAAAAAGTACACCAAGAAGGTTCCGAGTCTGAGTTTTTAACAAATTAAAAAAAGGTTGTATGATAAATTCGCCACCATGGAGGTAGAAATAAATAGGTTTAATGATGTTTTGAATTCACAAACTTAGTGCACACGATGTTCTAAATTCCATTTACTTTATCCTCTAGCGGATAAACACGGCTTTTGCACTCAGATATCGAAGATCAAAAATACTCTTTCCAAGTCGGGGGAATGAAACCCCATTTTACCCTCGACGGGATTATCCAGTATCCACCCTCGCCGTGCCGGCTCGGGTAGCGATATGCACGTCTCCGGTAAAATGGCTCGTTTTATGCTCATGTTGTACAATGTAGTATTTTTCCCACGATTGAATATGGCAGGCTGTGCAAGCTGTGCGTGGGCGGCGCGGGCGTGCGCTGCACGCTGGCCGACCCGCGCGCCGGCTACGAGGGCGCGCTGCGCTGCCTGCTGGCCGACGCGGGCGGCGACGTCGCCTTCGTGCGCGACACCACCGTGCAGCACGCGCTGCTCTCCGGCAAGATACTGGGTAACGAGCCGCATTGTCTTTAACACCTCATACCGATTTGGCCATGAGGAAATTTAATTGCTGTTTCAGATAGTGATGCCTGTATTTATTGTAATTCGGTTCTTGACTGCTTCTCAAACAATATTTCAGGCTGCTTGTAAAGTCTATTTGAATGTGAAAAAAATATTTTCTTCCTTAAATTTCCTCATTTTCGAGGCAAAAACGCTAAAAATATTTTGCATTCATAAACTTGCCGCTAAAACGCTATCCACTGTCAGCTCTCGAATGTGACGTCATTCCACTGGCAGAAAAAAAAAACAAAAATACACAGGTTGTCATAAATGCAGAGAATGCACGACCCGATAAATCGGAACGAGCGCGAGCGCGATTAGGAACGCACCTGATTGCTATGATTTTATGGCGTCGTAATTAGTGTTTTAAGTCACGTGACTTGGAAGTAAAAAAATATGGTTTTAAATTATTAAAATATAAATAATCTTGATTTATTTTTACATAACTCCTTTTCTATATGTATTGTTGAGGGTTAAGCTATCATTCCACAGAAATATTTTAATATTTGTTACTATAGTCAACTACCCAATTGTGTGTTCAAAACGAATTTCATCAGACCCCGTTATCAGTGGTGAAAATTAAATGAAATCGGATCATAGGGTTGTCACACAGTATTTATTTCGTGTACATGGGACTTGTCAAAAAAAATCTGAGTACTCTGACCACTTCATCCCAGAAATCGTCATATTTACCTATACGTATTAACATGTTTTAACAAGAATGTTAGGCATCTTTCTTTAAACTGTATAACGCATTTGCACAGTTGTATCATGTTATTATCTGTAGGCATGGGGTCCCAACTCGAACAAATTATCTTTTGTACAGTAAACGTATCAATAGATGGCGCAACGATTCACTTATTTGTATTAACTTCGCAAATACGGCATATTAAATAGAATTCTGGTAATTGGAAATTAATACTAGTATATTTAAAAAAAATTATAATTTAAAATAACAAATATTACATTTTGATTTTTTGTTTCGACTCGTCACACTAGATAGCGCTTATATATAAAAAGTACCTGGATGACGGATTTGTTGGAAACACGTGTTTTTTGGAAATTATATTTAAATACAACTTTTATGCGTTGATAAAGGGCTCCCAATAATAGGGATAACTTGAAAAAAAAGAGGGAAAATGAAATATCGTCTGGACTCGAACCGGGGTCGTCTCGTTTCGGGACCGCCCGATTCTCCAGCTGACTGAACAGATATTTATTTTGTTTCATGGCACTGCACTGGAAGGATATTTATTTTGTTTAATGTATTCACACCAAAGTCATAACCAAAGTATTAGTACTTAGAATATTTTTTTTAGTGTATTAAATAGTAGACCTACCAGTGCGAATTACTAACCCTTTGACCGCCACAGTCGGCTGTGGCCGTCGGCAGTTTTGCGTGCTCCTGACGCCACGACATTCCGTTTTCCATACATTTGCGTCGGCTACAGCCTTTGTCGAGCGCTCGTGGCACGCTTTTTAGCCGTTAGCCGTGGCGTTCAAAAGGTTAAAGACTAGGTTCTGCCCGTGACTATGTTGGCGTGGAATTTGGTGAAAACCTGTTATTCCCCCGGGAAGTAACCAAGGTTCGAAAGGATAATTATCAATGATAATTATCACGATAATTATCATGATAATTATCGTGATAATAACGGATCGATAATTATCGATTGATAAAAAATTTCGCGCGTGATAGTAAACTGTATTCGTAATATTCGAACGTGTATCTCCGCACTTGCGTCTATCCGAGTTTTTTTTTATATAAAATGTATTTGTTTTT
Source organism: Tortricodes alternella (assembly GCA_947859335.1). Taxonomy (NCBI): domain Eukaryota; kingdom Metazoa; phylum Arthropoda; class Insecta; order Lepidoptera; family Tortricidae; genus Tortricodes; species Tortricodes alternella. The sequence goes on along the minus strand of OX401988.1, from coordinate 6,059,893 downwards.
ATTTATCTTTTGTTAGAATTTGTTATGAAACAATATAACATCGGAATTTCTTATGACTCAATATAACAAATTCATTTCTTATACTGGTGATTATTATCCGATAATTATCTGATAATGATCCGATAATTATCAGGAAGCGTAATTATCCTATATTAATCCAGGGTATAAGCCATCTCCATTCCAAATTTTATACAAAACTGTCCAGCCCTGTTGAACCGTGAAGTTACAACAAACATAATACACACACACACAGAAACTTTCGGATTATTATAATTTTTTTCGCTGGTTTGGCAAATTGAATATCACTTTTTTGGATCCAAGATGGCGGTTGCCACTGGCATGTCAAAAATCGTCATAGGTATCGTTTTCAATGGATTAAGGCATGACAAAACCAAATCCGATGTCACTTTTTGGATCCAAGATGGCGGATGACACCGTCATGTCAAAAACCGTCATTGGTATCGTTTTCAAGGTATTTAGGCATGACAAAACCAAATCCGATGTCACTTTTTGGATCCAAGATGGCGGATGACACTGTCATGTCAAAAACTGGCATTGGTATCGTTTTCAAGGTATATTTAGGCATGACAAAATCAAATCCAATGTTTTTTTTGTCATGCCATTTAGGCATGACAAAACCGAATCCGATAGAAATCCGAATCCGAATCCGATTGAAAACGATACCAATGACGGTTTCTGACATGACAGTGTCATCCGCCATCTTGGATCCAAAAAGTGACATCGGATTTGGTTTTGTCATGCCTAAAAACCTTGAAAACGATACCAATGACGGTTTTTGACATGACAGTGTCATCCGCCATCTTGGATCCAAAAAGTGACATCGGATTCGGTTTTGTCATGCCTAAATACATTGAAAACGATACCAATGACGGTTTTTGACATGACAGTGTCATCCGCCATCTTGGATCGAAAAATTGACATCAGATTTGGTTTTGCCATGCCTTAATACCTTGAAAACGACACCAATGACGATTTTTGGCATGACAGTTTCATCCGCCATCTTGGATCCAAAAAGTGACATCGGATTTGGTTTTGGCATGCCTAAATACATAGAAAACGATACCCATGACGATTTTTTACATGAAAGTGTTATCCGCCATCTTGGATCCAAAAAGTGACATCCAATTTGCTAAAACAGCGAACAAAAACGAATATAAATGTGAAAGTTTCTCTCACTGTGTGTGAGTTATTACGAATTCCACGCGAACAAAGTCATGGGCAGAAGCTTGTCTATAATAATTCGCACTGGTAGGTCTAATATTTAATAAACTAAAAAAAATGTACTAAATAATAATACTTTGGTTAAGACTTTGGCGTAAACACAATTAACTTTTTAAACGCCACGGTTAACGGCGAAAAAGCACGCGACGGCTGTAGCCGACGCAAATGTATAGAAAAAGGCATATCGTGGCGTCATGTCAGGGCACAAAAGAGATGGGTACAGAAGTCAATCACATGTATGTACTTCACTTTTCATGCCTACGCTCGGCGGTTGCTCTAATGTTGTCAACAATGGCTTATGCACAAAAAAATATCGTGGTAGTGGCACTCGTATCTAGTTGATTTATTGTTGACAATGAAACGGGAAGAATGGAAATGTTAATTAATAATAACTAAAATAACATACCTACAAAATGTTACGTTTGTCAATTTTCAATAAGTATAAAAATCCCTAATAACTTCTAAACAGATTACCCTAGTTACATAATTTCCATTGCCCTATCCGTTTTAGACCTAAACCTATCAAATGACTTTAAAAACCACACAATATCTACTCAAATAAAAATACATCTTTTCAACTTACGTAAGATATAGGTACCTACAGTTTCGTTCCTGACCTCACCAGCGAGCCTAACTTGACTCGCCAGTGCGTATAAATCACATGTTCGTGCGTGTCTTTCAACATTGGTCGTCCTTGTCCATTGACGTAGGTACCTAAATCCGCGTAAAGCTTACGAGTGCGTGGGTCAATTTATGTTTGCCTTTTGAAATTGAGAAACCTTCAGCTACCGGATTATAATGTATCAATCGTTCCCCGCGAAATCATTAAAATGTAGACAAACGCCATCTAGTGACTCTACAGAGTAATATTAAGCTAGCAGCGAGCAAACTGTCGCCCTCTAGTATATAACAAGGGGAAAATAAAATAGCTCGGTGAATAGCACGGCTTATGCAGGTGCCATTTTCTTGTATGAGATTGTGTATCTGAGTATTATGTAATCTGTGCTGTAGGAAAAAGAAAATTGAAAAGTTAACTTATTACAAAACTGTAATCAAATACGCTTATGTATTGGAAATAATTTGCCATCTATTGCACAGTTATACTAAATTTATGAACCATTTTCGCGTCGCATTCGGTTTATTTCCAATTTCGCCATCAGCTCCTTCTTAAACTGACAAAATTCAGAAAGATTACTCAGGAAGTTCATATTTTTACTGAATAAAAAATTTAGTATTTATTGGACATCAAACATATATTGACAAATAAATGACAATTAAGTACCTATTATGGATTTTAACAACGAAATGAAACCTTTTTTTAAGCCCGTTCGCTTAACATATACCTTTGAATAAAATAAGTATATTGTTTACATCAAATAGGTACATCAAATTATACACGTTAAAAATATGTCCAGTGCATAAAAATATTAATGCGCATTACCAACCCTAGCATTTTCATTAAATCTTCACCACTGATAACGGGGTCTGAATATCATACCTTACTCAGTTATGCATCTTCTCAATTCTTCTCATATCGAACATCTTACCTGAGTATGAAGATATCATTCTTGGGGACCAACTATAAATAAGTGACTCAGTCTCAATTGAGATTTAAGTCGTGTGATTGTGTTTCAAGTCTGTTCATTACTATATAGCTTATTCTTTTTTGTACGAGTACTGAATTTTATCTAGAACATCACATTGGTTGCATTAGAAGCTGCTTGTGCCTTCAGATTCCACTCAAATAAAGAACCTTTCTGGCAGGGTTCGAAAAGATAATTATCAATGATAATTATCACGATAATTATCAATGAATCGTGATAATAACAGATCGATAATTATCGATTGATAATAACAAAAAATTTCGCTCTTGAAAGTTAACTGTATTCGAAGTATTCGAACGCGTTGTGTTGGATATTAAATAAAAAAATATAAAGTGTATTTGTTTTTATTAATTTTTGTTAGAATTTGTTATGAAACAATATAACATCGGAATTTCTTATGAAACAATATAACAAATGAATTTCTTATATTGGTGATAATTATCAAGAAGCGTAATTATCTTGATAATTTCGAACCCTGCTTTCTGGTCTCTCCGTCCATTAAGTCTCGCCTTAACAAAACGCGTCACCTTATTCCGTTCTCCAGGGGGCGTATCCGAGGATCGCTTCGAGCTGATCTGCCGCGACGGGTCGCGGCGCGGCGTGACGCAGTGGGAGGAGTGCAACTGGGGCCGCGTGCCCGCCGACGCGCTCGTCACCAGCAGCGCCGCCTCGCAGCACCAGCGGAGACGGTTGGTACTACCGCCGCGAGCGTAGCGAGTAATGTTCAATGCTGACCGCTTTTTTTTTTTTTCCTAAACTGATATTCGTTACGCTGGTCATTTATTTACGTTATTATTTAGCTAGTGAATCTGATTTTTTAACCGACATCAAAAAAAAGGAGGAAGTTCTCAATTCGGTTGTATGTTTTTTTATTATTTTCTTTTATGTTTGTTACTTCACAATTCCGTCATTTTTTTACTGATTTGGAAAATTCTTTTTATAATCAGTAGGGTATACCCCAGTTTGGTCCCGTTGTTGTAGTCAAATAGGTGTGATGAGAGGATCTATGAGGAATCGATGGAACTCTTCAAATATTATAGGCACGCATATACCAATTTTAGTATTTTTTGTAATAACTCAAGCAGTTACGTTCCAAAAGCATTATTTGGTGAAGTGGAACTGTTGATGAAGACTATAGATGATCACCGGAACTCCTAAATGATAAGTATTTCACGGGTGGCGATAAGATTGCTGTATAAGGTTCGGAAGCAACTTATGTTCATGAAAATCCACGTGGTGAAATAGAAGCGATTGTGAAGAACCAGGAGAACTCCTCGACGATTGATACCCTTGCACCTTGGATAGCAACAGCTTGTAAATGGTGATGAGCAATTGGCATTACGCTATTGTTACTTGATGTAGTAAATGTCTGTCGTTAAAACACATGATAATAACTAGAATGTGAATTTAAAAAAACTTCCCTTTCAAAGGTTATTTGAAGTCGTTTTTTTTATTTTTTAAATTATTATTCGAGACTATGTTTTGTTCACCAGCAGTTCATGCAAGGTTGACATAAGGATAAGTTATCCTCATCTTATACTACTATTCTCATTTTTATATCGAAGAAAGAGATTCACTGAAGTTAAGATTGAGATAACTTATCCTCGTGGTGAAAAGCCTCACCTTTATTTTACAATCGGTCTCAAGTTTGAGCAAGATCTTGCTAGCCTGGATGATTTTGGTGCATCTGCACCATCTTTTATTACTCCTCAGGTACCAGAACCTGATACAAAAGCTGGTCACACTGTACGGAGAGCCGAACCCTTCAAACAAGAACTCCAACCGCACAGCTGGCTACCAAGCCCGCGATGCTTATGGGAATCTGTACTCTTCGACCACTGAGAGGTTCGACCCGTACCGACGGAACTACGATAGAGGGTTTGAGAAGGCTGACAACGATGACAGTGAGCTAAGGTTGGTTGACTAAAGTGCAATCGGGGAGCAGAAGGAATTACGTACGTAGCCTTAGAGAAGTAAAACATTTTTGTGCAAGCAAGCCTAAAGAACATTACACGTGAGAACTGAAATAGTAGTTTATGCAACGGTTGCATAATGATAAGCCTTAAAACACTAGTGCGGTTTTCATGAAACGAGCTTAAGCGAGTTTCATAATAAGATCGCACGTGTGTTTTAAGGCCAAATTATGCAGAGTTGCATACATAACTTTATCTACACACATATTATAAATCCTCCATGATGTGTTCAGAAACTATATTTTCTGGCAACAAGTTATTTGTTGCAATCGTGGCTGCATTTACGATATCCGGCGCATTTTCACATCACACAGTCACTCCGAGAAGACTACTATTCATATTTTCAACTAAAATGTAAATTACAAACAACTTTTTACAATTCTACTTTCATTCGCAAAAAACCAACATGAATCAAATGATGAAAGCAGTAATGGCGGCAATTCGATCCTCCGTCAAGACCATTTTTTTTTGTTAAATCATAGACAAACGAATGAAGTCTCTATTCTCACGTAACTCGAGATCAAATGTCGTTCGGTTTATATTAAAAAAACATACTGAATTGATGTTTCGTATCAATAACTGTTTAATATCTATGGATACTAGAATAGAGACCCACTTGAGTTTTGACAGCTGTTCCAAATTTAATCTCATTTCGATACTAAAATCGATACTGTAATAACATTGCAGCACTGGTTTTACCTAATTGGTTGTCACAATGGTGGTCATTTCCTACGGTTTTTGATTACACTATGGAGGTTTTATGATATGGGTGTAGATAACTGTGAACTCCCCAATCCGCACTGCGCTCGAGTGGGGACTACTGCTCAGTCCCTCTCACTATAAGACGAGGCCTATAATAATAATAATAATAATACCATTTATTTCAGGCAACAATGCCCATAACATAAAGACCTTAAAGATTAACATACATAAGTGACATACATGACGACGCGGACAGCCTAGTTGGTAGTGACCCTGCCTCCGAAGCTAGCGTCCCGGGTTTGATCCCCGGTACAGGCAAATATTTGCGTGATGAGCACGAATGTTTGTTCCTGAGTCTTGGATGTTTCCTATGTATTTAAGTATGTATTAACGTTGTAATGTTATTAACTAAATTAGTAATTGATAGTCAATAGAACTACATAATTATTATTATCATCATTTGAATATTGATTACAGAATAAGTACAGAATCGTCGTACCAACCCAGAACGGACGAGAGCGGACACGCGATCGAGTCGCCCTTCCAGTTGTTCAACTCAAATGACACAACTGACTTACTTTTACAGGTAAGTACATGTCCTAGTCCTACCCACTCCTACGTATGACCCTCTTCTTTCTTCTCAACCAGTACTTACATTCGTAGGTTATGTCAGATCTAGGGTTGCCAACCGTACTATAATATAAAGTAATACATACATACATACATAGCATCACGCCCGAAATCCCTAATGGGGTGGGCAGAGCCACAATACTACTTGTGGCTACGTTCGATGAATTAGTCCTAAGATGGTATGATGAACCGTATGGTGACAGGTGATCAGCCCATCGCCCATACAGATAGTCCACCATGTTGGAGAGGACCCGTCCCTTAGTCGACTTTTACGACATGCCAGGATGATAAGCATCTGCACGCATTCTATGCTATTTCTTCACTCCCAGTGCAGCACCTCTGCTGGAGGCTGCTGAGGAGGATATAAAGTAATGTACTATATTTTGGCTCTGTGCACTATACAGGGTGTCTCATTTAAATCGGTCAGTATGGGAAGGTCTGAAACTATAAGACATACAAAGATCTGTTCTTATGAACCATATCATCGATTTTAATGGGAAGAAAAACTGCATTCGCACATTGTTAATTTTAGACATAATGTTTCATAGAGCCATTTACTGCTTAAGACCTTTTTAACGGATCCCGAAGATTCGACCAAAACGACGCCCCCGGCCGCCCCGGTTTTACCGGGGGCCACCCGCGCCAAAGGAGGGGGGATCGGAACGCTACGATCCTCCCCCCAGACGTGTAGGGCCATTCAGTGCAGGCAGGAGATCTTTAGGATATTTGGTCTGTATGTCAGACACTCGCGCGAAATTAAATTTACGACTCGGGGAAAAATGCGACAATGTATGTTTGTTATCACTCGTCTCCATAACCGTTAAACTTCAAATAAGTCATAGGGTACTTTTTATCCCATAAAATCCGAAAGTTCCCGAGGGAATAACTATAACCAAATTCCACGAGCGATCTGAAGAATCAATACCACCCGCCCGCGACTTCTTTAATTTTAGTGGGATGACTAGTTAGCAAGATATACTTGATGTATCTCAACAGGATGCCACCATAAACTTCCGCATATTAAAAGAAGAGGAGCAAGCAGCTAATCACATCCTGAACAACCAATACGTAGGGGACCAGGCTGAGAAGGCAGTTACTGGCATCAGGAACTGTCCGGTCAAGCGGATGGTGCTGTGTGTGACCAGCGAAGCCGAGATGGACAAGTGTGTTAAGATGCGGGTAAGTGTTTACAGTTGCACTTAGAATTTGTATGTTATCAGAATTCTGTACAACCAGTATTGTACACGGTGGAAAGAAAGGCGAGGGAAAGTTACTTAAATATTAATGATAGCATTTTCACTCAAAGGGAATATTCGTATATTTAAAAATTTAAGTAAAACTGCATTCAAAATTTTTTGAAAAGTCGCTAGCGTCAGCCGGGAATCGAAATTATATATAATGGCTGAAAAAAAACATATTTTGTTTTTATCTAACCAATTGATGGGGTCATTTATAAGTGTCAAATCTTTCTTGAAATATCGTTAGTTTCCAATTAAATATCTTTAAAAAAATATGATTTCGGTTTTACTCACTTTTTAAATATAGGAAGTTCGATATGTTTTATTATCTGTAGGTATATAGGAAGAAATACAGTAGATAATTGTTGTGCTCTTACAGGGCACCACATGTGACTATAAATATCTTATTTCCTATGAGATACGCAATAAATATTTGTATTTGTGTTAGAATATATTCGAAACGTGCAGTGAAATGCATGGAATATTGGAACGGGCACGCACGATTCCAATCTTGCCAAAGCTAAATTTCTTAAAACAAAGTGACCTCTGTCCTTTTACAAAGCTCAAACTATCGCCATACCAAATTTGATCAAAATCGGTTCACCGAACATAGCAATGTGTTTAAGAGGAGTGTGAACCTACGGCTTTTCATACAAAAGGCGATAACGATTTCCATCCCCTAAATATTAACCGCTGTTCACCAATTTGTGATAGGTTGTCAGTCAGAACCAAATCTAGGTCTATACGTTTTGATTTTTTCACTATAATATTTACATTCAGTTTTATTGTGATTTCAGTATTCTCATAAAAAACTGATTTCGGCATTATTTGACTTTCTTGATCTTTAATCGATATTCAAAAAACGTATAGACCTAGATTTTGTTCTGACTGACAACCAATCAAAAATTGGTGAACACCGGTTAAAATTTAAGGGGTGAAAATCGTTATCACCTTTTGTATGAACAGGGTGATTTTTGCCTTTGGTTCACAGTCCTCTTAACCTTATTCTTTTGTTTGTCCAGGTGGCTCTGAAAGCCGCGTTCTTACAACCACTTCTGATCTGCTGGCGCGGGCACAGCACGCGGCACTGCGAGCGCTCGGTGGCGTCGGGAGTGGCCGACATGGCGGTGCTGGACGCGGGCGACATGCTGCACGCCGCCGCCGCGCACCGCCTCGTGCCCTTCATGCAGGAGGTCGGTAGCGCTGGAGCATGGTGAAAGAAAGAAATAACCTTTGAGCTGGACCAATAAACTTTGGAAACTCAGCCGTAAACAGATACATAATCGGAGTATTCACGGGTCACTTCGGGGTTAAGTATATCTTAGTCAAGATGGGACTCTCTGACAACACAAGCTGTAGAATGTGTGGCGAAGAGGAAGAAACAATGAAACACATCATGTGCGAATGCGACGCCCTCGCCAGACTAAGAATGAAAATCCTTGGCAATGGTTATCCAGAACCAGGGGAATTCAAGGCGCTACCACTGCGCTCCACAAGTCACTTCATTAAAGTGGTGGAGAATGCTATGGATAGTGCTTAGGAAAAAGGGGTAATTACACAAAAGATCCCATAGGTTCGAAGTGTATCCGCAAGGACCCCACCCTCTAAGATAAGATATAAGATAACATTGAAAATGAAAATTGCATGTCTGAAGCTACCAGCGCTTCGAAAGGTGACATCTTGGGTCTTTTCAAGGAGAGAGTGAATAGGCATTTTCTAGGTGCGCATGCTCCATCGTCGACCTCATCATCACTTTCAATCAGGTGAGATAGAGGTCAAACGCACATCTATCCTCTATTAAAAAAAAACTGCTGTGAAGAAACGCAGCAGCAAATCTTTTTTTTTCAACTTTTACATTACAGTTTTAACTAAAACTAACACTCAAAAAGGGCAGCATACAAATCTAATGAGTACAAATTAATTACAATCAATGTATAACTAATAACAGATATGTATAACATCCAGTATGTTTTTTTAATATATAAACCGCACGATATTTGATCTCGAGTCACATGAAAATAGGGACTTCATTCGTTTGTCTATGATTTAAAAAAAAAAACATTCGTCTTGACAGAGGATCGAATTGCCGCCATTCCTATTGTCATTTGTTTGTTTGCTGTACGCTGTACGAAAGTAGAATTATAAGAAGTTGTTTGTAATTTACATTTTAGTTGAAAATATGAATAGTAGTGACTCCGAGAACGATGTGAAAACTCCGCCGAATATCGTAAATGCAGCCACGATTGCAACAAATAACTTGTTGCCAGGAAATGTTGTTTCTGAACACATCATGGAGGATTTATAATGTGTGAAGATAAAGTCATGTATGCAACTGTACATAATTTGGCCTTTAAACACTCGGGCGATCTTATCCTGTCGGCTCGTTTCATAAACCCCCATTTCTGAACACATCATGGAGGATTTATAATGTGTGTAGATAAAGTCATGTATGCAACTGTACATAATTTGGCCTTAAAACACTCGGGTGATCATATTATGAAACTCGCCTGTCGGCTCGTTTCATAAACCCACACTCTTGCTTTAATGCATAAACTACTATTATCGAACTGTATTATTTTCATTTTTTTGCCTCCTGCTGTGAAGAAATCGATACTGTCAAACAGCTTTTGCACTAAATGAACGATCTCAACCCTTAAATATTTTGTTATTCCGCAGGTATATTCAAGCGGCAATAACTGGTACTACGCCGTAGCGGTGGCCAAGGAGCAGGACCCGGACACCGACCTCACATACCTACGCGGCAAGAACGCCTGTCACACCGGGATAGGCATGGCGGCCGGGTGGATATTCCCGCTCGCTTATCTCATATCCAACGGATGGATACGGTGCGTATAATTCGACCGCTTAACCCACAAACAAATTTTACTTCTTTACAATTTTAGTGTAGATTTACCTTAAACTCGATTCTTAGTTTTCCTACTTTAGTAAATGATAACTTTTTCTTCCAACTACGTTTTAACTTCATCATTAAGGCCCTAAAAAGCAGCGCTTTTTTGCTCTAGAGCAATATAGTTGCATACAAAATTCATTATTGCACTGTTTTGTAAAAAAAAAAAATTGGATTAATTGGCAAAAACTGTTACCACAGTCCGACGGGACAGCTGACCACTTTTCTGCGGACTTGCTGTTAGCGAAACAGTCGACATGTCGGTGGCCATGTCGAACTATGATTGCCCCGTCTAAAATGTTATGCTTAAAGTACTGTTTGATAAGATAGTAAATGAATTGACCAGTACAAGTTTTCTGTGAAAATTTTCGGATGTTCTACTTTAGCTTCTGAACCACTGGACCGATTTTAATAAATAGGGTATCATAAGATTCGGGGAGAACGTGCGAGTGTCATATATAAAAAATCTAAGGGTGCGTTATACCAGTTTCAAAAATCCTTTTTACGTCGCTAATCGGGTTTAACTATACTTTTACTTTTTTTTTACCAACTTTTTGCAGTAGTTGAAGGAAAAGCAGATTATGCACCTCGCATCAAGTGATGTATTATTGCGCTCGTGGTTTTAGAGCCCTCACTTGCGTTCGAGCTCCAAACACTCGGCGCAATAATGTATCACTTTCTGCTTGATGCAACAATCTACTATTAAGATACGAATTCAAGGTGAAGACTTTAAATGGGTTAGGCGACTAATGTCTATATTGAAAAATTACGAGGTATGATAATGCCGATTTTCCAAACATAAAAAAGTCAAACTATAAAGTATAAAAATGTCGAGTAATAATAACGACGAAATAAAAAAATTACGAAGTAAAATAATGTCGATATGGAATTAAGACGAGGAGGTATTAAAGGATAGGTGGAACAGGGGCTAGGTAGGTTTAGGTTATGTTAGTTTTGCAGCAGGCCAGCCACCCAGAAATAGGAGCTCCGCGAGCGGAGCTCCGTCGACACTACTGTCTAATTGAATTGAAATAAGAGTGTCTATTGCTGGGTGGTTTGGCCCTCCAGGCCTGCTGCAAAACTAACATAACTTTAACCTACCTGTCGTTATTTTTATACATCGACAAACATCAGATGGTCATTGTTATACTTATGTCGACATTTTTATACATCGACAAAAATAATTCTAGTCTTTGTTATTTTTCGACATTATATAAGGTGTCGACATTATTATACCTCGTCATTTTTCAATATAGACATTAGTCGCCTAACCCATTCAATAGGAACGTTTCTGTCTTTTATTAGTATATTTATGTGCAGTTCATACGGCTGCGACGGCGCGCACGCCGCGTCCGAGTACTTCAGCAAGTCGTGCGCGCCCGGCGCGCTCAGCAGCGAGTACGTGGACGCGGCCACCGTGCCGCACGATAACCTGTGCCACCTGTGCCACGGCGCCGCCTTCAGGTAGCGCCTTCACAACACTATTCACAAATCCTAATTATAATATTAATATTATAAATGTGAATGTTAGTTTGTTTGTTACGCTTTCACGCGAAAACTACTTAACCGATCATCGAACTCGAAAAAAGAGTTAGTTTCCGAGTTTCTTGCGGCGTTTTATCTCAGCAGATAGATATCACCTTTCGAAGCTGGTAAATTCAAACAAGTGAAAGAGCCCGCGTGGCCTGCTAGCAAAACAAGTAATTTTGAATTAACTCATTGTAGGCGCTGCCGGCGTGACGCAAGCGAAGACTACTATGGTCACATCGGCGCCGTGCGCTGTATGGTAGAAGGCGGCGGCGACGTGGCGTTCGTGCGCCACAGCGCGCCGGCCGAGGTGTCGGGCGGGCGCCGGCGCGAGTGGTGGGCGCGCGACCTGCTGCCGGACGACCTGCAGCTGCTGTGTCCCGACGGTCAGTGAGGCTCCCTGTAGCGACGGTGACGTCACGCTCGTGCGTCACAGCGCGCCGGCCGAGGTGTCGGGCGGGCGCCGGCGCGAGTGGTGGGCGCGCGACCTGCTGCCGGACGACCTGCAGCTGCTGTGTCCCGACGGTCAGTGAGGCTCCCTGTAGCGACGGTGACGTCACGCTCGTGCGTCACAGCGCGCCGGCCGAGGTGTCGGGCGGGCGCCGGCGCGAGTGGTGGGCGCGCGACCTGCTGCCGGACGACCTGCAGCTGCTGTGTCCCGACGGTCAGTGAGGCTCCCTGTAGCGACGGTGACGTCACGCTCGTGCGTCACAGCGCGCCGGCCGAGGTGTCGGGCGGGCGCCGGCGCGAGTGGTGGGCGCGCGACCTGCTGCCGGACGACCTGCAGCTGCTGTGTCCCGACGGTCAGTGAGGCTCCCTGTAGCGACGGTGACGTCACGCTCGTGCGTCACAGCGCGCCGGCCGAGGTGTCGGGCGGGCGCCGGCGCGAGTGGTGGGCGCGCGACCTGCTGCCGGACGACCTGCAGCTGCTGTGTCCCGACGGTCAGTGAGGCTCCCTGTAGCGACGGTGACGTCACGCTCGTGCGTCACAGCGCGCCGGCCGAGGTGTCGGGCGGGCGCCGGCGCGAGTGGTGGGCGCGCGACCTGCTGCCGGACGACCTGCAGCTGCTGTGTCCCGACGGTCAGTGAGGCTCCCTGTAGCGACGGTGACGTCACGCTCGTGCGTCACAGCGCGCCGGCCGAGGTGTCGGGCGGGCGCCGGCGCGAGTGGTGGGCGCGCGACCTGCTGCCGGACGACCTGCAGCTGCTGTGTCCCGACGGTCAGTGAGGCTCCCTGTAGCGACGGTGACGTCACGCTCGTGCGTCACAGCGCGCCGGCCGAGGTGTCGGGCGGGCGCCGGCGCGAGTGGTGGGCGCGCGACCTGCTGCCGGACGACCTGCAGCTGCTGTGTCCCGACGGTCAGTGAGGCTCCCTGTAGCGACGGTGACGTCACGCTCGTGCGTCACAGCGCGCCGGCCGAGGTGTCGGGCGGGCGCCGGCGCGAGTGGTGGGCGCGCGACCTGCTGCCGGACGACCTGCAGCTGCTGTGTCCCGACGGTCAGTGAGGCTCCCTGTAGCGACGGTGACGTCACGCTCGTGCGTCACAGCGCGCCGGCCGAGGTGTCGGGCGGGCGCCGGCGCGAGTGGTGGGCGCGCGACCTGCTGCCGGACGACCTGCAGCTGCTGTGTCCCGACGGTCAGTGAGGCTCCCTGTAGCGACGGTGACGTCACGCTCGTGCGTCACAGCGCGCCGGCCGAGGTGTCGGGCGGGCGCCGGCGCGAGTGGTGGGCGCGCGACCTGCTGCCGGACGACCTGCAGCTGCTGTGTCCCGACGGTCAGTGAGGCTCCCTGTAGCGACGGTGACGTCACGCTCGTGCGTCACAGCGCGCCGGCCGAGGTGTCGGGCGGGCGCCGGCGCGAGTGGTGGGCGCGCGACCTGCTGCCGGACGACCTGCAGCTGCTGTGTCCCGACGGTCAGTGAGGCTCCCTGTAGCGACGGTGACGTCACGCTCGTGCGTCACAGCGCGCCGGCCGAGGTGTCGGGCGGGCGCCGGCGCGAGTGGTGGGCGCGCGACCTGCTGCCGGACGACCTGCAGCTGCTGTGTCCCGACGGTCAGTGAGGCTCCCTGTAGCGACGGTGACGTCACGCTCGTGCGTCACAGCGCGCCGGCCGAGGTGTCGGGCGGGCGCCGGCGCGAGTGGTGGGCGCGCGACCTGCTGCCGGACGACCTGCAGCTGCTGTGTCCCGACGGTCAGTGAGGCTCCCTGTAGCGACGGTGACGTCACGCTCGTGCGTCACAGCGCGCCGGCCGAGGTGTCGGGCGGGCGCCGGCGCGAGTGGTGGGCGCGCGACCTGCTGCCGGACGACCTGCAGCTGCTGTGTCCCGACGGTCAGTGAGGCTCCCTGTAGCGACGGTGACGTCACGCTCGTGCGTCACAGCGCGCCGGCCGAGGTGTCGGGCGGGCGCCGGCGCGAGTGGTGGGCGCGCGACCTGCTGCCGGACGACCTGCAGCTGCTGTGTCCCGACGGTCAGTGAGGCTCCCTGTAGCGACGGTGACGTCACGCTCGTGCGTCACAGCGCGCCGGCCGAGGTGTCGGGCGGGCGCCGGCGCGAGTGGTGGGCGCGCGACCTGCTGCCGGACGACCTGCAGCTGCTGTGTCCCGACGGTCAGTGAGGCTCCCTGTAGCGACGGTGACGTCACGCTCGTGCGTCACAGCGCGCCGGCCGAGGTGTCGGGCGGGCGCCGGCGCGAGTGGTGGGCGCGCGACCTGCTGCCGGACGACCTGCAGCTGCTGTGTCCCGACGGTCAGTGAGGCTCCCTGTAGCGACGGTGACGTCACGCTCGTGCGTCACAGCGCGCCGGCCGAGGTGTCGGGCGGGCGCCGGCGCGAGTGGTGGGCGCGCGACCTGCTGCCGGACGACCTGCAGCTGCTGTGTCCCGACGGTCAGTGAGGCTCCCTGTAGCGACGGTGACGTCACGCTCGTGCGTCACAGCGCGCCGGCCGAGGTGTCGGGCGGGCGCCGGCGCGAGTGGTGGGCGCGCGACCTGCTGCCGGACGACCTGCAGCTGCTGTGTCCCGACGGTCAGTGAGGCTCCCTGTAGCGACGGTGACGTCACGCTCGTGCGTCACAGCGCGCCGGCCGAGGTGTCGGGCGGGCGCCGGCGCGAGTGGTGGGCGCGCGACCTGCTGCCGGACGACCTGCAGCTGCTGTGTCCCGACGGTCAGTGAGGCTCCCTGTAGCGACGGTGACGTCACGCTCGTGCGTCACAGCGCGCCGGCCGAGGTGTCGGGCGGGCGCCGGCGCGAGTGGTGGGCGCGCGACCTGCTGCCGGACGACCTGCAGCTGCTGTGTCCCGACGGTCAGTGAGGCTCCCTGTAGCGACGGTGACGTCACGCTCGTGCGTCACAGCGCGCCGGCCGAGGTGTCGGGCGGGCGCCGGCGCGAGTGGTGGGCGCGCGACCTGCTGCCGGACGACCTGCAGCTGCTGTGTCCCGACGGTCAGTGAGGCTCCCTGTAGCGACGGTGACGTCACGCTCGTGCGTCACAGCGCGCCGGCCGAGGTGTCGGGCGGGCGCCGGCGCGAGTGGTGGGCGCGCGACCTGCTGCCGGACGACCTGCAGCTGCTGTGTCCCGACGGTCAGTGAGGCTCCCTGTAGCGACGGTGACGTCACGCTCGTGCGTCACAGCGCGCCGGCCGAGGTGTCGGGCGGGCGCCGGCGCGAGTGGTGGGCGCGCGACCTGCTGCCGGACGACCTGCAGCTGCTGTGTCCCGACGGTCAGTGAGGCTCCCTGTAGCGACGGTGACGTCACGCTCGTGCGTCACAGCGCGCCGGCCGAGGTGTCGGGCGGGCGCCGGCGCGAGTGGTGGGCGCGCGACCTGCTGCCGGACGACCTGCAGCTGCTGTGTCCCGACGGTCAGTGAGGCTCCCTGTAGCGACGGTGACGTCACGCTCGTGCGTCACAGCGCGCCGGCCGAGGTGTCGGGCGGGCGCCGGCGCGAGTGGTGGGCGCGCGACCTGCTGCCGGACGACCTGCAGCTGCTGTGTCCCGACGGTCAGTGAGGCTCCCTGTAGCGACGGTGACGTCACGCTCGTGCGTCACAGCGCGCCGGCCGAGGTGTCGGGCGGGCGCCGGCGCGAGTGGTGGGCGCGCGACCTGCTGCCGGACGACCTGCAGCTGCTGTGTCCCGACGGTCAGTGAGGCTCCCTGTAGCGACGGTGACGTCACGCTCGTGCGTCACAGCGCGCCGGCCGAGGTGTCGGGCGGGCGCCGGCGCGAGTGGTGGGCGCGCGACCTGCTGCCGGACGACCTGCAGCTGCTGTGTCCCGACGGTCAGTGAGGCTCCCTGTAGCGACGGTGACGTCACGCTCGTGCGTCACAGCGCGCCGGCCGAGGTGTCGGGCGGGCGCCGGCGCGAGTGGTGGGCGCGCGACCTGCTGCCGGACGACCTGCAGCTGCTGTGTCCCGACGGTCAGTGAGGCTCCCTGTAGCGACGGTGACGTCACGCTCGTGCGTCACAGCGCGCCGGCCGAGGTGTCGGGCGGGCGCCGGCGCGAGTGGTGGGCGCGCGACCTGCTGCCGGACGACCTGCAGCTGCTGTGTCCCGACGGTCAGTGAGGCTCCCTGTAGCGACGGTGACGTCACGCTCGTGCGTCACAGCGCGCCGGCCGAGGTGTCGGGCGGGCGCCGGCGCGAGTGGTGGGCGCGCGACCTGCTGCCGGACGACCTGCAGCTGCTGTGTCCCGACGGTCAGTGAGGCTCCCTGTAGCGACGGTGACGTCACGCTCGTGCGTCACAGCGCGCCGGCCGAGGTGTCGGGCGGGCGCCGGCGCGAGTGGTGGGCGCGCGACCTGCTGCCGGACGACCTGCAGCTGCTGTGTCCCGACGGTCAGTGAGGCTCCCTGTAGCGACGGTGACGTCACGCTCGTGCGTCACAGCGCGCCGGCCGAGGTGTCGGGCGGGCGCCGGCGCGAGTGGTGGGCGCGCGACCTGCTGCCGGACGACCTGCAGCTGCTGTGTCCCGACGGTCAGTGAGGCTCCCTGTAGCGACGGTGACGTCACGCTCGTGCGTCACAGCGCGCCGGCCGAGGTGTCGGGCGGGCGCCGGCGCGAGTGGTGGGCGCGCGACCTGCTGCCGGACGACCTGCAGCTGCTGTGTCCCGACGGTCAGTGAGGCTCCCTGTAGCGACGGTGACGTCACGCTCGTGCGTCACAGCGCGCCGGCCGAGGTGTCGGGCGGGCGCCGGCGCGAGTGGTGGGCGCGCGACCTGCTGCCGGACGACCTGCAGCTGCTGTGTCCCGACGGTCAGTGAGGCTCCCTGTAGCGACGGTGACGTCACGCTCGTGCGTCACAGCGCGCCGGCCGAGGTGTCGGGCGGGCGCCGGCGCGAGTGGTGGGCGCGCGACCTGCTGCCGGACGACCTGCAGCTGCTGTGTCCCGACGGTCAGTGAGGCTCCCTGTAGCGACGGTGACGTCACGCTCGTGCGTCACAGCGCGCCGGCCGAGGTGTCGGGCGGGCGCCGGCGCGAGTGGTGGGCGCGCGACCTGCTGCCGGACGACCTGCAGCTGCTGTGTCCCGACGGTCAGTGAGGCTCCCTGTAGCGACGGTGACGTCACGCTCGTGCGTCACAGCGCGCCGGCCGAGGTGTCGGGCGGGCGCCGGCGCGAGTGGTGGGCGCGCGACCTGCTGCCGGACGACCTGCAGCTGCTGTGTCCCGACGGTCAGTGAGGCTCCCTGTAGCGACGGTGACGTCACGCTCGTGCGTCACAGCGCGCCGGCCGAGGTGTCGGGCGGGCGCCGGCGCGAGTGGTGGGCGCGCGACCTGCTGCCGGACGACCTGCAGCTGCTGTGTCCCGACGGTCAGTGAGGCTCCCTGTAGCGACGGTGACGTCACGCTCGTGCGTCACAGCGCGCCGGCCGAGGTGTCGGGCGGGCGCCGGCGCGAGTGGTGGGCGCGCGACCTGCTGCCGGACGACCTGCAGCTGCTGTGTCCCGACGGTCAGTGAGGCTCCCTGTAGCGACGGTGACGTCACGCTCGTGCGTCACAGCGCGCCGGCCGAGGTGTCGGGCGGGCGCCGGCGCGAGTGGTGGGCGCGCGACCTGCTGCCGGACGACCTGCAGCTGCTGTGTCCCGACGGTCAGTGAGGCTCCCTGTAGCGACGGTGACGTCACGCTCGTGCGTCACAGCGCGCCGGCCGAGGTGTCGGGCGGGCGCCGGCGCGAGTGGTGGGCGCGCGACCTGCTGCCGGACGACCTGCAGCTGCTGTGTCCCGACGGTCAGTGAGGCTCCCTGTAGCGACGGTGACGTCACGCTCGTGCGTCACAGCGCGCCGGCCGAGGTGTCGGGCGGGCGCCGGCGCGAGTGGTGGGCGCGCGACCTGCTGCCGGACGACCTGCAGCTGCTGTGTCCCGACGGTCAGTGAGGCTCCCTGTAGCGACGGTGACGTCACGCTCGTGCGTCACAGCGCGCCGGCCGAGGTGTCGGGCGGGCGCCGGCGCGAGTGGTGGGCGCGCGACCTGCTGCCGGACGACCTGCAGCTGCTGTGTCCCGACGGTCAGTGAGGCTCCCTGTAGCGACGGTGACGTCACGCTCGTGCGTCACAGCGCGCCGGCCGAGGTGTCGGGCGGGCGCCGGCGCGAGTGGTGGGCGCGCGACCTGCTGCCGGACGACCTGCAGCTGCTGTGTCCCGACGGTCAGTGAGGCTCCCTGTAGCGACGGTGACGTCACGCTCGTGCGTCACAGCGCGCCGGCCGAGGTGTCGGGCGGGCGCCGGCGCGAGTGGTGGGCGCGCGACCTGCTGCCGGACGACCTGCAGCTGCTGTGTCCCGACGGTCAGTGAGGCTCCCTGTAGCGACGGTGACGTCACGCTCGTGCGTCACAGCGCGCCGGCCGAGGTGTCGGGCGGGCGCCGGCGCGAGTGGTGGGCGCGCGACCTGCTGCCGGACGACCTGCAGCTGCTGTGTCCCGACGGTCAGTGAGGCTCCCTGTAGCGACGGTGACGTCACGCTCGTGCGTCACAGCGCGCCGGCCGAGGTGTCGGGCGGGCGCCGGCGCGAGTGGTGGGCGCGCGACCTGCTGCCGGACGACCTGCAGCTGCTGTGTCCCGACGGTCAGTGAGGCTCCCTGTAGCGACGGTGACGTCACGCAACGAAATATCCAATGTTAAAAACTAACGTTTTAAATGAAAATTCATTGTTTTAACAGGCACCCGAGCTAAAATGCACGAGTACAAACACTGCAACCTTGGCAAGGTACCGGGATCGGTGCTGATGGGGCGCGCCAACCACACCGAGTTGGATACGTATTCAAACCTAATGGTGTACGCGCAGCAGCTGTATGGGGCTACGGCGACCGACGAGTTCAGGTAAGATCATACAACTATGCTGTTCGTAGCATTGTAATCCCACGAAAACTAGCCACGAAAAATAATTATAAATAAATAAACTAGTAGCTCCGTGAACTGTAGACCTCGCGACAAACTTAACTTTGCCGTTGGAAAACTGATATCCCCATACATCGACATATGTTGTAGTCAGTTTACCAACACCGCAAATAAGTTTGTAATCGCAAAAACGCCCATAACTTCGCAATTTTGAAAAGAAAAAAACTGAATCGACAAAAAGATCTATATAATCGGTTGAGAACTGCGACCTGTAGACGAGAACAAATGGACAGACGCCGGACATACGAAAGCATTTTTGCCCAAGCTGAAACGGAGACGCTTCGCTCGCTCGGTCGATAATAATAAATAAATCGGGACAATCTTTACACAAATCGATCTAGTCCCAAAGTAAGCTCTACAGGTTTGTGTTATGGGTAATACATGATATACATACTTATATAGAGAAATAAATACTTAAATACATGGGAAACATCCAAGACTCAGGAACAAACATTCGTGTTTATCACACAAATATTTGCCCTTACCGGGGATCGAACCCGGGACGCTAGCTTCGGAGGCAGGGTCACTACCAACTAGGCTAACCGCGTCGTCAATGAACTTGACTAGTGGGTCTTTGACAATAAAAAAATTCTAGTTCGAATGCAGTTCGCTCCATGATAATGACAACGTTCCGGCTGTCTTTCTTTGTCAATTGCGCTTCCAAGTGCATACAGCAACTGGAAAACAAGTGCGAGTCGGACTCTCACACGAAGGGTTCCTATAATCAAGCAAAAAAAAAAGTTTGTTGTATGGGAGCCCCCCTATAAATATTTGTTTTTTTTTTAATTTAATTATTTATTTTTAAAGTAAATAATATAACTAAATATTCTGTGAATATTTCAAGCGTCTACCTGTTACGGTGCGCTTGGATGAAGATACCCTACTTCCTTTATTTATTTATTTATTTATTGAATAAGTACATCCACATCACATATATTAAAACAGTTACAATAATCATTACTATATAGGACACATTTCTGATATACATGACAATTAAGGAGTACATAACATTGACTATTTATTTTAGAGTAAGGCTGCAGCTATTTAATTAAATTGAATTGAATTAATACTCATAAATTAATATTATAACTAAAACTAAACACAATTACAATTATTCATTTTAATGTCAGAGGGCAACAATATAATAAAATAAAATAAGATAAAATAGAACAAGATGAATCATAATAATTAAACTTTTTTATTTTTATTTTTATTAAATTACCTTCCTTCTTTTTATACTATGATACCGTTGACAGATCCCATACTTATGCTCAGCTCAGTGTTACCAATTTTTATCTATGAATTTGCAGCTTATTTCGGGCTCGTCTGTATTACAATACTACCATAATACATTAAAAAATTTACCTTTCAGCTTCAGCATGTTCTACTCAAAACCGCCATATGCCGACCTTATATTCAGCGATGCGGCCGTCCAGCTAAAGCCCTTGCCACACAAGCAGCGTTCGGCGGACCACATCGCAGGCACGGCGCTGCTGCGAGCCGCTAGGATCGTGTCGTGTGACGCGCCACAATCCGCTTACTATGTCGCCGCAGACGCGGAATTTTTGTCCCACGCATATAGGACTGGGGTTGTAGGACACTTAATAGCGGTCGCATTGTTCTTTGTGGCGTTACTACGATAAGTGAACAAATTGGGACTGGAAAATCTAAGATCATGTACCGTCAGCTGTACAGACGGACATTTGAACCTTGTCACTTGATACAAAGACATGATATTCAAGCCCTGTACAGTGACTTGCACTAAAATCAAAAATATTATTTTAAATCTTTAATGGTGTTTAACCTTTTTAACGCCACGGCTGAGTGCGAGAAAGCGTACCCGGACGCCGAGTGACGGCTGTAGCCGACAAAATGTATGGAAAACGGCATGCCGTGGCGTCAGGGGCACGAAAATTGCTGTCGGCTACAGCCGACTGTGGCATTCAAAAGGTTATAACAATATTTTTTGTGAACGCTGGATTTATATTTTGATACTCAGGCTTTATTACTAATGCCTTTGAGACATGAGCCATGAATCTCAAATATGCAGCTAATATCTCAATCCGAGCCAATAGTGTGTAAAATTTTATTTCAGCAAAAACATATGAAAATAAATCAGATTTAATTTACTTATAATTGTATTGTGATTTTGGTTGCAAACTATTCTTGCAGGTTTTTTCATTAATTATTTTATTTAAATACATGTAAAGCTGGATTCAGATTGAAGCTTGTTTTGTAAGCATGTGCCTTCATAGTTAAGTAGTAAAATATGCATTTTTGAGTTCGCAATAAGTAAGACTTAAGTAAGACACATTGCGGCGTGATGTTGGCGCGGCAGCAGCGCTGCATGAGCGCGCTGCGGCGCCATTGTTACCCGACTGCGCAACGCAAAAGAGGGTGTTTATCAGTATGTTTGTATGTATGTATGTGTGTTGCCTTGTGGCGCTCTAGAGACCAAACGCGTGGGCCGTTTTTTATGTTTCTTACGTCAATCGATTTGTCTTAATCTTGTGAGTATCACTAAAGACTTGATAGTAATCAAAATCCAATATGGCGACAAACAGACGCCATATTGTGAAAAAGGAAAAACACCAAGTCGACGGACTATGTTAAGTGTGGCATCATAGAATAGGTATTTGAAAATTCAAATACCTATTCTATGATGCCACACTTAACATAGTCCGCATATTTGGGTTTCTCTTATCATTTTTCATTTCGAATGACCATTTAGGATCTATAACGATTTAAAGTTGGTTAGCAACCATTGTCACTATTTTCAACACTTATAATAAAGCTGTGATAATAGCAGTTTATGCAACGGTTGCATAATGATAGGCCTTAAAACACTAGTGCGGTTTTATGAAACGAGCTTTTAAGCGAGTTTCATAATAAGATCGCACGTGTGTTTAAAGGCGAAATTATGCAGAGTTGCGTACATAACTTTATCTACACACATTTTATAAACGGTGACACGGCGACGATGGGGCCCCGCCGGCTGCGGCGACGGCGGCGCGCCGGCCGGTAGCTCATATCTGTATCGTTATGACCATTACGATACTAAAATCGATACTGTAATAACATTACAGTACAGGTTGTCATAATGGTGGTCATTTCCTACGGCTTTTGATGTAGATAAAGTTCTTTTATGATCGCAGAATAGGTCTTACTAATGTGAAAAATAAATAATAACACAACTAAAAAGCTAAAAATAAAAATTATTAATAAAAAAAAAACCCGACCACATTACCTCAAAAAGAAAGAAACAAGAAATGTATTCTACCAGGCTTCTAGGGCCGATATGGAAATAGCAGTCGGTGACTTCAAATAGGTATTATAGGATTTTATGGAGAGTCACCGACTGCTATTCCCATATCGACCCCACAAGGCTGGCAGAATACATTTCTTGTTTCTTTCTCTTTTTGAGGTTACGCAGTCGGGTTTTTTGTTTTTATAATTTATATTTTTTTATATTGCATTGGTGTGCCTGCGCCACGCCGCAATGTGACCGGGAGCTCAATTACGTAGCACAATTGGTATCGGTTTGGCTCGAAATGCAAACCAATTTAGTCTTCACTCTGTGTAAATAAGGGTACAATTGGTTTACTTTTCGCGAAAGCGATACCAATTGGTGTTAGGTAATTAAGCGGCGGGCCCTGAACCTTTTCATCGCCAATGACGGATATATCCGCACCCCTGGTGAACGCGAATGACAGATATATACGTCAGGGTACGGTAGGGTTACGACTTGTATTCTCGACGTGGCGTTGAAAAGGTTAAATATCGAATCTCATAAATAATGATCATATAATATTATATTAATTCCTCGATTTTACCATAAGTTATATTATAGTATTTTTAAATAGAAGATCATACAAAATGCCTACTTAAGATGTAGTTAATAGATAAATGAAATCATTTCCGTCCAATAAATGTATATTTCTAATTTGTGCCTTTTTATTCTATGAATAAGCTTAATTTTATAATTATTTTTATACAACTTATACTAAATGATTTTGTATTTGTTTTCATGTTTGTTTATTATACATATCTTTTGAAAATAAATGTGCTAACGAAATTCGGTTTTTTACTTTATACAGTGTTGTGAAATGTTAAGTATATGCCTCGCCCAATTTAAGAAGTGCGCTAACGGCCGTATGTTTTATATAGCCGTCAGCGCTCTTTTTACATTGGGTGAAATATAGATCATGCAATAATTTATTAACAAACCTTCCTGAACCACAACTATTTACAAATATGCTTAAAACATTGAAAACCTTCAGGCAGACTTTCAAAGTTCTTCATGATTTCTTTCAGATCTGCTCTTTTGCAGATTTCACGTATGGCTTTCTGCCTAAAATCCCCACTTGAATCAATTCTACTCGAGTGTCCTTTCCATTTCCCGAATATACAATTGCATTTACCCATTTCATCATTGACAGGAGAAACGAGCACGCTGCACTTCGACGTTTGTTTTGCACACAAACTCAAAGCTTTAAATGCCAGGTACCGCAAATGATTTATGCAGTACATAAACATAACGTCACTTGGCTTATTTCTCTTCAATGTTGCCAAAATAGAATTACACAGTTTCACCGCTACACGTTTTTTGTAAAGGGGTAGGTAGTTCAACATTTCCTTTTGATCACACAAAATGGCCAATATTGTACAAAATTTATTAGCTGACAAGCAAAATGTCGTGAATATATGCTTCCATATCAACTCCTCTGTGTTATGATGGAGATTGAAGATGTGGCCGTTTATTGAAATGCCCGATTGACCAACTCGGTTTTCAAGGAACTTGTAAGGGTTTGCTATGGCGGTGGAAAACAATATCTTATAACACATTTGCCCAGCATAGACATTACTAGCTCGACTGACTTGCAGTGTAGTTGTATCATAGCTATAACCAAGAAAGCTTATTTTCTCCCTTGATTTTATATATGGATGAAAGAAATTTACTTCTGTTTTCCCATAGTTAACATTTCTATAGCTTGAGAGTGCCTCTAAAAATGAGTGAGCATCTTCAATTGAGTCTGTTATATACAAGTAGTCATCAACAACTCTTGTGAATAGCTTCAGTTGAGATTCTGACTTTTTCAGATGATCAGAAAAGTATATTTCATCCAAGTGAGAGTAGTACAGCTCTGATAAAGCCGGAGAGTATTTATAACCCTGAACTAAACCCTCTTTCCACTCATAGATAGTTGAGCCAGCTCGAATTAAAAGTGGCTTACGTAGCTCTGTAACCATGTCTTTATATTGTTGAGCAATTTTTTTCTTGAAATTTAGATTTTTCTCTGTTTTTTGGAATAGAATGTGCCTTTGATTTAATATCTTCATAAGCTTTTCTCTGTTTATAGCACCAAAGGCATTGCTTAAATCAGTCTTCACAAAGTAAAGTTTAGGTTTTTCTTGCTTTGTCCAGTCTTGGTACAAACTATTGAATTGTAATTCTATTCTTTCATGATGCTTGCCTGTAAGTGTTTTTAGAAACATCATTCTTTCCTTTATTTTATATTTCTCTGCTAAAGTCTGAATCTCTTGTTTATATCGAACTATAGGCCTGCAATCCTTGTTTGACTTCAAAATAAAATGTAGTTTAGGTATTTCTTTTTTGATCACCTTTAATTTTAGTATATCTTGCGGCCTGTGATTCCGTTTAGCTTTTTTACCCAAACAATAAGGATCACATTTCTTTAAAGCTTTTATATACACCATTTTAGATATCTGCCTATCATAAAAACTATGCCATTGGCATTTCCAAAAGAAGTGCAATTTGTTTTCATCAGCATCAAATTTGCATGTTGTTATATAGAAATTCAAACAAAGCATAGGTGCTAAGATGTTCTTCAATATCCAATGAAAAATATTGTACAGAAAAGTTTTCATTTTATCTGTTGGTAAAGATTTCCAAGGACTAACACTTGTGTCCCAAGTTTCCATAAGCTTAAAAACATTCATATTCTGCCGCCTCATGCTGTAAACAACAGTTTTCACAAGTTTCCTAGATATTTTTGCATTGTGATTATTTCCTAGTAAAGCTTTGGGCAGTGTTTGATACATAGCATTTGAACAACAGTTGAAAACGTCTGCCTTACTCACTGGAGTTAAACTTTTGTTTCTGATTATTTCAGAAAAGTAGTTTCTGAAGTCCTGTTTCGAATATTTGAAAAGATTTTTCTTTAAATCCTTCAGAACATCAATTAATTCAGCTGATGCATCTCTTACCAGCGAGTCGTCTTGAAGAACTTGCTGAACAAAAGTTGTGTCTTCAGTTTTCAATATTTTTAACTTCACACAATTCCCGTATGATCTAATATTATGTTTGTTTACAAAGTATTGTGATAGGCAAATAGGATTACTTTCACTCATATTTGAAGATATTTCACATGGATAAATAAATAAGCTTTCTCAATATCCAATTCAAATTTTGCGGCGACTTGTCACGACTTGTAGGAAAAGAGAAGCGAAGCGGGCAAACTATTACGTTTCGTTTCACCAGTTTTATTTCATTTGACGTTTCTTACAGGGTTAATTGTTGTTATTAATAGATTGATCAGTTATGATATGTTTACAATTTCATTTCCCGAACAAAATAGTTTATAGTTAATGTTTAAGTATATTATTTATATGATAACTATGATTTCACTATGATAACTGATAAGTAACATTGGCACTATGTACGTACATTACTATTTGCAGTCGGTGGAGAAAAAAAAAATCGTCTTGACGTTGACGTTTGTTATCACTGTTATCATTTGTACTTGTTGTTATCAAGAAGCACCAGTATAATATAACCTTTGATAAACTGTTGTAAAAATGGCCAAAACAGTGTTGTGTGATTTGATACAAATATTCAAAAGCGGTGTATCTGCCGTACTCCCAGAGAACCTTATAAAAAACTCATTGAAATTCAACGCAGCAAATCAACAGCTAGTCATTATAGGCGATAATTATGATTTGTTGCACAAAAACCTGTACGTAGTCGGAACAGGGAAGGCCGTCCAAAGAATGGCAATAGAGATAGAGAGAATAATGGGGCCTAAAATCAAACATGGGATAGTTAGCGTTCCTGTTGGGAGTTTGACCCAGAAACTCTCAGGCCAGCTGACCTATTATGAAGGAGCTAAGAACAATTTACCAGATTCCAGCGCAGAAAATACAGCTAAGAAAGTAAATAATCTTGTCACAAAATTGGGAGAAAATGACATTCTTTTAGTTTTAATATCAGGAGGAGGATCTGCATTGCTACCTTTACCAAAGGCTCCGATATCTTTAGAAGAGAAGACTGTATTTATAAAGAAACTAGCAAATGCAGGGGCAGATATAACAGAGTTGAATTGTGTCAGGAAAAGAATTTCAGATATAAAAGGTGGTCAGTTAGCCATTAGGGCACAGCCAGCCCAAGTTGTGTCCCTAGTGCTCTCAGATATTGTTAGGGATCCTCTAGATTTAATAGCAAGTGGACCCACCACAGAGAATGAAGATAACAGCTCTATGGCCTTGGATGTAATAGAAAAATACAACTTATTGAATGACCTTCCGATGTCATTTAAAACTGTCTTATCAGAAACAAAACAGCTGCCATTCCCTAGAAAAAATGTACGGAATTATTTGATAGGAACAAATAAGCTAAGCATAAGCGCTGCACTAAAAGAAGCAAATGGTCTGAATTATTTTTCTCTTCAATTATCGAATGCAGTCATTGGAAATGTGAAAGATGTAGCACAATCTTATGCCAAATTAGTCAAATTAATCTGTGCGTATGTTGAAAAAAAATTGGATTTAGACACAGTTAAAGCAGAAATAGAATCTTTAGAAATTCCAGATGTAAACTCAGACTTCATTAATCAGTTAGATGATAACACTAATAAAGATATTTGTCTTATTCTTGGTGGAGAAATAACTGTAGAAGTAAAGGGTACAGGGAAAGGTGGCAGAAACCAGCATCTTGCTCTTGAATTTTCTAAACTTCTACATGATATGAAAAATGAATTAAATATGTTTGATGTTTATCTATTAAGTGCTGGAACTGACGGAATTGATGGGCCCACAGATGCAGCCGGAGCTATTGGCTATAAAGACTTAGTTTCAGATGCTATTAAGGATAATCTAGATATCAACCAATACTTGGATCATAATGATTCATACAACTTTTATAAACAATTTAAACATGGTGATCTTCATGTCATTACAGGGCATACAAATACTAATGTGATGGATATCCATGTCATAATAATAAAAAGATGTACCTAAATAAAATTTTATTCAATCCACATGTATCATGATGATGTTTTTAAGAAAGATAGTAATTTGTTTTTATTTTTTGCCTCCTTAAGTTTAGCAGATGTCATCACAGCTTGTTGGCACAAACCAGCAAATTTGTCTTTTTTTCTTTTATTGTTCTTTATCACCTTTGTCGCTTTAGCACTGGTTAGTGCATTATTCTTATTGTTTAATGAAAACACTTCTTTAGCATTGTAGTAAATGCTGGTCTCCGTTTTTTTCTCAGCAGCTGATTTCCCCTTTGCCTTGTTTACATTATTAAGCTTGTTTATCTGCACTTTGGGAGTTTTAGCTTTGTTTTTAGTAATTACTTCTTTTGTAGGCTTCAACAGTAAAGTTAGTGTACTATGCTTGCAGAATGAACAAATTTGTTCCTAAAATGATAAATAATGGTTTATAAGATACCTTTAAAAACAGTTGATCACACTGTAATTAAGGCTGGTTCTAATGTCATGCGGACCGTCAGTACGGATCGCTTCGCACCCGACCACATTACATACAGTTCGGTCTGTGCGGAGCGATCCGTACTGACCGCGTGACACTAGAACCAGCCTAAGTTATTTATGTGCCATACTTTATGACATTTACTATTAATGCAAACAAATTAATTGAATTTAATACTTACTAGTTCATTACTATGAAGTTTAGTTTTCGGATCAGTATTGTTATTTGTTGGCTTTCGGGACTTGATCCTCTTTTTCTGCCTTTTACTTAACTTGAGAGGTTTAATCTGTAGGGCAAAAAGGTTTTAAGTAAATTGTTTACTAATTGTATTACATATTAATATTTGGTTATAAAGAAGGCTCGGGCAAATCAAGCGCGTGCGCGGCGCGTCGGCGTTTCGAGCGCGGGCCCGCGGCGCTGTGGAGCGGGCGGATTTGATATAGCATACCAAAGTAGCGTGGGAACGCGTTTGGTTTGGCCGGGCCTTTATACAAAGAACAGCAGAAAATGTCTTTTACCTTCATTTTTGTGTTTTTATTCCACTCTATACAACAATAAGGACACCTTGTTCTCGACGAGAAATGTTTATCTGATGATAACTCATACCCTTTTGTTATGTGCATACATCGCATCCTGAAAAATTTGATTGTATTAACTACTCTCGAAGATCATGGGTGATAAACCAAGAAACATAATTGTCGCTCCTGTGGCCAAAAGCAACACAAACTAAAACTTTATGCAGCTAAAGTTAGACCAAACAGTCAGGCCTCAAGGTCTTTAACTTTCGGGACTAGGAGCGACAATTCTGAATCTAAATGTGTGTATGACCAAGATACCCTAAACCTGACCCTAATACATTGTTAATTCCAGATTGTTTAAAACCCACTTACAAGTAATAGCTCCTCAATATTAACTGTGTTTGGTTTGCTTCTGTTTTCAGCAGAGTAGATGCCGCCTTGTACAGGAAACTAATGTGAGCATCTGCCATTATAAATTTTTAATTAAGAAGTTAACGTTTGTTTACGATAAATAAGAAACTTTCATAACCAAATTCATAACCTCCGAATTGCTTCTTTTTTTTGGATTTTTTGGACTGGTTTCAGAAACTAAGACATCCCTCCGATTTAATAATAATTATGATCACAGACTACTGAATGTAGCTGAGGGCTTAGCACACTAATTTTTATCGCACATATAAAGCATTCGTCCCTTACGCACCCGCATATTAGTTGAAAAGTGACAGATGCTTTATGTGCGCGATAAAAGCTAGTATGCTAGGCACTTTGGAATAAGATAATCCCTACCAAAGAGTAAAGTAAGTATATCCCTACGTTTCAACACTATGTTCCAAGACGCGCTAAAAGTATTTCACAGCGCTGAGAGCGCGCGATCTCGGAACGCATCATATGTCAGAGCTATTTAAGTGTATGTAAAACCAATTAATACAAATCCAGAAGCAAGTTTGTGCAGTTTAAAATGTTGCTGCAATGTAAATTTTCCCGCCCAATTCCATAATTGTCAACCGTTGTTGTCTGCCTGCTTTGTTTATTTCTCGTTCTCGTAATTCCCTAAGCGAATATTGTTTTGATTGTATTGTTACCGTGTATATTTCGCTTAAATTGATGAAAGAACGTGGGAATAACTGCACTGGTAATTATTAAATAAGTGATATAGTTGATCTAACTGAAGAACGATCATGGATGTTGCCGATACGTATGCCACTCAAAGCCAGGTGAAAGACGAGGTTGGAGTCCGATGCCAGAAGCTCTTTCAAGACTTTTTAGAAGAGTAAGTCCTTATTGCCCTTACTTACTTCAAGTATTACATGGGTATATTTCACATTGAGGTTTATTTTTTCTATGAAACAGTTTTAGGTTAGGTCTTAACCATGTAAATGATACATATTTCAGGTTCAAAGAAGACAACGAGATAAAATATGAAAGGCACTCTAAAGAGCTTCTTAAACCAGAGCTAAGTACACTGGAAGTGAGTTTTGATGATGTCGAGAAATACAACCAAAACCTTGCAACCACTATTATTGAAGAATACTACAGAATATACCCTTTTATTAATCAAGCGATTCTCAATTACATGCTAAGTCTTGCTGATAGTGGTATGAAGAAAGATTTACAAGGCAAAGAGTGTTACGTTTCATTTGTTGATGTGCCGACTAGACATAAGGTGAGGGAGTTGACTACAGCAAAGATTGGAACTCTCATCAGAATCTCAGGGCAGATTGTAAGAACACATCCTGTGCATCCAGAGCTGGTTTCTGGTACTTTTGTGTGTTTGGACTGCCAGACTGTAATTAAAAATGTGGAGCAACAGTTCAAGGTATGTTATGGATAAATAATAATAAATCAACTGTGACAGATGGACAGAGACAGTTATCTTATAAGGGTGTCTGTTTTTGTTTTGTTTTTAGAGGTTTAAAATCCTAAAATTGTTTATAATCATTGTGTAACTGATTATTTACACAATGATTATAAACAATTTTAGTATTTGAATTGCTTAACTAAATATTTAAGCAAAAGCAATTAACATAATGAATATTAGAATTTTAAGTT
Organism: Tortricodes alternella; assembly: GCA_947859335.1. Lineage (NCBI taxonomy): Eukaryota > Metazoa > Arthropoda > Insecta > Lepidoptera > Tortricidae > Tortricodes > Tortricodes alternella. The sequence continues at coordinate 6,029,381 of OX401988.1, read as the reverse complement.
GCAATTTGAAATGGTAGACATCTCTTTTTGATATTGCTATGCCCAACAAGGTTCATGATTGTTGGACTACCGCATTATTTAAACATAATCATGTAGTGTAATATCACATGTAATGCAATAAATAATAAATAAATAAATACACATTCATACTTCCCTTTTTGATTCATAATTTTATTTCCACAGTACACAATCCCCACAATCTGCCGTAACCCTGTGTGTGCCAACCGACGAAGATTCATGTTGGACGCAGACAAGTCTGTGTTTGTGGACTTCCAGAAGATTCGCATCCAAGAGACACAAGCTGAACTGCCAAGGGGCTGTATCCCAAGATCACTAGAAGTTATATTGAGAGCAGAGGCTGTGGAGTCTGTGCAGGTTATTAAATTATGTTATAACTCTAGACTTAATAGTAGATGCTTGAAAGAAAATAGCTAAAGAGATGAATATTGCATTATGTAACACTATACATAACTACTCTTCTCTCCAGGCTGGTGACCGATACGACTTCACAGGCACACTAATAGTGGTGCCGGATGTGGGCTCACTATCCATGCCAGAAGCCAAGGCAGAGCTGACCACCCGCACCAGACAAAACAATGAGGGACAGATGGAAGGCATTAAGGGACTCAAGGCTTTGGGAGTCAGGGAGCTTCATTACAAGTAAGCTCAAAGACTACTTCATTAGCTAGAGTATACTGACATTTCCCAATATCCAAATAACTCGAGTATCTCAAATATGCATTAAAGACTGAATCATTTTTAACTGTGGTTATATATTTTCCCTATATATTTGTAAACAGCTCTAAGAAGTAACTTTGGAAGAATACCAAATGGGAAGTATTTCAAAAAGAGAAAAAACATAACCTACCAAATTCGGGTAGAGGTGTTTTATCGACCAAATACTTGTATTTAGTATTTCAATCTTAATATGTATATAGTATAATGCTAATTCGATTGTATTTATTTAAAAATGGCATTCAAATGATTCCCTTGCCAATGATAAAAATTAAACTGTATTTGAATTTTACGTAGCATATCTGTATGCATACCCCTTAAGGGTTAAGTGACCCCATTAGTAATTGTTATATCAGAGACAAAAAAAAGTAAATATAACATGTAATATATTTCAGGACCGCATTCCTCGCCTGCAGTGTGCAAGCAATATCACGAAGGTTTGGCACAGCGGAGATGTCAACAGATGACATGACATCTGAAGACATGAGGAAGCAAATGACTGACAAGGAATGGGATAAGGTACATAATATGAAATTATAAATGTTTAACATGAGAGAAATCTAATGGTGAGATCATGACTTCGGTTACTTTTTGTTGTGTTGGGCAATTGGTTTAAATTAAACAAGATTTTGTGATCAGTCAATGAGTTGGTGGTACAGATCTATTCAGTCACAAAGTCACGCCACTTTAACTCGTACAGTTAGTATCAGAAAAAAGTAAACCCCATGGATATGTGAGCAATTTACTGTAGTTATATTATGCTTAGGCTAGTTTTAGATAGGTTTGCTGTGTTCCAAATAAAAAACTTTATTTCGTAAATATTGCGTGTACTCACTTGCATTGTTCGGTGCAAAGAGAAAGTGCTGCCAAAGTTGAATATTAAATTTATACTAAGTTTAATACACTTTTGTGTTGCCGTAGCTAAATACGCAACAATATGGCATAAAATCCAGGGGGGGAGTTAGTTTTCTCTGACGCTAACTGTACTATTTTGGCTGTGGAAGGACGCCACTTCGAGAGTGAACAGATCGCTGCTCTTATTATATATATTTACCTACAGAAGCATAAAACAATTTTTTAATATGATCCCATTTCCAATGTTAATATAATTCCTAATCTAATAATAATTTATTAATTTAATTGCAGTTTTAATATATTTCCAGGTATATGAAATGTCGAGAGACCGCAATTTATATAATAACCTGATCGCCAGCCTCTTTCCAAGTATTCATGGGAACAACGAGGTAAAGAGAGGCATCTTGCTGATGCTGTTTGGAGGAGTCGCCAAAACTACCATGGAAGGTGAACTTAAAATAATGTGCTGTTTTGTCGCCAAAGATAGGGATGATGTTACTTGATGTGTTGATGGGCTCTGTACCCAAAGGGTAAAACGGGACCCTATTACTAAGACTCCGCTGTCCGTCCATCTGTCTGTCCATCTGTCACCAGGCTGTATCTCATGAACCGTGATAGACAGTTGAAATTTTCACAGATGATGTATTTCTGTTGCCACTATGACAACAAATACTAAAAAACAGAATAAAATTAATATTTAAGGGGGCTCCCATACAACAAACGTGTTTTTTTTGCCGTTTTTATACATAATGGTATGGAACCCTTCGTGCACGAGTCCGGCTCGCACTTAGCCGGGTTTATTTTATGATGAACAAATGAGATTAATGAAACTTAAAATATTTCAATGATATATATAAAGCAGACCGATTGATCTGCTGGTTCTGCTCTGCTAATTTTTACTTGGGTGGGTATGTACTCTAAGGGTTGAGTATGCAGTAGATGGCAGTCGTATTGCGTGAATATTAGAGATGCGCCGAATGTAGATTCCACTGAATATGAACATTCGGCCGAATACGGAAGTATAAAACTGCCCAACGTGCCGAATAATTAACCAATGTGCACCGCATCTCTAGTGAAAATCATATGGTTAAACAGAACCAAATTAAATTGTGGCAAATGGATCATTTAAGCTCTATGACTTAGGCATAGATACGTAAGAAAAATCTCTCAGTATGCTCAGTATTCAGTAAATTTTTCGTTCCACCATAGGCCAAATTCATCAAAATATAATTATATTTCACAAAAACTAAAAAGATCAGCTCGATGGTACCAAACTATTGTAGTTTCATCCGAATTGCATACACTTGCAAAGTTTCAAATTGTTACGACAATGGGCTAGTTTCCTAAAAAATTTCAATTAGTCCGTCATTTACATTATAAACAAGTAAGAGTTAAACTCGCGTGGAGAGGGTTCCATTCCCTACATGATTATCTGAAATTTACTACGTTACTTTAAATACCATAGACTGCTTATAGGTTCTCCTGTAATCTATAAGTAAAGAACTATTTTCTGTATTTTTTTCAAAATTGTAGCCCCAGTTGTTTCGGAAATAAGGGGGGGAATAGTCAATGTTCGTCTATTTTCCTAAATAACTTCTAAACTATTTTACTTGAAATTAAAAAAAATATATATATTTAAGATCCTCACAATAAGCCCTTACATTTGATATGTCACACGATATAGATAACAATATTTTTTTTTAATTTTCTAATTTACTCCCCAAAAGTGGCCCCATGTTTAAAATTCATATATTTATGTCACGCGTCCGTGTTGCGGTCACCGACTTACACAAAACTCAATCGGTCCAGTAGTTTCGGAGCAAATTGGCTGTGACAGACGGACAGACAGACAGACAAACAGACAGACACACGAGTGATCCGGTTGAATGGTTTCGTTTTTTCCTTTTGTACAAAAATTACGAAGATATAGTGCGTTGAAGTTCCGCGTGACGTCGCGACTTTGTACACTTATTACCATTAAGTGACGTCATTAGCCCCCACTCCCGAACTTTGATGGGCGGTATCTTGAATTACAAATTTTTTACCCAGGAAACATCCCAATTAGAAGTTAAAATTGACTTATAAGATTTAATACATTATTAGTTAGTTGGTTACAAGTGAAGCTTTATTAGCTTCAGCGTGGTAAAATCATTTTTTTTAATATCTTCTTTCTAGGTACAACTCTTCGCGGGGACATAAACGTCTGCATTGTAGGCGACCCGAGTACAGCCAAGTCTCAGGTGCTGAAGCAAGTGAGCGAGATCACGCCGCGCGCCGTCTACACGAGCGGGAAAGCGTCCACGGCGGCCGGTCTCACCGCGGCCGTCGTCAGGGTAAACGAGACCTTATTATCTACAGATAAGGGTGATATCCGTCCCGAGCACGGTCAATTTATAGTAGTGTGATCCTCTTCCGTGCGCAGCTGATCAGTTGATGAATGTAACTATTAATAGGCTAGTTTCCTGAAAAATCATAACTAATCCGTCATTTACATTATAAAAAATATTGTACACATATTTTTAGGGTTCCGTACCTCAAAAGGAAAAAAGGAACCCTTATAGGATCACTCGTGTGTCTGTCTGTCTGTCTGTCTGTCTGTCTGTCTGTATGTCCGTCTGTCACAGCCAATTTGCTCCGAAACTACTGGACTGATTGAGTTGAAATTTGGTATTAATATATAAGTTGGTGACCGCAACACGGACGCGTGACGTAAATATATGAATTTTAAACATAGGGGCCACTTTTTGGGGGTAAACTAGAAAATTATGCCACCTATATCGTGTGACATATCAAATCAAAGGGCTTATTGTGAGGATCTTAAATATATATTTTTTTTAATTTTAAGTAAAATAGTTTAGAAGTTATTCAGGATAATAGGCGAAAAATGACCATTCCCCCCCCCCCCCTTATTTCCGAAACTACTTGGGCTAAAATTTTGAAAAAAATGCAGAAAATAGATCTTTGCCTATAGATTACAGGAAAATCTATAAGAAGTCTATAGTATTTATGGTAACCTAGTAAATTTTAGATAATCATGTACGGAACGGAACCCTCTCCACGCGAGTTTAACTCGCACTTTTGTCAATTAAACAACAAATGACAGAGATATAGTGCGTTGAAGTTCCGCGTGACGTCACGACTTTGTATACTTTTTAACATTAAGTGACGTCATGAGCCCCCACTCCCGAACTTTGATGCGTGTTATCTTTGTCAATTTTGATTGATTTGGTAAAGCAAAAAATACGTGTTCAATATTTTTTGATAATGTAACTGAAGGACTAATTAGAATTATTTTTTTTTTATCCAGGAAACATCCCTATTTAGACTGTAAGAACAAAGTCATTCGGTATATATTTGAATGTCCATCATCGATGATCGGCCGCTTTGGCCTCTGGCACGATACGAAGTTTTAAAAGCTTATGTATTCATTATGGGGTAGAACATGCAAAATATAGTACATATTCCCGTTTTTAATTAAAAAGAAGGAAGCTAACTCAGACTTGGCAGACCTTTGTAGGTCGATTCGACACTAAAACATCGACATTAACCACATCACTATTAAATATCATCCATACCTGGCAACACTTTCATCTGTCAATTTAGTTCGCCGTATTACGGATTCTAGTTTACTTCAACTTTATCCGTAACATATTTAACTGATGTCCCGTTTTGCCCAGGACGAGGAATCCTTCGACTTCGTGATCGAAGCGGGCGCCCTGATGCTGGCGGACAATGGCGTCTGCTGCATCGACGAGTTCGACAAGATGGACCTCGCCGACCAGGTCGCCATCCACGAGGCCATGGAGCAGCAGACCATCTCCATCGCCAAGGTAGCCACGTGGTCACATGCTACACTACCTTACTGCTCTCCTGCTCAAATTGTGTGCAGTACACCCAAACGCTATTATGGAAACTACATGTTTAAATATGAATAAGTAAATTTTTTGCATAGTTTAGTATTAGTTCCCTATTTTTTTTATAAATAACAATAATGAAACTACTAAAAATCTAAATACACGTATAATAGTCATCTGAATCCTCCGTCTGAAAGAAGATGTAGTGACAAAAATTGAGAAAGGTATGCTGAGATGGTTTGGCCATGTCGAGAGAATGAATGAAGAACGATTGACGAAAAAAGTGTATAAGGCGAGTGTGAATGAAAGGGTTCGAAGGGGTAGACCTAGGCGGACGTTTCGAGACCAAATCGGGGGCGTCTTGAAAAAAGGCCAGGTCAAGAGTACCCTAAACCGAAGAGCATGTATGAAGGGAATAATGAAAGTGGACGAAGCGAAACAAGTATGTAAGGATCGTAGCAAGTGGAAAGAAGTGGTCTCTGCCTACCCCTACGGGAAAGAGGCGTGATTACATGTATGTATGTATGTATGAATCCTCCGAAACACTTTGTGTGTTTATTACACGAGTTTCGCTGTCGATGACAATGTCTTAGTGTGCACGATAGTATTTATTGTCTTCTCTAAGAGGAATGTGAACCTACGGCTTTTCATACAAAATGCGATAACGATTTCCACCCGACCGCTGTTAACTGTTTTTAACCTTTTCTATGAATCTTTTTCACTATAATCAATAAATTTAGTTCTAATGTTGTTTTAGTATTCTCATACTAAACTAATTTCGGTCATTATTTGACTTTGTGAATCTGTAATCAATATTCAAACAACGTATAGACCTAGATTTTGTTACTGACAACGTATCAAAAATTTGTCACAATCAACAGGATTAAGGGGTAGAAATGGTTATCACCTTTTGTATGAAACGCCGTAGGTTCCTACTCCTCTTAATGGATTCTTAAATGCAGTTTTAATTCCTAGCGAAATAACTAATCAACACGACGCACCAATGTACACTGCGGATGTACAAACCTCTGAAGTAGCCGACGCCGCGTTCGGCTTAAGACGGCTTTTTGATGGCAGTACTGAATAAGAAAACTGGACGAACATTTTTTTTTTTATAGGCTGGAGTCCGCGCAACCCTGAACGCTCGCACATCTATACTGGCCGCAGCCAACCCGATCGGAGGCCGCTACGACCGAGCCAAGTCCCTCCAGCAGAACGTGGCTCTCAGCGCGCCCATCATGTCGCGATTCGATCTGTTCTTCATATTAATAGACGAGAGCAACGAAATGGTGGACTATGCGATTGCTAGAAAAATCGTGGACCTGCACTGTAATAAGGAGGAGAGTTACGACTGTGTTTATACGAGGGAGGATCTGCTGAGGTATATTGCGTTCGCGAAGAGTTTCAAGCCTATGATTACTGAGGTGAGTTGTAGCAATAACGTACCCCTTATTTTTATATTTGTAGTGCGGTTGGTAACCTAGAGGTCTAACGCGCGGTCTGTCGTGGAGGCCTCATGTACCACATTGAAATTTATATTTACCACGGTGTGCCGATAGTTTGTTAATAAACTGACTACCGGCTCATACACAAATTTATTAAAGCATTAGTTAAATTATGATAAATTAATATAAAAATTTCATTCAACAATAATATAAGAATACTCTTTTAAGTCGTTTAATTCTCTTAGACATAATAGCTTCATAAACCTTTTTTCCACAAAGTCATTCTACGAACTCAAAAAGTGGCAACATAGGATGACGTGTTTACCTAATAGTGCGATATAGCATCAAACAAATATGAATCTTAACTTGTATAGGATTAGGTTTGTTTCACTTTGAATGGTTAGTTGATGATATTTATTACGCAATATTGGTATGGGACGAAAAAGATGAATAATTATGCGTTTTACGAATCTAACTTCTAACAGCACATAATAAGGTTTATTGTAGTTTTGGGGGAATAAAAGGCTCCAAAGGCGTAGGAGGCTTACTAGTGAGCCTTGCCATCCATCTGGGATGTAATAAATAGTAGGAACGCTTGGAATCGAGATCCTTTTGGCTTTTGCGCTCGGCAACTATCGAAGTTCTCATGATACTGGGATCGCCGTATTTCGAGGCACGATACGTTTATTTGTAAAATGTAAGGATTAATTTCCAGTGATATTGTATTAAATAATTAATTGTTTGCTGTGGATAATTTATTAGATTTCTTTTGGTTTGAAACGAGGGGGATTTCCTGTAAAAATTACAAACATAGATTATTTTGAATTAGCTTTTAGTATTAATTATTCGGGTGATTTAAAAGAGCATAATATCGAAGTGCGGTGTGTACGCCTGAAAGTGGGTGAATTTTCTGAGTGAAAACCTCACGGAGACTACGAAGCTCGGGAGTTCCAGATTTAGGGGTTTGCTTGAGCCGGCGACCAATCAACTTATATCCTGGCCGGCGGAGGGCTGTTGATCTTAGACTCACTGTGCCTGGTATACGTAGACACTTAGAGCGGCGAGGTTCTAGCAAGTGAATCGAGCCAGGGTCTGGTGTCCAACGTTGACTACAGACAGTTCCTCATATCTATATATTTATATATAAACGAAATAGTAGGGCGTTTGTAATCCGTCCGGATTACAGACAAAAATCTTGCGTCTAGGGACACATAGGTATTCACAAGACGGACGCATCTTAACTGGCTAGTTCCTTAGAAAGTGCCACATTGCACCTCGTGGACTTTACACCAAACACCACGAATTTTGATTTTAACTGTGAGATCTGATCTCTAGTTTTGAGTCATCACAGAAGTTTACGGTTTCGCATACATGTTATGAACCGTAGGGCCTATTTAACCCCTTTGTTTCAGAGCCTAACTAATAAACAAATATTCTAAAACAATTAGATGATTGTTCTCAATGATACTGGGCGAAGCATATAGCAAGCCGGTGGCCTCATGCTCATAAGCTATCTACCTACCGAATTTGATGGAAATCGTTTTAGTAGATCTTAAGTTTTATGCATACATACATACGTAGATAAAGAGAGACAGACAAACAGGCAAAAATTCTAAAAATGATTGATTTGGTATCACTCAAATAGCCCGTCATGCTGTTTTTTTTTTTCAAAAGTGGTGTTATTACAGACACGACTTTTCTACCGATTTATTATATGTGAAGATTCTCGTACCAAATTCCATCCTTTAGATTACTTTTGTAAAGGTCCAATGTCTAAAATACTCAAATACGTAATTCATAATTTGAAAGCAACAACTTAAATATAATTTGTCACGATTCTATGTTCAAAAATTACAGTGCTCCCATAAACATTTGTAACCCCTATTTTATACCTTTAAGGGCAGATTTTTCAAAGTCCTTAAATTGTAATTCTTCAATTGTAACCAGCTATCATTATACCAAATTTTCATGGTTATAACTTCAAAAATGACGTACCTCCATACAAACTTTCATCTCCTATATATCTACCTTAGGGGATGAATTTTGAAATAAATATTATCCTAATGTGATTCCATATCATAAACTATATCCACACCAAATTGCATGAAAATCTGTCCAGTAGCTTTAGCGTGATTGGAGCACAAATTAAACGACAGACAGACAAGTTTTTTTTTTAAGGTGTTTCGGCATCTCCTAAACGCCTAATTCCCAAATATATCATTATTTTTTATATCTTTCATGTACAAAATCGACTTCGTTAGTCTTTTATAGTATAGATGATACTATGATATTAATATAAATGCGAAGGTTCGTGTGTGTGTGTATTTGTAGGGTTATTACAACTCAGCTCCGTAACAGCTGAACGGATTTAAATGAAATGTTGTTATATAGTTGCGTCTTTTCCGAAACCTAAGGTTTCGGAAAAGACATTTATCCCGGAAAATTCAAAAATTCCCTAGGCAATAACTATAACAGAATTTCATGCGGACGAAGTCGCAGACAGAAGTAGAACTAAATTAATGTAAGGATGTAGGTAGTACGAGAGTTTATGACATCCAGGGTAGAGGGCTTTAGATATTGAATGGAGTCCTTAACTTCGATATATAGGGTGTTCAATTTGTTTGGTCAGGAAGCGGGTAAGCTGCTGGTGGAGTACTACACGACGCTTCGGCAGCGGGACAGTGGCGCGGCCGGCGGCGGCGCGTGGCGCATCACGGCGCGCCAGCTGGAGTCCATGATCCGGCTCGCCGAGGCGCTCGCCAAGATGCACTGCAGCGGCCACGTGCAGCCCCGGCACGTGCAGGAGGCCCACAGGTACTGTATTACACGACGCTCCGGCAGCGCGACAGTGGCGCATCACGGCGCGCCAGCTGGAGTCCATGATCCGGCTCGCCGAGGCGCTCGCCAAGATGCACTGCAGCGGCCACGTGCAGCCCCGGCACGTGCAGGAGGCCCACAGGTACTGTACTACACGACGCTCCGGCAGCGCGACAGTGGCGCATCACGGCGCGCCAGCTGGAGTCCATGATCCGGCTCGCCGAGGCGCTCGCCAAGATGCACTGCAGCGGCCACGTGCAGCCCCGGCACGTGCAGGAGGCCCACAGGTACTGTATTACACGACGCTCCGGCAGCGCGACAGTGGCGCATCACGGCGCGCCAGCTGGAGTCCATGATCCGGCTCGCCGAGGCGCTCGCCAAGATGCACTGCAGCGGCCACGTGCAGCCCCGGCACGTGCAGGAGGCCCACAGGTACTGTATTACACGACGCTCCGGCAGCGCGACAGTGGCGCATCACGGCGCGCCAGCTGGAGTCCATGATCCGGCTCGCCGAGGCGCTCGCCAAGATGCACTGCAGCGGCCACGTGCAGCCCCGGCACGTGCAGGAGGCCCACAGGTACTGTACTACACGACGCTCCGGCAGCGCGACAGTGGCGCATCACGGCGCGCCAGCTGGAGTCCATGATCCGGCTCGCCGAGGCGCTCGCCAAGATGCACTGCAGCGGCCACGTGCAGCCCCGGCACGTGCAGGAGGCCCACAGGTACTGTACTACACGACGCTCCGGCAGCGCGACAGTGGCGCATCACGGCGCGCCAGCTGGAGTCCATGATCCGGCTCGCCGAGGCGCTCGCCAAGATGCACTGCAGCGGCCACGTGCAGCCCCGGCACGTGCAGGAGGCCCACAGGTACTGTACTACACGACGCTCCGGCAGCGCGACAGTGGCGCATCACGGCGCGCCAGCTGGAGTCCATGATCCGGCTCGCCGAGGCGCTCGCCAAGATGCACTGCAGCGGCCACGTGCAGCCCCGGCACGTGCAGGAGGCCCACAGGTACTGTACTACACGACGCTCCGGCAGCGCGACAGTGGCGCATCACGGCGCGCCAGCTGGAGTCCATGATCCGGCTCGCCGAGGCGCTCGCCAAGATGCACTGCAGCGGCCACGTGCAGCCCCGGCACGTGCAGGAGGCCCACAGGTACTGTACTACACGACGCTCCGGCAGCGCGACAGTGGCGCATCACGGCGCGCCAGCTGGAGTCCATGATCCGGCTCGCCGAGGCGCTCGCCAAGATGCACTGCAGCGGCCACGTGCAGCCCCGGCACGTGCAGGAGGCCCACAGGTACTGTACTACACGACGCTCCGGCAGCGCGACAGTGGCGCATCACGGCGCGCCAGCTGGAGTCCATGATCCGGCTCGCCGAGGCGCTCGCCAAGATGCACTGCAGCGGCCACGTGCAGCCCCGGCACGTGCAGGAGGCCCACAGGTACTGTATTACACGACGCTCCGGCAGCGCGACAGTGGCGCATCACGGCGCGCCAGCTGGAGTCCATGATCCGGCTCGCCGAGGCGCTCGCCAAGATGCACTGCAGCGGCCACGTGCAGCCCCGGCACGTGCAGGAGGCCCACAGGTACTGTACTACACGACGCTCCGGCAGCGCGACAGTGGCGCATCACGGCGCGCCAGCTGGAGTCCATGATCCGGCTCGCCGAGGCGCTCGCCAAGATGCACTGCAGCGGCCACGTGCAGCCCCGGCACGTGCAGGAGGCCCACAGGTACTGTACTACACGACGCTCCGGCAGCGCGACAGTGGCGCATCACGGCGCGCCAGCTGGAGTCCATGATCCGGCTCGCCGAGGCGCTCGCCAAGATGCACTGCAGCGGCCACGTGCAGCCCCGGCACGTGCAGGAGGCCCACAGGTACTGTACTACACGACGCTCCGGCAGCGCGACAGTGGCGCATCACGGCGCGCCAGCTGGAGTCCATGATCCGGCTCGCCGAGGCGCTCGCCAAGATGCACTGCAGCGGCCACGTGCAGCCCCGGCACGTGCAGGAGGCCCACAGGTACTGTACTACACGACGCTCCGGCAGCGCGACAGTGGCGCATCACGGCGCGCCAGCTGGAGTCCATGATCCGGCTCGCCGAGGCGCTCGCCAAGATGCACTGCAGCGGCCACGTGCAGCCCCGGCACGTGCAGGAGGCCCACAGGTACTGTACTACACGACGCTCCGGCAGCGCGACAGTGGCGCATCACGGCGCGCCAGCTGGAGTCCATGATCCGGCTCGCCGAGGCGCTCGCCAAGATGCACTGCAGCGGCCACGTGCAGCCCCGGCACGTGCAGGAGGCCCACAGGTACTGTACTACACGACGCTCCGGCAGCGCGACAGTGGCGCATCACGGCGCGCCAGCTGGAGTCCATGATCCGGCTCGCCGAGGCGCTCGCCAAGATGCACTGCAGCGGCCACGTGCAGCCCCGGCACGTGCAGGAGGCCCACAGGTACTGTACTACACGACGCTCCGGCAGCGCGACAGTGGCGCATCACGGCGCGCCAGCTGGAGTCCATGATCCGGCTCGCCGAGGCGCTCGCCAAGATGCACTGCAGCGGCCACGTGCAGCCCCGGCACGTGCAGGAGGCCCACAGGTACTGTACTACACGACGCTCCGGCAGCGCGACAGTGGCGCATCACGGCGCGCCAGCTGGAGTCCATGATCCGGCTCGCCGAGGCGCTCGCCAAGATGCACTGCAGCGGCCACGTGCAGCCCCGGCACGTGCAGGAGGCCCACAGGTACTGTACTACACGACGCTCCGGCAGCGCGACAGTGGCGCATCACGGCGCGCCAGCTGGAGTCCATGATCCGGCTCGCCGAGGCGCTCGCCAAGATGCACTGCAGCGGCCACGTGCAGCCCCGGCACGTGCAGGAGGCCCACAGGTACTGTACTACACGACGCTCCGGCAGCGCGACAGTGGCGCATCACGGCGCGCCAGCTGGAGTCCATGATCCGGCTCGCCGAGGCGCTCGCCAAGATGCACTGCAGCGGCCACGTGCAGCCCCGGCACGTGCAGGAGGCCCACAGGTACTGTACTACACGACGCTCCGGCAGCGCGACAGTGGCGCATCACGGCGCGCCAGCTGGAGTCCATGATCCGGCTCGCCGAGGCGCTCGCCAAGATGCACTGCAGCGGCCACGTGCAGCCCCGGCACGTGCAGGAGGCCCACAGGTACTGTACTACACGACGCTCCGGCAGCGCGACAGTGGCGCATCACGGCGCGCCAGCTGGAGTCCATGATCCGGCTCGCCGAGGCGCTCGCCAAGATGCACTGCAGCGGCCACGTGCAGCCCCGGCACGTGCAGGAGGCCCACAGGTACTGTACTACACGACGCTCCGGCAGCGCGACAGTGGCGCATCACGGCGCGCCAGCTGGAGTCCATGATCCGGCTCGCCGAGGCGCTCGCCAAGATGCACTGCAGCGGCCACGTGCAGCCCCGGCACGTGCAGGAGGCCCACAGGTACTGTACTACACGACGCTCCGGCAGCGCGACAGTGGCGCATCACGGCGCGCCAGCTGGAGTCCATGATCCGGCTCGCCGAGGCGCTCGCCAAGATGCACTGCAGCGGCCACGTGCAGCCCCGGCACGTGCAGGAGGCCCACAGGTACTGTACTACACGACGCTCCGGCAGCGCGACAGTGGCGCATCACGGCGCGCCAGCTGGAGTCCATGATCCGGCTCGCCGAGGCGCTCGCCAAGATGCACTGCAGCGGCCACGTGCAGCCCCGGCACGTGCAGGAGGCCCACAGGTACTGTACTACACGACGCTCCGGCAGCGCGACAGTGGCGCATCACGGCGCGCCAGCTGGAGTCCATGATCCGGCTCGCCGAGGCGCTCGCCAAGATGCACTGCAGCGGCCACGTGCAGCCCCGGCACGTGCAGGAGGCCCACAGGTACTGTACTACACGACGCTCCGGCAGCGCGACAGTGGCGCATCACGGCGCGCCAGCTGGAGTCCATGCTCCGGCTCGCCGAGGCGCTCGCCAAGATGCACTGCAGCGGCCACGTGCAGCCCCGGCACGTGCAGGAGGCCCACAGGTACTGTACTACACGACGCTCCGGCAGCGCGACAGTGGCGCATCACGGCGCGCCAGCTGGAGTCCATGATCCGGCTCGCCGAGGCGCTCGCCAAGATGCACTGCAGCGGCCACGTGCAGCCCCGGCACGTGCAGGAGGCCCACAGGTACTGTACTACACGACGCTCCGGCAGCGCGACAGTGGCGCATCACGGCGCGCCAGCTGGAGTCCATGATCCGGCTCGCCGAGGCGCTCGCCAAGATGCACTGCAGCGGCCACGTGCAGCCCCGGCACGTGCAGGAGGCCCACAGGTACTGTATTACACGACGCTCCGGCAGCGCGACAGTGGCGCATCACGGCGCGCCAGCTGGAGTCCATGATCCGGCTCGCCGAGGCGCTCGCCAAGATGCACTGCAGCGGCCACGTGCAGCCCCGGCACGTGCAGGAGGCCCACAGGTACTGTACTACACGACGCTCCGGCAGCGCGACAGTGGCGCATCACGGCGCGCCAGCTGGAGTCCATGATCCGGCTCGCCGAGGCGCTCGCCAAGATGCACTGCAGCGGCCACGTGCAGCCCCGGCACGTGCAGGAGGCCCACAGGTACTGTACTACACGACGCTCCGGCAGCGCGACAGTGGCGCATCACGGCGCGCCAGCTGGAGTCCATGATCCGGCTCGCCGAGGCGCTCGCCAAGATGCACTGCAGCGGCCACGTGCAGCCCCGGCACGTGCAGGAGGCCCACAGGTACTGTACTACACGACGCTCCGGCAGCGCGACAGTGGCGCATCACGGCGCGCCAGCTGGAGTCCATGATCCGGCTCGCCGAGGCGCTCGCCAAGATGCACTGCAGCGGCCACGTGCAGCCCCGGCACGTGCAGGAGGCCCACAGGTACTGTACTACACGACGCTCCGGCAGCGCGACAGTGGCGCATCACGGCGCGCCAGCTGGAGTCCATGATCCGGCTCGCCGAGGCGCTCGCCAAGATGCACTGCAGCGGCCACGTGCAGCCCCGGCACGTGCAGGAGGCCCACAGGTACTGTACTACACGACGCTCCGGCAGCGCGACAGTGGCGCATCACGGCGCGCCAGCTGGAGTCCATGATCCGGCTCGCCGAGGCGCTCGCCAAGATGCACTGCAGCGGCCACGTGCAGCCCCGGCACGTGCAGGAGGCCCACAGGTACTGTACTACACGACGCTCCGGCAGCGCGACAGTGGCGCATCACGGCGCGCCAGCTGGAGTCCATGATCCGGCTCGCCGAGGCGCTCGCCAAGATGCACTGCAGCGGCCACGTGCAGCCCCGGCACGTGCAGGAGGCCCACAGGTACTGTATTACACGACGCTCCGGCAGCGCGACAGTGGCGCATCACGGCGCGCCAGCTGGAGTCCATGATCCGGCTCGCCGAGGCGCTCGCCAAGATGCACTGCAGCGGCCACGTGCAGCCCCGGCACGTGCAGGAGGCCCACAGGTACTGTACTACACGACGCTCCGGCAGCGCGACAGTGGCGCATCACGGCGCGCCAGCTGGAGTCCATGATCCGGCTCGCCGAGGCGCTCGCCAAGATGCACTGCAGCGGCCACGTGCAGCCCCGGCACGTGCAGGAGGCCCACAGGTACTGTATTACACGACGCTCCGGCAGCGCGACAGTGGCGCATCACGGCGCGCCAGCTGGAGTCCATGATCCGGCTCGCCGAGGCGCTCGCCAAGATGCACTGCAGCGGCCACGTGCAGCCCCGGCACGTGCAGGAGGCCCACAGGTACTGTATTACACGACGCTCCGGCAGCGCGACAGTGGCGCATCACGGCGCGCCAGCTGGAGTCCATGATCCGGCTCGCCGAGGCGCTCGCCAAGATGCACTGCAGCGGCCACGTGCAGCCCCGGCACGTGCAGGAGGCCCACAGGTACTGTATTACACGACGCTCCGGCAGCGCGACAGTGGCGCATCACGGCGCGCCAGCTGGAGTCCATGATCCGGCTCGCCGAGGCGCTCGCCAAGATGCACTGCAGCGGCCACGTGCAGCCCCGGCACGTGCAGGAGGCCCACAGGTACTGTATTACACGACGCTCCGGCAGCGCGACAGTGGCGCATCACGGCGCGCCAGCTGGAGTCCATGATCCGGCTCGCCGAGGCGCTCGCCAAGATGCACTGCAGCGGCCACGTGCAGCCCCGGCACGTGCAGGAGGCCCACAGGTACTGTATTACGCGACGCTCCGGCAGCGCGACAGTGGCGCATCACGGCGCGCCAGCTGGAGTCCATGATCCGGCTCGCCGAGGCGCTCGCCAAGATGCACTGCAGCGGCCACGTGCAGCCCCGGCACGTGCAGGAGGCCCACAGGTACTGTATTACACGACGCTCCGGCAGCGCGACAGTGGCGCATCACGGCGCGCCAGCTGGAGTCCATGATCCGGCTCGCCGAGGCGCTCGCCAAGATGCACTGCAGCGGCCACGTGCAGCCCCGGCACGTGCAGGAGGCCCACAGGTACTGTATTACACGACGCTCCGGCAGCGCGACAGTGGCGCATCACGGCGCGCCAGCTGGAGTCCATGATCCGGCTCGCCGAGGCGCTCGCCAAGATGCACTGCAGCGGCCACGTGCAGCCCCGGCACGTGCAGGAGGCCCACAGGTACTGTATTACACGACGCTCCGGCAGCGCGACAGTGGCGCATCACGGCGCGCCAGCTGGAGTCCATGATCCGGCTCGCCGAGGCGCTCGCCAAGATGCACTGCAGCGGCCACGTGCAGCCCCGGCACGTGCAGGAGGCCCACAGGTACTGTATTACACGACGCTCCGGCAGCGCGACAGTGGCGCATCACGGCGCGCCAGCTGGAGTCCATGATCCGGCTCGCCGAGGCGCTCGCCAAGATGCACTGCAGCGGCCACGTGCAGCCCCGGCACGTGCAGGAGGCCCACAGGTACTGTATTACACGACGCTCCGGCAGCGCGACAGTGGCGCATCACGGCGCGCCAGCTGGAGTCCATGATCCGGCTCGCCGAGGCGCTCGCCAAAATGCACTGCAGCGGCCACGTGCAGCCCCGGCACGTGCAGGAGGCCCACAGGTACTGTATTACACGACGCTCCGGCAGCGCGACAGTGGCGCATCACGGCGCGCCAGCTGGAGTCCATGATCCGGCTCGCCGAGGCGCTCGCCAAGATGCACTGCAGCGGCCACGTGCAGCCCCGGCACGTGCAGGAGGCCCACAGGTACTGTATTACACGACGCTCCGGCAGCGCGACAGTGGCGCATCACGGCGCGCCAGCTGGAGTCCATGATCCGGCTCGCCGAGGCGCTCGCCAAGATGCACTGCAGCGGCCACGTGCAGCCCCGGCACGTGCAGGAGGCCCACAGGTACTGTATTACACGACGCTCCGGCAGCGCGACAGTGGCGCATCACGGCGCGCCAGCTGGAGTCCATGATCCGGCTCGCCGAGGCGCTCGCCAAGATGCACTGCAGCGGCCACGTGCAGCCCCGGCACGTGCAGGAGGCCCACAGGTACTGTATTACACGACGCTCCGGCAGCGCGACAGTGGCGCATCACGGCGCGCCAGCTGGAGTCCATGATCCGGCTCGCCGAGGCGCTCGCCAAGATGCACTGCAGCGGCCACGTGCAGCCCCGGCACGTGCAGGAGGCCCACAGGTACTGTATTACACGACGCTCCGGCAGCGCGACAGTGGCGCATCACGGCGCGCCAGCTGGAGTCCATGATCCGGCTCGCCGAGGCGCTCGCCAAGATGCACTGCAGCGGCCACGTGCAGCCCCGGCACGTGCAGGAGGCCCACAGGTACTGTATTACACGACGCTCCGGCAGCGCGACAGTGGCGCATCACGGCGCGCCAGCTGGAGTCCATGATCCGGCTCGCCGAGGCGCTCGCCAAGATGCACTGCAGCGGCCACGTGCAGCCCCGGCACGTGCAGGAGGCCCACAGGTACTGTATTACACGACGCTCCGGCAGCGCGACAGTGGCGCATCACGGCGCGCCAGCTGGAGTCCATGATCCGGCTCGCCGAGGCGCTCGCCAAGATGCACTGCAGCGGCCACGTGCAGCCCCGGCACGTGCAGGAGGCCCACAGGTACTGTATTACACGACGCTCCGGCAGCGCGACAGTGGCGCATCACGGCGCGCCAGCTGGAGTCCATGATCCGGCTCGCCGAGGCGCTCGCCAAGATGCACTGCAGCGGCCACGTGCAGCCTCGGCACGTGCAGGAGGCCCACAGGTACTGTACTACACGACGCTCCGGCAGCGCGACAGTGGCGCATCACGGCGCGCCAGCTGGAGTCCATGATCCGGCTCGCCGAGGCGCTCGCCAAGATGCACTGCAGCGGCCACGTGCAGCCCCGGCACGTGCAGGAGGCCCACAGGTACTGTACTACACGACGCTCCGGCAGCGCGACAGTGGCGCATCACGGCGCGCCAGCTGGAGTCCATGATCCGGCTCGCCGAGGCGCTCGCCAAGATGCACTGCAGCGGCCACGTGCAGCCTCGGCACGTGCAGGAGGCCCACAGGTACTGTACTACACGACGCTCCGGCAGCGCGACAGTGGCGCATCACGGCGCGCCAGCTGGAGTCCATGATCCGGCTCGCCGAGGCGCTCGCCAAGATGCACTGCAGCGGCCACGTGCAGCCCCGGCACGTGCAGGAGGCCCACAGGTACTGTACTACACGACGCTCCGGCAGCGCGACAGTGGCGCATCACGGCGCGCCAGCTGGAGTCCATGATCCGGCTCGCCGAGGCGCTCGCCAAGATGCACTGCAGCGGCCACGTGCAGCCCCGGCACGTGCAGGAGGCCCACAGGTACTGTACTACACGACGCTCCGGCAGCGCGACAGTGGCGCATCACGGCGCGCCAGCTGGAGTCCATGATCCGGCTCGCCGAGGCGCTCGCCAAGATGCACTGTGCGGCCACGTGCAGCCCCGGCACGTGCAGGAGGCCCACAGGTACTGTACTACACGACGCTCCGGCAGCGTGACAGTGGCGCGTCACGGCGCGCCAGCTGGAGTCCATGATCCGGCTCGCCGAGGCGCTCGCCAAGATGCACTGCAGCGGCCACGTGCAGCCCCGGCACGTGCAGGAGGCCCACAGGTACTGTACTACACGACGCTCCGGCAGCGCGACAGTGGCGCATCACGGCGCGCCAGCTGGAGTCCATGATCCGGCTCGCCGAGGCGCTCGCCAAGATGCACTGCAGCGGCCACGTGCAGCCCCGGCACGTGCAGGAGGCCCACAGGTACTGTACTACACTACGCTCCGGCAGCGCGACAGTGGCGCATCACGGCGCGCCAGCTGGAGTCCATGATCCGGCTCGCCGAGGCGCTCGCCAAGATGCACTGCAGCGGCCACGTGCAGCCCCGGCACGTGCAGGAGGCCCACAGATACTGTACTACACGACGCTCCGGCAGCGCGACAGTGGCGCATCACGGCGCGCCAGCTGGAGTCCATGATCCGGCTCGCCGAGGCGCTCGCCAAGATGCACTGCAGCGGCCACGTGCAGCCCCGGCACGTGCAGGAGGCCCACAGGTACTGTACTACACGACGCTCCGGCAGCGTGACAGTGGCGCGTCACGGCGCGCCAGCTGGAGTCCATGATCCGGCTCGCCGAGGCGCTCGCCAAGATGCACTGCAGCGGCCACGTGCAGCTCCGGCACGTGCAGGAGGCCCACAGGTACTGTACTACACGACGCTCCGGCAGCGCGACAGTGGCGCATCACGGCGCGCCAGCTGGAATCCATGATCCGGCTCGCCGAGGCGCTCGCCAAGATGCACTGCAGCGGCCACGTGCAGCCCCGGCACGTGCAGGAGGCCCACAGGTACTGTACTACACGACGCTCCGGCAGCGCGACAGTGGCGCATCACGGCGCGCCAGCTGGAGTCCATGATCCGGCTCGCCGAGGCGCTCGCCAAGATGCACTGCAGCGGCCACGTGCTGCCCCGGCACGTGCAGGAGGCCCACAGGTACTGTACTACACGACGCTCCGGCAGCGTGACAGTGGCGCGTCACGGCGCGCCAGCTGGAGTCCATGATCCGGCTCGCCGAGGCGCTCGCCAAAATGCACTGCAGCGGCCACGTGCAGCCCCGGCACGTGCAGGAGGCCCACAGGTACTGTACTACACGACGCTCCGGCAGCGTGACAGTGGCGCATCACGGCGCGCCAGCTGGAGTCCATGATCCGGCTCGCCGAGGCGCTCGCCAAGATGCACTGCAGCGGCCACGTGCAGCCCCGGCACGTGCAGGAGGCCCACAGGTACTGTACTACACGACGCTCCGGCAGCGTGACAGTGGCGCGTCACGGCGCGCCAGCTGGAGTCCATGATCCGGCTCGCCGAGGCGCTCGCCAAGATGCACTGCAGCGGCCACGTGCAGCCCCGGCACGTGCAGGAGGCCCACAGGTACTGTACTACACGACGCTCCGGCAGCGTGACAGTGGCGCATCACGGCGCGCCAGCTGGAGTCAATGATCCGGCTCGCCGAGGCGCTCGCCAAGATGCACTGCAGCGGCCACGTGCAGCCCCGGCACGTGCAGGGGGCCCACAGGTACTGTACTACACGACGCTCCGGCAGCGTGACAGTGGCGCATCACGGCGCGCCAGCTGGAGTCCATGATCCGGCTCGCCGAGGCGCTCGCCAAGATGCACTGCAGCGGCCACGTGCAGCCCCGGCACGTGCAGGAGGCCCACAGGTACTGTACTACACGACGCTCCGGCAGCGCGACAGCGGCGCATCACGGCTACAGCTGACTGTGGCGTTCAAAAGGTTAAACACTTCAAATCTCATCTCTTTTACAGATTGCTGAATAAGTCCATAATCCGCGTGGAGCAGCCGGATATACACTTGGACGAGGATGAGCCCCAATACGAGCCCAGCATGGACGTGGATCAGGACTTACCCAACGGGACTGGCACCACAGGTATATCACCGACCATTCGGCTTAGTGGTTCTGTTATACTCCAAAACTATAGGTCGCGGATTCCATTCCCGTCATAATCAGATACTCGTATCATAATATACTTTATCTACACCCATATCATAAAACCTACATAATGTATTCAAAAACCGTAGGAAATTACCAGCATTATTACAAACAATTTCACTAGGAGGTGTGGTAGTAGATAAAATCTGTACTGTAATGTTATTACAGTATCAATTTTTGTAACGTTATGAGTTTAAATTTGGAACAGCTGTCAAACCTCAAGTGGGTCACTATTCTAGTATCCATAGATATTAAAACAGTTATCGATACGAAACTACAAATCAGTATTTTTTTTAAATATAAACCGCACGACATTTGATCTCGAGTGACATGAGAATAGGGACTTCATTCGTTTGTCTATGATTTAATAAAACATTCGTCTTGACGGAGGATCGAATTGCTGCCATTACTGTTATCATTTCATCATTCTTGTTAGTTTTTTGTTGTTTGTAAAAAGTTGTTTGTAACTTACATTTTAGTTAAAAATATGAATAGTAATGACTCTGAGAATGATGTGAAAACTCCGCCGGATATCGTAAATGCAGCCACAATTGCAACAAATAACTTGTTTCCAGGAAATATTGTTTCTAAACACATCATGGAGGATTTATAATATGTGTGTTGATAAAGTTATGTATGCAACTGCGATCTTAGTATGAAACTCGCCGGTCGGCTCGTTTCATAAACCCGCACTGGTATTTTAAGGCTTGTCATTATGCAACCGTTGCATAAACTACTATTGTATTTGACTTAGGGTGTAGCCCATCAGAACTCCAATAATAATAAAAATGTTTTTTTAGAAACCCCAGTGACCGGAGATTCAGGCAAGAAGAAGTTAACGCTTTCCTTTGAGGAATACAAGACTCTAAGTGACATGTTGGTCGTTTTCATGAGGAAGGAAGAGGCCGAGGCTGAAACTAGAGGTAACTTAGTTATTTTAGTCCACAGATAAAATATACGAAAGAAATTGTCAAACTTATCTTCATTGGTTAGGTGCACAGTGTGAAAAGAACGTAACGTAATTTTAACTGTTTAAACAAAATGAGAATGACAGTCAGTTGCGTAAGCGTCTTTACAAGATTTTTTTATAGATCAACATCTATAAGACATTTTACTACCGCCGACTGTTGCCTTTCAACACGAGATTACGTTTAACCTTTTGACCGCCAAGCATGTCTGAGAAGTAACACGAATTTCAACTTTAAGTCAAGGTAATGAAAGACTTTTTTACTCTGTATCCGCTGACGGCTGCAGCCGACTGGGGCGGTCAAAAGGTTAAATTAGTTGCGTTTAACACACGCTTAAAAAGTAGGATGCGTGAATTCTAAATGCTCGTTACCAAGCAAAGTCAGAATTAAATTGTTTATGGCTATGTAACCTTGTACACGTTTTATAATGTAACTACTGGACCCGCTACAACTTCGCCCGCGGTATTTGCCATTCAAACTGTATCACCCCTTTTCACCCCTTTAGGGATGGAATTTCAAAAAATCCCTCCTTAGTGCACCTCTAGGGTACTCGAGGAACATCTCCTCCAATCGGGTCGCCACCTTCCCTAAAACATGGTTGAGGGAGACGATGGCTGAGATACGCGTCATACTCGTGAACGGGTGCTGTCTGTGGGGTCCGGACGGTTCATGCTCGCAAGGACCATTTAAATTGGTTAGTGTTTAATTTATTAGTTTTGTGCGATATCTGAACCTGACTAGAGAGACTTCATAGTGTTCTCTATACTATATTTGATACTTTTTCATATTCGTATATTTGTATTGTTAGGACATGAAATGTTATATTTCAAATTGTTTCTTTTGATATTTGGAGACCTTACATCTCCATCTTTATACTTGACCGTGGAGACTGTCTACACCTCCATTTAACCTAGATTAATCTATTTAGATGTTTCTTTGCTTCAATTTTTATTTTATTATTATGACCCTTAGAGACTTTTTACATCTCTAAGTCACTTAACTTTTCCAGACGTGGAGACTATACATCTCCCTTATTAGTTATTTATTAGAATTAATTTGTACCCATTAGGTTTTTATGTGGCACATTTTGTTTTAGTTTTTAGATAAAACTGTACTGCCAAAGTTGAAAAAAGACTTACCTACTGCTGAGTTTCTTGCGGCGTTTCTTCTCAGCAGATGTCACCTTTCGAAGCGCTGGTAGATTCAGACATGTAAAAGAGCCCAGGTGGCCTACTTGCAAAATAAATATTTTCATTTTCATTTTCATTTTCATTTTCAATCAAATAGCTAGGGAGCTGGGTGGCAAAATTTCTATATGATTTGTTCGCTTGGCAGACCTGAATTGTTCGATTAATGACAATTTACAGAACCACAGAAAAATAGTCTGCCACCATGGTAGGGCAGCGTTTTCAATTGACAGCGTTTTAAAAAATAAAAAAAAAACGGTTTGCTAAATCATTTGTTCGTGTCTGCCTCTTGGACTGATGGTCAAAATCATCCTCAAAACGATGAACATCGAAGAGGCAGACGTGCAGGGCTCTGCTTTATAACGGGACGTAGTTGCAAAAATGTAAATGAAAAAAACTATGCTAAATCATTTCTTCGTCGTTCACGTTGGGTCCATTCGTTGTTGGCAGACGTCTAGGTCGCTGATTTTTTTATGTACGATTTTTTAAAGTTGTAATTCAAAAACGCAGGGACACACAACTTTCATTTACTGGACCAAATCGATTTGTATTGACATAAACTTGCATCCCTATCAATATGAAAGACGAACAAATCATAAACCAAAATGGCACCCAGCTCCCTAACTAATACCTAGGAGCACCTGTTTAGGCTGTGCGTGTCTATAAGGGAGTCACGGTACTGTTTTATATGTATTGATTTCTCCACCTGCAGGCGAAGAAAGCTCCGGCATGCATAAGAGCGCAGTGGTGAGCTGGTATTTGGAGCAGCTCGTGTCCCAGGGAACCATCGAGAATGAGGACGAGCTACTCGAGAGGAAAACACTCGTCGAGAAGGTCATCGACCGGCTCATGTACCATGTAAGTCTGTTCTCATCACACACCGTATATCCTAAACCAGGGGTCGGCAAATTGCGGACCGCGGGCCGCATCCGGACCGCCGACCCCTTTTTGCGGACCGCGCAAACATCAACTTGCACTACAAAATGCAAGGATTTAATGTCAATAGCTTGCGCCAATTTTCATCCTAACTTCAGACAGATAGTCCGCAACACAAAATGTCATTTTTCTCATTGATATGTACAAAATACTTTTCTTATTTCCGTACCTAATTACATTTGTTTAATAAATATATTTTTTCTATAAAATGTTGTGCGGACCACGATGGTCATTTCATTTCTTAAAACGGACCCCGAGCGAAACTAATTGGTGACTCCTGTCCTAAACACACCGCTTAGCCACACTATAATAAACTAAACAGTATTTTGTCTCGGCAGTGTCCTCGAAATAATTACCTACGGCCGCTCGGAATGTAAACACGCAGTAGGGCTGCCCGCCGACTGTCTTTCTTGGGTTACGTATTTGATAATGCTATATTGAATTGTCGTAGTATATTTTCATGAAATATTACTTCAAATCTTGTAACTTTAAATTTTAATTTTACCACATGGTTCATATTTCTAGTTTCAAAAGTGAGTCAGTATGGAGTAAAAAAAATGCATTTAAAGCATTTTGAATTTAAAATATCAAGAATATGAAAAATTCTCGTGCCATAATATTTACGTAAATAAATTCATGGGAACATCTCGCACTATCCACGTGCGTACCCGACCGCGGCGCACTCGCGACTGTTGTGTACCGAAGTTTCCCGAGATTTCGAAGCGCGTCGTTTCGGCCGTTTGTATGAAGATGGAATACTGTATACTTGATGATACTGTGGCTTAGCTTGACTTTTACTAGCAAATAAAGTGCAAGGATTTAATGGCTAATGTTGGCAGCGGGGATCGCGCGGTTATACGGTCTATAGAATATGTGGTCTGTGGTTCTCATTGAATCGTCCATGCCGCCAATTTCCTCCATTCTCATCTGCAGGAAACTGGTTTTCAATTACTGCTTTTATGACTTCTTGTTGCATGTCAACCAGTAATGATATCATTTCTGCGTTATGATTACAAAGTAACAATTGAACTCCATATTATATAAAGTGAATTCATCCTTACTTATCATACTTGATAAACAAGTTTCTAACCTCAAAATGCAACATTTATAAACATTAAGCATCCGGAGATAATATTTCAGACTTCACTTTGCAAATTTTTTATCTAGGATTGCTTTACTTAGGATAAAATAACGGATTCACCCTAAAAAAGTACATTTTGAGGTTATAAACTTGTTTACCAAATAAGATAAGTAAGGATGAATTCACTTTATGTATAAGCTCAAAAGAGTCGAGACAGTTTTGCGTATTCGAAGGTCTTATCTAATTTTTAATGCCATAAATAATTATGTTCATATTTCATTCCATGTTGAGATTTTTGAGTGCGTCTTATGTTTTACATGGACTAGTACATCCAGTACATAGACTGTTTTCTTTTTTCACAGGACCAAGTAATCATCCCCCTGTCGACTACCGGACTCAAAAGCACGCAGAAGTCCTCAGAGCAAGAAGTTGAAGACGATCCGTTGCTTGTCGTGCATCCCAACTATGTCGTCGATACGTAATACTATTACGTACGATACTAAGTGTAGCGCGTTTTATAATAAAATCATTTTCACCCGATGTGTTGTTTTTTTTTAATGTCAATTGACTGACAAACGAGCTGACGCCCCACCTGATGGAAAGTGGTCACCGCCGCCCATGGACATCTGCAACACCAGAGGTGCTGCCAATGCGTTGCCAGCCTAGGGAGGATGGGGAATGGGGATGGGATGGGGATGAGGGAATAGGCCTCCGGATCTCGTCACTCACCGTACTGAAACGCAAAAGCAAGCTATTACTTTACGCCGATATTCTGTGTGAGTGTGGTACTACCCCGGTCGAGTCGGCCCATTCGAACAGTAATCATCTAGTGAATAGTGAGTGAGTATTTATGGTAGGAAGTCTGGCTATTCACTCCGCACTTTAGGTGAGCTCGGAGCTATATATATAATCGCAGTAGGTTGCCACTCGTCCACTCGCTGGGTGATTCGCGCGTCGTTGTCGTTGGATGACGGTAAGGGCAAATATTTGTGTGATGAGCAAGAATGTTTGTTCCCGAGTCTTAGATGTATCCTATGTATTTAAGTATTTATTTATCTATATAAGTATGTACATCGTCGTCTAGCACCCATAACACGCCTTTAGAGTTTAATTTGGGACTATTAGATCGATTTGTATAAATATTGTCCCCTGATTTGTTATTATTATTATGACGCGGATAAAAACTGACAACCCTAGCGTACACGAAAGAGCGCGTTTTATGCGACAGAGAGAGAAGGCATGATTAGGCATATTTTCGTACCTAAACACCGGTTTTGTTAGAGAGATTCTATACGTTAGTATACCTCGCCCGTTGTAAAAAGAGCGCTGACGGCCATATAAAATGTATCACCGTCGGCGCTCTTTTTACAACGGGCGAGGTATACTATTATCTACATACATATACATTATATGTATGTAGATAATAGTATACCTCGCCCGTTGTAAAAAGAGCGCCGACCACAGAACACAGAAAGAGGTTAGAAAGGCCGTCTGCCATAATTCGTACCGAAACCGCTGTCGCCGAAGCATCCCCGCTCGACGTTACAACTACTAGCGCAAACGAAATAACTACGAGAATACGCACACACCCACAATACCCAAAGTCCGCTCGTGATTCGTGCGTTCGAATAGCCAGCCGTTGCCCCGCCCATACCGCTTCATTGACAAAAACAATTTATTTTACATTTGCACTAGGCCTCGAGCATATCGATAATAGTTATCGATGATGTATCGCGCCCTCTATGCCGCGTTTTGAAGTGTATACTACTATTTCGTACTTAATCAGGCGCTGTGTAAGGCGGGTTGCGTGCTGTGTCCGGCAGGTCGCGCTGTGTCCGGCGGGTTACGCGCTGTGTCCGGCGGGTCGCGGTCGGTCCGGCGGGTTACGCGGTTTTTTTGTCTAATTTTTATTTCTTTATATGCAGCCAGGATTGCAACAAATCACTTGTTTTCAGAAAATATTGTTTCTGGACACATCATGGAGGATTTATAATAAGTATGTGTGTAGATAAAGTTAAGTATGCAACTGTACATAATTTAGCCTTAAAACACTCGTGCGATCTTATTATGAAAATCGCCTATCGGCTCGTCTCATAAACCGGCACTCGTATTTTAATGCCTATCATTATGCAACCGTTGCATAAACTACTATAAATATGCGCAAATACAAAAAAAAGTTTAAGTTTCTCGTGTGTAATTTTGAAACTTAATCATTATATTGTTATTTATTATTATATTGTATTTACTTTTTTATGTAAATTAAATATAGTTATAAAAACCCACAAGCTATTATAATATTAAGTTTAGACATTATACACCGGCTTCACATCAAGCCCGCCACTTTTAGGTAAATTGTTTTTATATTATTAGGAACAACATTGATAAAAAATACAGAAGTTATTTTAAATGATAAATAAATTCAAAAGACTTATTATAATAGGGTATAACAGGACCAAATGTACTTAAGCTGAACTCAGAGGAATTAACAAGTTACTTTGTAAACCAGGCTTAAGGTGTATTATGGTCGCAGCTCTGTAAGTGCATTAAAAGTATTTTTTTTAAAACACTCTTATCATTAATTATCGCTTTTTTGGTCCATTCATCAATGCAGAAAAATAAATAACTTATCGAACACATTGTTTATCTATAGTCGATAACACTAACTTTGGCCACATCACTAGTCTCATTACTTCGTCACGTAGGCAGTTTTTGGGAAACCGTTAAATAACTTAGTTTTTAGACTTACCTGTGAAAAGAAATTCCATCTTTTGACACATTTGATACTTGGCTTCTGGCCCTGCACGTAATTATTGCACAAGACGACATTTTCAATTAATTAAACTGGATTTTACCGCAGCTCGACACTGTGACGCATCGCGCTCGCGACTGACTGCGCTGACAGCGAGTCGTGTTTGAAATAGCTCATTTGCTCAACTGCGCGGCACGCGTGCCCCGCCCACATCGCCTTTCTAACCTCTTTCTGTGTTCTGTGATATACATACATAGCATCACGCCCGAAATCCTTAATGGGGTGGGCAGAGCCACAAGACTACTTGTGGTCACGTTCAATTAATCAGTCCTACGATGGTATGATGGACCGTATGGTGACAGGTGATCAGTCCATCGCCCATACAGATAGTCCACCATGTTGGAGAGGACCCGTCCCTTAGTCGACTTTTATCTATTCTGTTGCTATTCCCTGTTATTGCTCAATTTGTAATGAACTTATGGACTAACAGCTTTTTCTGACAAACTAGGTGAGTATAACTGGAAATTAAGATTTATCCCTAAGGCCACAGCCGCACTGGTCGCCGCATAAGCAATGTGGCCACTACCAATATATTACGATACCTTTGTTTTTGTCGCGTCGCAAGTCGCCTTACTAGTGCGACCGCGGCCTAAGTCTCATTTGTCTTATTGGGAATTCGCTTTTAACCGTAACTTTTCCTGCATGGAAATATATCTTTAAAGTATAACAAATAATTTTTCATGTTACTCACTTTAAATTGGAATTATTCCCTCAAATTCCTGTCTCTCATCGGGCACGCACGAACTTGCCGGTAAAAATGTTTCCAGCCCCTTTTTCACCATTTTAGGAGTCAATTTTCTTTTACAAAGTAGCATGTCCTTCCCCAGGTCTCTAACTACCTCTATACCAAACTTCATCAAAAGCGGTTTAGACGTGAAAACGTACCAGATCGGCAGAGTTCCTTTTGCGTTTTGAATATAAGTATAGATGGAGCAGATAGTGAACTGGAGCAGAAAGTACCTAAAAGTGCGTGATTTTTCAATTATTCGTTCAGCGTTCACGCAATTCGTCCAGGGTAGTCCGTAGCACAAAATTCGAACTTCGATCTCTCCGTCCCTTTCTCACGAATATGTCACGCTGTCAGCAAATAGGATAGCAGTGGAGGAAGATCTAATTGAATTTTTAAGAGAACAGGCCGAGGTGTTTTTGGCACGAACACTTCTAAATAAATCTGATGAGTATTGCTGATATTCGGTTAGCACAGGACTGATCTGAATGAAATTGCTACTTCAGAAAAGCACATTTTGAAAGGGTAATAAAACGATCATAATAAATTAACGGTTTTAATTAACTTACAAAATGGCAGTCTTAAAAAATTCAACACCTCTCAAACACCTTATACAAGTCGGGCAAATTAGCAATCTGTAATATGGCACCGTTATTCACAAAACTAGTTGGCGGCAAAAAGTTTTTTCTTATTGCGGGAAAAATTACGTGCTCCTGTTTCCATTGCTCAGATGTGACCGACTCTGTGGTAGAATCGGGGTTGGGTTGCGAATAAAAGATGGCGGTCTGGCGGCAGAACGTGTCGAAACATTCTTTCTCGGCGTCCCAATTCACTTCTGACACGAGTCGTACGAGGTAAGTCGGTAACGCGCCCATGAACGGGCTGTGGTTATCTGAAAATTATTAGATGTGTCATTGAGATCAAATATAAATACAACAGATGCGGAATGTTTGTTGGCTACATTTGAGAACTTCACTCGATTTCACTTAAATAATAGAGAAAAGCGGCCAAGTGCGAGTCGGACTCGCCTATGAAGGGTTCCGCGATTTATGACGTATTAAAAAAAAACTACATACTAGTTCTCGTTCAAACCAAGTTTCGGTGGAAGTTTACATGGTAATGTACATCATATTTTTTTTTACCACTTTGAAAGTGTCTCTCGCGCAAACTATTCAGTTAAAAAAAAATGATATTAGAAATGAATAATATCATTTTTGAAGACCTATCCATTGACACCCCACACGTATGGGTATGATGATTAAAAAAAAATTGAGTTTCAGTTCTAAGTACGGGAAACCCCCAAAATTTATTGTTTTTTTTTTTCTATTTTTGTGTGAAAATCTTAATGCGGTTCACATAATACATCTACTTACCAAGTTTTAATAGTATAGTTTCGGAAAAAAGTGGCTGTGACATACAGATGGACAGACAGACAGACAGACATGACGAATCTATAAGGGTTCCGTTTTTTGCCATTTGGCTACGGAACCCTAAAAACGTATAAAGGTGACGTTGTCAATTCGGCTTTGTTGTAGGCCTCATAAAAAAGACTTTCGATTTAGTTGTATGATAACGTAATTGGATTATATGATAACAAACCTAGTAACAGCGGCAAAGCCAAAAGTTCTCCACTACTGCTTATTTCCAGGGAAAAATACTCTAAAAGCATGGCTCTTTTATTTATTAGGAGCTCTGCCATTTGCTGCGCCATCTCTCTCATATCACCTGCGAAAAGATAATGTTATGATTTATAATATTTAACGTTGCGTTAATTAATATGCTAGGGCGATGGGGAATCGGCCTTTAACCTTTTGACCGCCCCAATCGGCTGCAGCCGTCAGCGGATACAGGGTAAAAAAAGTCCTTCATTATCTTGACTTAAAGTTGAAATTCGTGTTACTTCTCAGACATGATTGGCGGTAAAAAAATTAAGAAAGCTGCCCTACTGCTTAATTATTACCATAAGAATAAATAAGTACTATTAGAAGGGCACCTTTAGCCCCACCACGCGCGCTCCCGCTGTGACCTTCAGCAGTCCGCGGACGTCTTATCTAAGCGAACGCGCGCGGGATGGCGCCATCTATCGGCAGGAGTAAACATACGATACAATTTCAAATGAAGCTCTCAAAGGCGCCACTGTCTATACAATCTGTGGTATTGCTATGAGAAAATGTTAGTTCAATTTTTTCCCACGTGCTTTACGACCAGTTATGGCCGAATTCAGAAACGCGACTTAAGCATTTGATTAGAGATTAAATAGTTAAATATCTCTCAACTAGTTGTCAATCCATACATAAACGTCACTTTAATAAAGATCAATTTGAGTGGCCATTGTGATTTACTGTCATTAGGTACAAATGGAAAATCGTCCACGTAAAATAAACATTCTGAATTTGGGTCAAAAGTAATAGTATCCAAAGTGAATTTAGTGAAAATGTAATTATGCTGAAAATAACTTATAACCAAATTTATTTTAGTAGTAAATTAATTAATTAATTAATGAATAATGGACGCGGACGTTCAAGTGGACGATTTTCCATTTGTACCTAATGACAGTAAACCGCCATTGTGAATTTGCCCATTAAGTACTTTAATACTTGCGATAACCCGAGTTGTTACGATAGGCGACGGAGGGGTAAGGCGGAACGTGAGGCGCTGTAGGTAATTATTTCTCGTTGTTGCTGTCAAATCCATACAACGCAGCCGAAAATGCCGTTCCAATAATTATTATTCTTCTGTTATCACCTACCTAGTTCAGCTTTCCATTCCGACTCCTGCGAGGAAAGACCGAGCATGAGGAGCTCTTCCAATGGCAATGGGTTTGACAACTTTATCAATCCTAAGTTCTGGAAATCGTACAACAATGTCTCGTAGAATAATTCCTCTCTGTAAATAAAATAGAGTTATCTTTAAAAAAATTACGTTTGTTTGTTCATTTGTCAAATTGTTGTACGCCGGGAAGGTGTGTGACAAAAGAAAACATTGTAACACATGACGGACTCAGCTAGTTTTTTTTTATAGAAACATGGTAACGCGGTTGGTAGTCGGATTTTGTTCTAGCCTAGCTATACTGAGTGTTTCTATGGACAAACGAGAATAAAATAAAGAATTTTCAAGTTTTTCATTGTTGTAATAGTTACAGAAATGAACCCTATTCCTTGCACGTAAGTTTCAAAATTATATGTTCGATCCCTTTGTGTATCCTGTATATAATTACTTTTGTTGTTGGAGAGAAATACATTTATTATTATTATTATTCCTCTTTATTTGACTCCTCTGCTGCACTGGGAGCGAAGAAATAGCATAGAATGCGTGCAGATGCTTATCATCCTGGCATGTCGTAAAAGTCGACTAAGGGACGGGTCCTCTCCAACATGGTGGACTATCTGTATGGGCGATGGGCTGATCACCTGTCACCATACGGTTCATCATACCATCTTAGGACTAATTCATCGAACGTGGCCACAAGTAGTCTTGTGGCTCCGCCGCCCATTAGGGACTTCGGGCGTGATGCTATGTATGTATGTATTTGACATAATAACACTTTAAAATATAAAATTATAAAAAACGGTGATATCTTTATTGTTATTATTACCTAAAGTTTAGAACTATCGAGCACAAAAATATCACAATATGGATACTTACGTCAGCTTCGTAGTATCGCACAAATACAGCTTAGTCGAATGCTGTATCAACGACTTGTGCAAATCAACACACCCAATAAATATCAGATTCGCTAAGATCTCCCTCAAATTCGTATTGCACTGGCTCTCCACATCCATCCTCAGTTGCTTCACACTCGTCAGCTTAGTTTCAACCCTGACATACTTAAACGATCTAGTTTTGAAAGATTCCTTGGGATCTATATAAGTTATATTCGCTTGATCTGGCGCTGGATTTTTCCATTTCTCAGGCATTTTGTTCACCGCTTCTGGTTCTTCTATTAGCGAATTTTCCAGAACCGCATCATCGTTTATATCTTTATCCGTAATGACGTCATTGTTTGGTGCCTCAGTGTCTACATTTTTGGGCTCCGCTCGGAAGAACTTGTCTATCTTTTGCACGTCGGAGTTGACTCGGACCATGCTGTTTGCGTACACTTTCGCTCCGTCTGTTGTTTTTTTGACCATTTCCTCGACCGTCGTCGCGCCGGGCAGGCGAGCCTAATAAACGGAAAAATATAGCGGCCCTAGCAAGGTTTGACACAAGGATAAGTTAAACTATCTCTAAGTCCGTCTCTCTCACACTAATGCCGACGAAAGAGATAGAGAGATAAACGAGTTTAACTTATCCCCGTGTCT
This sequence comes from Tortricodes alternella, assembly GCA_947859335.1. Lineage (NCBI taxonomy): Eukaryota > Metazoa > Arthropoda > Insecta > Lepidoptera > Tortricidae > Tortricodes > Tortricodes alternella. The sequence continues at coordinate 5,996,649 of OX401988.1, read as the reverse complement.
GACATACTGTTTGAACAGATACATAAGGAAAACTACTCAAGGGAGTTTCATGGAATTTTAACAAATCGATTAAGGAAGATTCCAGGTAGTATCAAATCTTTATTTTATGGTAATAGATAAAAAATATTTATTTTATTTTTGTTAGAATGGGACTGTAAAGACGTGGTGAGGGAGCGTTCAAGTATTACGTAACGCAATTTTTGGAGATTTTTGTCCCCCCCCCTCCCCCCATGTAACGCGCCGTAACGTTTTTATGTCCCCCTCTCCCCCTAGTAAAACGTTACGTAACCAAACCAACAAGTGACCATTATTACATAAAAAAATTGAGTAGTCATTCTATTTGAAATAAAAAAAAAAATACGTGACAGAATCTCTCTACCTACGCGACCGTTCTGAAGGGTTAAGAAAAATGTTAAGTAACTCTTAGTTCAAACTGTAACGCATCGTAACGTTTTACAAGACCCCCCCCTCTCCCCCAAATTCGTTACGTAATACTTGAACGCTCCCTGATGCTCTGCCTGCGTATATAGTTATCACAGCCAGTAAGAATAAATAAATATTGATGAAGGTGGGAAGCAGGGAGCAGTGGGTCGGAACGCCACTGTTTAAGATTCGGGAGGTTATAATCAAGACCCACGCTGAACATTTAATATTACATTCAAAAACAAAGATCTCAAAAGAAGGATATGCCTATCAGTACAATTTCGTGTAACAAGTCTCAATAGAAGGCTGTCAAACGCCAGCGCCATTGCTTAACCGCACCCTACTGCCTGATGTCTTAGTTCTTATGACATACTTACACACAAAAGTCTAATATTGCTTGATTCACACGCTATCATATCATTGTGGAGGGTGGGTTCGGTGGTGCGGTCTCACAGGTTGTTGAATGGTACTCGATACTTAATTATAATAGTGTCACGGACCGTGGTTGTCATGCGACTGAACGTGCGATGGTGTCAGATTCGCGTTCTGACACCTTAAAAGTTAGCAGCGCGAGAATTGCTTTGAGCAGTTCCTTACTATTTATTTCAATGATTCAAAAGGACTTTCTTTTGTAACTATCGTTAGTCCTTCAACTGGCTAACTTGGCAATATTACACGCTAAAACATCTGGTAAGCTTCTTTTATTTTTAGGAAATAATCAGTGGCGGCGCGTGAGGGTAAGCCGGTGCATAATTTCTTAACTGAAACATTATAATATTATTAATTACTTCTTGTATTAACATAAAAATTGCATATTACATATTTTTTTACACATACATATATTCATAGCATCACGCCCGAAATCCCTAATGGGGTGGGCAGAGCCACAAGACTACTTTTGGCCACGTTCGATTTATTAGTCCTAAGATGGTATGATGAACCGTATGGTGACAGGTGATCAGCCCATCGCCCATACAGATAGTCCACCAAAATAGTTTTTTATAAAAATACAAAATTAAATGAGTAATAATATAATGTTTAAAAATATAAATGTTACACCGGCTTACCCTCACACTTCCGACTCTAGAAATAATTCATACATACAAACAGACATACCTGCGTATACATAACCCTAGTGGAATTGCAGCTCAGCAGCTTGCTCTCAACACACGCCTTGAGTTTTTCTATGATCTGCTCTTCATACAGAAACTGCACTTCATGTTTCGTTGGATGGACGTTGACATCCACATTTTTAGGGTCTGAAAAATGAAGTGAAAGTCAGTATAAGGGGGCTAGCACGATATTCCCGCGAGTCAGTTCTCGTTCAGTGCGTCTCTGTCAAACTAGTCAAATATGTAACGGATGCACTGCTGCCCTAGTCATAAGTCATTACTCTTCATTGGGGCCGAAATTTTGATAGACGACACGACCCGTCTCAGGCAACCTACGCCACTGGTGTAGTATTAGGTTTCCCATCTCTATTTTACTGGAAGTGACGGAGGGTGCGTGCCTTTAAACGTGCAAGTGCGAGCGAGAAAGTAATAACAAACTTAATGCTGTTTCAGATTACCTACTCATAAGGGTAATAGGAAAATGAAAAATTAAATGAAAATGAAAATATTTATTTTGCAAGTAGGCCACCTGGGCTCTTTTACATGTCTGAATCTACCAGCGCTTCGAAAGGTGACATCTGCTGAGAAGAAACGCCGCAAGAAACTCAGCAGTAAGTCTTTTTTCAACTTTGGCAATACAGTTTTATCTAGAAACTAAAACAAAATGTGCAACATAAAACCTAATGGGTACAAATTAATTCTAATAAATAACTAATAAGGGAAATGTATAGTCTCCGCGTCTGGACAAGTTAAGTGACTTAGAGATGTATAAAGTCTGTAAGGGTCATAATAATAAAAATAAAAATTGAAACAAGAAACGTCTAAATCGATTAATCTATGTTAAATGGAGGTGTAGACAGTCTCCACGGTCAAGTATAAAGATGGAGATGTAAGGTCTCCAAATATCACAAGAAACAATTTGAAATATAACATTTCATGTCCTAATATTTCATTTCAGGAAGTCACAGACCATATATCCTATCCTAGCAAATAAAGCTGCCAAAGTTGCGGGGCGCTAGGGCGTCCATTAATCACGTGATCTTTTTTAAGCATTTTTTAACCCCCCCTCCCCCTTGGAGATACATGGTGAGGTTTAAGACTACCCCCCACCCCCCACCCAACATCGCGTGTATTTTTAGTATCTACAAAAATGAAAACCCCTCCCCCCCTTTCAAGACTCACGTGAATAATGGCCGGCCCCTTGGTGCGTTATTTGCACACCTTGCCGGCAGATAGCCTCACCGCTTATAGTTTTTTACTTTAATGTTGGCCGCACAGTTTATAGGATATATGTATGGTCTGTGTAGAAAGAGAAAGTACTCACCCAGTTCTATGCTGAGGTAAATAAAAGCGTGTGAATTCTTTGGCAGATACGTTGAATAAACAGAGTCGACTGCTTTGCGTATCGCTAAAACATTAAAAACATGATTTTCTTTTAATGTAACGGTTAGCGCACATGGGATCCTTTTACCCTGATGCCACGGTTTTTATCACTTTTCATATTTACATAGTGCACCAAGTATTATACCTAACTACCCCATACGCACAAGACCTAATATTATGACACTCAAACTCCCTTAATTCTTGATACTTTTACAATTATTAGTAGCCTGTGCGTACGGGTTGGATTATCACTTATAAGTCATCCCTCTATCTCCATCTGGGATTCTTCGACACCTGTAATCGTCGTGTGGTACTATAATATAAAGGTGGGTCCACACTTGTCAGCCACGCGTGTCAATACCGGCTTATAGCATTGTATTCTATCTTCTACTTACATTGAGAGTCAACTAATCGATGATTAATGAAGAGCAACATGACCCCTTTCTTATGTGAATAGTTGACATTAGTTATGTACCCATGAACAGACAATTTTAACGTATCATCCTTTATTTCTATCTCCATCAGTTCCCTTGCTATAGTGTTGCCATGAATCTGAAAATAAATCTTTTTTAAATATATACACATATTACTACCCGCTATAGCTTGGCAGCTGTATTTTCCATATAAGCTTTGTCACCTCTTTTCAACACTTTAGGGCTGGAACTTCAAAAAATCCCTTCTTAGTGCACCTCTAGCATAGTATAAAGAGGAGGAAGTAAGTTATCTTCATACAAACGCACCGCGCGCGGCTTGTATGTGTGCGCCAAAGTATCTATGCGTCGCCGCACGCACACATAAACAAATCTCAACCCGCTTAGTAAGGGGAAACGGGTCGAGATTTTGTTTAAGTGTGCGTGCGGCGATGCGGTGTGTTTCTATGAAGATAACCTACTTCCCTTCTATACTATGCCTCTAGGGTACTCGAGGAATATCTCCTTCGAACAAACCTCTAGTTTAGGCTGTGTATTGTCTATAAGTAAGTCACGGTACTGTTTTATATGCATTGATAAGAACAGGGCCGGATTTAGGGCAGGGCATCCGGGGCCACTGCCCCGGGCCTCCACAAAAGAGGGGCCCCCACAATAGGGACCATCAATATCATCTACGTCATATTATATTCTAGGGGACCTCCATTCCTTTGCTGTCCCAGGGCCTCCAGACCTCTAAATCCGGCCCTGGATAACAATTACAATTACAGGTAATTGTTGTTTTTATAACATTTTTATAATTTTAGTGTGAATTTTATATTGTCTTTATGTAATCAATGTATCATTGATCAAAAATAAATCTGTTCTGTAATATTACCAAGTTTAACTGGAACAACAAAAAATCAAATAATAACATACTTACAATCCTCACATTCTCAATGACTGTTGAATTAAGAGGCGTTTTCAGATCTGTTTTCTCACCAAACTTTTTCAATGTAAAACCAACATGGCTGTTATTGATGGCATACCCACTCACTACATCCATGATATGCGTGTATTCCTCGGTGGGACTCCTGAGGGCTTTCTTACGAGCTATGACATTGTAGAATAGGTCCTCAACTGTGATTTGTGTGCCATTATTGCCTGCACAAGGTTTTATGGGACCTTTTAATTTACCATCTTCATAGGATGCCCTAAAAGTTAAGTATTTTGTTTCAAATCTAACTAGCACTTAGCAATGGTTTAGTTATTATAGGACCTAAATAGAACAGACAAACTCATATTCCTCACACCTTTGAAATTTGTCTTAGGTTTATAATTTTTTTCTAAATTTAAAAATTCTCATTTAAATCAAATATTGCTATAATAACATGGCAAACAGACATGGCATGGCATTCATAATATGAAACGGCAGCAAGACACTGGCCTCTGAAAAGTACTAGGCATGATTGGAATATAAAAACAGTAAGTAACAGGTTGCAGCACATAAAAAGAGTGCTGACGGGTCATACCAGTAAGCAGACCTTATTTTTTTACATAATACAACCTATTTATAGCTTTTAATCCATACTTGTAGGCACATTTGGCAGCTGCAGTCTTAGTAAGTATAGTAAGGTGTGCTATGTGACTAATGCTGGCTAGTGCCTCTCCTCTGAAACCATATGTGTTGATTTCCTGCAAGTCCTCATACTGACTGAGTTTGGAGGTGGTGAAGCGCTCGCATACAATGTCAAGGTTGTCGCTGCGGATTCCTGCGCCATTGTCTTGAATCTAGTAAGAGTACATTAAAAATAGTAAGTAACGTGTATTATCATCATCATCATCACATCATTAGCTTATATGCCACTGCAGGGCAGTAGCGATTTGTTGGCAACTTAGGGTTTCATTATCTTTAAATATCTTCGCATGACTACCTGCGAAACGAATGAACTTGCGAAAATGCAAAACTTAGTAAGATTAAACAATTAATTGGCTAGTTGACTTTGATAGGGCCACCAAAGCATTATTATCTACCTGTAAGTATTTTAGTCCCCCGGCCTTCACAGTGATTATAATATTGGTTGATTTGGCATCTAAGCTGTAAAATAAATAAGATGATAATCATGATACATGGATGTTATAACTGGCTTGACAAAAATCTCTTCTCTATTTCTATTACCTGTTTTCAATTAGTTCTTTTAAAGCATTTGCCGGTCTTTGTACTATTTCACCGGCTGCTATACGATTTACTACATCTTCGCTCAGTTTTCTTATGACTCCAGGTTCGCACATTCCTATTTATTAAAAAAAAGCGAAATCAGTAAACAAACACAATCCAAACAAAATTGAAATTTCGCCGAAAACGAAAACGATGCTCAAACTTCAAAACAACTTCAAAATCGTCGGTGTGTGCTTGTTGCACTCGTTCGTAATACCGCTGCTATAAAATAGAAAAAAATGAGATGTTTTTTTCAGTTATCTTGAATGGCAGCGTCTGAGTGAGGCTACATGTTCTTGAGATCTTGTCCGTCGCAAAGTGGACGAAATTTAAAAAAAAACGTTTGTTTTTGTGTTAATCTGCGGTTTTTGTCAGTTGTGTCAAAGTACCATTTCCAGTATTGCCATATTAGCACTTTTGGAGCTAAACATAGCATCTTTCCAAGTGATTTTGAACTAACATTTTTAGTTAACACTTTTACTGACTTCAGCAATTTATACAAAGATTTCTAAGGCTGTCAAAATAAGGCGCCGTTTCTAAGAATGTAATTGTTCCGCTAAAACGCGCGAATGTTGTAATCCAAACGCGCGTTTTCGCATAAATATTACGCCCGTGGAACCGCACCTACATCTCCTAGGCCCTCTGTATGATGGGCCATCGTCAGCCATCACACGGGACGCATTCATACGTAAGAATGAGATAAAGATATCTCTTTAGTCTTTCGCATACACAAACGTTCTCACACCGTATATATGATACACCATTTATATCAATGAAAGAGTTGCGCGCGTGAAGCCGATAAAACCAAAGCTTTTTGATTATTTGATTTTAAGTTCAACAAATCATCATATTGTTAGTTCTCGTTTCCACGGGCGTGATTTCGCGAAAGCACGCGATTGGTGCAATCCCATTGCTTTAATTTAAATTTTAACTAACGGGTTCGGACAAAACGCGCAATTTTGAATAAATATTATGTCCATGGAAATAGGGTCTTCTACAGGCATGGTGGACACATTTATTTTTATTTATATTCGACCGAGCGAGCGAAGCGTCTCCGTTTCAGCTTGGGCAAAAATGCTTTCATATGCTCGGCTGTCCGCGAGGCGTCTGTCCATTTGTTCTCGTCTACAGGTCGCATTTCTCAACTGATTCTTGTGAAATTTTATGAGCAGGTTCAATAATTAAAAATATTTTTTTTGTCGATTCAGTTTTCTGAAAATTTTCAAAATGGCAGAGATATGGGGTTTTTGCGATTACACACTTATTTGCAGTGTTGGTAAACTGACCCCGACCTATGTAGATCTATGGGGATAAAATATAAATTGCCGCATAAAGTGTGTATTAATTTAGCACTTATATTCGAAACTTTTTATATATTTTGGCGCTTTTTATTACATATTTTTCGCATCAAGTGAATTCCGTAGTTGGCAACACTGGTCACTGGTTGTTTTACTTCACTTCACTTTGTTGTTTTCAAAGAGTAAAGGTTGTTTTGTTGAAGTCTTTCTACCTGACTTTAATTCGTTTAGTTAATTGCTACTGGTAATCCACCCTGTAACCCGCCTTTACAGATAGGTGAAGGGCAAGAAGGAAATCTAGATAATTTTATCAGTTCGCGACATGGATATGGACACAGATAGCGACCTCGATATTGACGAAGAGGCGCAACTAAAAGATTTAGCGCAACTTGACGCTGCTTTGGAAGACGACGAGCCGTCCACGTTCTTTCCAGAAACCACCAGTGCGAGCGGGATTACCTCACAACAGCTATCTCAATCGTTCCTCAGCACTTCGACCGATGAGCCTGCCCAGGAACATGTAAGAATCGATTCCGCTATAGGACTCAATAAACTACTCGACGAAAAATTTAAAAGGCTTGAAAAAGTACTCGTTGGCCGCTTGCACGAATGCAGGCAAAGGTTGAGCGATCTGCACAACGCATCAGTTCCAGGCGACACTAAAGACCGTCAGGAGACTTTTCGCTACATCAGCTGCGGGAAGCCATATTTTAAAGACAAATCAAACTTTCCAGCGCCTGATAATGAAGACACCATACTTATGGCTAAAAGCAACATGTACGACTTCTCAGATGTCACTTCTGTACCAGGCTGGACAGTTAAAGATAAGAGCACCCTTACAAATCTCCTTCTAAAAATGTCTATAGATATTAAGAAAACAGAGTTGACATCTAAAATTTCACAGTTAAAACGCGAGGGTAAAGATAAAAAGCCAAAGCAATTAGAGAAAGAAATTGATGCCATAAACAGAGAGATCACTGCTTTGAGTAAGAAGACACTGAAAGAGGTAGCATTGCCGTTAGACCAGGAGTATGACTGGGAGACTGTAGCCAACAAATTAAACAAACGGCACAGTGCCACGGAATATAGATCCCTATGGAAAGTGTTCTTGCATCCTGATATTAATAAAAGCGTCTGGAACAAGGCTGAGCATTCCCGCCTGCAAGAGATTGCACACCAACATAACTTACAGGACTGGGACTCTATCGCTAAAGAACTTAATACTGGCAGGACAGGCTACCAATGTTTTGTTTATTACAGAACAAATATGAGTAACTCTTTCACGGGGAAGAAATGGAGCAAGGAGGAGGAAGAATATCTTAGAAGACTGATTGAGTATTACAAAGAGGATGAGTACATACCATGGGGTAAAGTTGCATCCTCAATGGAGAACCGCACCAAGATACAGATATATAATAAATATTTTAGGCTTGTTGAAAAGAGAAAAGGAAGATTTCTTCCAGAAGAAGATGCAGTCATTTTGACATGCATTGATAAGTTTGGATTAAACTTCAAGAAAATGTCAGAGTATCTTCCTGGCCGCTCTCCAACTCAAATTCGTGTGCGCTATGGGGTCCTAGCCAAGAAGAGGATATCCACTGTCTGGACAGTTCAGGAAGACAAGCAACTTTTACAGTTGATGGCAAATGAGGAAACTCTAACTAATTATTCTAGTGTTACTAGACACTTCCCTGGAAAAACTAGAGTACATGTAAGGGCAAGATATATGACTTTGGTAAAATGGATGAAAAGACACCCAAACTTATCACTTGATAATGCTCCGAGGAGAGGTGCTCGCCGCTTAGGTCATGGCCTTGCTCAAGATAATCTCAACAAAGCAACGGAAAAACTGAAAAAGAGAATAGAAACTGAAATTGAGCGTAGAAAAAGCACACGAATCACAAGAGAATCACCACTTGAGGTCATAGAAGATGCAATAGTTGCAAACCTCATAACAGAACATGTGAAAGAAGAAGAAGTAAGAAAAGCAGAGGTATATGATGAAGAGGAAGTACTTGTTCTGCAGAATGAAGCCGTTATAACAGCGCAATCCCTTAATGTCACAAATCTGCAAAAACTGATTGTTTTCTTAAGAGGAAAATTAAAGCAGGATCTCTTTAAAAAAAGTGCATATGCAGAGCAGTATCCAGGACTCCTAGATTCTCAGCAAGAAGTCAATCTCTTCCAAGTCAAGAGTTACTCTAGAAAAGGAACAGTTACATCAATAAAAATGAATGGAGCCCCTGATATTTGGGGAAACAATACCTTAGGCACTCTGACTTATGTGCTGCCCCCGAACTATGCCACAATAACTGGCTGCAGAAAACTTATGGCGTATGTTAATGCTAGAGATAGAAAAGACGCTGGTTCAGTACCTTCATTCAACATCAATGCATGGACCAAAAGAAACCCCATGTTCAAGACACAATTGTTTCTTTTGATGGAAAGATTCAACTCTCTATTCCTCTTTCCTATGCTTCTATCAAATGAAGGTCCAGAAAGAGTAGGGAAGTATGTTGTTCCTATCGAAGAGAACAACACTAGGGCTGATGATACAATAGCACTTAGAGAAAAATTGACATTTGGCAAAGTTATCGGTGCAAACATACCACAGACCATACCAACATCATTCAATGTAAAATCACAACAATCATTCGAAGAAAATGACAGCATAGACCTAGAAGACCCGGAACCTGACCAAAGGAACAAAATTTGCGTGCGAAAAATTGTTGTTGATTCCAATGCGTTTAGATTTATTACTGATAAGGATGAAGGTAAAAAGGGAAAGAAAAAAAAAGTTTTTTGAAATCACCACACTGAGAATAGTGCAGAAGCATGTAATGGTAAGAGCCACGCGAGTTGCAATCTAATTGTAATCTTTGCTTGAATGGATTAGACATTTACATGTCCCTTTTTGACTGGGGAGAGGGCGTAAAGATTCGAATATGAACGATTTCAAAGAGCTCATCTCCAATTGACTTAGGGAACATTTCCTTTATGTTCCCTAAGCAAAGCCGAGATAACCAATCAAAATGCTTGGAATATTTCAATCACATATGTATGATTGGAAAGAGCACTTTTTACACTACTATGCATTCTGCTGCCACTTGACAAAAAAATGGGTAATATTCCATTATCCTATTAATCTTTATTTGTAGTTATTGATGTGGACTAAGTGGAATGCACACACAACTATTTTGACTTCTAGGCAACCATAGTACTAAGTCAAAGATAGTGACGTAATCAATAAGTCTATATTATATAGTTGGTGCTGTGTTCGCAATTTTCTTTATATACATAAGAAAATGATGGTTGCCAAACATTTATTTAAATATGTGAAAATCATAAACAAGTAAAAAAATCTCAATCTTTCGTATTTTAAGGGTTTTTAAGTTTACTAATATTGAGATTCTAAGTAGGTTAGGTACCCAGTATTTTTATTTATACAGAATGTCTAAGAATTAAGTACTAGATAACCTTCCGGGAGATAAATTGCTCAGTTTGAGGTTAAAGGCTTACAATAAAATCTTCCACTATTAGCTAAATCTCATAATTTCAACCCTCTAAATTCAACTGATGCTGAATTTTTTAGGTTCAAAAAAAAGGTGCTGCAAGTTAGCTACTTTACTGATAACTTATAGACTACTAAGATTTGCCACATAACGGGTTATTTCCAGTATCCATTGGTCCCCACCTTAAGCCACACTGGGGACTACTGTGGTTACTGCTGAGAAAAACCAGTAGTTCCCAGCAGGGACTAAAGGGTGGAGCTACTGGGAATAGCACCAGTAACAGGAAGTTGTCAATACTTATTTTATGTTGGAATGATCCGTTCAATGTTTTATTTTTTATAGCTCTCAGTAAATATGCACTGTTGTTGTTATAAACTTATTTGATAACTGTGGTTTTATTTCGAAGCATACCTGCAATTTTCTAGTATATCCTAAATATAGTTAGATATATTTAGTTTATGCAGCTCTATTGACAGTGGCTACATCTCCGTTTGGGGTTGAAACCCCTTCGGGTCAGAGCGCTTACAAAATCAATTTTGAGTTCTCGAAGCGCCTTGCCGAATCGACCGGTGACCAGAGGGCTGGGTCATATTGGGCACAACGAATCGGCTTAGGGGGCGTCCATTAATTACGTGAGGTGCTCAGGGGGGGGAGGGGATTGAGACGAATCTTACTAAATCTCTTTTAGGGGGGGGGGGGGGGGGGCTTGGCAAATATCAAGCAAAAATTTATTATATAATATATATAAAATGCCTCACGTAATTAATGGACGCCCCCTTAGCTATACAGCATGCCAACGCTGCCAGCCTTCTGGGCACCCTGCCGCCTGGCTCTGATTTGGAACATATTTTATTTATAGGCAATGATATTACCTATAAGACTAAGACTAAGATTTTATAATATCATTGTTTATAGGTAGTAAGTATAAGTTTTAACTTGGGCTTAGTTGAATTGTTTTGTATATTATTTAGTTTTATTTCGTTTCATGTTTTTGTTTTTCAATAAAATGAATATGTTAGGATATGTATAGGTACACTTATTATATTGAAATTATTTATTTTGCAAGTAGGCCACACGGATCCTTTCACATGTACCTGAAACAATAATATTAATTAAATGAAATATCATATTATTAATTTTCAGCAGCATAAGGCTAAAATTATATAAACCATGAAGAGGTAAAATTAGTTTGTTTGTAGGGGGTAATCTCTGGGAGTAGAATAGTGGGATGTGGATACATAAAGATGGTACAGCTATTTAGCATGCATTATATTCATACCGACTCAGTACAGTTTAAATATCGAACCGATTGTAAAAATATACCCACAAGCGCTGTATCACGCCTTAGGCCAGTTGTCCTTAATTGAGCTGCGTGACAAGTGGCGAGGGGGTAGATATTTCTTTACATTTCCCACCGCACGTCCGTCAGTAAGTAAGTAGTGATGACTGTGGCGCTCGTAGCACTTTTTGCGTCTTTATCCTATCATGTCACTGGCTTAAAAAATATATAATTTTATGTTATTCTAATGTTGGCGTGAATCGGAACGCTAAAATGAAATGTCATCGATTAACGTTGAGGTGACATTGACGTTATTTGATGTTACGAGCAGAGCAGCCAGCGGCCAGCAGCCAGCGACTCCAACCAAAAGCGAAGCCAACAAGCGCAACTTGATTAAATATCAATAAATACACGCGTAAAAACCTAACGCAAAATGGCTGAAGGCAAGAGGAAAGCTCTTTTTATATGCCTTGGTAAGTTTCACTGACGAACAAAGTTAGTATTATTTAGTACGTACTGTTAAAATTGAAAGACTGTTTACCGGAACATCGACAGAAAGTAATATCTTGAAAACGGACTGGAAAATAAATCAAAAGTTGTGTTGGTACCTGTTATGTTTATGCAGCTTATACATTTTTGCATGTGCTTTCAGGAAACATTTGCCGATCACCGATAGCAGAAGGTGTTTTTCAAAAGACAGTGAATGATTTGAAATTGGGCGATAAATGGGAGATAGACAGCGCTGCTATTGGTGGGTGGCATGTCGGTAATTCACCTGATTGGCGGGCTTTGGACACCATGAAGAATCATAATGTTCCTTACAGTAATGAAGCCAGACAGGTGAGCTTATTTACTAGACCTTAAAGTGGTATTTTAGCTCGTAATTTGGCTCACCTTTAGATTATCATCCCACGTTTTTTATTACATATAGTACTCATTGTAAGGTACCACCAAAAATATTTTTTAATAGTTTAATATCAAACTATGAAGAGCTCTTTTACCCTGTATGCTCTGACAGATATATGGTATTGCCAATCCACATCCTTTTTAATAAAGACTTATAGTAGATGAAACAGTTATATTAAACCAATTACAAATTGTTTGTTTGTAGATTGTGAAGGAGGATTTCAACTATTATGACTACATATTTGGCATGGATGAGGAAAACATGAAGGACCTCAAAAAAAGAGCGCCCAGCAATTGCAAAGCCAAGCTCCTTTTGTTTGGAGATTTTGATCCTCAAGGGGACAGGATCATCAGAGACCCTTATTATGTAAGAACACATATATCCCTAGAATGATGACTATGACAATAGTTTTAAGAACTGAACTCCTTTAGGTATGTTGTAGTATTTAGGCGGGGAAACTTCATTCTACCAGTTTGTAGCTACATTTTGTTGGAATGTATCGACATTTAAGCAAGATTTTATCTTATGTAAAAACATTCATTTGTTTGTACTTACATTAAAATCTTGCTTCATGAAAAGGTAAAACAAGCCAAGTGCGAGTTGGACTCATGCACGAAGGGTTCCGTTGGTACGGAACCCTTTGTGCTTGAGTCTATAAACTTATCTATAAAAACAGCAGAAAAAACATGTTTGTTGTATGGGAGCCCCCTTAAATTCATCTGTGAACATTTCAACTCTAACTATCACGATTCATGAGATACAGCCTTATATATAGGGTCCCGTTTTACCCTTTAGGTACGGAACCCTAAAAATCAATCCTTTAGGTGCTCTAATTGTTTTAAGTTGTTATAATTGTTGAGTTTTAAGTTATGCTTATTTTCCAGGACAGCGATGCCAAGGGCTTCGAAAAATGTTACCAGCAGTGTGTGCGATGCTCAAAAGGATTTTTAGATCATTTGGACAAAGAAGGCTGAAATTAAAATATATATTGACAATAAAATAAATGTAATAAAAAATACCAATATACTTTTATTTTGAAGTTTATTTCTATAACTTGTAACTTTTACTTAAGGACTAAGTTTAGATGATTTGTTTTCTTCCATTTTAATAAGATACTTAAGTGTTCCTGTACAATAACTGTTATATTAATTTATTATAATATAAACTTATTGACTCGCGTAACTTTATTTCTGAGAAGCTGTAATTAAACAAAAAACTTAATGGCTAATTTGGCAGCGAAAAATCGTATAAAATTTTATATAACTTACCAGTGCTACTAATAATACCAACATAACTGAAATATTTAGGATACCTATGGCTAATGAAGTATCTAAGAGTAAGTAGGTATAATTATATAGAACCGGCGACGCCAACGAAGCCAGACTTGGATGTTAGATCTTTTTTTTGGAACAGCCCAAAACTATGTATGGCTTTAGGCTTCAGCTTATCAGGCCGAACATTATCGATCTTGCATTATCACTCCGGGCTGCGAATGTACGGCCAGGCCCCCAATTCTCGCTATATCCGAGATAATATCGATTGCAAGATTAAACGTCAGATTCATACAGTTGTGTCAAACGACTGTATGCACTGACGTTTAATCTCGATTGTGAGATTATCTCGAAAGCACTGAGAATTGGGGCCCAGATAATCGGAAGCCCGAGGAGGCGAATTATTGGGTTGTACATTATCTGTACGAGTATTACTGGTTTCCGATTATCGTCTCGAACAAGTTTTGTAAAGCAGATAATGCACGACCCAATTATTAGCAACCCAATAAATAATTCATGTACATTGTGGTCGCGAATTATCTGGTTGTGCATTATCGGGTGACAATTATCGGGACGTACAGTAACCGCCCCGCTACATATAAGTTATAAGTAATCTGTGACTTCACTCTTCCAACTTGTCAACGAACGATGTCGCGGTTGTTTATTGTTAGAATTATAATGATTTTTAATACATAGCACAAAGAAATAAATTAGAGCGCATAAAATGTTGGAGCTAAAAGCTTGTACGGCTTGTTTTAGCACAGATGTTAAGCTATACAACATGGACTCTGATTCATTACGGCACGAATACAACTTGGTAGCTGGACTGAAGGTATGCATTTCTGGTGAAATTCTGGTATTTCTGTTGAGATTTATCTGAGGTCTTAGTAATTCGGTCGTTTATAGTAATATTTTTACAAAGAGTAACAGTTGTTTTCTTTCTTATTAAAATTTTAACCTGTTTTATGTGCTATGGTCTTAGTTTTTCAATTCTTCCAGACTGCTGAATGCGTGGGGATGCCAAAATATTTGTGCGTCGAATGCTCAGCATTCGTGAGACGATTCATTAAGTTTAGGAAAAAATGCCAACGGGCCCATTTCGCGTTGCAGGAAATTCTGCTAAGAAATAAAGAGGTAAGGCAAAACCGAAAACTTGCTTTGAATAGTTAAAAAGATGCATTAGCTTCTTTTTCATACAACATAAAACAATTGAATGAATCAATTTTGATATTTTCTGCGACTTCTAGTATTTGACAAGACGGTATTTATGAAAGACTAGTCATGCCCACAACTTTGTTTACTTGAGATTGGGATGAAAAGTATTTATTGCAAGATATGCTCTATCTACCTGCTCCATTTCATCCAAATCTATTCAGCTGTTTGGGTGTAATTAAGGAACAAACATCTATACTTTGTTAGATACTTTCACATTTATAATATCAGTAGAATAGGGTATAAAGATATTTCACTTTATTTTACAGATTAAATTATCAAAAATAGAGGCTATAGACCGCAAACGCTTAGAAATAATGCCATCGCTATCAATAATAGACATAAGCAGAACAAATTATGAAGAAGTTCAGTTCCAATGGACAAAGACTAACCGTTTGGCTTTGTACAATGGTGATGACATACCAATCATCCACCACAGCACATACGCCAGCCAAGTCATAGACATGCCTAAGAAACAGCCAAATCTCTCACCAGAAGTCAAAATCAGCTATGTCAAAGAAGAAGTTGAGGAGGCAGTCAATGAAAAATTTACAGTTCCATGTACAGAGCAGCTAAATTTAGAACAGTCAATATCCATAGTTAAAGATGATGAAGATACTGATAATTTTGATAATGATGACAATAATCCTAGTGATCATTCCGAGGAGGACCTGCCTTCTGTGAAAGTCCCTGAAAAAATCAAAATTAAAGCTAAAGCGAGTGTAAAGAAGGTGGTGTCGGAGGGCTCCAGCTTAGATGAGGAGTACGCCAGCATGGTCATCATATCAGACCAGGAGGCTCAGGCTGCGGTGGATGTGTACCGGCTGTTCAGTAATGGCAGTTTCCGCTGTGAAGTGTGTAATAAAGGGTATCATAATCAGCAGAGGCTCACTGCACATTTACGGATGCATGATCAGGTGAAAATTCATGGCCATAATGTTTAATAGAACTGTCTTAGATACAGAGGCGGTGTTAGGCGTGGCTGACGTTGGCCACCTCCTACAGCCTCGCATTCCAAAGGGCGTCGCGCATCAATGGTTTACGCATAACCCAGACGCAACGTAAAAATATATGTGCCACCAGAGGGCCTCCCAAAATGTACCTTGCCCACATCAATTATTGGCCTTGCCCACCACTGCTTAGATACAAAAATATTTATATTACCACGGTTATATACACCAGAGCTTTAAAAGCCTCATGTGTGACTGAACTAATATGAAAAGTCAAGCAAAACTAATTTTAATTTGTGGAAACATTATCCATTGTAGCACAATAGCTTATTAAGTTGCAGTCTTACAAGTAACAATTATTAAGTTAATAAAATTTTAATGTAACACATGTTATGAATCGGACACATTATATCCTTACAAGTTATAACTTTCTTTAGCTAAAGAAAGTTATAGCCTTAGCAAGGTTGAAATGGAGATAGGATATCCCCATCTGATCCCTCAGTGCATCTCTCTCATACTAGTCTATATATATAAATCAGTACCGTGATTCACTTATAAACAACGCACAGCCTAAACGTGTGGTCCTAGAGGTTTGAGATTTGGACTAGACGTTCCTCGAGTACCCTAGAGGTGCACTAAAGAGGGATTTTTTGAGATTCCATCCCTAAAGGGGTGAAAAGGGGTGATAAAGTTTGTATGGAAAATACCGCGGGCGAAGCTGTGGCGGGTCCTCTAGTATCAAAGATAAAGATGCCTGACAGATAAAATGGGGTGCCAAGAATAGTAGTCACCCTAATTTACATTACTTAACGTTCCCTTTATTTTTATTGTTGTTTTTATAACGGTACTGTAATTCCCTAGCATGTCAGCGGCAACTTCCTGTGCAAATTGTGCAACTACTTTTACAAGACGGATTACCTGCTGAAGACTCACATAACAGAGAAACACATGTACAAGTATGAGTGTAAAAAGTGCACTGAAGTCAGTTTTGATCGGTAAGTAACATTGCCCTTTGACGCGTTTCAGATTGGCGAGTACAGGTCGCGTCACGTAAAAAGAGCGCTGACAGCCATACAATTTTATATGGCTGTATGTATAGCTATGTGAATGTTCTGAATGTGTAAAGGGTATGCTGCAAGGTAATATGAGAACTTGCTACTTTTAACCTTTTGAGAGCTAACGACGACCATATCCGCACCACTGGTTCACCGCCAGCGACGGATATATCCGTCACGATGTACAGTGTAAAAGAGACCTACACAAGTATGACGTAAGGTTGAAATTCGTGTTACTTCTTATTAATGTCTGCCAATTCGTCGTTCACAAATGAAGAATTTTATTTGACGTGTGATGAAGGTCAAATGTTTACATATCTGAAAGTGTCAAACAGAATGAACGTCTCCTGGAAATTCATCTATCGCAAATACAAGTTCTGCAAGCGTTCTGAATCGCAGACCATGTATCCTAGACTCCGTATACGGCGACCCACGCTACCAATATTAGAGTCAGAAAAGTATAAGCGGCAGGGCACAGGCAGACAAGGGAAGCATAACCTTGTACGCCACAATCAGCGCTCTTAAAAGCCCCCGCGCCCTCAAATTGGCATCTTTATTTGCTAGTAAAAGTAAGGCTAAGCAAGCAGTGTCTAAGGTTTACGGGGAATATGGTCTGTGTTCAGTGGGGTAGCTACCGAAGGGCTAGACGGTGCCGTGGACTGGGGCCCCCAAGCTCAGGGGGCCCTCGGACCCTGACCAGCAAAACTCGTATTGAACTAGCTAAAAATTCTCCCACCTTAGGAATTTAATCACCTTACCGACCTTAATCATGGTGTTCATTTGAAAGAATGTAGGAGAATTAATTGATTAAACCTATACACTTTAGTTATGACTTCAGCGTATGCCTATGCCTATGCCTATGCCTCTGACTGTGTTCTGGCCCCCAATTCTCGCTGCATTCGAGATAATCTCACAATCAAGATTAAACGTCAATGCATACAGTCGTTTGACACAACTGTATGAATCTGACGTTTAATCTCGCAATCGACATTATCTCGAATGCAGCGAGAATTGGGGACGTGAATTGACTTCATGAAATATTGCTTCATTTACTGCTTTATTACGTTGTAATGTTTCTATTTAATTTTATTTGGGTTTTTATATATGATGTAAAAACAATGTTTTGACTTGAAAAAATGATTTGATGCTGAGTTTCTTGCGGCGCTTCTCAGTAATGATGGTCCTGTCCGAAGCGCTGGTAGATTAAATGCATTGTAATTTATTCATGTACTTAACAAGTAAAAGAGCCCACAGGTGGCCAATTTGCTGAATAAATTATTTGAATTTGAATTTGAAAATGCGCCGTAAGACAAATAAATTAAAACATATTTTTATTAGTCTCTCAGCAAAACAACATTACATCTGGGCTCACCTACAACGCGGCGGAAAGAGAGACGCCAACTGGTACGAATCCAGGCCCAAATGGCTCAGTTCCAAAGGCGGCAAGCGTGTCAAGGGCGTTGTCACCATCCGTCCTGTCCGGAAGATCACCAAGTTACCACCAGACTTCCCCGTGTATTCTCCTGTGAAGCACGAAGAACAGTATGATCTGATCCTTGAGAGGAAGAAGTCGAGGAATTATATGGAAGCGGAGTACAAGTGCGAGTTTTGTTATAGAGGCTTCAGGGCTGCCGACACGTATAATAAACATATGAGGAAGCATGATCCCGTAAGTTTATGGTTATATTTTCTTCATAATACTCTTGAGGTTTAGGAAGACTATGCTTTGCTTTCCCGAAACTTCATTAGGTAACCGGAATCCAATAAGAATTTTTTTTTCTCATTCAACATAGCCCATAGAATTGTTAAAATTAACTGGCAGCGGGCGGAGCACATTGTTCGTAGAACAGATGGCCGATGGACCTGAACAGTTCTTGAGGTGCAACTGAGCGCTCTTGCCCAAAATACCACAATTCCAAAATACCTTGTTCCTCATAATACCACCCTCACAAAATACCAATTCTGTTTAAGAATATCGGATGTTATTATTCTGTGGATATTTCAATCGTCTATATACTTGTTGCCTTTATCAATCTCGAGTAAAAACGAGCAAAAAAATTACGTTTGTAGTATGGGAGTCCCCTTAAACATTTATTTTATTCTGTTTTTGATATTTGTTGCAATAGCGGCAACAGTATTACATCCTGTGTGAAAACTTCAACTGTCTAACTATCACGGTTCATGAGATAGAGCCTGGTGACAGACAGGCAGACAGACAGACAGACAGACAGACCGACGGACGGACGGACAGCAGAGTCTTAGTAATAGGTTCCTGTTTTACCCTTTGTGTACGGAACCCTAAAAATTAAATGTTGCCCATTCCATTACCCTCCCTTTGTAATTGCCTCCGTGCACGTCTAGCACAACCGGCCCGCGACTTGTTTGTCGCTCAGCACGTCTAGCACGACCTGCCCGCGAGTCGTTTGTCGCTCAGTGCGTCCCTTACGTATTTGACTAGTTTGACAGGGACGCACTGAGCGACAAACGACTCGCGGGCAGGTCGTGCTAGCCCCCCAGTGCGTCCCTTACGTATATGCACATTTTGATACGAACGCACTGAGCGACAAACGACTCGCTGACATGTGTGCTAGCCCCCATAGCATAATAAATATTTTCATAGAAAGAAATAGAAATAGAAATAATTTATTTTGCCAGATAAAGGGTTGGTTTATATTTGTTACACACAGATAATGTTCTCCTTATTCAGCTATTAACAAACAGCATGCAAAATATGGACCAATACTTAGTCATAAGTTATTTTTATTTAGATATATTGTAAGTGTTTTTTCATGTCAGTTAAAACGAATTTATTTATTAAGCAAGCTGACTTATCTATATATAAAATAGTATATTAAGGAGGTCAGGCTAGCAAGCAAATCATAATTATATTTATTCTAGGTACCAAAGGATCAATTAATTATTATATTTTAGCATTTATGTCAAGTTAACTACTCACTATCTACTACTCACTACTCACTATTGTTGCAGGCGTACGCTGGGGAATATCAGTGCGACATGTGCAAGCTGTACTTCAAGAGCCCCCGCAAAGTGTACCGGCACATGAACATCACGCACCTGTTCAAATACTCGTGTCAGCATTGCAAGTTCGTCTCGTTCAACAAGTGAGTCCAAGTCACCTGATCACCGACCGGTTGATTTAGTAGTTGCAATGTTGGATGCCAAAGCTTCAGGGCTCGGGTTCGGTTCCCGTCAGTCAGATAATTGTATCATAACTTACTTTCGGGGTTCAAAATGATTAAGACTCTTTATTATATGTTAAGAGCCATATTACGATTTTTTCAATAATTGGGCAACTTTGGCGTTCTTATTATGAGAATCTGAAAGACTTAGACAAATTTGACTTGCTGAATGGTGGAGTATAGTTATTAGTATTGATCATAGCGGCCTCGCTTTTTGCAATTTATTCTCATCTATTGATATAAAGCCGAAATTCCGCAGCAAGTTTTTGAAAAAATGCGCGACGTCACTTTTTCGAGCTCGTGGATTGAACTACTCTACAACGCAAACGAAATGAAAAATAAATAATAATATCTCTTGAATAGTCGTATAGTTTATAGCGGCCTCGGAATTTTGAAATATGTATGGAATATGTAGAAAAAAAATCCAAGGCAAAACCATAAAACTACTGAAAACGCTAAGAATTAACCGTAAAGATCTCTTTACTACGTTAATATTATTACGTAAAACTTATATCAGAATAATCGTTAGTTTATAAATAATTAAAATTTAATACTTTTTTTGGAAAAATAATTGATTATACAACTTAAATAAACGTAATTACAACTCCCAAATTACTACATAATGCGATGTGTCGGCCACCCGAATTCAGTGCCGCGCCGGCCGTTGATGCAGCCGGACCTCTGTCCCGCCGAACGATAGTTCCCAATGTAAAAAGAGCCCGGACGGCCAAAACAATGAAAGATTTAAAAAGGAAAAAACTTAATACTAAATACCTAGTATCAAAAAATATCACCTAAATCACTTCCGGTGGGTAAGGTGCCCATAAGGCTGGCTGCGTATTTTTTTCAAAATTGTAGCCCCGTTAGTTTCGCAAATAGGGGGGGCGGGGAAAAATGGTCATTTTTCGCCTATTTTCCTAAATAACTTCCAAACTATTTTACTTAAAATTGAAAAGAAAATATATTTAAGATCCTTACAATAAGCCCTTTCGTTTGATATGTCGCACAATATAGGTTGCATAACTTTTTTTTTTAATTTTCTAATTTACCCCCCAAAAGTGACCCCCTTGTTTAAAATTTATATATTTACGTCACGCGTCCATGTTGCGGTCACCGACTTACATATGTATACCAAATTTCAACTCAATCGGTCCAGTAGTTTAGGAGCACATTGGCTGTGACAGACGGACAGACAGACAGACAGACAGACAGACACACGAGTGATCCTATAAGGGTTTCGTTTTTTTCCTTTTGAGGTACGGAACCCTAAAAAAAGAGGAGGTTGTCAATTCGACTGTATTTTTTTTTCTATGTTTAAGTAACGCGATTACTCCGCCAATTATGAATTGATTTTGATAATTAATTTTTATTTGGTATGTCATACTTCAGCGGTGGAAACATTTCAATCTCTGTTTTAACTGTGATCACAGAAACATTAGCCAAGCTCAAAGAAGATTGTATTTTTTTTTGTAAGGAGCCTTCATAATAAAGGGCCGTCCATTAATTACGACACACAAATTTAATGATTTCTGGAGCCCCCCCCCCCCCCCCCCCCCCACATGTTCACATTTGTGTGACTCCTCTGGTGTGACGTCACATATCTTGCAATATTTTAAGGTTTTCGACAGTTTAGATTTATACTTGTGACGTCACGAAATTTATGCCTCCCCCTTGTCACACGATGTTTGTTGATCCCCTCCCTCCCCCTAACGTAATATATGGATGGACCTTTAAATTAAACATTAATTTCATAAAAATAAAAGAAATAATAATTAAAGAAAACTCCCTAGTTGTTGGAAAGATTACGCAACCGTGTCATTTCTGTTAAAGCTTTCTCATCGTGGGGTCGATTAAAAAGCTTATTCTATCGATCTAGTCCCAAAGTAAGCTCTAAAGGCTTGTGTTATGGGTACTAGACGACGATATACATACTTATATAGATAAAAAATACTTAAATAAATACGAAATATCCAGGACTCAGCAACAAACATTAGTGCTCATCACACAAATAGTTGCCCTTGTCGTGAATCGAACCCGGGACCGCTAGCTTCGGAGGCAGGGTCACTACCAACTAGGCTAACCGCGACGTCAATATTATAAGATTACTTAAAAAACGTGTTATCTTTTCTGCAGAGGCCAGGCGCATATGCACTATCGTTGGCATAAGAACGTCACCTACCAGTGCCCACATTGTGAAAAGGAGTTCAAGTAAGTAACTTTATAAATAAATAAAAATATTTTTTCACTTCTCATGCTCGTAAAGTTGTTCTTTATGCCGAGAGAAGGCTGCATAAAATGGGTTTTTATGCTCTTGTGCATAAAGTAATTTTTTCTTTTAAGACTAAGGCGATTAGGCCTTACAGCCACATACACAATACACCTTCATTGAATTGATATATTTTTATGAGATTTAGGTTATACCTATCTTAATTTAATTATGACATATGTATTACTATCTAAATACAACTTTACGACTAATAAGGGCGTGCGTTTACGTAAAAAAAATATAACACAAATATTTATAATAACTTGGCATTAAGGCTCAGACCATAGTCGAACGTCACATAGTTGAAAATTAAAAAAAAAATAAGAAAAATGTGTGGCGGGAAGTTAATTATTCGTCAAACAAAACTAGAAACTAGCTATTATTAGCTATTATGCTCTTGTTGTACAATCTACTAATATACTTGTGCTACAGTGGCCGTCAACCAAAGTGACGAGTGGGACCACAAAACCATTACAATCGTGCTATCTCTTTCGCACTTGCATGGTCTTACGGAGCGTGACTCACTTCTACAGGGTCGCGTAGTGCACAAAAGCAAGGAATGCTTTATAGTAGATGAGATTTCCCATCGGCAACATTTCAGGAACCGTCCGATTTTCATACAGACTTTCATTCCGTATTTAATCCCCTTAGGGGATGAATTATTAAAAATATATTTCTTAATGCTCCCCTACGTTATATTAAAGAACTCCTGAGCAACATTTCATAATTCTAAACCCACTGGTTTAGGCTGAGCGTGGTCTGTCAGTGAGTCATTAGAGTCACTGTAGATTAATGGCCGTATTCAGATACGCCATTTAAGCGTTTGACTAGATATTAAGTAGTTAAAGGTCCCTCAACTTGTTGTCAACCTATACAGAAACGTCACTTTAATTAGATCTCAATTTGAGTGGCTTTTCTGAATTCGGCCATAAAACTTATACAAATTTTTAGTGCGCTGCAATTACAGAACGAATATCTTAGACACCGTTTAGCATAACTTTTACTAGTAAATAAAATAAATTCGTGTTAAATGTGTACGACGCAGATTTTAAGAGGAGTGTGAACCTACGGCTTTTCATACAAAAGGCGATAACGATTTCCACCCCTTAAATGTTAACCGATGTTCACCAATTTTTGATAGGTTGTCAGTCAGAACAAAATCTAGGTTTATACGTTTTTGTTTTTTCACTATATATTCAATAAATTCAGTTTTACTATTCTAATACAAAACTAATTTAGGCGATTATTTGACTTCGTTGATCTTTCATCAATATTCAAAAAACGTACAAACCTAGATTTTGTTTTCACTTACAAACCTATCAAAAAAAAAAGAATCTCTTAACATTTTAAGGGGTGGAAATCGTTGTCGCCTTTTGTATGAAAAGGGTGATTTTTGCCGTTGGTTCACAGTCCTCTTAACCCTGTTATCAATTTTTATTTCATGTTTCAGGAAAGCGTCAACGCGCCTAACCCACATCCGGATAAAGCATCCGTCCACTAACATCTGCAACTTGTGCGGGCACAGCTTTGTCAGCGAGAACGGGCTTTACTGTCACAAGCAACTGGCGCACAGTACTGAGGTATGTAGCTAAACAATAGCTAATACATACTAAGAGTTGTTAGCGGTTTCATACTTTTTAGAGCGTGATTTTTCAGTGGGGTTATTCGGGTTATAGTTTTTTACTTGTGTGTAAAATGTTGCAATGTACTGCAGGAGCGTGACGTCATGGAGCAGTGCGTGGCGGACCCGGCCGACGCGCTGTTCTGCGCCGACTGCGACATCCAGTTCCTCAACCAGCCCGCCTACACCACGCACCTCGGCTCCTCCAGCAAGCACGCCAGCACCAACCTGTGAGTACCTCGCGACGCGCTGTTCTGCGCCCACTGCCACATCCAGCTCCTCAACCAGCCCGCCTACACCACGCACCTCGGCTCCTCCAGCAAGCACGCCAGCACCAACCTGTGAGTACCTCGCGACGCGCTGTTCTGCGCCCACTGCCACATCCAGCTCCTCAACCAGCCCGCCTACACCACGCACCTCGGCTCCTCCAGCAAGCACGCCAGCACCAACCTGTGAGTACCTCGCGACGCGCTGTTCTGCGCCCACTGCCACATCCAGCTCCTCAACCAGCCCGCCTACACCACGCACCTCGGCTCCTCCAGCAAGCACGCCAGCACCAACCTGTGAGTACCTCGCGACGCGCTGTTCTGCGCCCACTGCCACATCCAGCTCCTCAACCAGCCCGCCTACACCACGCACCTCGGCTCCTCCAGCAAGCACGCCAGCACCAACCTGTGAGTACCTCGCGACGCGCTGTTCTGCGCCCACTGCCACATCCAGCTCCTCAACCAGCCCGCCTACACCACGCACCTCGGCTCCTCCAGCAAGCACGCCAGCACCAACCTGTGAGTACCTCGCGACGCGCTGTTCTGCGCCCACTGCCACATCCAGCTCCTCAACCAGCCCGCCTACACCACGCACCTCGGCTCCTCCAGCAAGCACGCCAGCACCAACCTGTGAGTACCTCGCGACGCGCTGTTCTGCGCCCACTGCCACATCCAGCTCCTCAACCAGCCCGCCTACACCACGCACCTCGGCTCCTCCAGCAAGCACGCCAGCACCAACCTGTGAGTACCTCGCGACGCGCTGTTCTGCGCCCACTGCCACATCCAGCTCCTCAACCAGCCCGCCTACACCACGCACCTCGGCTCCTCCAGCAAGCACGCCAGCACCAACCTGTGAGTACCTCGCGACGCGCTGTTCTGCGCCCACTGCCACATCCAGCTCCTCAACCAGCCCGCCTACACCACGCACCTCGGCTCCTCCAGCAAGCACGCCAGCACCAACCTGTGAGTACCTCGCGACGCGCTGTTCTGCGCCCACTGCCACATCCAGCTCCTCAACCAGCCCGCCTACACCACGCACCTCGGCTCCTCCAGCAAGCACGCCAGCACCAACCTGTGAGTACCTCGCGACGCGCTGTTCTGCGCCCACTGCCACATCCAGCTCCTCAACCAGCCCGCCTACACCACGCACCTCGGCTCCTCCAGCAAGCACGCCAGCACCAACCTGTGAGTACCTCGCGACGCGCTGTTCTGCGCCCACTGCCACATCCAGCTCCTCAACCAGCCCGCCTACACCACGCACCTCGGCTCCTCCAGCAAGCACGCCAGCACCAACCTGTGAGTACCTCGCGACGCGCTGTTCTGCGCCCACTGCCACATCCAGCTCCTCAACCAGCCCGCCTACACCACGCACCTCGGCTCCTCCAGCAAGCACGCCAGCACCAACCTGTGAGTACCTCGCGACGCGCTGTTCTGCGCCCACTGCCACATCCAGCTCCTCAACCAGCCCGCCTACACCACGCACCTCGGCTCCTCCAGCAAGCACGCCAGCACCAACCTGGGAGTACCTCGCGACGCGCTGTTCTGCGCCCACTGCCACATCCAGCTCCTCAACCAGCCCGCCTACACCACGCACCTCGGCTCCTCCAGCAAGCACGCCAGCACCAACCTGGGAGTACCTCGCGACGCGCTGTTCTGCGCCCACTGCCACATCCAGCTCCTCAACCAGCCCGCCTACACCACGCACCTCGGCTCCTCCAGCAAGCACGCCAGCACCAACCTGGGAGTACCTCGCGACGCGCTGTTCTGCGCCCACTGCCACATCCAGCTCCTCAACCAGCCCGCCTACACCACGCACCTCGGCTCCTCCAGCAAGCACGCCAGCACCAACCTGTGAGTACCTCGCGACGCGCTGTTCTGCGCCCACTGCCACATCCAGCTCCTCAACCAGCCCGCCTACACCACGCACCTCGGCTCCTCCAGCAAGCACGCCAGCACCAACCTGGGAGTACCTCGCGACGCGCTGTTCTGCGCCCACTGCCACATCC
Organism: Tortricodes alternella; assembly: GCA_947859335.1. Classification (NCBI taxonomy): domain Eukaryota; kingdom Metazoa; phylum Arthropoda; class Insecta; order Lepidoptera; family Tortricidae; genus Tortricodes; species Tortricodes alternella. Next base: position 5,970,263 of record OX401988.1, on the reverse strand, counting down.
AGCTCCTCAACCAGCCCGCCTACACCACGCACCTCGGCTCCTCCAGCAAGCACGCCAGCACCAACCTGTGAGTACCTCGCGACGCGCTGTTCTGCGCCCACTGCCACATCCAGCTCCTCAACCAGCCCGCCTACACCACGCACCTCGGCTCCTCCAGCAAGCACGCCAGCACCAACCTGTGAGTACCTCGCGACGCGCTGTTCTGCGCCCACTGCCACATCCAGCTCCTCAACCAGCCCGCCTACACCACGCACCTCGGCTCCTCCAGCAAGCACGCCAGCACCAACCTGTGAGTACCTCGCGACGCGCTGTTCTGCGCCCACTGCCACATCCAGCTCCTCAACCAGCCCGCCTACACCACGCACCTCGGCTCCTCCAGCAAGCACGCCAGCACCAACCTGTGAGTACCTCGCGACGCGCTGTTCTGCGCCCACTGCCACATCCAGCTCCTCAACCAGCCCGCCTACACCACGCACCTCGGCTCCTCCAGCAAGCACGCCAGCACCAACCTGTGAGTACCTCGCGACGCGCTGTTCTGCGCCCACTGCAACATCCAGCTCCTCAACGAGCCCGCCTACATGAATTAGAAATATAATATACTCTAATTCAGCGAAGAATTATACATAATATGTAGTATTTTGATCACAGTACTTTATTTCATAACCAAGTTTGTTTCCCTGATGGAGAGTGGTGACCGCCCTTCGTTCCAATGCGTGTCAAACGGCAAATTCTCAACAAATAATTGATACTTTTTGTCGGCAGATCGATAGTAAAGCCGGTGCGACGCGACGCGGCGACGACGGCGTCCGGCGAGCGGCGCAAGCGCGGGCGGCCGCGCTGCAGCATGTTCAGCTCCGAGGTGCTCAACAACGGGACCGTCACGTCCACCAGTTGCGACATTGTAAGCAGTTTTATACATCTACCAACCTTTCTGTAGACAGCCAATTATGCGTGCACCTGCACATAATTGTTAAAACACTCGCCTACGGCTCGTTCCGTAAACACACTCGTGTTTGGGTAATGCTCGTTGTAACGGTTGTCACTTTTTGCCAGTGCGGCGAGCACCAGTCGAACGACGTGCAAGCGCGCAAGCACTACGCGGAGCAGCACCCCGGCGCGGAGTTCCTGAAGCGGTACATGTGTGACGTCTGCGGACACACCACCAAGGTATGACATGGTATTATAAAAATCTACCAATTCAAAACACGGAAAACTTATAATAATAATATTGATACCCGCAGTGGTATATAGCCTATACTCTATTGGTCTAGTTAGTTAACGAAATGAGAACAAACAAACTAACCCACGTGACAGCTAATCTAGCCAATCCAATCAGTCTTTTTAGGGTTCCGTACCTCAAAAGGAAAAAAGGAACCCTTATAGGATCACTCGTGTGTCTGTCTGTGTCTGTCTGTCTGTCTGTCCGTCTGTCACAGCCAATTTGCTCCGAAACTACTGGACCGATTGAGTTGAAATTTGGTATTCATATGTAAGTTGGTGACCGCAACACGGACGCGCGACGTAAATATATGAATTTTAAACATAGAGGCCACTTTTTGGGGGTAAACTAGAAAATTAAAAAAAAAAGTTATTCCACCTATATCGTGTGACATATCAAATGAAAGGGCTTATTGTGAGGATCTTAAATATATATTTTTCTGAATTTTAATTAAAATAGTTTAGAAGTTATTCAGGAAAATAGGCGAAAAATGGCCATTCCCCCCCCTTATTTCCGAAACTACTGGGGCTAAAATTTTGAAAAAAATACAGAAAATAGATCTTTGCCTATAGATTACAGGAAAACCTATAAGAAGTCTATGGTATTTAAGGTAACCTAGTAAATTTCAGATAATCATGTACGGAACGGAACCCTCTCCACGCGAGTTTAACTCGCACTTGTCCGGTTTTTTATCTATGGTATGTCTTGATTGTCTGGTTGAGTGAGTGGGTTAGTTGTTGACTTTTTATTGATTTACGTTTATCCTAATTTATTTCCTTAAAATGGACACCTCTAATGGAATTGAATTTACATCTAAAATTAATATCTTTGTCAAACAACATTGGTTTAATTTAGTTATGACAATCAGCTATTGGTTGTAGGTTGACAGTACTAGGGCTACCTCTATTTTAGGGTTCCATACCCAAAGGGTAAAACGGGACCCTATTACTAAGACTCTGCTGTCCGTCCGTCTGTCTGTCTGTCTGTCTGTCTGTCCGTCTGTCACCGGGATGTATCTCATGAACCGTGATAGTTAAACAGCTGAAATTTTCACAGATGATGTATTTCTGTTGCCGCTATAACAACAAATACTAAAAAACATAATAAAATAAATATTTAAGAGGGCTACCATATAACAAACGTGATTTTTTTGCTCGTTTATGCTCGATATTGATAACGGCAACAGGTAGACGCTTGAAATATTCACAGAATATTTAGTTATATATTCACTTTAAAATAAATTATTAAATTAAAATAAAACAAATATTTAAGGTAGGTAATAACGTGATTTTTTGCAGTTTTTATAGATATTGGTACGGAACCCTTCGTGCGCGAGTCCGAATTTTGGCCGGTTTTTTTATATTAAATAAATGAGCTACAGTTATTGCGTTGTATTGGCAGGCAACAGCCGGAAGTATTGGTTTTGCATTATGTATTCAAAGTCACCGTGTAGTCACTTGTGTGTGTGTGCAGCAATACGCGAACCTGATGGTGCACATGCGCACGCACACCAACGAGAAGCCCTACGAGTGCCCGCACTGCGACCGCCGCTTCAGCATGCCGAGCAACCGCGACCGGCATCTTGTGGTGAGACACCTTGTTTATTTATTTATTTATTTACTTATTTATTTACTTATTTATTTATTTATTAAACATAAATATATACATACAGATACAGATACCTACATTATGTAAGGATTTTCTAATAATTCAGCCAAAGTACGAAGAGAATGAGACAAATTACAGAAAAACTAAAAGTATTAAAAGTAAAAAAAAAGTTTTATCCTAATTAAAGCAATCCTAGGTGAAAAATTGGCAAAGTGACGTCTAAAATATTATCTCCGATTGGTCTATTTACGAAGAAATAGCTGTCTTTGACAAAAAAAGCATTTGAGGTTAGAAACTTGTTTACCAAATAAGATAAGTAAGGATGAATCGACTTTATGTATGTGTGTATGTGAACAAAAATCAGATGTTGCACTTTAGCACCTAAACTACTGGACCAAGTTTAATAAATGGGGTATCATATAATTCGTGGAGAACATGCAAGTGTCCATAGCCTATATAAAAATTCTAAGGGTCTCATATTAGGAGCAAAAATGCTTTTACGTCGCCAGTCGCCAACTGATTTTTTTTTATATTCCAAAATATCGCACCCCCAGTACAGCAATGTTTCGATTAAATCGATTTATTAATACAGTCGAATAGTCAAAAATTTGCTGCACATACCACGAAGACCGGCGTATTTATATTTAGAAAATGTCCAAGAGATGGCGCGCTAACTCTCTATTGGTGACAACGCGCTGCCAGAGTCAGTTTTATTTTATGTCAATTGTTGTTGTGTAATGTTATTTTATGACGGCCCACCTGATGGAAAGTGGTCACCGCCGCCCATGAGCATCTGCAACACCAGAGGTGCTGCCAATGCGTTGCCAGTCTAGGGAGGATGGGGAATGGGGATGGGATGGGGATGAGGGAAAAGGCGTCCGGATCTCGTCACTCACCGTACGAAACGCAATAGCAAGCTATTACTTTACGCCGATATTCTGTGAGAGTGTGGTACTACCCCGGTCGAGCCGGCCCATTCGAACAGTAATCATCTAGTGAGGATTACTGTTTGGCTCTACCACTATATCCATAGTACCGCGAATACTAAACTATTTCCAGTTGGAACATGTCTGTCTTAGGGACAGCACGTTGATCTTTTACGCAACAGTGAATTATGGTCTTGTTGAATGCACTACGAAAATTGCTAAGAATTATTTAGTTTTATTTCAGTGTTAGTGACTACTTTGTTTATAAACTCGGCCATGTTGATTAATGTTCTTTCACTAGGTACACACCGGCGAGAAGCGATACCAGTGCCAGCACTGCAACCGACGCTTCACACAATCCACCGCGGTCAAACTGCACATACAAACCGTGCACCTCAAGATCCCGTACAAGCCGTGGGAGAAGAAGAACCGGAAGCGGCGGAAGGAGGAAGTTCCGGTGAGCTCCGTGAACGTGAGCGCGCTGGGCGCCGCGCTGCTGCCTCAGCACAAGCTGCTGATAGAGACGCAGGGGGACTATTTGAATGCGTTCATAAGCTACAATGATGAGTGAGTGTGACAGTCCGCTACAGACGATAATGATTTCCAGCCCTAAAATTATAACCGATGTTCACCAATTTTTGATAGGTTGTCATTCAGAACAAAATCTAGGTCTATACATTTTGATTTTTTCACTATAATCAATAAATTCAGTTTTATTGTGGTTTCAGTATTCCCATACAAAACTAATTTCGGTATTATTTGACTTTCTTAATCTTTATTCAAAATTCAAAAATCGTATAGACCTAGATTTTGTTCTGATTAACAACCTATCAAAAATTGGTCAAAATCGGTTAAAATTTAAGGGGTAGAAATTGTTACCGCCTTCTGCCTTTGGTTCACAGTCGTCTTAAGCCGGGTTTTCACGATAATAGTTGGCTGGGTAAGGAGAGATGGGCATTATTCCAGTATTTTTTTATCCGATTAATTATTTGAATAAACAATAACTCATGATCTCATTATTCGCAAATAAATCAATCGACCGCTTTTTCAAATGAAATATTTATTCGTTATTTTATTCGAATAAATAACACGAATAATGTTGAAAATTACTCGTTTTCTGTGTGTTCTGTTTTGTACAGTTTTTTTTTTACAAACGCAAGCTTCTACCGTTAATACAAAATAACATCTTTTAGTTATTTGTAAAAATTATTATTCGAGGAAGTTAATTATTCAAATAAATTATTATTCGTGCCGATTCATTCGACGAATAAATTATTCGCCATTTATGCGAATGAGAATAATAATTCGGTATTTTTATTCGTCATTCACGAATAATTTTGTTATTCTTATTCGTTATTCGAATAAATTTTGCCCATCCCTGTTTGTAAGAGTGTACGATAATGGTTTACAGACTATCAGCCATTTTTAACACTGTTTGCTACATAAACACACAAGACTGAAATAAATTAAACATAGCACTGAACAGTGGCGAAGCGTGAAATATTTCCTAAGGGAAGCCGGAAAGATTAGAAGCGTACGTGCGAGTCTGACATTTAGTTGGAGTAACGTGGACTTCACTAACAGCTAGCCGTAGCTTTCTAGCTCGGTAAAGCCGTCAGGAATCGGCTTGTAAGCAGGCTGCGCCACTGGCACTGAAAAAAGTGAGAGTATGGCACTCTTATAATAGTCCACTCGAAAAGTTGATCGCGCTCCTAGTCCACTGTGATTGCAGTAGTACACGGTTTCCATGATACGAGTACCATCAGAGTACATATTTATGTCCGAGTCAACTCTTATCGTCAAAACGCGGCTTTAGGCCCGAATCTAGAAATACATCGGCGGGCCCGTCTTGCCGGGCCTATTCAGTGGGTTGCTGCGTTCCTATTTTAAAATCCGTGGCGTAGTTCCGAAGTAATAACGACCTTCGCGCGTAGCTATAATGTTCAATGTTGCCTGACGCGCTCGTTTAGTTATTAACCTTTTCAACTCCAATGACTGATATAGCTGTCAGGGCATACAGGGTAAAAGAGCCCTACATAGGTTTGACGTAAGGTTGAAATTCGTGTTACTTCACAGACATGCTTGGCGTCGAAGAGGTTAATAATTAGGTATGTAGGCATGTGGTATTAATAATTATGTAAAATGGCGGCTTATATCCAGATTAAATGAGATCCTTATATAATTTTACTGTTATCTATTGTGACTGATATTCTATAGCTAGTCCATTAATTACGTGAGTTCAAAATGGGCGGGGATCCTGGCAAAATCTCACCTAATCTCATTGAACCTTTTGACCGCCAAGCATGTCTGAGAAGTAACACGAATTTCAACTTTAAGTTTAGGTATTGAAGGACTTTTTTACCCTTTATCCGCTGACGGCTGCAGCCGACTGTGGCGGTCAAAAGGTTAAAGGGATAACGCTTATTTCACTGCAAATAATTATTGGATTATTACAAAGAAGACATTAGTATTAACGCTTAAAATATTTAGTGTTATGGAGCCATATAGATGAAATAAATAAAATTAATTATTTATAAATTATAGGGTAAGTGTCACGTGAGTGGGAGGGGGGGGGGGGGGGGGTTCCCGACACATCTTACCAAACCAAACTAAAGGGGGGGGGTTCAATAAATAAAAAATGCCTCAGTTAATTAATGGAGGTCCCCAGAGATTAAAATTTGAATTAATTAAAGAGCCGATAAGTTCGTTCCTTCCTAACTGAATGCGTCTCTCTTACACTAATGGTGACGATACGACGAGATAGTCAGAGAGATAAGCCGGGGTTAAGTTATCCTGGTTTTCAATCTTCCTAGGGCAGCTGGAGGTACAGTTCCGAGCCTAAACGTGTGTATGCCCCGTGTATCCGTTTATCAGCGCTCAAAACGCTAGTAATAGTAGGTACTCAATGTTTATGAACTTTTTTCCAGAATAGGCTAGTTTCCTGAAAAATACTAATAATAATTAGTCCGTCATTTACATTATAAAAACATATTGATTACATATTTTTTCTTTTGTCAATTAAACAAAAAATTACGAAGATATAGTGCGTTGAATTTCCGCGTGACGTCACGACTTTGTACACTTTTTACTATTAAGTGACGTCATGAACCCCCACTCCCGAAATTTGATGCGCGTTATCTTTGTCAATTTTGATTGATTTCATAAAGCAAAAAATACGTGTTCAATTTTTTTTGATAATCTAACTGACGGACTAATTAGATTTACTATTTTTTTTTACCCAGGAAACATCCCTATTATGAAAGTCTTATCAGCTTAAAGCCGTTCACGGAAAAAAGTAGCCATCGAAAAATGCTTTAGCCAATCAAAGGAATTTGCTAAAAAGGGAGTTGCCTCTTCCTCGGCAATTTCGGCTAGACTTGACTTCACGTACTATGGTCGGAAGAATCCAGGCTTGAGCTTGACGAGGAAAACGTCACCAAAAAGTCCACTAAATGGAACAGCGACTCTAGCGAAGTTGAGACGAGGATAAATTAACCCCGCCCCGTATTACCCTTTATTGCGTCTCTCTCACACTAGTGCCGATGAAAGAGATAGAGAGAAAGACTGGGTTAACTCATCTTCGTGGCAACCTTGCTAGGGGCCCAGGGCTCTATCCTTGTGTGTTAGGCGTTTATTAAGCGCTACCCGTAGCAGAGGCGAAGCGTGAGGGTAAGCCGGTGTATAATTTCTCATTCTAAACATTATATTATTACTCATTAAATTTTGTATTTACATAAAAAATATGTAATATGCAGTTTTTATGTTAATAATATCATAATTCATTTATTCAGACAACTACAAAGGTCCATTTATTTCTAATGTTAGTAAATATTAGTCTAGGTTAGTACTTAATAACTAGCTTTGATTTTGTCCTCTGAATGAGTAAGTGTGTGAGTGAGTGTAATACAAGAAGTAATTAATTATAATAATAATGTTTGAGTTAAGAAATTATGCACCGGCTTACCCTCACGCTTCGCCTCTGACCCGTAGGTAGGTTTTCTGGACAAGTATCCCAGGACGGAAGTGCTCGTAGTCATAAGTTTGGGCACAAATAATGTAAATTCTGTTCCGCTTGTGCCCATAATTCCAAAATACCTGGTTCTTCATAATACCACAATCCCAAAATACCAATTATGTTATTTTAATTTTAATTTTAATTTTTAAATATAATATGTTATTTTAATCTTATTACTCAATCTGGTGTTTTATGGTATCTGTACAGTGCGGATTGTTCGCAAAGTCGTAATTAGCGTTGCTATCCGTTTTTTTTTTGAAGTTAGTTTCTCACTTCAGCGATTACCATTAAATGTGGCATACTCATATTTTCATATTGGGAGATAGATTTTGCATTGCATGGCTACTTTTTTCGTGAACAGGCCTTATTATGAAGTAAGTTTATATTTTAAATTATTATATTTTAATTCTGTGCGGAATCTCGAAATAATCGTGTTAATAATTTATATATATATTGTATTTAATTAAATTAGGCATACAATTTTAAGATAATGTGCTTTTCCTGTGTTGAGAAAATATTGTTAGTCCTATTATATATTTTAAGTCTTGTATTCATAGTGTGTAATTTGCCTTAGTAATTGTATTTTTAATATAATTTAATTAACTTAAAATGTCTATTATTTAAACATCGGTCACAAAATATGATTATTAATATTAACCGGTAAGCAGGTCCCTTACATACTGATATGCTATGTAAAATCAAATACAGTTAACTGCTCGACACTTACTGGGGAAAGGTTTAATTTTTCACGTAAATACAATCGAATTTGTATCATACTGTGTTGTTACTAAGATCGAAATTCTAAATACATGTATGTGGATGATAAAACGCCGGATAAGTGTTGAAATCAATTCCTTTTACATTTGCACTAATACATTCTTAATAAGCAGACTTTTTGTATTTTTATTATTTGCTAGTATTCATGCCAAAATAGCACATATTCTGTGAAAATTCCAACCTTCTAGCTCTTACCGTTGCTTAAATAAAGGCCTCTGACAGACGGACGGACGGACGTCGTAGGCTCAGTAATAGGCTCCCGTTGATCCCTTAGGGTACGGAACCCTAAAAAGTAATATATAGAAAATGATCCAATTATTCCTTCTGATCGTCTAAAAACCATTCATAATACTGCTTTAACAACAGGCACAATATAATAGTATTATGTAATCTGTGGTATAATAATAAGTATACAGTCATATTTATCTTCATACAAAAAACGGCCGAAACGACGCGCTTCGAAATCTCGGTAAACTTCGGTACACAACAGTCGCGAGCGCGCCGCGGTAGGGTACGGTCGTGGACAATGCGAGACGCTCCCGGGAATTTATTCACGTAAATTATGCCACGAGAATTTTTGCTGTTTTTAAAATATTAGAAGCAAAATAAATAAAATGCATTTTTTTTGCTCCACACTGACTTATAGTACATTTTGCTAGTAGAAATAAGAACCAAGTAGAAATGATTAAAATTAAGACTAACGGGATCTGCAGTTATATTTCATGAAAAGATGCTAAGACAACTTAATATAGCATTAACCATTAACCCAAGAAAGACAGTCGGCAGGCAGCCCTAGCGCGTGTTTACATACCGAGCGTCCGTAGGTATTTATTTCGAGGACACTGCAGAGATAAAATACTGTTAGTCTGTTATACTGTGCTACAGGAAAGAAATAACACAAAATCAACTTCCATATATTTATTTTGTACATTTTAAGAGGTAGGCCTAAAGATAGCATTAAATTTCATCTAACTCTAGGACTCTGTTGCCTTTAGGCAGCCGCACTAGTAATGCGACTTGCGAAGCGACGGCGATGCGACAAAAACAAACGTATTGTCATATATTGTGGTGGTCACACTGCTTATGCGGCGACCACCATATAAAATCGCGGTCGCGTCGCAATCGCGTTACCAGTGCGACCGCGGCCTTAGAACATTATTGTCAGCGATTAATAACTATCAATTGACGTAAACAAGAAGTTACCTTAAAACAGCGTAGACACAGGCAGTGATATGATATCAAGTTAAGTTTACGTATACCTAATCAAGGATTAACAAATCTGGTCACTTCGTATAAGCATTTGTACGTAGGGGAGAGTGGGTAACACTGAATCACGGGGCACAGTGATTGAAAAGCGCTTGTCCGTGTGTTTACGCACATAAACACTCGTTTACTTGTCAAACGGTCGCCTCGAATGTGCCCCCCACGCCGCGCTAGTCGCCATTACGCTCGCACGCTGTGAGCTCACGCAGCAGCAGTGTCCCACCAAAGTAGGTACAAAAGTAATTTTTTACCTGTTTTTAAAAAGTGTATTGCGTTGAATCCAATTTATGTTTTGTTTAATGTTTTGTAATGTCTCTTAACCTAAATTGCTATTCATTTTTCTGTAACGAGAGTGTAAATAATTATTTCAAATTTTTGCTTTCGCTAACGGTGGTTGGCACTCAATGGATAATTTCAATTTGTCCTACTAATAAATGTTACTATCACAATTATGAGACTGAATTACAAATATCTAATTTTACTTAAATAAAACAATATTTTTGAATAAACCTTTTATGCATAAATCCTTAAAAAAAACACTGTGGCCCATGGGACGTATTGTACCGCAATAGGCTGATCCAACGTATCCCAGGGATGGGGCACAGTGGATCATTTCCCATGTTTTTAAAAAAACCCCTATTCTCCTAAATCTTCGGCTATTACAGCATGTATTATCAGTGTTTTGTATACCCTAAGACTGCCACGTAAGCATGCATTAAAATACTAGAGCTCTATCTACTTAATTACAGAAATAATGAGCCGCAAACAAAAGTTGATCCATTGTTACCCACTCTCCCCTACTGTGATTAGACTTCTTGGCTCGTGAGTGTAAAACCAACCAAGTGTTCAGATCAAATGGTATCACATCCAAATAAAATTGAGCATATCTAGTCTCCAAAAAAACCGTGTCAACATGCTACTATATATTTACATCCGATGTTTCAGTGACACTAAGTTTCTATTTTTATGCTTCAATACAATTAACAATGCAAAACATTAGTATTAATAACCCTCCCTTCTGCATCGCTGCAGTCGGGTAAAAACGAAATCGAACCGCAAATAACGGCCGTAACAACAATATAATATATATCTTAAATAAAAACAACATTATTAATAATTTGTAAAACGATAAAAAAATACGTTACAGGAATGTCGACAAAATGCAGTTCAACGAAAACGCGAGTATAGGAATGATTATTCTAGAATAACTGCTTATAATTAAAATAACTTGTGTGACGTCACTGGTACCGGATTCGTTTACAACCCTTTGTTAAAGTTCACCGAGTTAGCTTTCGGGTAATTTTTCTTTACGAATTCCTGAAAACAAAATAAAACGCGTTTTTAATTTGTACTAGTTATTTCAAATACGATATCCGTAGTCTAATCAAAGAGTATCCGGTCATCAAACCAAAAAATGTTTGCCCAAATATGTCATTTTATAAATTTTAATTTCGCAAACTTCTTGTTTTCTAAGCGAGGAAAATAATAAAATAGTCCATAATTATTTTCCTGTTTAAAAAATTTAAATTCTTCTTAAATAAACAAGAAGCCACTTTGAAGAGATGCTAACTTTCTTTCTATTATTATTATTGCACGTGTGTAGTAATACCGCGTACATTGGTTCATGAGTAATAGACAATTAAATTGTTAATATCTACTATTATATTTATACGATACCGTCCACCTGCACAGAATAGATTGTGTAAAATACTGGGGCTTTAGAGGCTAGAGGACATAATTAACTCTTTCAACGCCAAGGACGCCTAAAAGCGTCATGAGCTGTCGTGTCTACCACGCCACCGACGCTTATAGTAACTGTTGTCGGAGGTACAACTCAAGAGAGACCTTTCGTATGAATCAAGTTGATTTTGCATAGCTTTTGAAGCGCGCTTGGCGTGTGAGTTACATTTGCATTTGACGTAAGGTTAAAGAGCACGGAACCCTACATTGTGCATGATCCGATATGCACTTGTCCGGTTCATTGTATTATACAATACCTGAAGATCAGCCTCTAGACTGGAGACCGGCAGCGAGGCTTGCTGCTTGAACAGCGCGCAGCACAGCGGCGTGGCGAACAGCACGCACAGCCCCACGAGCCCGAGCTGGAAGGGGAGCACCCCGTTGGGGTAGCGGCAGAACACGCCGCGCCGCGTGGCGATGTTCGTCAGGAGAGGCGTCAGTGCTAAAAAGTGACCAATGCTACACGCACCGTTGATTGAGCGCAGGGCCGGCTCGTTCTTATAGACGAACTAGGCGATGGCCTAGGGCGCTCGTATTAGGGGGGTGGTAATCGGCGGCATCGAAATTTTAAAATAATAGCTCTTAGGGTTCCGTACCCAAAGGGTAAACCGGGACCCTATTACTAAGACTCTGCTGTCCGTCCGTCTGTCTTTCCGTCTGTCTGTCACCAGGCTGTATCTCATGAACCGTGATAGACAGTTGAAATTTTCACTGATGGTGTATTTCTGTTGCCGCTATAACAACAAATAACGTATCCTTGTGTCAACGTTGCTAGGGACGCAGGTCTATAATGACTGTAACATAGCTGGGCACAAGACCGGTAATCCGATAATCGTTAATTAACGAAGTTAACATTTCAAGTAACGGATTAACTTTTAAATTAACTATAAAAATTGTTAACGGACTCATTAACTTCCTTCAAAACAATTAAAGTCCGTTAAACGTTAATAAAGTGCCTACTGTTTGCCAAAAGGACACCGCGCGTTTTATGTCAGATAGCTTTTGATTTGAATTTAATCTCTAAATAATTAGGTATTATTACAAACTTTAATGTTATTTTATACATTAAAATTTATTGCCCATACCAATATTTTTATGTAAGTAAACCACATATAAAATGCAATATCTGTCACGAGTTAACGACTAACGTTAACGTCCGTTAAATCTTCTGAAATGTAACGCTGTAACGTTTAACGAAGTTAACTTTTTTGGCAACGGATTAGCGATTAACGCAGTTAACTATTTGATTAACGGTGCCCAGCTATGGTGTTACCTAACTTGAAGTAAAAAATGGAATTATACGACGACTTTGCTGGTTGGGGGTTGTAGAGGGACTTACTCATGCCGGGCACAGCCATGATGCAGCGCGAGATGCACACGAGCCCGATGCCGAGGACGGCGGCGCGCCGCGACTCTCCCACCTTGACGCCCTCCTCCGTGAACACCGTCGCGCCCTCAATCAGCTCGCTGTAAACGGCACTCTACTTTTAACCTTCACCTTTTGTAAGCCGTTAGGACATTATCTGGTACCTTTTGTTTGGTAAAAATATCTACATAATATGGATTACTGATGTATGAGCAAAAAACTTTTCCCAAAGTATCAGATCCCAAACTATTATTCTCAAATTATGATTTGGCAAAAAATCATTAGTCAACCTTACCTATCGAGATTTTACAGTTAGCAAAAGTATTTTTTCGATAAATAAGTACTTAAGGGACACAAGTTAACCCTAACCTAACCTAGCCCTGAAAAAGCCAAATCATGCCAAATAGTAATAGGGATGTTTCCATGGTAAAAAAATAGTAATTCTAATTAGTCCGTCAGTTAGATTATCAAAATAATATTGAACACGTATTTTTTGCTTTATCAAATCAATCAAAATTGACAAAGATAACGCGCATCAAAGTTCGGGAGTGGGGGCTCATGACGTCACTTAATCGTAAAAGTGTACAAAGTCGTGACGTCACGCGGAACTTCATCGCACTATATCTTCGTAATTTTTTGTTTAATTGACAAAAGAAAAAATATGTGTTCAAATTTTTTTTATAATGTATATGACGGACTAATTAGGTTTTTTTAGGAAACTAGCCTATTTGACCAAATTAACAAATGTGAAATGGAAATATGCTAAAGATTCGTTTGGGAAATTAAACTACTGCGATAAGTTTTTTGGGAAGTGAAATTTGGCGAAAAATGTTATGACCAAAGGGCAGTACACCGTTTATTTGATTTGTGTTGTCCCTCTCATTGAGAGGAATGTGGAGGAGGAGCGTGTATAGGTTGTTGGTACCCACTTGCTCCTCATCATGGGGATGTTGATGAAGTTGGCGCAGCAGACTGCCGCGAACGGAACCATGCTGGCGTACACTGGCTTCATGTGCTGTCCCATACAAAATAGAAACAATTAAAAATAATTATTATTTGTAAGACATTAAGCTGGTATTAAATTCTGTTTGCCGTTAAATGATGAGACGACGTATTTAAAGTGTTGTTAATGACTCGAATTTAAAATGACCAAACAGCAAGCGTTAAGGCGTAATAAACTGACACACACTTTCGCATTTATAATATTAAGTAGGGTAGGATATGATATATAAGGGTGTCATTATCCTTTAAACCGCCGTTGTCTGAATTATAAGACACAAAATATCCAGCTCATTTCCCCACCGTCTTATAATTAAGACAAATAATTAATGCATTGACTGATAGACACTTCCGATGATTTAACGGCGGGTAAAAGGTTAAGGTCCTGGCACTCCTTGGCTCAGTCAGATACATTTTTTTACGTTCGTTAAAGAAAAATACTACCTAAGGACAGCTTAGAAGAAATAGTGGTAAAAATTTGAAAGTTTACCCTACATGTTAAATCGGAAAAAAATGTATTAAGTATAAGCAGCGGCCCTAATATGCATGGCACAAAGATAAATTAGAACCGTTTATTTCCAAGTGCGTCTCTCTCACACTAGTGCCGACGAAAGAGATAGTCGTAGAGATAAACGGTTCTAATTTATTTTTGTGGCATGCATGTTAGGGCCGCAGGGGCCCTAGCAAGGTTGACACGAGGATAAGTTATCCCTTATCCCCAGCTTATCCCTTTTAGTGAGTCTCTCTCATACAAGTATCGAAGAAAGAGATGCATTGAGAGATAAGATGGGGATAACTTATCCTCGAGTCAACCATGCTTGGGCCACAGGTGATGAAAAAATTGCGTTAAAGAAATAAATTAATTTGAAATAAATAGCCTGTCCGTTGAAGTTACTATTGATGTATGTAAAAGAAAAATCGTGATGGCGTTGAATTGGCTATTTTTAGGTCACTTGTATTGAACTAAAACCTAAAGTAAAGATGAGGTACTTAACCAAGCATTCTAACTCATTAGAGAACCAGTGTGAAGTAAACTTGCATGCCTCGATTATATCTATCTACAGAGAATCACTTTATCTTCATAGTGACGTTTATTATTACAAGCGTTCGCCGCGACTTTGTATGCATAAAATACAGAGAGTCAGAGAGATAAGGCGGGGGCTAAGTTATCCCCGTGTGAGCGTTGCTAAGGCCCCAGCGGCCCTAACATGCATGCCACAAATATAAATTAAACCCGTTTATGTCTATGACTATCTCTTTCGTCGGCACTAGTGTGACCGCACTTAGAGATAAGACGGTCTATCTTATCTTTGTGTCATACATGTTAGGGTCGCTGGGATATAAACTAACCATAAAAATGTCATCTTGATCAGCTGCTCAATTACGTAACACCAATTGGTATCGCTTTCGCGAAAACTAAACCAATTGTACCCTTATTTACATCGAATGAAGACTAAATTGGTTTGAATTTCGAGCCAAACCGATACCAATTGTGCTACGTAATTGAGCTGCAGATCAGTCATTGAGGCATGATTGACTAACAAACATCTAACCATATAAAGGTCCATTACTTTCGCATTCCTAAAGAGACAGGATCCGTGGATACTGAATCCAGTGAATGTAAAACCTTTAATAGAAATTAAGAAATAAATAACATCGCCGTCTCCGTGAAGACATACATACATACATACATACATACATACATACACATATACGAATAGCAATCTCCGTTAAAAATATTCTATCTACACATGATTCTGCTGGGTCGCTCCTAAGTTGACACTAGAGATGCAACGGATATCCGGTTACTATCCGGTATCCGGCCTATCCGGCCATGATTTTACTATCCGGCCGGATACCGGATAATGAGTCAGTATCCGGCCGGATACCGGATAGTAAAAGCTTGCATCAGAAATAGGGTAAAACCATCAGAAATAAACGAAATCCATGTCAGTTATCAAATGAATGCTTAGTTTCTTGTAATTTAAACATAAAACTTCACTTAACATCACGTCGTGCACGTTTGAATATTCCCAATTGACGTAATAGATCGCGTTTTCAACCTCAAAGAGCCTCCCCGCGCACTTACAATTCGTAAAACAAGTTGAAACTTGCTCGCCGCGCAAGCTAACACGATTTTAGAGATAGCTAATGTGCAGCCGGATATCCGGTATCCGGCTAAACCACTATCCGTTGCATCTCTAGTTGACACAATACGTTACACGAGCCACGACCAAAGTTCTTGTGGAGCGACATTGGTGCTTTGACATAAAATACTTTTGTTAGCATATGAAAAAAATTGTTAAGCTATAAAACCTAAGTAGGTATAATTAGCGGGAGCAAAAGTCGGTTTTGCTGTCGCTACGCAAAGTAATTAAAAATTTATTCGTTTAGATTATGAGGCGTGAAATCGTCGCTGCGCGTGCAATTCCGCGGAAGAGCACTTTGTAAAAACCGCGTATCTGCGTTTTTTGCGATTTTTTAGGAACAAGAAAAAACTGAATATCTCAGTCATTTAACTACATATCATTACATATCTCAATTCTGTGCCTTTTGCTGTTACGCGGTATTTACGAAGTGCTCTTCCGCGGTATTGCACGCGCAGCGACGAAATATTACTTCATCAGATGTTTTAACCGTCATTCCCTGTTCAAAAGTTTTGTCCTCATCATGATAATTTTACACGTATCAAAGTCAAAGTCAAATTCATCACAAGTCACAGGTTTTTAGAGAATTTCTAGAAAACGGTTTTTGTGTATTTTGTGTAGTATTAAATTATCGAAAGCAGTTAATAATAACAAACAAGAATAAAAAAATAAACAAATGAAACTTTGAATCGCCTCACGACAATCGCCACAATCGATAAGAAAATTATTTCCCCGAAAATTCAGTGCCATTGTAATAACTACCAATTACATGTATAAGTCGAGACAGACGAGTAAATATTGTGACACACCTCCGACTTGACGTCACATGTTTACTGATAGCAGTGATAATTTCCACGATAAACGGAGGTACGCGAAAATTGTATTTTTCCAACCCTACAGTATTTTGCCTGGGAATTTTGTATACATTACTGATACGAGTGCGAAAAGTAGGTGATTTCCGACGAGTGGCATTTCTATTCACGAGTGAGCGAAGCGAGCGATTGTATAAGTCGCCATGAGTCGGAAATCACCTTACGCACGTGTATCATACAACGTTTTACTATGCATACTAAGTATGCATTGTGCGAGTAAATAAAAATATATATTGAAAAAGGCGTTTAATCAAGTATTATTTTTAAGTGCCATTTACCGCACGATTTGGCTGCTTGGAAAGCCCTTTTTTCGAGCACATGCATTGTAAAATAAGTTTTAGTACCTACCTGATGACTTATCTTTTTTCATACAGAATTTAATAAAGTCTGTGTTGTATTTTTAACTTCAATTATAATTTCGACTTTGCTGTGTGATGCTCATCTGAATTGTAATTATGTAATAAGTATTTTGTTCATTATTTTTTGCTTAGATATTTATTGTTTGTCTCTTTTAAGTTTAACCTTGCACTCACATACTCTGTAAACCGACCCAAAAGCGGGTCCCAAGATACAGGCTCAGCCTAGTTTGGGATCCACTGGACAATGCCTGTATATAATGTAATCTTGTACTTTGTTTCTCAATAAATCATTACTCACTTACTTACTTACTTACTTACTATTCATAATGGATTGGTTTGAATCTTAACTATAGCCACTTATACTTATATTATAGGTATCACTTCATTCAGCATCATAATTAATTCCGAATGAAGTGAGTAGTGAGTTTTCTATTTACATTTTGAGCTGATGTCAAATGAATATCACGAAAATGCTAAAATATAAAAGACACCCAAACGGACGGATTGTAATAGTAGGTAGGTACCCTACATGATAAATGTTAAGTAACGCTAAAGGCTTGCTTGCTTGCTACGTAATAAAGAAAACAAATAGAAGAATCCTACCTAATAATATTATAGGTAAATGCGAAAGTACAGTATGGATGTATGGATGTTTTTCAATATAAAAAATAGGTACTCAATCATTCCCCAATAGCTGAACAAATATTGGTAATAATTCGTGTGTAGATAGTTTTTATCCTAGATAAGAATAAAGGGCGCTTTTACCAGGAAATTTAAAAGATCCGAGTGCATGACGCTTACCAAATTATACGTGTAAAAGTTCCGGGCAAAAGCTAAAGAATTATAACTTTATCTACACCCATATCATAAAACCTCCATTGGTTAATCAAAAACCGTAGGAAATGACCACCATTTTGACAACCAATTAGGAAAAACCAGTGCTGCGATAAAGAAATAACATGACTTCTTTATCGTTTTTAGTAAAGAAATGAGATTAAATTTGGAACAGCTGTCAAAACTCAAGTGGGTCTCTATTCTAGTATCCATAGATATTAAAACAGTTATTGATACGAAACGTCAATTCAGTATGTTTTTTTAATATAATTGCACAATATTTGATCTCAAGTGACGTGAGAATAGAGACTTCATCCGTTTGTCTATGATTTAAAAAAAATGGTCTTGACGGAGGACGCCGCCATGTTGGTGTTTTGCTGAACGAAAGTAGCATTGTTGTTGAATTGAATAGAAAAAGTTGTTTGTAATTTACATTTTAGTTGAAAATATGAATAGTAACTAGTCTTCTCGGAGTGTGTGTGATGTGAAAATGCGCCGGATATCGGAAATATGCAGCCACGATTGCAACAAATAACTTGTTGCCAGAAAATATTGTTTCTGAACCCATCATGGAGGATTTATAATATGTGTGTAGATAAAGTTATGTATGCAACTCTGCATAATTTGGCCTTAAAACACACGTGCGATCTTATTATGAAGCTCGCTAAAAGCTCGTTTCATAAAACCGCACTAGTGTTTTAAGGTCTATCATTAACATAACTACTATTACAAAATTGGTTGAAACTCTTTTGGCTTTACCTTGACTTTGCTGTTCAGGTACAGAGC
Source organism: Tortricodes alternella (assembly GCA_947859335.1). NCBI lineage: Eukaryota > Metazoa > Arthropoda > Insecta > Lepidoptera > Tortricidae > Tortricodes > Tortricodes alternella. The sequence goes on along the minus strand of OX401988.1, from coordinate 5,951,352 downwards.
TGTGCCCAAAGCGCCGGTGCACGCGGCACTGTACGACACCAATAGTTGCCTGGAAAAATAATTGGAATCTGTAGCTACCTTGGGCTTGCGAACAGGATTATTTGGTCCTTCGAACCGGATTGCTTGGTCCTTCGAACCAGATTATTTGGATCTTCGATACGGATTATCTGGACCTATGAATCGGAGCCCAGATAGTTATATTGAATTGATGGGTCTACTAGAGTAAGCTGGATCGGTCCTTAGAAAACTAACTAGAATACTGGCAAAAAATACAATAAATTGTAAAAAAAATGCTTCTTCATCCTTCATATACCCTGCAGGCTTGCGCACTCGACGTATACTTATGGGCTGACGATGATGATGATACTGATGATATACGCTGCAGCTATCTTGAACCAACTATTTACTTGACAAAAGGGTGACTTACGACTTAGGAAGCGGTTTCGTTCCCGAGCGGTTAGTATAGTTCACAACAGCGTTGAACGTCTGATTAAACCACTGCCAGAATACCGTCGCCGCAGTCGTCTTATAGAATGTGATCATACCTGAAGCAAAGATCAAGAATTATTATACTAAGTACCTAGTGATTAGATATTTACGAAGCCAGTAATATGGCTATAGACCAGCAGTAGGAGATCATTGCTTGGCTCAAGAATTTCAACAAACAGCCGTCGGATTGTAATGATAAAAGGCGATAATAGATCTTGCAGCCGGCGACGAAGGCCTGAGAAATCATGCCGGTCTAAACAAACATGTAATTGCCTAAGATTATCACTGTGTCATTCTTGCTATCTTGATAGGATGAACCCGTTTACCTAGTCTCACAGTCCCAGACATTATAGCTGTAGACTCTACAGCTGTAATGTCTGAGCCTAGGTAACACATTTTAACGTACTTTTAGATGGTGATGAGACATCATAAACTATTAGCTTTCTGTGCGTTGTCGTGCTGTTAAACAGTGACTAGCAGTGCTCATAGCCGTTGATCAACGTATAATAGATACCTAATTTACCATACTGCCCGTAAGGAACATTTCATATGTCCAGATATGGTAGAACACATTGTCGCGCTAAGTAATGTTAATTAAGACGGCCCAGAAGGAACAGTTTATACTCCTTGCTGGGATGAACCTTTGTTTTGTTGTGCTGTTAGGTACATGTCTATAAGCCTTACGTAATTTTAATGCCTTAGACAGTTAAACATAGTAGAAGGTGATAAGCAGTAGTGATGATGATTGCATTCATTAATGCACACTGCAACGCTAGGCGGCCCTAAATGAACTGATTACCTTCCGTACTGAGATGAATCTTATATAATATCGTGCTGTTAAATGGTGTTGAGCATTACTCACAGCCGGTGATGAGTGTATTCATAGGTGCCTGTGCCGCCATGCGGCCGAGTACGAACATTTTGTCACCCGTTTCTGGGTGGTGAGCGCTGTCGTAGAGGTATTTCTGTTTCCAGAGCATAGATTCCGTGTAACCCTCTGGCATTTTCTTGGTATACCTGTCAACATTTAAGATTATGATTGTTCAACAAGGGTCAATTAAGATTATAATGATTTTTATCGTGATATTTAACCCACCGGACCTTGGCGATGGGAGCGTATAGGTTCGAGGTAAAAATACCCTATGAGCGTCTTGGCTTTCCTAGCTGTAAGCTTGTATGTGGCATTAAATAAAATAAATAAATGAATAAATTAATAAAAATGGATTTTATGGACAAATTTAAATAATGCTTTTCACTCGATTGCGATTAAATAAAAAGTCGTTTGTAATTTTAAAAATGCCGTGAAATATCGTTTGTTTTTTGTATTTTGAATGTTATTGTGTTTTCTGTCTATCTTCATTATACCTACATTACAAGGTAGTAAAGCAATGCGTTTATCTAATCACAAAACACGACACGTATTCAAACATTATACCAGATCCTATTAAACTTTCCTCGTCGGATAAAATAGCAATAAGTATAGCACCACTTAGTAGGTATGATTTCTAAACAAATCGGCGCAAATATTCAACCGGACGTCAGATGACGATAAACAAAGACGGTGTCACTGCCATGTCTGTAAACACAGGTGGCATTACAGTTGTTCGTGAACTGGTTGATTTCTTTTGATATCCCAGAATACGGTTCAAAGAATAAATGCTTAGTTTTATTGTATAAGTTCTTATTGTGTGTCTTCGCTCGGAGCAGGGCCGGATTTAGAAGTCTGGAGGCCCTGGGGCAGCAAAGGAGTGGAGGCCCCCTAGAATATAATATGACGTGGATGATATTGACGGTCCCTATTGTGGGGGCCCCTCTTTTGTGGAGGCCCGGGGCAGTGGCCCCGGATGCCCTCCCTTAAATCCGGCCCTGGCTCGGAGACTCGAATGCCTAAAAAACCTAGGCTAGATGATATTGGTTTTACCATGGTTTTCAATACAATACATATAAAATAGTATCGTGACTCACTTATAGACAACGCACAGCCTAAACGGGAGGTCCTAGAGGTTTTTAATTTGGAGAAGACTTTCCTTTAGCACTAAGGAGGGATTTTTTGAAATTCCTTCCCTAACGGGAAAAAGGGGGGAAGAGGTGTGATAAAGTTTGTATGGAAAATACCGCGGGCAAACCTGTGGCGGGTCCACTAATACCCAAATAAAGCAAGAGGACTGATAATATGCCGAAGCTTCTAAAACCCAGTTTAACTAGATGGCGCCACAACCATCGCCTGCGGAGTAAGTATTCAATCAAATACATGCAATGAAATTAAATCATTTATTGTGCATAATGTGAATAGTGATTTTTACACGTCGTTTGTGAAAACCATCAGCTTTTCGCTTTCGCTTGTTTCAAGAAATTTTACCCGCAATTTAAGAAATTCACCGATAGATGCCGTTACCAAATTCGAAGTAAGCTTGACTGCTAGGCGATTAACAGTTAATGCATACGGAGATGATGAACTGCAGCGGCCCTAACATGGTTGACACAAGGGTAAGGTAAACCGTTTTATCTCTAAGTGCGTCCCTCTCACACAAGTGCCGACGAAAGAGATAATCAGAGAGATAAACGGGTTTAACTTATCCCCGTGTCTGGCATGCGAGGGCTGCTGATGGGTTAAACAAACCCGCCCGCGTGTGAAGTTCCTCAGTTCCTCTCATGATGAGACAAGTAGTGGTCTTGTGTCATTCATACTAGTACCTACTGCTGGAGCAAGTTTTAGGCTTACAGTTAAAGGCTATTCAGAAAATCTAACACAACCTGCCCGCGAGTCGTTTGTGGCTCTTAGCGCGTCCCTTAGATACGCAAATGGCTCTTGACTATAGTAACAAATATTAATATATTTCTGTGTAACGGTAGCTTAACGTAAATAAATGCATGTAAAAGAAACAAAAAGATAATTTTGACTATAACTTTTTCTTTTATTAAGGGTCAAAAACAGCAAAAATAAGTGAAACATAAATATTGTTTTTTAGTTCTCAATTACTAGTTTTTAACATCCTCATCAAAAGTCAGTACTTTCCAATAAACGATGAAAAAAAATCATGCAAGCTCCCTAATGAATTATTAGAAAGTGATGCACTTAGCAACAAACGACTTGTAGGCAGAGGGTTTAGCACATTTTTATTCAGGACGAGGCGAGCTGACGCTGAAAATGTGCCCAGGATGTAATTATGGTGATACCAAAAACACTCACATGTACGTCTGAACGACCTTCTTCGCCTCCTCAAGCTGCGCGGACGTCGCGAATGCATTGAGCGGATTTGTGAGCATCACGAAGTGCCTCACGCGACCGAAATACGTGTTGAGGTCGTACCGAGACCCCGTCAGGTCCAACGGTTTCGCCATTATGTGTATTTTTCTGAAAAAAAACGTGAAGTGTCCATTACAGGCCCAGCGTATTTGATTCTCGAACTTGCCGGGCGGAGATTCGAGTAGTCTTTAGATTTTTTTTTAATTACTAGTAGAGCAATAATCATTCAGTGGTACGACGAGGAATGACATTTCCTTCTCTTGCCACTGTGGAACGAGTTGGTGGCACGATGAGGAAGAAGACGACGAGTCCCGTACTGGCATAGCTAGGCACCGTTAGTCAAATAGTTAACTTCGTTAATCGCTAATCCGTTACTAAAAAAGTTAACTTCGTTAAACATTACAGCGTTACATTTCGGAAGATTTAACGGCAGTTAACGTTACGTACGGCGTTAATCGTTAATCGTTAACATGTGATAGAAATTGCATTTTATGTTTTTGCGTTAGTAATTTACTTATAAAAATGTTCGTATGTGCTATGGAAGTTTAGGCAGGAAATGAAACATTCAGCGATGTCTTAAATATATATAACATACATGGTTTGTGCTACGAACGAATAAGTTCATTGTACCCAGCCCACTGGGTAATACAGACCTTAATATATCGAAGGAGAATTATAATATATAGGAGGAGGAGGAGATTTTACAATGTACGAGTAGTTTGTTTTTGATACATATGCCACTGTAGAACCTTGTCATAATTACATAATGAAATACTCACTACAAAATTATGTCAAAATAAACCGTTACAATCGTCGCTTCAAGTCTCAATTAGAGTGGTGTACTTACATATGTAGGGATATACCCTTGTTGACAATGTATGCTTAGTACAAATAAATGATCTATTTATCTATCAAATTGGTTGACAGCATTTTGGATTTTGTCGAACTCAAAAAGAATTCAAATAAATACTGCATTTCATAGAAAGTTGACTGTTTTAAGGATCTAACGGTACTGTAACGTTAATATCAAATAAAAAGGGTATAAATATACGAAGACAGACAATAAAATAGACACGATTTCAGTAGAACATATAAGCCAACCAAAAAGGGTCGTCTGACAAATTGTACACAGTTTTCATTGATAAAGCGTGCAGTGATTTAGCAGAGTTATTGGGTCCCGATTTAATGACAGTGCCCTTTGCCCCGCGATAACATTCATAGCTAATTGCTAAACGATACGATCATGTATATAAATTAATTAGCCAAGTGTAAAAAAAACCCTGCTAAGCGTTTCGACTGATACCTACTTTCGAACTACGATAATGCGGTGCCCGGTATCATCCAGAATGTTGTTAAGTGGTCATAGCAAGGATGACACGAGGATAAGTAAACAACGTCTCTCTCACACTAGTGCCGATGAAAGAGATAGGGAGATAAGACGAGATTAAGTCGTCCCCGTGTCAGCCATCGGCGTCGTACCGGGCGGGCGGCTGCCAGCGGCCCTAACATGCAAGACACAAGAATAAGTTAACCCGTCTTATCTCTAAGTGCGTCTCTCTCACACTAGTGCCGACGAAAGAGATAGTTATAGAGATAAACGGGTTTAACTTATGTTTGTGCCTTGCATGTTAGGGGCAGGGGCGCAACCAGTGGCGTAACTATACCATCTGGGGCTCGTGGCAAATTCTTTTGATGGGGGCCCTATCAGTAAAAATCGTCACGTTGTACTATATTTTTGAGCTCGCGGCCTCTTGGGCCGTGGCCCTCTTGGGTCGGGGGCCCGTGGCATTTTGCCAGCCCTGCCACCCTATAGTTACGCCACTGGGCGCAACCCTCAGCGGCCCTAACATGAATGACACAAAGATAAGATAGACCGTCTTATCTCTAAGTGCGTCTCTCTCACACTAGTGCCGACGAAAGAGATAGTCATAGAGATAAACGGGGTTAATTTATCTTTGTGGCATTCATGTTAGGGCCGCAGGTGGGCGCGCTTTGCAGACCCAAAGTGCTGTGTCACTTCCTAGTAAATAAGTCATGGGTGGCGCGAAATTCAAATCTTGCCAGGGGCGCCCATGATAGCTACGATGTGGTACCTAACTTTTTCAAGAGGATAGGTACGCTCAGCCTGCCATAATTTACTTGACCGAGATTTCCAATTGACCTAAAGCTGTTTTCTACTTGTTATGTGTCAATCCAGGATAATAAAAGCTATCTCCATTCCAGATACTATCCAAATCCGTCACGCCGTTGAAGCGTTAAGGAGTTACTAACATACTAACACACACACACAAACTTTTGCATTTATAATATTAGTGTGAATAATTGAGTACGGATATGGATTTCTGGTAGGTAAGTGCGAAATGCAAGTAAGTAGGTATTAAAATTATTTGACCTATATCAATAACAAATGAATACTTATTCTTAACAACTCTTAGATAAGATGCAATTACACTATCTGATTTTAGTTTATTTTTACGCCAACACATGATTAACAATTCGATGATAAGAACGCCATACTCTCTTATTAAACGTAATTATCACAAAGTAAGATAAAATAAAAATTAAGGAGTTTAAAATCTATTTGCTTTACACCACACTTTTGATGAATCGAAAAAGATTAGAAGTCTACGTAGATACACGGGACGGGTAAGTAATCAAAATATTTACTTGACACCTTTTTAAGTAGACGCAGTGAGCTTCACAAACATATGTAAATAGATTTTCTAAGATTTGAAATATTGTTAAGTAATTGGTTAATCTTAAAGTATATCATAATAACAATAAGATAGTGGTGGTTAGTAGTATCAGTGCAGCCGTGAACCCGTGACCCGAAACCTCTGCTATCATACATTTTTCATGACCGCACAATGGCTTAACTAACGTAACATCTGCATACGAATTTCACGATCGATATTTCTTACAAAAATTAACAGAATACAGCAAGTTACAAACACTATGTTTTTCCAAAAAATATCTTTAAAAACAGCAAAGACGAAGCAGTATAATATATAGGTAATATGGGCGTCAATATTATTTTAAAAAATAAGACAAATATACCTTACTTTTGTGTTATAGGGTTGTTGCAAGATGGCCAAATCTCCAAAGCAGTTAGTTGGTTAATTTAATTTCTTCCTGACGATTACATAACACTATACATTTTTAAAGATAATTTTCTCTCCTTTGAGGCATTTTGGTTGTTCGTGTTCAAATGTTGCGCCGTGACAAGCGCTTGAAAAGTGACGTAAAAATCGATTTGTCCGCTAAAGTTCTGTATGTACATTGGCGCCGTTGTAGAAAAGTCATGTTCACGTTTCATTGAAAACTATATCTTTATGTATTTTTTTATTGAAAATCATTAAATTCTGGCTAAATTAAATAATTTTAAACAGTAATTAACACATGTTTGAAAATTAAAGCGAAAATCAACACCAGAAACAGCCCTTTCTGAACGCAGTAAAACGTTCAGTCATACGCAAGAATGAGTTCTGTGTAGTGTTGTATTTTAAGACTATATTTTCAGAAGGAATAATTACTGATTTTTATCAACACTTAATTTAAGTATTAATTTCAATAGCTACGATTGTTAAAGGTATTCTATCATGTTCTGCTAAAATCATTATTTTTATTGTGTAGGCTGGCAATGATGTGGTTGTCATCTCACGTAGAACGGAGCCTTCGGTCGGAGTTACGTCTTTGGCGAGCAAAGACGTTCCAAAAATACATTTTTCTCGAAAATAGCCTTTTAAAAGGTTAAAATTGTTATACAGTATGTCCCTTATTAGTAGAAATATCATCCGGACCCTGGTGCAGGTAAGGCTTAAGTTTAAAACGCAAATATTCAATTTGTCTATACACACTTAGATAGTTAAGGAAAAACTCTGTTTCGTAACGTATTTTCCTATCAATTAGGCTCGATTTCAATGAAACTACATTTATGCAGGACAATTGATTAAGTGCTTGTATATTTTCAATGAAACATAACATTTGATACCTCGGCAGTGGCACGTGATACGGTGCTAATAATATAAACTGAACGTTACAGGGTTCCCAGCTTGCGGGAAAGGGTCTACACACGACGAGTGCGTTAAACGTGGACAGTAACGTATGTTTCGCGCCACATTCAATCAGCTCCCTGGTGAGAACTAACTGTACTAATAGCCAGTTTTGGGCAACCTGATGAGATATGAAGCGGGAACAAGGTTTTCCTTTCATATTTTACTGGAAATATGTGTCGGAAAGTACGAGATGCCTTTAGATAGCTATGTTTTCTTTATACAAATGAAGTTATATTTTATATTTATATTGGGTCCAATTCGAAACGGTGTCCGCTAAATTAAAGATTGCCTAAATTTAAAATAAGAAACGTCAAACTCGATTTTGTATAGCTCCAAGGTTCAAAATCGAGTCGAATGTTTCTTATTTCAAATTTAGCGACTTCTAAATTTAGCGAAAACACTTTCGAATTGGCCCCATTATGAAGGTGTTATATTGAAAAGTTTGGATCATCAGGTATGACCATGAAATTAACATTTCTCACACTTACATATGCTGATGATATGATAATAACTATTGACATGGACATTTATTAAGTCAATTGTGAAACAAACTGGCACCTATATGGCACTTCACAGATATTATAAGTGTCCTGCTTCATAACTCTTATGAGAAATTATTTCATTAACCCCTTATACGCCGATGGTAATAAAAACAGCATTGATTTCACATTGGATTCATGGAGTACTTACCAATAATACTAGATTTTATTGGCAATAAGTGCACCAAAGAAAACATACTCAGCAGATGTCACCTTTATAAGCGCTCGTAGATTCAGACATGTGAAAGAGCCCATGTGGCCTAATTGCAAAATAAATATTTTCATTTTCATTTTCATACGGATCCATGCCTATGTGTATGAGGGATTAATACTTTATGTTTGAAGAAAGTTTTGATTCAAAATTTGTATGTATGATTGTACAATAAATTTGGATTTGTATGAATTCTTTATATAGGATGTTCTATATAGAATGCTTTATTTTAAAATAGTTATTTCTTTTCTATTTAATTTCCTAAGTTAATTCTAGATCAGCAGGTTCTTCTTTTAAGTGAAATGTAAGATTTTTTCTATGTATGCATGTTTTTGCCATTTACCTTATAAAAAGCCATTCTATTTAGCTGGGAATAATGGAACATGGCAACACCATATCGGCACACTATGACATACTTACTTAATAATAAATTTCAATTTGGGCTACATTATCATTGAGTATCCCTTGAAAGCTGATTTAATTATGTTTTCTGAATTCAGTTAAGATATTCTGTAATAGAATGGCTCTCTATGTGTATTAATACTACTGTAGCATGAAGGATGCCCTTTATGTTCATAAATTAATGTTCATATTATATGTTGTTTCAAAAGCACGAATTCCTTGCATATGCCATTGTGTTGTCCAAATTATATGGATTAATCTTTTAATATTTTATTTTGTCTTCACCCTACTTCTTATTGTTCTATTTATACAGGTTGATGTCTTGGTAAGGTGACAATATTTTCAAATACTTTGCTATTTTGTTATAAATTTTACCACTCATCTATAGATAGGTATATCAATTATTTTATGTCTGATTCTCTGAAGCCTTTACATGCAATAATAATATGAAATAAAACCCAAATTGATCAAGGCCTGTTCCAGTATATTATTATAGATCCTCCAACATTTTTGTGGATTCTCAAAGTTCTTATGCAAACAAAACAATACTTTATTCCAATAGAATAAGTTCTACCAGGGTGGATGTATAGTATATTTGTCTCACAATGAGTATCACTCTACGAATATCATATATTGTCATTGTGAGACACACCTTTGGTTTTTTTTCTATTGGCAGTATTCATAATGTTGCGTGATAATTTGTGACACATTATGATTTTTGATATAGAGCAAGGAGGGCCGCATTAAGTGCACCCTTATCCCCGGAGATGGAGTTGGACCGGAACTGGTGTACTCTGTACAGGAGGTTTTCAAGGTAAGTTTTAAGTAAAAAAGTAGGTAAGTGTACGTTATCTCTTGTCTAGTCTCTCGTCCCAAAGGTAAAAACTGTAATATATGAATTCTGATAGTGACATATATAGGGGTGTGGCACTAGATTTACAGGAATCAAAATATCAGCTCTTGGATGATAATCTGATGGATGGTCTGAAATACAAAAAACCGGACAAGTGCGAGTTAAACTCGCGTGGAGAGGGTTCCGTTCCGTACATGATTATCTGAAATTTACTAGGTAACCTTAAATACCATAGACTTCTTATAGGTTTTCCTGTAATCTATAGGCAAAGATCTATTTCCTGTATTTTTTTCAAAATTTTAATATGTCACACGATATAGGTGGCATAACTTTTTTTTTTAATTTTCTAGTTTACCCCCAAAAAGTGGCCCCTATGTTTAAAATTCATATATTTACGTCACGCGTCCGTGTTGCGGTCACCAACTTACATATGAATACCAAATTTCAACTCAATCGGTCCAGTAGTTTCGGAGCAAATTGGCTGTGACAGACGGACAGACAGACAGACAGACAGACAGACAGACAGACAGACAGACAGACACACGAGTGATCCTATAAGGGTTCCTTTTTTCCTTTTGAGGTACGGAACCCTAAAAAATGCAAAACTTAACTATCTGAAATCCATAATATTGCTATTGGACGTCATAGATGGGCCCTAAAACATCACAGAAAACCATTTCTTGCCAAGTTTTTGGGAAGCATGTCCAAAATCAGACAACTCAAAATTCTAATACTGTATGCTTCCTAAAAACTTTGTAAGAATTAGTTTTTAATGGTAATTTGCAAGGGTCAAACAATTCTTCGTTTATTACCTGAATGTGACAGGTGTAGATTTTTTGCATTGTTTTTAATACATGCTGTTAAGAAAAAAATGCTATACAATCTACATGTTTTTTGAAGATAGATAAATCTTCAAAAAACAGGAGGTTCTAAATTCAACCTGTATGTTTATATGTTTGTTTGCCTCGTATATTATTCGTTTTAGTAGTGTGTATTTAGTAAAGTGTGTTTTTGGTAGGCGGCTGGCATCCCGGTGGACTTCGAGTCTTTCTTCTTCTCGGAGGTGAACCCGACGCTCTCCGCGCCGCTCGAGGACGTCGTCAACTCTATCGCACGCAACAAGATCTGCATCAAGGTATGTACTAGTAAACTGCTGTACCGCATACGTGGTCAGAGCTATCTGTGATATTATTTAGTTTTATTTATGACTAGGAAGTACATGCCCGATTAACAGCTGTTCGCCAAATCACGCACGGTAAAGACAAACTTCAGTAATTATTAAACATTTAAAACGAATTAAAAAAGGGAAACAATATGAGAGTGCAATAGTGCATACCAAAAAGTGCTAAATGCATAGAAACATATAATAAGGAACTGCCCAACGCGATTTTCACGATGCTCACTTTTTTGGTGTCAAATGACTGTAAATATTGCCGACATCGGCGTCCTTATGAGGAAAGGTTCATTATTGGCTGATTCATGCGTTTTGTTTTTGTGGTTCGTAGCTCCTAGCGAGCAATGAGATAGCGATGAATCAGGCAAAATAACACTCTGTATAAATGTCATAAGAACTAAGACGTCGGCAATAGAGCTTCGAAGTTTATAAACTTGTAAATAGATGGCGTTACCATGACGAACGAAGTCATAAAAAACTGTTCAACGCGGTTATAATGAACGCCATATGCTTCTTTTGCGATCGTTGTCTAAATGTATGTCACAGAAATGTTTCAGTTAAAGTTTATTTTTTTGTTGATTTGTTAAAGCAGGATTTGGAATATTTTGCAGTAAAATTTAGTGAGCATTTATCCAATTTGGAAAGCGTTTACATGTAGGCCATAAAAAATAACCAGTAATTAATACACCTAATTTAAAATTAGGCTTAAGAATATATAATTCTTTTACCCAGCAAGAACTAAGGAGGTATTCCATAGCCCGCATAGCTACCACTTTTACTTGAAATTAGCATGATGTCTGCCAGCCGCAATCATGGAACTCAAGTGTCCCCTATAACCTAGAAGTGGCGTCAAAATGTCCTACAAACTCAAAATGTTTATTCAGCAAATTGGCCACCTGTGGGCTCTTTTACTTGTCTCATAAAATGACGTGAATAAAAAAACCGGCCAAGTGCGAGTCGCACCATTATCTATAAAGATGGCAAAAAAATCATGTCTGTTGTATCGGAGCCCCCCTTAAATATTTATTGTATTCTGATTTTTAGTATTTGTTGTTATAACGGCAACAGAAATATATTATCTGTGAAAATTTCAACTGTCTAACTATCACGGTTCATGAGATACAGCCAGGTGACAGACGGACAGATAGACGGACGGACAGCGGAGTCATAGCAATAGGGTTCCGTTTTACCCTTTGGGTACGGAACCCTAAAAACTTCAGAGTTTTGTTCACATGACTACGATATCGATTTTCTAGGGTGTTCTGGCGACTCCAGACTTCTCGCACACGGGCGAGCTCCAAACCCTCAACATGAAGCTGCGAAACGCCCTGGACCTGTACGCCAACGTGGTACACGCCAAGTCCCTCCCCAACGTGAACAGCCGGCACAAGGACGTGGACTGCATCATCATCCGCGAACAGACCGAGGGCGAGTACAGCGCCATCGAGCACGAAGCGGTGCCTGGTAAGTGAGGACCCTGGATAAAGTGCTGGTGCCTTACAGTCGCTATCAGTGGACAGCTTGAAAAACGAGATCCTAGGAGTAATGAGGAACCCTCAAATCCTTGAGTATGTTACAATAGCAAAGCAGTTGACGTTGACAGATGAAATCCATCGATAGATCCAAATTATGTTCAAATTATGATCCTAGATTATTAGTGACTAGTGGATCCGCCACAGCTTCGCCCGCGGTATTTTCCAAACAATCTTTATCACCTTTTCAAAAAAATCCCTCCTTTAGTACACCTTTAGGGTACTCGAGGAATGTCTCCTTAAAATTTCAAACCTCTAGGACCACCCGTTTAGGCTGTGCGTTGTCTATAAGTGAGTCACGGTACTGTTTTATATGTATTGATTATTCGAAATGGCCCTAAGACCAGTTAATTGAAAATAAGTCAGTCAGATAAATAAGATCAGTAATGATGAAAGGCATGTCCTAGGCGGGCATGACGTAATCCAATTATAATGCCTAAGTGAGGAAATTGGATAATGTAATGTCCGCCTTACTTCTCGTCTCGATACTACATCGATTCGCCATCTACTATCGACGTATTAAATGTTATAATAATTATAGACAACCACACTCCTTATTTTTATGAATAAATAGAGTTGGATAGATCATTTTTTTAGGATTCTGTACCTCAAAAGGAAAAAGCGGAACCCTTGTAGGATCACTCGGGTATCTGTCTGTCTGTCCGTCTGTCACAGCCCGCTCCGAAACTATTTACTGGATTGATTGAGTTAAAATTTGGTACACATATGTAAGTTGGTGACCGCAATACGGACGTTTAACGTAAATAAATGAATTTTAAACATGGGGGGCAATTTTGGAGGTCTAATTAGAAAATAAATATAAAAAGTTTTGCAAACTATGGCGTGTGACATATCAAATGATAGGGCTTGCTATGAAGATGTTAAATATATATTTTTCATAATTTTAAGATAAATGGTTTTGAAGTTATTTTTGAAGAAAATAGACGAAAAGTGACCCCCCCCTTATCTCCGAACCTATTGGGCCTAAAATGTTGAAAAAAAAGCATCTTATTTCACCTCCAGGCGTGGTGGAGTGCCTAAAGATCATCACGGCCGTGAAGTCGGACCGCATCGCCAAATTCGCGTTCGATTACGCCGTGAAGATGGGCCGCAAGAAGGTCACCGCCGTGCACAAAGCTAACATCATGAAACTGGGCGACGGGACCTTCCTTAGGAGCTGCGAACAGGTCAGTTCTACTACCTACTTAACCCTTTATAGTCGGTTCCAAATAGGATGGTATCGCTGACAGGTGCTATTTATCCATTTCACGCATGAAACGTTTCGACGAATCATGCTATTACACTGAATAAACTTATAAACGGTTATGTCCAAAAAATAGCACTTATTGTTATAGATATTACTTATAAAATCGCAATAAACAGAAATCTAAAATAATGACAATTTAATTATTAATGTCAATAATGTCAAATGTGCGCAGTGTGCATCGGAACGTTGAAAGCGGAGAGCTGAATAATTAACATCGAAAGAATGGATCTGTCATCTTGTCAAAGCAGTACCGCTATGTAAATCGTACAAAAAATCGATTTCATTTTCTATGACACCTTTCGTCGATAATCGTTAAAAATCGACTTGATTCTGCACGGCTACATCACTAAAGATGTCAAGTGCACGTCAAGTGTTACCTGTCAGCGATACTATCCTATCTGGAAGCGACTATAGTTGATATGCTTGGAAGGAGTAACGCAAACCCGCTTGACGTATAGGCAGGCGGGGTATCCAGGATACGGTTTTGGCATTGGTTTCATAGTGTGAACATGGCATTGAGATTATTCGAAGTCAACTTATTTACTTGTTTTAACTGGCGTATTCAACACCTTTACGATCCCTGCGTTTACATCTTGCTTTGCCATAAATTAGTTTCGTATGTAGTGCAAACGACTACTTTTATTATCCAGATGGCCGCACTTTACCCGCGTATAGAATTCGAGAAGATGATCGTGGACAACTGCACGATGCAAATGGTGGCGACCCCTTCGCAGTTCGACGTGATGGTCGCGCCCAACCTGTACGGCAACATCATCGACAACCTCGCCAGCGGGCTCGTGGGCGGCGCCGGCGTCGTCGCCGGGGCCAGCTACAGCCCCGAGAGCGTCGTGTTCGAACAGGTACGCGCTTTGCCAGAGCACGTACATTTCGGTTAGTGCGGGTACACGCCATGTGAGTGCAGGTACGCGCTGTCTGAGAGCAGGTACACGCCAGTGAGTGCAGGTACACGCCATGTGAGTGCAGGTACGCGCTGTCTGAGAGCAGGTACACGCCAGTGAGTGCAGGTACACGCCATGTGAGTGCAGGTACGCGCTGTCTGAGAGCAGGTACACGCCAGTGAGTGCAGGTACACGCCATGTGAGTGCAGGTACGCGCTGTCTGAGAGCAGGTACACGCCAGTGAGTGCAGGTACACGCCATGTGAGTGCAGGTACGCGCTGTCTGAGAGCAGGTACACGCCAGTGAGTGCAGGTACACGCCATGTGAGTGCAGGTACGCGCTGTCTGAGAGCAGGTACACGCCAGTGAGTGCAGGTACACGCCATGTGAGTGCAGGTACGCGCTGTCTGAGAGCAGGTACACGCCAGTGAGTGCAGGTACACGCCATGTGAGTGCAGGTACGCGCTGTCTGAGAGCAGGTACACGCCAGTGAGTGCAGGTACACGCCATGTGAGTGCAGGTACGCGCTGTCTGAGAGCAGGTACACGCCAGTGAGTGCAGGTACACGCCATGTGAGTGCAGGTACGCGCTGTCTGAGAGCAGGTACACGCCAGTGAGTGCAGGTACACGCCATGTGAGTGCAGGTACGCGCTGTCTGAGAGCAGGTACACGCCAGTGAGTGCAGGTACACGCCATGTGAGTGCAGGTACGCGCTGTCTGAGAGCAGGTACACGCCAGTGAGTGCAGGTACACGCCATGTGAGTGCAGGTACGCGCTGTCTGAGAGCAGGTACACGCCAGTGAGTGCAGGTACACGCCATGTGAGTGCAGGTACGCGCTGTCTGAGAGCAGGTACACGCCAGTGAGTGCAGGTACACGCCATGTGAGTGCAGGTACGCGCTGTCTGAGAGCAGGTACACGCCAGTGAGTGCAGGTACACGCCATGTGAGTGCAGGTACGCGCTGTCTGAGAGCAGGTACACGCCAGTGAGTGCAGGTACACGCCATGTGAGTGCAGGTACGCGCTGTCTGAGAGCAGGTACACGCCAGTGAGTGCAGGTACACGCCATGTGAGTGCAGGTACGCGCTGTCTGAGAGCAGGTACACGCCAGTGAGTGCAGGTACACGCCATGTGAGTGCAGGTACGCGCTGTCTGAGAGCAGGTACACGCCAGTGAGTGCAGGTACACGCCATGTGAGTGCAGGTACGCGCTGTCTGAGAGCAGGTACACGCCAGTGAGTGCAGGGACACGCAATGTGAGTGTAGGTACACACAGTGTGAGAGCACGTACACGCCGGTGGGTGCAGGTACACGCCATGTAAGTGCAGGTACGCGCTGTCTGAGAGCAGGTACACGCCAGTGAGTGCAGGTACACGCCATGTGAGTGCAGGTACGCGCTGTCTGAGAGCAGGTACACGCCAGTGAGTGCAGGTACACGCCATGTGAGTGCAGGTACGCGCTGTCTGAGAGCAGGTACACGCCAGTGAGTGCAGGTACACGCCATGTGAGTGCAGGTACGCGCTGTCTGAGAGCAGGTACACGCCAGTGAGTGCAGGTACACGCCATGTGAGTGCAGGTACGCGCTGTCTGAGAGCAGGTACACGCCAGTGAGTGCAGGGACACGCAATGTGAGTGCAGGTACGCGCTGTCTGAGAGCAGGTACACGCCAGTGAGTGCAGGGACACGCAATGTGAGTGTAGGTACACACAGTGTGAGAGCACGTACACGCCGGTGGGTGCAGGTACACGCCATGTAAGTGCAGGTACACGCCGTGTGAGACCAGACACGACGTGAGAGCAGGTACACCTACTGACTGCGGGTACTCTAACGCTGGGTTTCAAAAAGATCCGTTCGATCAAATTTCGCTCACAAATGTCAAAAAAATTACTGAGTTACTTATATTACATTTGATATTGCTGAAATTTTGGTCTAATGAAACTTTATAAAACCTGGTTTTAGTGGTCGAGTATTATATTTTTTGATGAAAGAGTAGGTAACTAGGCAAGTGTACGAACAGGTATACTACGCGCTCAAGTTGGCTCAATTTGGAACCAAAATTAGTAGCGCGAGTAAGTGAACCCAAATGTTGGGGGCACTTACTCGTGTAAAGCCAGGTTTAGACAGGGTCAGTGACTGACTTCGAATTCGAGACAAGTCAGCGCTGACCCGAGAAAACCAAATGAAAATTGATTAGAAGTCAGTAAAGCGGTGGGAGGTCAGCGCTGACTCGTATATTCGCACACGAATATTTCGAGGTCAGTCGGTTCGACGCTGATACTGACTTGTGCACTGACGCTGTCTTAACCCGGTGTCTGCCGGCAGGGCGCGCGCCACATCTTCTCGGGCGCCGTGGGCAAGAACATCGCCAACCCGTGCGCCATGCTGCTGTGCTCCGCCAACCTGCTGGCGCACGTCAACCTGCACTCCTACTCCAAAATGGTCAAGAACGCCATCAACAAGTGAGCAATTCACATTTTTTATTCAGATTCAATATTTACTTATAGCTAGGGAGCTGGGTGCCAAAATTTCTATATGATTTGTTCGCTTGGCAGATCTGAATTGTTCGATCAATGACAATGTAAAGAACCACAGAATAATAGTCTGACACCATGGTAGCGCTTCGTTTTTAATTGACAGAGTTTCATAAATTAAAAAAAAAACTGTGTGCTAAATCATTTGTTCCTGTCTGCCTCTTGGGCTGATGGTCAGAATCATCCTCAAAACGATGAACATCGAAGAGGCAGACGTGCAGGGCTCTGCTTTATTACGGGAAGTAGCTGCAAACATGTAAATGAAAAACAGCTATGCTAAATCATTTGTTCGTCGTTCGCGTTGCGTCCATTCGATTAATTAGGACTCCCAGAATAGTAAAAAAAGTTGGCAGACGTCTAGGTCGCTGATTTTTTTATGTACGATTTTTTAAAGTTGTAACACAGGTATTGACATAAACTTTGTGACACAAGTGTATTGATATAAACTTTCATCCCTATCAATATGAAAGACTAATAAATCATGTACCAAAATGGCACACAGCTCCCTAACTATTAAAGCCTATATAGTTCAATTTAAAACAATGTTCCAATTATTATGATTACAATAATTAACTAAATAATATTTATTCAAAGCCGACACAATAATCTGATTACAAATAATAAAAATAATAACAGTATTGATTAGATCAAAACTGATTCCAAACTCAAGTAGGACAATGGTCTCACCTAAAAACTTGAGTATGCTATATATTATTTCTTGGTTTAGTTTAAGTTTGCACTGGGTCCAATTCGAAACGATGTCCGCTAAATTTAAGATTGCCTAAATTTAAAATAAGTAATGTCAAACTCGATTTTGTATAGCTCCAAGGTTCAAAATCGAGTCGAACGTTTCTTATTTCAAAATTAGCGACTTTTAAATTTAGCGAAAACACGTTCGAATTGGCCCCACTTAATCTGATAAATTTTACTATCTCCTGTGCTAGGTTGTCTGGAAGCGATAAGATCGCCTGGTGTTTTACTGTAATCTTTATTCAACATGTATGTTTTTAATCTCTTGTTTAATATGCTAGTTTCCTGAAAAAAACTATTTTGTCCGTCATTTACATTATCAAAAACGATTGAAAACGTGTTTTTTCTTTTGTCAACTAAACAAAAAAATGACGAAGATATAGTGCGTTGAAGTTCCGCATGACGTCACGACTGCACACTTTTTACCATTAAGTGACATCATTAGCCCCCACTCCCGAATTTTGATGCGCGTTATCTTTGTCAATTTTGATTGATTTGATAAAGCAAAAAATACGTGTTTAATATTTGTTGTATAATCTAACTGACGGACTAATTAGAATTATTATTTTTCTACCCAGGAAACATCCCTATTGTTTGTTTTTTTTTACCGAAAACTGTACTTTCCAGGGTGTTACTCGACGGCAAAGTCAGGACGAAGGACCTCGGTGGACAGTCCACCACCAAAGACTTCACATATGCTGTCATCCACTGCCTCACCTAAATTCAACTATATAGCATTCACTGCCGGCGACGCATATAAGCGTTTTCCGTACTTTCACTGCCATAGACGCGTTTGTGCGTCCAGCATATCGAAAGTTTCGCCTACTGATTTGATAAGGCACCCGGCTAAAAATGTTTTCACATTATCCGATACGATATCGGTGTCGGATGCTGAAAGCCGATATCCGATACCATGTGCTATCTTCACATATGTCCGATAATATCGTTCCGATTCGACCGGCTCATTCACGCACATACCAGCGAAAATGTATACATATAAAACATATACAAGCATTATCGTCCGATAGCTCGTGGGGTCCGACAGGCCTGCCAATATATCGGTGTCGGATCCGATATCCGACATCGGAACGGACAATGTGAAAAGCAGGTTCATGTATCATACATTTTACTTGCCCGGATACGTATTGGCATCCGATACCGATACCGTACCGGATAATGTGAAAACGCTCCAAGTCCCGGGGGGAAAGTGCGGCAGCGAATGACCCGTCAGTAGTCATCCCCATTCGAATCCTAAGAGATATAATTATAAGGATAATTTATTTATATTTATTTAACGCGATCTGAAGAAATCAAATTACAGCCGTTATATACATTTTTGTAACTCCAGTATTATTTAAGTATCGTTACCAGTTCCCATGTAAATAGGTAAATAAAACCAAAAATGAAACTGTCACTATTGTTTTATTATGGCCGGTTTGCTATCTGGACTTTTACAGTATGAGTATTGTTCTTGCAAAGTAATACATTCGTTGATCCATCCTCATTAAAACTAGATTATTTTGATAAACTACATTAAGTGTCATATTTATCACGATCCATAATATTGTTAATGTGGTAACCCTAGATACAGCTTATTTCTATATGATTTAGTATTATATATTACATTTTCGTTGGATTTTCGCCTGTATTACATTGCAATAGATGCGTGGATGGATGCAGAGTTAATGTGGGTGGTCGATCAGTCTTGCTGCGGCAAAACTCTATGAGCAGCTAGCTTCTTGACTCTGTCTGATATTATGTACTTGAGAGCGTTCGGAGGTACCTGGAAGCATAGACAGATAAACATAGAAATATATAGTAAGGAATTGAATAAGGTATTGTATGTATATAGCACTAAGGATGTAATTCTGATTATACCTCAACCAAAATTTAAAAAGAGCGAGGTATAATGTAAGGGTTAGCGCTACAGTCGTGTTTTTAATTAGACGAAGCCAACTGACAGTAGCTAACAACACAGTAAACGTCAGTTGACTTCGTCCAATTAAAAATACGACTATAGGTTGTGTCTGTCCGTCTGTCACAGCCAATTTGCTCCGAAACTACTGTACCGATTGATTTGAAATTTGGTATACATATGTAAATTGGTGACCGCAACAGGGATGCGTAACGTAAATTAATTAATTTCGAACATGGGGCCCACTTTTGGGGGATAAATTAGAAAACTTGAAAAAAAAGTTGTGCAACTGAAATCGTGTGACATATCAAATGAAAGGGCTTATTGTGAGGATCTTAAATGTATTTTTTTTTTGAATTTTAAGTAAAATAGTTTAGAAGTTATTTAGGAAAATAGGTGAAAATTGACCATTGCCCCCCCCCCCCCCCCTTATCTCCGAAACTACCGGTCCAAATTTTTTTTTAAAAAATACAGAAAATAGTTCTTTACCTATAGATTACACGAAAACCTATAAGAAGTCTATGGTATTTAAAGTAACATAGGAAATTTCAGTTTATCATGTATGTAACGGAGCCCTCTCCACGCGGGTTTCACTCGCACTTGACCGTTTTTTTTTGCAATGATTTATGATTCAGTAGATGAGAGATGCTATACCTGAACTATCATACGAGGTGCGCACGCAGTGATAGGTAAAAAAAGGCTTAATTTTAATGAACTAATACGAAACAAATGCAGTTGGCGTCATGCCAACGCATACATTTATAATCATAAACATTCCCAAGATTTTCGGTGTCATTAAGATTTAAATCTTTGCTCTTTCTTCTGCAATTCGATTTATGTTCGAGTAAGGCTAGCTACTGACCTACGATATAACTGCAATATCAGGTTGCACAAATATATTGATCGTCAGTAGTCGATATTGACCGTCCTATGCTGCACTGGGAGTGAAGAAATAGCATAGAATGCGTGCAGATGCTTATCATCCTGGCATGTCGTAAAAGTCGACTAAGGGACGGGTCCTCTCCAACATGGTGGACTATCTGTATGGGCGATGGGCTGATCACCTGTCACCATACGGTTCATCATACCATCTTAGGACTAATTAATCGAACGTGGCCACAAGTAGTCTTGTGGCTCTGCCGACCCTATTAGGGATTTCTGGCGTGATGCTATGTATGTATGTATGTATATTGTGGGTCAGTGGCTAGCCTAAGAATGCGATATAGACACCTACTTCTCTACTCGCTTTGCGAGCAGCGCTATGTGTGCGTGAGCGTGTATGTATATTGCATGTATGCAGCTTTTACGTGTGTGGCAGTGACGCGGTAGGGGTGTCGTCCGAGCAACAGAACCTCACACACACATAGCACCGCGTGCAAGGATGAATTTAGGTTAGTATACTATACCTTAATTGGATCCCGGTATCCTTTCTCTTGCGACAGCCGGCGGTAAAGCTTAAACTCGGGCAAAAAGGAGATTAAATTAAGCCGCGGGAGCAATTCTGCTAGCGGTTTCCTCTCCCCGCGCTGGCAAAACAAATTAAAAAAAAACTTATTTTTTCTGTAAAGCAATAGCAGTGAAATGAGATAAAAATATTAGTTTCAAGTTACAATAAGCACGTAAGTAGGTACTTTTATGTTTCTATTTCTTTTACTCAATTGTATAACTTATCCTAGAGGTTATTTAGCGGTTAACCTTTTGACCGCCAAGCATGTCTGAGAAGTAACAAGAATTTCAACTTTAAGTCAAGGTAATGAAGGACTTTTTTACCCCGTATGCGCTGACGGCTGCAGCTGACTGGGGCGGTCAAAAGGTTAAATCGGCCCTAGCAAAGTTGTCACGAGGATAAGTTATCCCTTTATCTCTCAGTGTATCTCTTTCTTCCTCGTGTCACCCTTGCCGGAGCCAATCAACATGCTAAATGAGGCTTGAGCAGGTGCTGTGATCCGGAATTAAGCCTCATTATTGTTACAGTCTTTTCTACTTCCGTATTCTTCCTACCCTTCACCAAACCGCTCCGATCCCTATCTTTCTCTCCTGCTTG
This sequence comes from Tortricodes alternella, assembly GCA_947859335.1. Taxonomy (NCBI): domain Eukaryota; kingdom Metazoa; phylum Arthropoda; class Insecta; order Lepidoptera; family Tortricidae; genus Tortricodes; species Tortricodes alternella. The sequence goes on along the minus strand of OX401988.1, from coordinate 5,929,447 downwards.
TCCCGGCCACTCTTTCCTCTCCTCGACGTGCTACCTCAAGGGCCAGGAAACATAAAAACTCATACTGTGACTGAATTCCTTGTTCTATTTGTATTATAAATCCTTTGTTCGTTGGTTACCAGAATCGCAAAACACCAGATTCTCAAAACACCGGATTCTCAGAATACCAGATTCACAAAAGATCAGAAACCTAATGGACATGAAATGTTTGTTATATTTCAGATTGTTTTTGATATTTGGAGACCTTACATCTCCATCTTTACCTATACTTGATCATGGAGACTGTGTACATCTCCATGTAACCTAGATTAATCAATTTAGATGTCTATGTTTTAATTATTATTCTTATTATTATGACCCTTAGAGACTTTATACATCTCTAAGACAATTACATTTACTTGTTCAGACGCCGAGACTATACATCTCCCTTATTAATTGTTTACTATTTAATTTGTGCCATTAATAGCTTTATTTGTTGCACTTTTTATGTTAGTTTTAGTTAAATGTAATTTTAAAGTTGAAAAAAGACTTACTGCTGAGTTTCTTGCGGCGTTTCTTCTCTGCACATGTCACCTTTCGAAGCGCTGGTAAATTCAGACATGTGAAAGAGCCCGTGTGGCCTACTTGCAAAATAATTATTTTCATTTTCATTTTCATAAACCTCAAGTATTGATGTATTAAGCTGCACTAAGCTGCAGAATATTCCAACCACCTACCATCAGCGTCTCCTTCTGGAAGTTTTTCTTCGGGCCCGCGATCTGTCCGATGTAATCCATGTGCTTCTTCCATTCACTCTCACTCCACCCCTTCTTCTTCTTTACCTCCTGAAATCAAAATGTTATTACTTAAAATCAAACCATTATACATAAACTGCTTTGCGGGGTTAAGTTATCCCCGTCTCAAACTTACTAGGGCCGCTGGACTGGAAAGAGAAAAGGCCATGTCTAATAATGGATCACGAACATGCTCATTCCTGATAATGATGCCCATTGGCTGGTGTGGTGCGATAGGGACAAATAATAAATAAATCAGGGGACAATCTTAACACAAATCGATCTAGTCCCAAAGTAAGCTCTAAAGGCTTGTGTTATGGATACTAGACGACGATATACATACTTATATAGAGAAATGAATACTTAAATACATAGGAAACATCCAAGACCCATGAACAAATATTCGTGCTTATCACACAAATATTTGCCCTTACGCGGGGATCGAACTCGGGACGCTAGCTTCGGAGGCAGGGTCACTACCAACTAGGCTAACAGCGTCGTCATGACGCTGTAGGTACTTATATCTTATACTAGAAAATTGTAATTAGGTATGTACTTTGCTATTCCGCAAACCCACTGGGGTTAAATCGGTCGAAGAACCGACCGAGCGTCGGACGATCAACTTCTCCTGAGGATGCCTCGTAGGGGCGAAACACGTGTCTAGTGGTATTTTTGGTGGTGGATGTGGTGGTTATAGTAGCGTTTGTGTTAATTATTTTATTATATGCGGAGGGAGGGTGGGAAAATTGCATGAACAAACATATATTGTTCAACACAAGCGCCGCTATTTGCGCGATCTAAATATGTCTTATGGGGGCGATAAACACTGGTGTGCCCTCGGAGATATGTAATTCTAACGGATGTGTTTTCATTCATGGTTGGCGATTTGTTTCGATATATCGAAGATATTATTGAAAAATGAACCTTTGTATCCGTTTTCTTAAGGTCGAGCACACAGTTGGCCAGCTTGGAGTAGCAGGTCGTGTTGGCTGATTCGATCATGCGGTCAATTCGCTCGAGCCTCTCCGTACTGAAGCGGTTCTTATACTGGCGTTTGGTCAGAAGGAACCGGCTGAAATGTGTTTAAATTACCCTTGATATTGCGCCAAACTTCTAGTATCTAATACTTTAAAGATTCTACTCAAATTATGTCGGACTTTATTTTGTACTAGTGGACGCGCCACAGTTTCGCCCGCGATATTTTCCATACAAAGTTCTTCCTCCTTAGTGCACCTCTAGGGTACTCGAGGAATGTCTCCTCAAAAATTTCAAACCTCTAGGACCACCCGTTTAGGCTGTGCGTTGTCTATAAGTGAGTCACGGTACTGTTTTATATATGTTTGGACTAGGTACCTTTTGCCCGCGAGTAACTCGTGTACCTATCGCTATTCCCTCGGAAACTGTGGATCTTTCCGGGGTAAGAAGAAGCATGTCATTCGCCGGCTCTCTTACTATCGATGAGCAAATCACACGTGAACCCTTTGCTTCGAACGAATTAACACACTTTCGCGTTTATAATATTAATAAGAATGTAGGTATACTGTCGACATTTAGACTCACTCAGAGCAGCGGCCCTAACATGAATGACACAAAGATAAAATAGACCGTCTTATCTGTAAGTGCGTCTCTCTCACACTAGTGCCGACGAAAGAGATAGTCATAGAGATAAACGGGTTTATCTTTGTGTCATTCATGTTAGGGCCGCAGTGGCAGGAAGCAGATTTCAAGGAGTGGCGTTTTGGGAAACTGAGAACTGATCGCGTAAATCCTTATTGTGTAGGATTCTTTGCAAAAAGTGGCAAGTTTAGGTTCCATCTTGACGGGAATAATCCACGTTACGCCAAATTCAGACGATTTGCCGCGACACGAACACCTCAATGAACAAATACGTGAACTTACCGTATGTAAGGCCAGGCCGCGTCATGGACTCGGTCTGACAGTTGACTCCTTAGTGCAGACATTCGGATCCCCCGCGGCGTCAACGCTGGCATGCCTTCTCCCTTATCAATGATGTACGGCCGTGGCACGCTCAGGATATTTAGCCTCTTGGATATTTTGTAGGGAAAGGTTGGGGAGGGCTGGTCGTACTTCGGCTTACCCATGGCATTGGCTAGCTGCTTCGGTGTTTTAAGGGGGCTGGGTCGGTTACATGGTAGTGGAGGGCTATTTCGTGCTCATTGTGGTGGGTGTGCTGGGTTTCGTTTTGGTTGGCTTTGGTGGACACCGGTGGCCATGCGTTGTGACAGCTGCAAGACAGCTGTTTGACTTTGGAATTGTTTAGTTTTAAAATCTACGGTGTTTTGTGTGTGTCGACTTTTTGGGTGCATAGGTTTGATGGGTTTACTGTCATTAGGTACAAATGGCAAATCGTCCACGTGAAATAACCATTCTGAAATTGGGTCAAAAGTAATAGTATTCAAAGTGAATTTAGTCAAAATGTAATTATGTTGAAAAGTGTTTATAACCAAATTAATTTTCGTTGTAAATAAATTAATTAATTAACGAATAATGGACGTGGACGATTTTCCATTTGTATATTATGACTTATGACAGTAAACCGTTTGATGGCGGTATAACGCGACTGTACAATATATTATTAGCGGTCGGCATAGCTGGGCACCGTTAAGCAAATAGTTAACTTCGTTAATCGCTAATCCGTTACTAAAAGAGTTAATTTCGTTAAACGTTACGGCGTTAGATACTTTTCGGAAGATTTAACGGAAGTTCACGTTAATTGTTAACTCGTGATAGAAATTGTATTTTATATGTCGTTGTGTTAGTGATTTACTTCTAAAAAAATGTTGGTATGGGTTACGGAAGTAGGCAGGACATGAAAAAAATTAATAAAAGGGTCTGCGTGCGATGAACGCCGACCGACCCGAACGTGCCTTGTCAGAACGCGTTTTTCGCTTCGCGGCGCGGTGTCCTTTTGGCAAATAGTGGGTACTTAATTAACGATTAACGGACATCAATTGTTTTAACGGGAGTTAATGAGTCCGTTATTTTTTTTAAAAGTTAACTTAAAAGTTAATCCGTGTCTCGAAATGTTAACTTTGTTAATTAACTATTAACGGATTAACGGTCTTGTGCCCTGCTATGGCGGTCGGGTGCAGAAAATATTATATCGTCGGATTATTCAATGACTTAGTACATCGGTTGTGGCCTGAATCTCATAGACTACATTCCGTCCTTTGTGACGTTTTTGCGTCTCTCTCACACTAGTGCCGATGAAAGAGATCGAGATGAAGGTGAATTTCAAAAAAAATGTACGTAATTATGGCGTAGTTAAGAAAAAGTTAAAAAAGTTCCTCTGCACTACAAAAATTTGCAATACAATTATATGCCTCATGGCTACAATTAATAAGGTATTTAATTTTATGGTTAATTTTCGTAACACAGAGGAACTTTTTAAACTTTTTCTTAACAACGCCTTAATTACGTACAATATTTTTGAAATTCTCCCATTTGACAGAGTTAAGTTCTCCCCGTGTCAATCTTGCTTTGCTTTGACCGCTGGTGATTAGAGCCGTCAAAAAATAATATACAGATTAATTTCATATTTTTAATCATTACCCGACGGTAATAGTACTTGCAACTAAAAATAAAATGACGACGTCAGATTAGAAAACTTTTATTTCAATCTTAACATATTTTTTATAAAAAATTGTTCTCAATAACTTAACAAATACTGATCTCATGCAGAGCGCTCACATCTGTTTCACCTATAAAACGAGTCATGTGAACCGACAGCCAGGCGGCAGGAGTCATGAGCTATTGACATAACTATGTACAGTTAGGTGCATAAGTACACCAATGCTAGGGAGTTCTTTAACCTTTTAACCGCCAAGCATGTCTGAGAAGTAACACGAATTTGTCAAGGTAATTAAGGACTTTTTTACCCTGTATCCGCTGACGCTTACAGCCGACTGGGGCGATCAAAAGGTTAAGATAATAATTATCAATAACTTTTAAAAAAAATACTTTTATAAATAAATCGTGATATGTCTAGAAAGGTGTGCATAAAAGATACAAATTTGTATTGATCTAAAACCTACCTTCATGTAAAATTATTAGCTTCACCTTTTGAACGCAATGGCTGAGCGCGAGAAAGCGTGCCTGACGGCTGTAGCCGACAAAATGAATGAAAAACGGCATGTCGTGGCGTCAGAGGCACGGGTTTTTTTATACTATATAGATGTGCATTTGACCTCTATCTCACCTGATGGAGTATCACCTGTAATCGGCTATAGCCAACTGTGGCATTCAAAAGTTTAAAGAACTCCCTACTACTGGTTCATTTATGCACCTACCTGTGTTTGTTACCGTACAGATATGGTGAATAAAGTTTCCATCGGTAAAACTCGGATCTCAATCGGAAGACGACGGGACCCGAAGTGTCAATTAATTATTGTATTCAATGAGTGACATGTTTATATTCATTAATATGAAACTTTATTATTTAGTGTCAAACGTCAAAATGAAAAATGACAGCATGGTATGATGGGTACTGGCCCCCAATTCTCGATGCATTCGAGACAATGTCGATTGCGAGATTAAACGTCAGATTCATGCAGTTGTGTCAAATTACTGTATGCAGGTTAATCTGTGACGGTTAATCTCTATTGTGAGATTATCTCGAATGCACCGAGAATTGGGGGCCTGCTGAAGCTAATTGAGAGAGCACGATAAATACGAACTTTTCCGATAAAACACGATGGAAACTAATTATGGACTACATCTTTACGAGTCTATGGAGTAAAGTGACCTTGCTGTTGGCTGTTGCGCATCTCCGAAACTTGCGCATTTGACATAGAGCTCAAAATTCCTGCCAGCAAACTAACAATACATTCCAAAGATATTTAAAAGCAAAAAATACCACGTTGCCTGCAAGTCAAAACCGCAACAACTTTGACAGTGAATTTAACGGACATCAAAATACATTTGATATGTAATATGATAATTTAGAATACAAACTAATGTTGTAGCCGCAGCCAAATTCATTTAGCTATACATTAAAAAAAAAGCTTTAGTGTACTTTACAACGGACGTTGTCTTGTGAAACTAGTCCGAAGGTCCACAGAAAACCAGCGTTGTGGCACGTCATAACGCTGACTGGATGCCATTTTCCCAGCATATTTTTAGGAAAAAGTGTAATGTAATTTAATGCAAAATAACGTATTTCTATTTAGCGAAAAAAAAAGCAACGTGGTTAAAAGCATTACGTAAACTAAAGAAAGCTAATAGTTACATTGTTAAGATAACCCCCTTTATGCTTGAACAGTATGTGACATACAATTTTATAGGTGAATTTAAAATAAATAACACGGGCAGTGCTGGCCAAAACATATGAAGGCCCGATAACACAATAAAATCTAAAATACAAAATTCATTGCATCGCATTTAAAATGCGAACCAAAACCAAACAGTTGGCTAAAAATGGTATTGAGCACCAAAAATTTTTCGAAAAATTTAAACGCGTTTTCTCCAAAAATATTACGACAATATTTTATATAACTGCAAAAACCAGATCTCAAAAAATACCTGTTGTCATTTAAAATATAGTTTTTATATACTGGCGACATTTTTTTACACTGACAACACTTTACCACGCCAAGATCAAATGCCAGCGTTAACTATTCATCAAACTAAATGACTGATGCGAATCGAGCTTAAAATTGTTACAACCATGTGATTCAAACCGGCCAAGTGCTAGTCGGGCTCGCGCACGAAGGGTTCCGTACCGTTACAATCAAGCAACAAAAAAAAACACGTTTGTTGTATGGGAGCCGCCCCTGAAATATTTATTTTATTTTCATTTCATTATTTCTTTTTGAAGTTAATATATATCTAAATACTCTGTGAATATTTCAAGCGTCTACCTGTTGCCGTTATCAATATCGAGCAAAAATGAACAAAAAAAAACACTTTGTTGTATGGGAGCCCCCTTAAATATTTATTTTATTCTGTTTTTTAGTATTTGTTGTTATAGCGGAAAAAGAAATACATCATCTGTGAAAATTTTAACTGTCTAACTATCACGGTTCATGAGATACAGTCTGGAGAAAGACGGACAGACGGACAGCGGAGCCTTAGTAATAGGGTCCCGTTTTTACCCTTTGGGTACGGAACCCTAAAAAGGGCTTTTTAACACGTCATAAATAATTATGTTTATTTTAGAAGTTAACTATTACGGTGATGTATTGAGATATCGATAAAGTCACTTTAAAAAAATTATAACTGTCATCGCTACGCAAGTCAACCCGTATCGTGATCCTGACGACGTCTAAGGGCCTGTGCACACCACGTTTTTTAAACGCGCCGTTGACACGCGTTTGTAGCGATACAGACGCGATACGCACTGCTTTGTAGGATTAAAAAACGTGGTGTGAACAGGCCCTAAGACGACAAAAATAGCCCTGATATTTCGTGGATATCATCAGTCATTTAGTTGATCAATGGGGCCGATTCGAAATTTTATTTCCTAATTTAAAAGTCTCTAAATTTGAAATTAGAAACGTCAAACTCGACTTTGACAGCTTGGTGCTGTACAAAATGGAGGTTTACGTTACTTATTTTAAATTTAGGAAGCTTTAAATTAAGAAGACACCGTTTCGAATTGGACCCAAATGTATGCCTTATGACACTGTGGTAAAGTTGTTTCTCGCTTGAGACCCAATTCTAGACCTTGTTACTTTTGGACATCAATGGTTGCGACCCCGACAGGCTGAGGCGCCTCGGAGCTGGGTGTGACGTCTCCTTCAACGATTTTTTTGTGTTTGTTCCGGTCGACATAGCTGGAACAATATTTGTTTGTATATTGGAATACTTGTACTGACTAATGATATGATTAGTAACTTTTGTTTTCTGATAGCTGACAGTATTAAAATTGTTGTGTAAAATGATAATCGCTCCTTTAAAATTAAAAAGTTATAATGTGAAATACAAATCCATTCCAAATTCAATTCTCACGCGGTTGAGTAAAGTTTAAAACAAAAGTGAATTTAATTTGGACATATTTCCTTTTATTTTTAAACGTGCGATGTGTAAATCAAATTTACTTTTTAAATATATTTTTCACTTCTCATTCTCGTAAAGTTCTTGTTTAAGCTTGCTGCAGGCAGCCTAAAGTGTACTTTTTTTGTTTTACTTCTCTGAGACTACGACATAAGACTATTCAGCCATATACCTAAATATGATTTCATCGACAAACGACGTTACTTTCTTAAATTTATCTTTTTTTGTGTTTTCTATATACAATAAAATGATATAGTAATAAAATATTAAAAGCAAAGAATAAAAACAACAAAAATTAAAACAGTGTAAAAACGTCTTTCTAAATTAAGAAAAAATATGCACTGGCGGGAAAGTTTCATCTTTCAACGTTCTTATCCAAGCAAAACTATACTTTATTACAATGTAATAAGAACTTTGACAGTTCAATGGACTCCACAAAAAAGTTGGTAGACTTTTCTTGAGGATAAGTTTTATTTACTCGCATTCGAAGTGAATAGCAGTGTTTAACTCTGCTATCCACCCCATTTTTACCTCAAACCTATGGCCTCCCGTGCCGAGGTTCAGGAGGCTTAATGCCTCGGTAAGAATACTTCTTTTTATGGCCTTACTAGCTGTGCCTGCGACTTCGTCCGCATAGAGTTTGATTATCGTTATTTCCTCGAGAACTTTTCAATTTTCCGGGATAAAAAGTAGCCTATGTGTTCTCCATAGCACATTTCATCAAAATCCGTCCAACCGTTTTAACGGGAAGAGGTAACATACAAACACACACACACACACACACACACACACACACACACACACACACACAAACATTCGCATTTATAATATTAGTAGGATGTAAAAACTATACAATTTTTAATCGACGTTAACCTTTTGAACGCCACGGCTGAGTGCGAGAAAGCGTGCCCCTGACGCCGAGTGACGGCTGTAGCCGACAAAATGTATGGAAAATGGGAGGGGCACGGAAATCACTGTGGCGTACAAAATGTTAAGGAGGAGGTTCCTCATCAACCATCCTTCATTGTAACTCAAAACAAACGAAAAGAAAGTAAGTAGAAAACCACTGCAAAGTCAAATTAGAGCTAATAAAAACCTTGAGAGAAGAAGATAAAGACCATTTCAGCTTACACACAAAAGCCCAAATTTTCTTGATAAGAATACATCCAGTATATAATGTAATAGGTGGTCAGACGATCAGTCTTAACTGAACATTGATCAAGGTTCAGTAATTAATTTTAACCTTTTGACCGCCAAGCATGTCTGAGATGTAACACGAATTTCAACTTTAAGTCAAGGTAATAAATAAATAAAACAGGGGACAATCTTTACACAAATCAATCTAGCCCCAAAGTAAGCTCTAAAGGCTTGTGTTATGAGTACTAGACGACGATATAAATACTTATATAGATAAATAAATACTTAAATACATAGGAAACATCCAAGACTCAGGAACAAACATTTGTGCTCATCGCACAAATATTTGCCCTTACCGGGGATCGAATCCGGGACCGCTGGCTTCGAAAGCAGGGTCAAACGTGTCGTCATGAAGGACTTTTTTACCCTGTATATGCTGACGGCTGCAGCCGACTGTGGCGGTCAAAAGGTTAAATGGTATTCAGTTTAATGTTTTATTAAACATCAAATATTACTTAGAACATTAGTTAATATTTATTTTGTAAAGTAGTGACTCAAGTGATCGTGCGACGCACCCATTAAAAAAAGGCATAGTGCAGAAGTGAAAAGCGTATTAATGAAAATAAAGCCAGAAACCAGTTCCCGATTTTTAGTAGGAAATTATAATTTCTTTGGACATACCTTCCATACTTAAATCGTAATTTGGCATGGTAATGGTGGCGATGGAATGTTTATATGGAAATAAAAGAAAATGTTTTGTGAACAATTTTGTAAAATAATCCCAGCAATTTACTGTAACAAAAGCATCGGTCTTCACATTAAAAAAAATCGCAAATAAATGGCTTATTATTATTACACCTTCCTAAATAAGTCACCTACGAGAGAGACGCCGCAATACGTTAATACGTATGGAGATATCTCCATCTCATTCCAACGTATTGCGCCGTCCCTCTCGTACAGTTATAATATGTTTCCATCGGTAAAACTCGGGTCTCAATCGGAAGACGACGGGACCCGAAGTGTCAAATGATTATTGTATTAAATGAGTGACATGTTTATATTCATTAATATGGAAATTTATTATTTCCTGTCAAATGTCAAAATGCAAAATGACAGCATGGTATGATGGGTACTGGCCCGCAATTCTCGATGCATTCGAGATAATGTCGATTGCGAGATTGAACGTCAGATTCATACAGTTTTGTGTCAAATGACCGTACGCAATGACGTTTAATCTCGATTGTGAGATTATTTCGAATGCACCGAGAATTGGGGGCCTGCTGAAGCTAATTGAGAGAGCACGATAATACGAACTTTTCCGATAAAACACGATGGAAACTAATTATGCACTACATCTGTAAGTGACTAATTTAGGAAGGTGTGATAAGCCTTTGAAGCATACTTATCGAATTTGATTTTAGCAAATTCAATATAATCAATGTACACCCAAAAATTACTCGGCAGATAAATTTATCTTAAATCGAAATTAAGGTAATTAATTTTGAAAGAGAAACTAATTAATAACACAAGAGCAAAAAAGTAAGATAACGTAAAGAAAGATCACTCACCATGCCTTTATCTTTTGGTAGATATAGATGCACGTCATTGGGACGGGCGTCATGATGGCCACGGCCACTGGCACCACTGAAAACGTAGGAAAATATATATTATAAATAACGTCTACTGAACTCGAAAAAACCGGCCAAGTGCGAGTCGGACTCGCGCATGACGGTTTCCATTATCTATAAAAACGGAAAAAAATCTTGTGCGTTGTATGGGAGCCCCCCTTAAATATCTGTTTTATTTTAATTTAATTATTTATTTTTAAAGTGAATATAAAACTTAACATTCTGTGAATATTGCAAGCGTCTATCTGTTGCCGTTATCAATATCGAGCAAAAACGAGTGAAAAAAGTGCGTCTGTTGTATGGGAGCCCCCTTAAATATTTATTTTATTCTGTTTTTTAGTATTTGTTGTTACAGCGGCAACAGAAATTTCAACTGTCTAATTATCATGGTTCATGAGATACACCCTGGTGAGAGACGGACAGACAGACAAACGGACAGCGGAGTCTTAGTAATAGGGTCCCGTTTTACCCTTTAGGTACGGAACTCTAAAAACAGCACGGACATCTGCTGTCGGCTACAACCGACTGTCGCGTTCAAAAGGTTGAAAATGAAAATGAAAATATTTATTTTGCTAGTAGGCCACATGGGCTCTTTTACATGTCTGAAGCTACCAGCGCTTCGAAAGGTGACATCTGCTGAGAAGAAACGCCGCAGGAAGTCTTTTTTTCCCCAACTTTTTTACATTAGCTTTAACTAAAACTAACACATGAAAAGGGCAGCAAACAATCCTAATGGGTAAAAGCTAATTATAATAAATAACTAATAAGGGAGATGTACCTATAGTGTCCGCGTCTGCAGGAGGTTAATGTGAGCCTGGCTGAGCCTTAGATGAACTCGCTTACCCGTGGTGAGGTCGGCTTGCGGCTGCGGCAGCGCGTACCGCAGCAGGAATATGGCGATGCCCGTGTTCTGCACGCCCGTCTCGATGGAGATCGCCAGCGCGTCCGCGTGCGGCCGGCGCAGCACGCGCGCGGCGGCGTAGCCGAAGCCGTAGCCCAGCCAGGGCAGCCCCATGCCGGCGACGACGATCTGCGGGGCGGGGGGGCAACTTAGAACGGTCGATGCGACCAGAAATTATACACCTATGCAAGGATATTTTTTAAAGAGGAAGTAGAGGTCAAGTAAGAATGGGCTAAGTCGTTAAGTAGCCATGCATACTACGAAGATCAGGTGGAGGGCTTCTTAATTCCAATAGTTTCAGCGAGCAGCTCTGATAATAATATTTGTCGTGTTTTATTTTTGAGCGAGCTGTACATAAAACTATATCTTGTCGCGAAATATTTACAATTATTGACATCCCGAATTTTTCAGAGATACATTGCGTAAGCTATAGGCAAGTCCAGATTAGCCTTTAGGTAGTAGCACCGAGAAAAAAAATTAAAATGTTTCATCGAGTGTAAATTTAATTTACAGATGTAGTGCATTAGTAGTTTATGCAACGGTTGCATAATGATAGGCCTTAAAACACTAGTGCGGTTTTATGAAACGAGCTTTTAGCGAGTTTCATAATAAGATCGCACGTGTGTTTTAAGGCCAAATTATGCAGAGTTGCATACATAACTTTATCTACACACATATTATAAATCCTCCATGATGGGTTCAGAAACAATATTTTCTGGCAACAAGTTATTTGTTGCAATCGTGGCTGCATATTTCCGATATCCGGCGCATTTTCACATCACACACACTCCGAGAAGACTACTTACTATTCATATTTTCAACTAAAATGTAAATTACAAACAACTTTTTCTATTCAATTCAACAAAATTCTACTTTCGTTCAACAAAACGTCAACATAATGATGGCCGTCCGTCAATACCATTTTTTTTTTAAATCATAGACAAACGGATGAGGTCTCTATTCTCACGTCACTCGAGATCAAATATTGTGCAGTTTATATTAAAAAACATACTGAATTGACGTTTCGTATCAATAACTGTTTTAATATCTATGGATACTAGAATAGAGACCCACTTGAGTTTGACAGCTGTTCCAAATTTAATCTCATTTCTTTACTAAAAACGATAAAGAAATCATGTTATTTCTTCATCGCAGCACTGGTTTTTCCTAATTGGTTGGCAAAATGGTGGTCATTTCATACGGTTTTTGATTAACCAATGGAGGTTTTATGATATGGCTGTAGATAAAATTAATTTCCATCGTGTTTTATCGGAAAAGTTCGTATTTATCGTGCTCTCTCAATTAGCTTCAGTACCCGCCATGCTGTCATTTTTCATTTTGACATTTGACACTAAATAATAAATTGTCAGAAACATGTCACTCATTTAATACAATAAATAATTGACACTTCAGGTCCCGTCGTCTTCCGATTAAGATCCGAGTTTTACCGATGGAAACATATTATTCACTATATCTGTATGAAATGCGAAGCGACCGACGCATCTTCGGCTAACATCGTGTGACTTCGTGTGACTCCGTACCGTGTGACAGTGTGACATCGTAGTTTGATTTTACTCCCCATAATTTTTCATACCCCGGGCTTATATATGAAAATCGATTCTTAAAGAGTAAACTCCAAAAATTTGATATTCCTTGTTCTTTGCCTATACCCTTCGTATTAACTAACTTCATGATCTCACCTGCCACGTGAACAGCTCAAATATATACAGATTCGTCACAATGGCGAATATGATGATGAACAGCAACAGTGAAGTCGACAACGGCTTCAATATCCGCACCATGAAGGCGGACAGCTTGGGCGTGTACTTCTGCATGCCCAGGCCGATGGCGAGCGGCACCAGAAGGCCGACGACGAACGACGCGATGCGTGAGTACGGCACCACGATGCTCGCTTGACGGAACACCACTTGGCCGAGGGAGAAAAGCCACGCTGGCATGAAACCTGAAATAATAATTAAATATCCTTTCAATCAATGTAAACTTAAATAATATAATATGACATAAATGGAATCCGCAACGCAGGCTTCGTCAAGTAAGTACACAAATGCATCAGCAAACAGGCTTCGTCAAATACCTAATCTATTTAACAGAAATAAGCAATCCGCAGTGAGCTTCATCAACACATCACCTTAATCTAAATAGGCTGATAAACACATTACACTCTTTTGCGTTGCGCAGTCGGGTAAAAAGGATCGCCTCGAATCGTAGCCGGTTAAAATTAAATATTACATATTTTTTAATTTTCTTTTAGTAACTTGAAGGTAATAATAATAAAAAATAGTCATTTATTTCAGAAATTCATACATGGTACATTTGATACAATACTATGAAAAATTAAATTAAAATTATAAAATTAAATTTTAATACAAAAAAGTAAGAATTGGTTCAAAATAATGATGGTGGGTAATGATTCAGGTCCAAAACTTATGTATGTGTCGAAATTGTGGCAGCTTTCATGGTTTTAGATGCCATTAATTCAGTATTTATCTTCAATCCCCGAGAGATGAGATATTACTATTAAAAGCCAGGCTTTTTAAAGCTTGCTAAAACAAATTTAAAACTTTCATGGCCAAGTTCAGAAAGATCAAATTGATCTTTAAATTGCGTACTGACGCATCACAAATTGCAGTCGGGGTCTAGGACAAATGGTAATCGAGATATTTTAATATAACCGAGGTATATGCGAAATATTAGCGATTTACTGTCATTAGATACGAATGGAAAATTGTCCACTTGAACGTCCACGGACGGTCATTATTCGTTAATTAATTAATTAATTAATTTACAACGAAAATAAATTAGGTTACAAATACTTTTCAGCATAATTACATTTTGACTAATTCACTTTGAATATTATTACTTTTGACTCGACTTCAGAATAGTTATTTCACGTGGACGATTTTCCATTTGTACTTAATGACAGTAAACCATATTAGCGTGTAGCTTGTGGATATCGACTGTGGAAATTTCAAATGTCGTAAGGGACATTTTGAGGAAATGGCAAAATGTCCATTACGACATTTGAAATAATGGAAATTTTGTCGAAATGTCCCTTACGACATTTGAAATTTTCTCAGTCGATATGGTGATTCGCCACAGCACTTACCAAAAGAAGCCAGCGTGGATATCGACGTCATGGCCAGCGACAGGTTCAGGTTCCCGCCGAGCACGAAGGTCCAGATGTTGGAGGCTCCCCCGCCGGGGGAGACGCCCGTGAAGAACATGCCGAGGCGCAGCGCCGCCGCCACGTCGTCTCCTTCCGGGCTTGACGGGAAGATCAGGAAACCCAGCCCGAATGACATCTGGGGAAATACATGCATACATACATAGCATCACCGAAATCCCTAATAGGGTGAGCAGAGCCACAAGACTACTTGCGGCCACGTTAGATTAATTAGTCCTAAGATGGTATGATAAAAGTAACATTGTTTAAAAATCTACAAACGTAGCCCAAACTGTTTCTGTATTTCGAAACCAATAAAATATGAAAAGACATAAATCTGCGTCCTTAATATTAGGAAGTATTATATAAGAAATATAAATTTTGCAGAACAAATTTTGGGTATGTTCTCCGAAATTGATGAAATATTCGAGAACAATTTAAATATTGTAACTGCCGTACAAATTATGAGAATATTTTCAGAAGACTCTCTGTGCAGGTTTCGCAACCATTAACCTTTATTGTCGGTATTACGCTGGTACTTATAATACGAATATTAAATCGAATACCAGCTTATTAATATTTTGTCTACAATTGGTAAACATTTAGAAACTTTTTTTTTTATTTTAAACATAACATACTCTGTTCGTTTTGTACATGTACAAAATAATTCATCCAAAACGTCGAAAACTTATCAAAATTTTATTTATAAAGTCGATGCAAGCCTTCTCTAGTCTAATCTTGTGTTAAACGGCTTAAAAAATATTTTTGTAAAAAAAAATCAGCCTTTCTTGCGGTGCTTCTCTAGTGGGAAGCACTCTATTTATTCAGTCTGTGTTATGATGTTTTTTTTCTTATTTACTAAATGATCATCATCATTATCATTATCAGCCATAAAACATTCACTGCAGGACATATAGGCCTCCCCCAAAAATGGGGGGATTTGCCATAGTCGCCACGCTTGGCAGGCGGGTTGGCGACCGCAGTTGGTCGTGATAGTGCTCGAAGGACGCTGCTGCCCATCCTTCGGTTGGTCCCTCTGTCGCCTTTTACGACACCCACGGGAGGAGATGGGGTGATGCTATTCTTAGCCGGCACCATACGGCACATTTACTATATGCCGTCTTTATTTAGTGTACTGAATTTAGTCAAGTTTAATTATAACAATATACTGTACGAAGTACTTACCAGCGGCATGAAAAGAAACTGTCCCAACATGCCGATGGCGGGCCCCACGGGCCGCTTGATGACCTCCTTCACGGTGGGCCAGTGCATCGCGCAGCCGAAGTTTATGAAGATCAGGGACACCTGAAGAAATCAGGATCATGTTTTATTTGCTTCGGCAACACTGTTGAGCAACTTGGGTCTTTTCAAGGAGAGAGTGAATTGAATAGGCATTGTCTAGGTGTGCATGCTCCATCGACGACTTCATCACTTTCCATCAGGTGAGATAGAGGTCAAATGCACATCTATCTTCTATAAAAAAAATGCATGGAATCTGTCATCGGTTTTGCCAGATTTAACTAGTAAAATTAGACAATTTCGCTTTAATGACGAGAGCTAGTTCTATTTAGTGTTTTATTTTGTATTTACATTTAAAATTTGCGTAAACTGTTCAGTTTTACAGAGAAAACAAGCGCACAATAGCCCAGCATCCTCAAATACTTAAATTATTCGGAAGCAAATTAAATAAAATCATTACTAACATATTATAAAACAAAGTTGCCCGCCGCGTCTGTCTGTCTGTTACCGATAAACTCAAAAACTACTGAACGGATTTTCATGTGGTTTTCACCGATAGATAGAGTGATTCATGAGGAAGTTTTAGGTATATAAACTGTCGCGGTTTCGGTATATAAATTTCACGAGGACGAAGTCGCGGGCGGAAGCTAGTTACTAATAAGCAGATAGGAGCATTTCAATTTGAGAAAGTCATTAAGATCAGTCACATGGTATATATCCTTTCGAAGAGTTACAAACTAAGTAATTAAGTGAAATTAAGTTTTGACACAGTTTGGCAAGCGTCAAGAGTCGCCTCGAACACTTATAAAATACAAAACACGAATGTTAAAAATACTTACAAATAGAGCGACGCTCGTAACAAATATGGTGTCGATAACGCGTTGGGGCCGTAACACGGTGACGGGGAGGACGTTTGTGACAGGGTATTCGTCCACACCACGTTTTGCCGACACGCGAACTTCGGTCAACCCTGAAAATTAACGGACATACAGTCAGAGACGGTTAAAAACATCACGATAATAATATAATTTACAATTTGAGATATGAACTAAAATGAGCGGAACTTCAACGCACCATATCTTTGTCATTTTTTGTTTAATTGACAAAAGAAAAAATATGTGTTCAATATTTTTTTATAATTTACATGACCGACTTATTAGAATTTTTCAAGAAATACGCCTATTGTTTTTTTTTTTATGTCAATTGACTGACAAACGGGCTGACGGCCCACCTGATGGAAAGTGGTCACCGCCGCCCATGGACATCTGCAACACCAGAGGTGCTGCCAATGCGTTGCCAGTCTAGGGAGGATGGCGAATGGGGATGGGATAGGGATGAGGGAATAGGCCTCTGGATCTCGTCACTCACCGTACGAAACGCAATAGCAAGCTATTACTTTACGCCGATATTCTGTGAGAGTGCGGTACTGCCCCGGTCGAGCCGGCCCATTCGAACAGTAATCATCTAGTGAGGATTACTGTTTGGCTCTACCACTACAAAACTGTTTAATACTTTACCTAAGAAAGTGCCGGATATCCTCGCCTCGCCGTCCCATCGACCGCTGGCGATGTTTTCTTCAATGAGCACGTAGTTATCCGTCCTCCACGCCGGCGTGGCCAGGTGATCATCCCGCGATGTTATCACCAGCTCATCGTTTGGAAGCATGTCAGTGCCTGGTACAAAACGAATGCTATCAACGCGCGACAGTGAAAAGTGCTACGAACGCCACGGATCATGAATGTTTGTTCCTGAGTCTTGGATGTTTCATATGTATTTCAGTATTTAATTTTCTATATAAGTATTTATATCGTCGTCTAGTACCCATAACAAAAGCCTTTAGAGCTTACTTTGGGACTAGATCGATTTGTGTAAAGATTGTCCCCTGATTTATTTATTTATTTATTAGTGACTCCATGAGCTGTAGACCTCGCGACAAACTTAACTTTGCCGTTGGAAAACTGTTATCCTCATACATCGACATAGGTCGCGGTCAGTTTACCAACACCGCAAATAAGTTTGTAATCGCAAAAACCCCCATATCTCTGCCATTTTGAAATATTTCGAAGAACTGAATCAACAAAAATATTTTATGTAATTATCGAACCTGCTCACACAATTTCACGAGAATCGGTTGAGAAATGCGCCCGTAGGCGTACCTACATATTTTTGACCACTTATTGTCCGCGTTGTAATTTTTGACCTCGATTGTAGTGTTCTTTGAAATGAACAAGACCTACTAAAATTAAATATTCTGTATCCGGCGGTAAAATACACTTATGATATATTCCGATGCATTAGTTGCAAGTGCAAAATGTTATTTTCAAAGATCTCAAAATAATGATATGGCGTTCAATACAACTGCGTTGAACAAATGACTTAATTCGTCATGGTAACGCCATCTGTTTACAAGTTTATAAACTACGAAGCTCTATTGCCGACGCCTTAGTTCCTTAGTCTTATTTTGCCTGATTCATCGCTATCTTTCATTGCTCGCTAGGAGCTACGAACCACAAAAACAAAACGAATGAATCAGCCAATAATGGACCTTACCTCAATGTAATAAGAACGCCGATGTCGGCAATATTTACCAAGTGTGACACCAAACATGTGTACATTTGACACCAAAAAAGTGAGCATGGCGAAAATCGCGTTGGGCAGTTCCTTACTATTTATTTCTATGGTTATTATCCAGTAGGTATAATCCCCGGCACATAAGTTAACCCAAAATGGCGGTTAAACTATGGCTACGCGCGGCCTCTCGCGTCGCACCTCATCCCGCACTTCGATTGAGAACCGAAAATGTCTTCTGCGCATTCAAGGTCATATTTTAACTTGCGTGCCGCGAAGTAACCATTGCTGTACGTGCGCCGAGGTGCGCGGACGACGGCCATTTTGGGTCAACTTATGTGCCGGGGATTATACTGTACTCCATTTTAAAAACGGAATCTTGCGATATTTGTCCGCCTATAACCACAGCTATCAGCAACCATCCGATTGCCAAAAGACACCTTCATAAAAAAGATTGTCTGTTTTGTAAACATATTTTGATAATAACTTTGTAATGACTTTAAAAAAACCGGACTAGTGCGAGTTAAACTCGCGTGGAGAGGGTTCCGTTCCGTACATAATTATCTGAAATTACCTAGGTTACTTTAAATACCATAGACTTCTTATAGGTTTTCCTGTAATCTATAGGTAAATAACTATTTTACCTGTCATAACTATTTTAAATGGTCAATTGTCGCCTTTTTTCCTATATAACTTCCAAAGTATTTATCTTAAAATTCTAAAAAATATATATTTAAGTATCTCACAACGAGCCCTCTCATTTGATATGTCACACGATATAGTATGCAAAACTTTTTTATTAAGTGGCCATGTTAGAAATTCATTTAAATAAGTTAAAAATCCGTGTTACTTGCAGCACCGACTTACATATGTGTACCAAATTTCAACTCAATCGGTCCAATAGTTTCGGAACAAATTGGCTGTGACAGACGGACAGACAGACGTACACACGAGGGCCCTCATATAAGGGTTCCGTTTTGCCTTTTGAGGTACGGAACCCTAAAAATTACGTGTTATTAAGTTATGTAAGCGTTTAATCTACTTTTGACATAAAGTTATCAAAAAAAGATGCGAATGACCGTAATTAAAACGCGTAAAAAGTTAATAATATTCGCCTGCAACACTGATAAAACAATCAAATGTTTACAAATTATTTTATTACTGCTTTTTACACGCGACATCCTCCACGTGGATTTCATTATCACTATCCCCTCGGTAACTGTGCATTTTCCGGGATAAAAAAGCACTTATGTCCTTGTTCGGCTTTCCAACTATCGCTGTGCAAAATTAAGTCTATTCGTTGCTACGTTTTGACGTGATAGAGGAGAAAACAAACAAACACACTTTTACATTTATAATTATTAGTGAGGATTATGTTAAACATGGTGCGAGTTGTAACAATTCAACTCATTTGTTAAAGTACCTCTAACAAAAAGAGATACTTACTTTGTTACACCTACCTAAGTACCTACTACCTATACTGTAATATGAGCCTAACCACAGTGAGGAAGTGACAGCGGATAATTACCAACGGATAGGGTTCATGTTTCTTTCAATACATTCTATAACTACGGAGCGACACATGGTCAACAAACCTTCAACTACTACTATAAATAATAATAAAATTGTGAAGTGATTGTTGCGCATTTAGCTACAGCAACACCAAAGGGAATTGAAACTTTATATTAATTTATGATGTGCCTCTGGCAACACTACGAACAATGAAAGCAAGTACACGCAATCATTACAAATTAAAGGCTTTTATTTGAAACTAATGCAACCTACCTGGAACTAGCCTATGCACATATCTAATACAGTAAACTGTTCAGTGAGAAAAGTCTGTTCACTGAAGATAATAATGGAAATAATGCTATGGGGTGCTTCAGATGAATGAGCAACACAACACATCCTGACATTAAGTTTTTAATATTTCAAGATCACTTCACCTTATACAGTGTTGGTTAAGTGATTTCAATGAACTGTAAATCGATAATTCAATGGTAATACAATAAGAGTAGGACTTTGACTCACCAGTGATAGTAACATTGACGTCGAAGTATTCATCCATATTGAGGGTGACCTGGTTGGGATGCCAGGTTGCCATGAGCTGCGGCACCGACTGGCACAGCACCCACAGCGGGCACAGCGCCAGCATGTACAGCACGATCAGGTGCAGCGGCCATAGCGGACACATGGTGGCCGATTATCTGCGAGGACACATCGCGGTCATTATGGCCGAGTTCACAGTAGTTAATACATACATACATAGCATCACGCCCGAAATCCCTAATGGGGTGGGCAGAGCCACAAGACTACTTGTGGCCACGTTCGATTAATTAGTCCTAAGGTGGTATGATGAAACGTATGGGCACAGGTGATCAGCCCATCGCCCATACAGATAGTCCACCATGTTGGAGAGGACCCGTCCCTTAGTCGACTTTTACGACATGCCAGGTTGACAAGCATCTGCACGCATTCTATGCTATTTCTTCACTCCCAGTGCAGCAGAGGAGATTAATATAGGAGCTAATGGGGATCTGTGAGGACGCATGTGAATCAGGATAGCCGTGTTGACGTTTATAGATATTGGAAGTTTGGAATCAGAATATTAACACGGGATTAGAGCATTTCAAATTGATCTGTGTTCAAGACTGATAATGTACTCAAATAGGCATTTACTTAAACTAAAAACGTTGAGCAAGTACTATTTAAGTCTTGAGCACAGACTATAGTATTAATGCAGGCATAAAATATATCTCATTAATTAGGACAAACGGTGTGCAAGGTGATTAAACCAATAAGGTGTAGTTAAATTATTCAGCACAAAATGTTTGGCTAACTTCCACCAATTTTAACAACCAAATGTTATCATTATCACTGTATGTAATGATCCCAATTTTCCACAAAAAAAATAACGTAAATCGTCATTCTAAGATTGTTCGCACGTGACTACGAGAAGACCGTGTTCACGGCACCGGTATCTTCTTGTATTTAAATCATGCTAATAAAACGTACTTTTTGAACCAGTATTACCGATAATCAAATTCTACTATAAAAATATATCAACGCTTAGGAGCGGATATAGGATCCCTGAATACAATTGCCTGACTCACAACCGAAGCACTTTATTTTTTGTTAAGAACGAATTTTCTTGAATATAATCAGAATCACACAAAATCAAAACGAAATCCCGTACCCGCGCCTGTCAACTGGATATAAAACAAGAAAATAAACGTTGAGAGGCATACCGAAATGCGTCAACACCGTAAACATTTAAATAAACTATTTTGAATAACAAATCGATACAATAAGATGCTTTTAAATCCAGATCCGCGTCACCATTTAGCCTTCTTAGAAAACGATGTTACGATTTAAATCGTGATGAAATAACTCACAAGAACTTAAGTTTGTTTGTAAATTCCAAAGTCACGACTGATACCACGTTTAAACACCCACCTAGCACCGTTGAGAGCTGGAGGAGAACTAAATTAAATGTCGTTCTTATTACACAGCTCCTATAAGCTTATCATTGCGTAAAATATTTCTGTTAAGATAGTAAGCACAACGAAGAGATAACGTGACGTCAGAACTTCTTGCTACGACTTGCAAAATATTGAATGGTGGCTCTAAATTATTACGTAAACTGTACGCATCAGTAAATCTAATCGGCGCATCTTACTTTACGTGAACGATTCGTTAGTGATGGTCTAACAGTAGCGCAGCGTGCCTACAAGCCGATTCCTGACGGCTTTACCAAACTACAAAGCTACAAGTAGTTGTCAGTGCAGTCAATGTAACTCTAAAGGCACTTGTACGGTTTTTATTCTTCCGGCTTCCCTTACGAAATATTTGACGCTCCGCCACTGTGGTCTAATAATACCGCGACCGCGACAGACCGCGATAAAGTAATACGGATCTGCGGTAAATTGCTTGCACAATAACTATTTGTGAAGTAAACAAGCCATGCAAGCACAAGTAATAATGCTGAAGAGAAAGAAGAAACCAAAGCTTAGGAAAAAGTAAGTACCTATTGTATTGAGGTACAGATGACATTGTGGAAATACATAGTAAGTGAATCACTGTATGTACTATACGTAGAATTGCGAAGACATTAAGAAATCGGTTCAAATTGAGAAACGGTTGAATCTGCATTAAAAGATAAAGCTATTCATATATGTACTTAAACACAACACAAATTCTCAATAGCAGCTTCTGATAGTACAGGATTAATTGTTTTCAAAAGACCAAATTTATTATCACTCGTGCGCTCGGTCACGTAAAGATAAGATCTACTGATAACATTATAACCTGCACTATTAGTTAATGATAACGATTATTATATAAAGCTAATCTTAATCAGAAAAATAAGAGTGATTAAGTTGGGTAATTATACAAATCTTTCCTTTGATAGCTGGTATGGTAAGCCCATGTAATTACGTTAAAAACCCCAAAAGCAAGACTGCAAACTTCGATTATTTCGCTCTATAGTTGCGATAAAAAATCAATAATAAAGAAACCGGACCAGTACATTAGCCTCGACGATATGGACTGTATAATTTATTAGGGGCGTCGAAGGGAATTAAAGTAAGACGCTGTATTCGACAGCATAATCTTTCAGACGAAAATAGATCGCAAATAAATTACATGGTCAATTTAACACTTCGGTTTAGTGGTATCGGCAAGTCTAACTGTACATGCCGACTTGAGTCGACATGGTCTGTTGATGAAGCTTCTTATTTGATTCAGAGTCCAAGGTGGAGTTTTAACAGATATTTACAACCAAATAAATAAGTTTGACACTGATTCGTAGGCGTGAAACCTAGAGGCTATTTATTAGCTGTCAAAAATTCAAAAATAAGCTTGGATCAAATTCCTTTAGCTTTGGATGATTTTCGCTGCGTCAGAATATCGAATTAATTAACAGGTAGTATCATCGTTTATAAAAAACCCAAGAATTATTTATTAAATAGAAGTCTATTGTAGGTAAATAAAAGCAATCTACTTTTATTACTTTCCCACATGTGACGGATGAGATTATAAATTGAGTTTTCATTATTTGATATCAAAGAGCCGTTCAAATAAAGCTATAAAAGAAATAATATTGGTTCTTCTATTGACAGTCTTAATCGCAAGTGGTTTCTATTGAAACACCCTACCTAATAGCTAAGAATTCTTAATTTAAGACTCGAATATAGATCTGCTTATTTTAAATTGAAAAAAAAAAACAACATTCGTGTTTTTAATTAAGAAAACAAAGAAGTAAATAACAGACGAATGAACACGACGTTCAAGGGAAACGAACGTTTTACGTCAATATTATTCAGTTAATTACAATTTCCTTCCACTGTAGATACTACAATAATTGCACTTGCGTGTCTGAAACTCAAGTTGTCTGGCACTTACTATAACTAGTATTTGTTTTTATGAGGCGATATAAATATAATAATATTGGCTTATACTACAGATATTAAGCCGAATAAATGTTTCTTTCTTTCTATTTACAATTTCAATGAGATGCTGTTTTGTATTTTGGCCAAGGGGCTATTTCCTCTTTGCTCGTGCAACATTTTGGTGCAGACCATGTAGTAAATAATCATCATCTTTTTAACCTGGAGACGTCCATTGCTGGACTTACGTCACTTTCAAAGACTTCCACATTGAACGAACGCCATCTGTATCTACATCTTAGGATACATCGATTGATCTTTGGCATTTGTATTGATATTCAGAGAGGACGGACAATAACCTTATGCTACGCCTAACACTTCTGTAGCTAAATTCCATTGCTGTTTAGAAGTACGAGTATAGTTCAAAGAGACATTATTGATCCTTTCTGGAATCGATAAGCAGCTTGAGAGACAAAGGACACTTAAAGACCGTCGCGATGAAACCTTATTGTGTAAAAGAACTATAACAAGTCTATTAGGATCTGATGAGTGTGACTTGTATGCTAGGCCTGTTCTTGGCCACTTTTTTATAATATTATATAGTTCATCGAAGGCGATGATTGTATATCTAACCTTCTAAGGCAAAACTAGGATTAAGACGTTGGCATTAATTGCTCACCGACTATAATAGAATAATAAATCAATAATGATGCGATGCACGCGTATTGGTTACCTAATATTTAAAATCATAGGGCTAAACAGTTGAAGATGTGGTCAAGACACTTTGGGTAAGAGAAGACTTGAGAGCTCGTTACCATTCTTCTTTAACGAAGTGAAGTGTCTTCTATAAGAAAACGAAATTAAAGAGAATATGAGGAACAAAGCATAACTATTATAGATTATTTATTCATGAATAATTATTAAAAAAGAACAGTACCAGCTAACACTACAAAAAATAGATAAAAACTAAAACTAGGCTAAAATTACTTAAAATAAATTTAAAAAATCTGGTCGCCGCGGCAGGGTGCCCATCACGCAAGCTGCATTTCCACGCTGAATGGCTATGCTTAGCCTTTGTGCGAGGTAGCAGCCTGCGCGAGGGTCTCCCGTGGCCTCCCTGAGGCGCTTGCTGAGCTCCCTGAAGAGCCCATGCGCGCCCGGGCCCCACGGACCTAGTGTCTCGACCCCGAAAGCGACAAAATCGTACTGGGTGCCGAGACAACTAGTGTATTTGTTTGCTTTATACCGCTCCCTAGACTCGGCCGCCGCACCCGCCCGGTGAGTGGTAGCTGGAAGATAGGTCGCGGCCAGCGTGTCGGAGCATGTAGCGTCCCACACCAGCGCACGACCCATCCTCCAGGGTATCAACGACATACCATCAGGGCGCCTGCCATCGTCACGTATGATGTGCGGCTCCGATGTCGCGGGCACATTGACACTGACAAGCGCCCTTCTGATGATGTCATTGAGGGCGGCGTGGCGGGGGAGGCGGCCAGCATCTGAGAAGCAGGCGAGTCCGTGGTGGCCAAGGCGGTCCACGGTGGCTCCACAGGGAGCCACGGGAGATAACTATTATTGTAAACTAAGTATCTCATTATCAATTCAGCTGAGATAATACAGAGTTATGTTGAAAAAGTTCTGACACAAAACCGGATAGGACAAAATGCATCGCCACCTTCCCTAAAACATGGTTGAGGGAGACGATGGCTGAGATACGCGTCATACTCGTGAACGGGTGCTGTCTGTGGGGTCCGGACGGTTCATGCTCGCAAGGACCATTTAAATTGGTTAGTGTTTAATTTATTAGTTTTGTGCGATATCTGAACCTGACTAGAGAGACTTCATAGTGTTCTCTATACTATATTTGATAGTTTTTCATATTCGTATATTTGTATTATTAGGACATGAAATGTTATATTTCAAATTGTTTCTTTTGATATTTGGAGACCTTCCATCTCTATCTTTATACTTGACCGTGGAGATTGTCTACACATCCATTTAACCTAGATTAATCGATTTAGATGTTTCTTTGCTTCAATTTTTATTTTTATTATTATGACCCTTAGAGACTTTATACATCTCTAAGTCACTTAACTTTTCCAGACGTGGAGACTATACATCTCCCTTATTAGTTATTTATTAGAATTAATTTGTACCCATTAGGTTTTTATGTTGCACATTTTGTTTTAGTTTTTAGATAAAACTGTACTGCCAAAGTTGAAAAAAGACTTACTGCTGAGTTTCTTGCGGCGTTTCTTCTCACCAGATGTCACCCTTCGAAGCGCTGGTAGATTCAGACATGTAAAAGAGCCTAGGTGGCCTACTTGCAAAATAAATATTTTCATTTTCATGTATGGGACAAATAATTCGTTCATAGGAGATATTGATTGTAGGTGGAATTGAATGATTACAATGAATACCTAACCGGATTTCCCACAACATAAATACCTATCAGATCATAATGCTGATATAGCATTGTTTAAAACAGTAAGATACCTAATTGGAGACGCTGACAAGAGCCAATGACCTTGAGTTATCGGTCACTGTCTGCACTGGAGTGACCCAGAAGCACTATGCGGTTTTTGTATCGGGAAAATCAAAAATGGATGGACTATATAAGTACACGTAAAATATAAATAAGTCATTTTTTTAGTATGGGCGTGGTGTAATAGTGCTATTAATTATAGAACCATAACTTAAAAAAATTAAGACAGAACTGTTTAAAGAGGATTTCAGACGTAACTTCACGATTAGTTTTCGTATCGATTTTATCAAATCGTGTTTAAGAAATAGTTATTTTTTCAATAATATAATGATTGATTATGAACATATATTTTTTTCGTTTTTGTTAAATAGCTGATTTAGGTCTGTCAGCGCCTTAATAGGTAAGCTTTGCTTAGAATAAAAGTAATGGCGGAGGAAATATTATGTCCGTTGCATTATTAATTTATTCAAGCTTGGTTGAAAATAAAAAACGCAACGCAAGGACAGAAAACTCGTATAAATAGACTGCATTTAAGTGTGATACCGCTGCAAGACAACAAGCATTACACATTTTTATCTGATATCAATTACAGATATGAGCGCAAAACGTTAAGTAGGTACCAAGTCTGCTCGATCCGACGTTGTTATTGTGTCGAAATTAACCAACAATTTAACAGAGCATTAAAAGATTAACCTTTTGAACGCCACGGCTAACGGCGAAAAAGAGTGCCACGGGAGCTCGACGACGGCTGTAGCCGACGCAAATGTATGGAAAACGGCATATCGTGGCGTTACGGGCACGGAAAACTGCCCACGGCCACAGCCGACTGTGGCGGTAAAAGGGTTAATAACCGATCAGCGATTGCAAAAAGCCCTGGTAAACGGTTCTCTAAACGGAAAAAAATAAATTTTCAATATTATTGAAATAAATGTATATAGCGAATCGGGAACATGCATCCAAATAAAACTGAGGTTTAACCTTTTGGCCGCCAAGCATGTCTGAGAAGTAACACGAATTTCAACTTTAAGTCAAGGTAGTGAAGTACTTTTTTACCCTGTATACGCTGTCACGCATAGTCGACAACGGCGGCCAAAAGGTTAAAATTATATGAAAGTAAATGTAAACAAAAGCACATTACAGAAAAAAGCAGATCATTTTGACTATTAATTTTTATTTGATTAAGAGTCAAAATTAGTGAAAAACGTATATTGTTTTTAGTTTTGATTTTAGTTTTTTGGACATCCTCATCAAATTTATATCATGTTTTATTTCTACGATGTTGGTCATAAAACAATATTTTCGGAAATAATTGCAGATTACATTTAAACGCCATACATTTTGTATATTTTGTATGGAGTGTTTTTCCGAGTGGTATGAGCAATGACTTTTCAAAGCTTCATTACTCATAAAATAAACAACATAATAATGTGTTGCGTACACAGATCGGTTTCTATTACTCAGCATTTTCCAAAACAAGATGAAAAAAATAATGCATGTTCCCTATTGCGTAATACTGACCTCTGGACTTAATCGATTCATTGCTCGTATACTCATCGGACTTAACAATTAACTTGTGACGTAGGTATATTATGTTGTAAATGCGTATGGACTCGGTGTGAATGGCTTGACCTTGTGGAACACAAGCAACATACAAACGGTGTAAAAAAACTGTACTAAAATATAATATTAAAAAAACTTATAATGAAGGGAGGGATGTTCATACGACAACTTTAACCGTTCGAAAAAGTGACTTTTATTGAATTTTAGAATGCATATACAGCTCTTAAATTCGTTCAATATTTATTTATGAGTTCGTCCGAATGAAGCAAAAGGCACAGTATAACCAAGTAAGTAGTATGTTGTCTCGGCAGTGTCCTCGAAATAATGACCGGGCGTAGGTCGGTAATAATATTAATTATTTCTACTTCGTTTTTATTTCTAGTTTCAAAAGTCACTGTACTGTATGTATATGTATATATTGTATGTATTTTGCTTTTAACATAGCCAAAATATCAAAAAATCTCGTGCCATAATTGTGTACGGAATACCGAAGTTCACCGAGATTTCGAAGTGCGTAGTTTCGGCCGTTTGTATGAAGATGGAATACTGTATACTTGATTATACTGTGCCAAAGGGTACCCACCATTCAAATTCCTAAAAAATAATAATTGCTGAGTGGTGTGATTCTGTAACTTGTGCAGCGATCGTTTGTCGTCAAATTCTATCCTAGCACAAACTCTATATGTGGCAGGTTATCTTCGACAGCGAGTGAAGCGATTTGCACGAGATAATCCCAAGTGATAGCCTGAATCGGCCAGTCTTCTAAACGGTTATCCACACACAGAAGCTTCTGAATGACATAACATAATTTTGTTATGACACTAAGAATTGTTTGGGATATACTGGAGGCACTTCCTTTATGAGATTGCCTACGTCATAGTTCAAGTTCAATACGGGTTCATAAGGAAAACCGAGAGAATTATAATTTATAATGAGCAAATGGAATTTCCGTTATTGATATTATTTCTTAACTAAGGAGTGGAATCTGTAATTTTCAATTCTAAAAATATAGACAAGCAAATAGTTTGACTCGAATAGAATTATCAAGTTTTTTTTTAAATAATTTTATATTTAACATGGGGCCAGTTCGAAAGTGTTCGCTAATTTAAGAGTCGCTAAACGTTGGTGCTATACAAGTTAGTAGTGGTAGAGCCAAACAGTAATCCTCACTAGATGATTACTGTTCGAATGGGCCGGCTCGACCGGGGTAGTACCTACCACACTCACAGAATATCGGCGTAAAGTAATAGCTTGTTAATGCGTTTCATACGGTGAGTGACGAGATCCGGAGGCCTATTCCCTGATCCCCATCCCATCCCCATTCCCCACCCTCCCTAGACTGGCAACGCATTGGCAGCACCAGCATTGCAGATGTCCATGAGCGGCGGTGACCACTTTTCATCAGGTGGGCCGTCAGCTCGTTTGTCAGTCAATTGAAAAAAAAAAAATATTAAGTGACACCGTTTCGAATTGGCCCCTATGTTTTAAAATCGCGAAAGTTTAAAACTAAACATTAAAAGTTTAACTCCGGTACAAACGTGATCTAGAGGATTCTGAAAGTTTAAGACTAATTGTATTGATTACAAGGTCTGTTTGATGTTTAACTTTTACATCGATTATGAGGTACAGTCAGCGTCAGAGAAAATTAACCCCTCTGGATACGGCGTAGGTGAATTGAGTGGGATACCTTTCTCTGACGCTGACTGCACAATAAAAATATTCCATTTATTTATTTATTTATTTACATAAAGGTAGGTATGTATGGCAACAAAGTAAGTTTACAGTACGCGTTTATTGCACTCACAATGTTAAAATTACAGTCACACAAAACTGTAATTTCATTTCATTTCATTTATTTGCCATAAATTGTATGTGTATACATAAAGGTGGTACAGCTATTTAGCATGCAATATAATTCATACTGATTCAATACAATTTTACCCCATTGGGTGTAGCATAACATTATAGTAAAAAATAATAAATTGGTATCATTAAAATTAGAATTAAAGTACAATTAAATATCTTTCTTATTATCAAGCATTATAATGACATTAAATGTAAATATTAAATTGAATAAAAATTAAATTATATGTCATAATATTCGTTCATAGTATAGGGACATTTATCTATGAGGTACTTTTTCAGCGACACGCGAAATTTAGTAAGTGTCAGGGACTTCATTTCAAAAGGCAATGCATTATAGACTTAATAAAAAGAAACTCCGCAAAAACATCAACAACCTTGACTGTGTCCAAAAATTGCGTCTGGGAGCGTTGAGCGCTTGCCGCGTGCGCAGGTTTGTAGGAAAAGCGAAAAGTATAAGACGTCGACGAATACCCACTCAGGCGCAGTCCCAGGGAGAGGGGGTCACAGGGGACATGCCTCCCCCCAAAATCGTACACGTCAAATTGAAAAATCAAGTCTTAAAGTCTAGTCTAAAGGCGCCTAGCCTGTACCCACTCGCGTATATTTTTGGGGCCAATATAAGCCCATAACCTCTAGAATATAAAGGTCGATCTGGCCTCTGAGAAGTAATCCTTAGAAGATAAGTTGTTTTGTTTACGCCTAAACTCCAAGGTGTAAAGATCCACCATAAATGCAGATGGGTAGAGTTATCCATACTTCATTTTGTATTAATACCTGCTGAAATTTAGATGTATTCTCTAATATACATAGCATTAGAGCGTATTTATCTTCCGACGGGTCCCAGTCGACCCAGATGATAGCGTTTAACTCTAATTTCCTGCATATGAATGCATTATAAAGCATGATTGGAATGCGAATATCGCAGAGTTGTGACGCGCTGTTTATAATATAGTGTTCGCAGGCTTTTCTACAATTTTTTTACGATAAGTTTACGATTTTTAGGGTTCCGTACCTCAAAAGGAAAAACGAAACCCTTATAGGATCACTCGTGTGTCTGTCCGTCTGTCTGTCTGTCCGTCTGTCACAGCTAATTTGCTCCGAAACTGCTGGACCGATTGAGTTGAAATTTGGCATACATATGTAAGTCGGTGACCGCAACACGGACGCATGACGTAAATATATAAATTTTAAATATGGGGGCCACTTTTGGGGGTAAATTAGAAAATCCCCTCCCACCCTCTTTGGCACCGTTCGGCACAGCTTTTTATGTTCATTTTTTATTGTACTTTTCTTGTTATCTGTCTGTGTCTAATGTGTGTTAAATAAATGTCTTTATTATTATATTTATTATTATAAAATAAAAATAAAAAGTGTTGTAACCTACATTGTGTGACATATCAAATGAAAGGGCTTATTGAGAGGATCTTAAATATATTTTCTTTTGAATTTCAAGTAATATAGTTTAGAAGTTATTTAGGAAAATAGGCGAAAATTGACTATTCCCCCCCCCCCCCCCCTTATTTGCGAAAGTAAAGGGACAAAAATTTTGAAAAAAAAATACGGAAAATAGATCTTTACCTATAGATTACAGGAAAACCTTTAAGAAGTCTATGGTATTTAAAGTGACCTAGTATATTTCAGATAATCATGTACGGAACGGAACCCTCTCCACGCGATTTAATTTTTTCTAAGTCAAGAGAAATGCTTATTGGAGATTACCAAATAGTTGATATTCATTACGCGCTCCGAGGCAGTATTTCAATATTGACTTCCTACGTTTATCTTAATCGGTTTCGTAGATTTCATAAGTAATAAAAATTACGATATGCTGACACTTTATGAGCTTACTATTACTATTGGTGGAGCACGATATTTAAAACAGCGTCAAATATTATTATTCAAATGGAGATGCAATTGAGTCGAACCCTCTCTTTGAAAATCTAGGTCGAAATAGTACCCGTAAGGAACCAACTGATCTAGCTTACATACCATACTAAAATTTTGACATTTTTAGGGTTCCGTACGACAAATGGAAAAAACGAAGCCCTTACAGCATCACTCGTGCATCTGTCTGTCACAGCCAATTTACTCCGAAACTACTGGACCGATTGAGTTGAAATTTGGTATAATGTAAGTCGGTGACCGCATCACGGACGCGTGACGTAAATATATGAGTTTTAAACATGGGGGCCCTTTTTGGGGGGTAAATTAGAAAATTATATAAAAAAGTTTTCTATCTATATCGTGTGACATATCAAATGAAATGGCTTATGGTGAGAATCTTAAATATATTCTTTTTAGAATTTTAAATAAAACAGTTTGGAAGTTATTTAGGAAAATGGGCGAGAATTGACCATCCCCCCCCCCCCCCCCCTTATTTCCGAAACTACTGGGGCTAAAATTTTGAAAAAAATACAGAAAATAGTTCATCACCTATAGATTACAGGAAAACCTATAAGAAGTCTATGGTATTTAAAGTAACCTAGTAAATGTCAGATAATCATGTACGGAACGGAACCCTCTCCACGCGAGTTTAACTCGCACTTGTCCGTTTTTTTTTGTTTTTGTATATTATGTAGCCTATTATCATTGTCTAGGCAAGCTAGTAAAAGGCAGTTTACGTACAAGAAAATTTGTTTCTTTAAGGATTCTCTATTAGCAACTTGGCTCACGAAATTCAAAACCTTTCTCAAGAGTCCCATCATTTCATGGTTCTAAGATAGGGTACCTATTGTGTACAAGCTGAGATAGTTTCCAAATCAAATTTGATACTTATGAACTCTGTCAATGTCAGGTCAACTATGCTCAGCAGCAAATGATCCATTTTCCAAGCAAAGATGACGCCTGGCTTTAATTCTCACCGCTCAGAATACTGTATGCTTTTATAGCGGTCTCGACTGACGGGTATCGACAGATTTATTAAGCAACAGCGGAACTTGAAACTATTTCTGCCACTCACTCCGGGTTTGCGACAACATTGGGCAAAGTCATCTCAATTAGCTCCGGTTACGTAGGACTCAGACGTTTGCGTTTCAAAGAAGCAGGCACAAGCTGTATAAATAAGGCCCTTACAACGCTCAAACAAGAATTATAATAAACAAATACGTTTGTGTTGTTTTGCAAGTAGCACACCGGTTAATAAACAAGAATGCATTTGATCAGTTTTAATTAAATATATTATCAACGTAAGTGACGTATTCAACACTGGTTAATCCTGTTTTGCTTTCAACACCACGGTATAATTAATTCAAAATGGTATAACTTATTCAATTTAGGCTTTTACAAGATCTAATAAAGGTCAAGGAGTGAATACACCACCGGTTCGGAAAGTACTGAGAAGAGTCGGCAAGAAGCTCAGCGGCCCTAACATGCATGCCACAAAGATAAATTAGAACCGTTTATCTCAATGACTATCTCTTTCGTCGGCACTAGTGTGAGAGACGCACTTAGAGATAAACGGTTCTAATTTATCTTTGTGGCATGCATGTTAGGGCCACAGGGTGGTATAATTATTTCAACATACAAGTTAACGATATCGTACACTATTTTATACAAATCTTAGTATATAACAAAGCCTACACCCATCGAGACCCAGGGATCGCTGGTGCAGGTCAGAATTAATTCCAAATATCCAAGCCCACGATTCTATCTTTTACTGGTCCTACCCTACCCTGTTTTTGTCTGCACCAAAAATGTGAATTCGCTTTAAAGTAGTTTTAAACATTGAATCTGTTTGATGTATAATATATTATGTTTTGGTATTTTATTGTAAAAACGTATCCAATTTCGCTTAAACGATTTACTCCTTTTAACCAATCTATAAACTTGTTCTTTAAGTACCGTTTGACTTATCTATATTTGTAGGAAATTTGTATGGGTTTTCCAGGCATACATTATTATTTCAAATAGATAAAGCGAAGTATTTATATTTCTTTGAAAAAAAAATCTCTTAGTGACACGTGGGCGCCCATGTTATATGGCCCTGATAACCTTTTTTTGCAAAATAAAAGAAAATTGAATAAACAATTGTTAAGTTATACGATTCATTATAATAATTCAAACAATTCGGTCAGAGATCATAACATCCCCTCGGATTAACCTTATCGATTGATAGAGATCTGCGTAGCATTGAAATCAATCCACCGAAGCATGACGACATTGTTGTTTAGTACTACCTACCTACACCTCAAACATTTACTGATCGTCATTTAAATTGCATTACTAAGCGCTCTTTAACTAAGTTACATACATATGATATGTGATTAAAAACCGGCAAACAATTTGGGGTTAATATATCCTTCATGGCTGGGTAAAGAGCTCTTCATTGGTGCCAATTCGATAGCGTGTTCGTTCGCTAAATTTAAAAGTCGCTAAACTTGAAATAAGAAACGTCAACTCGATTTTCACAGCTTGGTGCTATACAAAATTGAGTTTGACGTTTCTTATTTAAAGTGAAGCCGTTTCGAATTGGACCCAATTGTCCGTTTTCCGACGATTCGCCAGAGGAGTTCCGACCAACAGACATAAGATGCAAGACACAAAGATAAGTTAAACCCGTTTATCTCTATGACTATCTCTTTCGTCGGCACTAGTGTGAGAGAGACGCACTTAGAGGTATGACGGTTTAATTTATCCTTGTGTCTTGCTTGTTAGGGCCGCAGGCTGAACGGGGACGGGGACGACGTCTATTAATTAGGTTGTTTTTGTAAAAATTGTATGTACCCCGAAAATCTCAAATTATTCATGCTGACAAAAAGTTAGGTTTATTTTATAGAAAAAATTAAACGTAGTTCCAAATATTTATGGTTTTATGCTTTCTTAACTTTTTTTTTCTTCGTGTTATTTGAGGTTGCAATATACCATAATACGCGACGCGGATAGCCTAGTTGGGAGTGACCCTGCCTCCGAAGCTAGCGTCCCGGGTTCGATCCCCGGTACGGGCAAATATTTGTGTGATGAGCACAAATGTCTGTTCCTGAGTCTTGGATGTTTCCTATGTATTTAAGTATCTATTTCTCTGTATAAGTATTTATATCTTCGTCTAGTACTCATAACACAAGCCTTTAGATCTTACTTTGGGATTAGATCTATTTGTGTAAAGATGGTCCCCTGATTTATTATTATTATTTTATTATATTATACCTCAAGTTTGGTTTTTTCTCTACAGTTGTGATTCAAAATATTTATCCAAATATGTCAAGGTGATATAGATTGCCTGCGTATTAATGATGCTGCTATCTCATTTAAGAAGGTGACCTCGGTTTCGTGCTAAAGCTTGTCAGGCTGGCTACAATCACGACCGGTATAGGCCGTTTATAATACCAAACAGAATCATTAACGCACACACACGTAACTGAGGCTGTGCGATTATGCCTCGATCAATGTAAAAAGAGCGCTCTTTTTACATTGGTCGTGGTATAGAAGCCTTTATTCCACAGATTATTGGACATCCGAATTTTGTCAGGTATCTATTAGGGGATATAGGCCGGTGTTAACCGCCGGTGTGAAAATGACATTTTAAATTCGGAATTCGTGTAAAAAAAATAACAAAAAGGGACCACCTGAATATGGGATAAGGCGGACTCGGCCGACCCATATGCAGGGTTCGAAATTATCAAGATAATTACGCTTCTTGATAATTATCACCAGTATAAGAAATTCATATATTATATTGTTTCATAAGAAATTCAGATGTTATATTGTTTCATAACAAATTCTAACAAAAAATAAACAAAACCAAAAAAACGTTCGGATAGACGCAAGTGCGGAAATACACGTTCGAATACTTCGAATACAGTTTACATTCACGAGCGAATTTTTTTTTTATTATCAATCGATAATTATCGATCTGTTATAATCACGATAATTATCCTTTCGAACCCTGCCCGTATGAGGTAGGGTAATGGTTTAATTAACTACTTGCCACTTTGTAACGATATGTATGAAATAAGATAGATGATAGTTTTATGCAATTCAATTAAATTTCCAAGATCGCGAACAATTGAGATTCTTTATCTTCGTACATTTTAACGACCAGTAATCGAATGACATTTTCTAAAGTGGCCAGTTATTGGAATTTTAGCCTACTTAGGCAAAGCTGCCGGTGGTTATTCTCGAATCTGCGAAGATTAAAAACATTTGCTCATCTATTTACCTCATACAAATACGTACCTACTACCTTGACACCGAGCCTCGAGGGATATATAACCGGATGTAGACCTACTAGTTAGGTAATAGGTACCTATATGAAATACTGTTTTAATTTCCTTGTGGTAAAGTTTGTATACCTCGTCCAATATAAAAAGAACATTGACGGCGATATAAAATGTATAGCCGTCAGCGCTCTTTTTACATTGGGCGAGACGAGGTATAGTGTTAGCGAAGAGGGGTTTGATTCTCATACTCGCCGGGCGAAGCCTCGACGAACAGTCCTATACCTACTGACACCAGCGGCCCTAGCATGCCAGACACGGGGATAACTTAAACCCGTTTATCTCTATCTCTTTCGTCGGCACTAGTTTGAGAGACGCACTTAGAGATAATACGGTTTACCTTTTCCTTGTGTCTTTCATGTTAGGGCCGCTGATCAGTTTTTCCATGCGACAGGCGTCTTCGTCGGCGAGTGAAGTGCTTTATATTACATATTTACAGCACGCAAAAAAAAACGTAAGCAGGTATTCGTTAAAAGTGATCAGACATACTTGCCTATACGATCTTTTTATCTCATAACGAGGACAATAATCAATAATCCACAATAGTCTTCTACAAACGGAATAGGTAGGTACGTAAAGTAATGCGTGACTGACCGCCAAATAATTAACCGCACATTACTAAGTTATTAATAGTTCACGAACCCTTAATAAGAAAGTGCAAACAAACGTTTAGCCAGTTAGGTAACCTAGCCTACTCAAATAAGTAGGTATCAAAATAGACGCGCGAGAAAAATCATATGGTTACGTTACAACACACGTGATAAAGCTTACCTACGCTATAAATACTCGTATCTCAACTATGAAACTGTGATGCAATTGAACAGGAGCAAGTGAAAGTCACAATAAAGAACCTCGCGGATGAATGACGTTCCTTTTTCAAAAAGCGCGGGAACGTTCGCGCGCTTCTCGCGCTGTTCGAGACTGGTTGGAGTTCGCTAGCGCCCTATGGCGGCGATCGAGAGGGGGTCGCGCTCAAGGCTACTGGCGAATGTTCGGTGGTGGAGGTCGCTTGGTCAGCCTGTTAAGATACACGTATCGTGGGATCCTTGTAAGAGCTGAATTGTGCAAGCACCCAAGCAATTATGCAACTTTTTTATATGCCCTAAAGCTTTTGTGGACATTACAGCTTTTAGTCAGAATAAAACTTTCGTGAGACATTACTAACAACTAGAAATAAGCACGGCTTTACTCACGATTTATTGTCAGAAATAGTCCGACATGTTTCGGACTTATACGGCAGTCCTTCTTCAGGGGTTGATGGATTGATTACAGCTTTTGTTCAATAATTAAATACTACCACAATGAATTGCACAAAAAGCTACTAAGATCGGAATTGTTCACAGAAAACATGAAATATGAAAAACTTATAGTCATTTAGACTGGTTCGAATATTCAATTCACGGATAGATTTGGTTACCACAACTTACAAACAATTTTACTTTTCTGCAAACAGAATATGTCAATTTTTAACTGGTAGAAAGCAAATCTACCCACATATTGAATATTGGGAATGGGCGTTGTTCAAGTCGCATTTGACACAGACAGGTAAGACATCAAACAAAAGTAAGAAGAAAAGTAAGGAATATATATATGAGCAGGCTGCAAGCTTACCTACAATATGTTTTATAACTTAATGCGGCAGCAAATCTTACTGGCCTGGGGTGGCAAAGCTTACTGGCCCTGAGCGCCAAATTTTTAAATACACCTCTGGTGACGATGCAATCAAAAATACAAATTTGTGGAACAACCATCAATAAAAATCTACAGTGAACCTGATATACCATTTCTAAGTATTATAAATGTTGCAACATTCTACTTATTGACATGTAAACATAATTATATGTATAGTAAGATAGTACAATAAAGGTCAAGTTCAATGAGAAAACTTTGGCAATGAGAGACTGAAGCTATGTGTGTTATTTATATGCAAATAAATAGGATTCCATTAATCAATACATATAAAACAGTACCATAACTCACTTATAGACAATGCACAGCCTAAACGGGTGGTCCTAGAGGTTTGAAATTTGGAGTAGACATTCCTCGAGTACCCTAGAGGTGCACTAAGGAGCTTTTTTTAAATTCAATCATTAAAGGGGTGAAGGGGTGATAAAGTTTGTATGGAAAACACCGTGGGCGAAGCCCTGTCCACTAGTCCTGTACAAATTGAGAACCCTAAAAATAAAAAGTGCTTTTCTTAACACAATCAAAAGCTTGAGAAATTGAAACTTAAAATTGTAAACGCAAAGGAGCTCAGACATAAGACAAAACCTAACCATATATTTTGCAAATACAAAGAAAAAATTTCAAAACATGAACCAGGTTTCTCAATTCATGAGACATTTGCTATGGGGGTGCAATCTAAAGTGACCCCAGGATAAAAAGATAAAAGAAATCTACATACAATTTTAGTTTAGCTCTGAACTTTAAACTAAAGTATTCTTTTTCATTTACTAATAGGTAATTTATTACTAAATTAAACCTTCAAAGTGCGAGTACAATATTCTGAACTTATGACTTGAATAACTTTAAAGAGATCGCGTTATGTAAACGACCTAACTGTCGTATTTCACAACATACGTAACTAATCCATTAGTTGTAATGTAACTGGAATCTACGTTACTGTTAATCGCACGGTTTTCTAAAGTGTCTTCTCAACCTCGGTTTTTGTTAAAACAATGCAATTGTGCAACGTGCATAGGGTATAGATAACACGGATCTTCGAAACAGACTGTAATTTCACTTACATCTTTTATTATATTTATCGCCACGGTGCTTCCGAATCCAGGAGGAGAAGTCTAATCCTTTATCACTAGAGCTTAATACAATAACAAGTGTCTTAATATTATTTTATTATTAACATTTAAACTTTCCACGACTATTCTCACCCCGTGTTAGAGGGACACGATCACCCACTATTCAATTAATTTCATTTGACATTGTCAAATTGACAACTGAACCAGGGTTGCCAGACGAGACCTCAACTTTGACCGCAATGGGACCAACTTGGAAGTATTATTATTACTCTATCAATTAAAAAAGAATCATCCAATCGGTCGAGCCATCTCTGAGTAAGCAGTGAACATGCATATAAAAAATATTAAAACAAGTATACGCGTTGAATTGAGAACCTTCGTTTTTTTTAAGTCGGTTAAAAATAGAGATGTTGAAGTTACCAATCACGAGGAATATTGCTACATATCAACAAAAATACGGGAATGATATAATCTGGCCATACTTTTGTTGTCAATTCATCAGATCATTCGCTCACTTTGGATATTTACATTCATTCCATTCGATTACAGACCGTCTGTCTTAAAAACCCTGCTACACGGTCAGTATACCTCGTCCAAAGCAAACAGCGCGCTGGCTGGCGGTGGGGGCTGCGCAGTAGTCGATTTACCGGCCAAATCGGTAGTATGAGGTGAGTCGCGACGGAGGGGGTTACGCGCAGTATGTCAGTGCCGTCGCGTTATTGGTGGTGGCAGTTGACATTTACTTCCCGAATAGAGACTATGTTTCGTTCGCTCACAAAGTACAGTCTCGCGCGTTTCTTTGCACTATGATTTTGCATAAAAAAGAAGGAAAAGATATTTGTAATGTTTATTGTTTTGTGACGAGAGAAGCTGATAGTAGTGTAGGTAGTAAATAATTTAAAACAATGTATAAAACGAACTGCAGAGGCAACGAAAACGGCCGAGGGTCAGGCCTCCAATTCTCGTTGCATTCGAGATAATCTCACAATCGAGATTAAACGTCAGTGCATACTGTCGTTTGACACAACTGTATGAATCTGACGACGTTTAATCTCGTAATCGACATTATCTCGAAGGCAACGAGAATTGGAGGCCGTCGTGTCTCAAAATAAGAGTGCTGACGGCCATATAATACGTATGGCCATCAGCGTTCGTTTTAACCGACTTAAAAAAGGAGGAAGTTTTCAATTCATCTGTATTTTTAATGTGTATAATATTTTTTTAAAATGTTTAATTATTCATAACTCCGACATTTGTGAAGCGATTTGGAAAATATTTTTTTTAATCGAAAGAGTATACCTCCGGATGGGTCTCGTTAAGGTAAAAGTTGGAGTCTGATGATGATGGGATCCATCTAAACTTACCATTTTACTATTATTATACAAAACATTACACTTCTAATATTAAACAATAGCCAAGCAGTTTCGCGCCTGACTGTACACATGCGCAGACCCATCCCCTCCACTGCCGCCCAGCGCTCTTTTTGCCTTGGTCGAGTTATACGACAGCCCGACAGAGGATAATTGATGAGGTCGATCGAAATCGCGTTCAAGCGATTGACAGTCGGCTGTCATCCGATCAAGATTGTTGGGAGCCGACCGATTTTCAATGACTGGCGGCTCGTACACGGTCAGTACCTACCCCAACCTGATCAAAATTAGCTCTGTCGGGCTGTCGTCCGACCGTGTAACAGGGACTTTCACTTGACTGACATGTTGTTGAATGAATGACGACAATGACGTTGAATCTGCCTGTAACTTGAGAGTCTGTGAACTTGAGTAAGAGACGTATCATTCCATCAGACGTTTGACAAAAATATTTTTATCGTTTCAAGGGGAAATATTACAGTTTTGTTTTTGTTATACAATTTCTTAACAATTGCATTTATCTCGCGGCGCAGTGAGCACGTGCCTAAATTTTTGATTTATAATTTGTAAAGTTAGACGCAAATGATGTCTGGTGAGGAGAGATTACCAACCGAGGTCCCGCGATCAAGTAGTGGCAATTCTTTGGTCCTGCACGGGGCAGATGATGAGAATGCGAAGTCGTGTTGGGTTTGTTTCGCCACAGAGGCAGACGACAGGCTAGCGGCGTGGGTCCAGCCATGCAAATGTAAAGGAACAACAAAATGGGTAAGCTGTTTTGATTGTGACGTCAATATCATGATTTATCGTAGGAGAAAGTTCTACGTAAATTGTTAAGCTGTGGAAGTTCGACATTTTGCAATTAACTTGTTTTGTGACCTATCACTACTAAAGTGTACTGAAGGGTGTCATAGCATTGACATAATATTGCTAATGAATTTTAATTGCTTTAATTATAAAATTTAATGCCACACTGTAATACCAGCGACTAAAGTGCAAATTATAAGTAAAAAGATCTGTTTTACATTTCAAAATTCATCTATTGCCACAGAAAAAAGACAGGGTACCTATACTTATTTAAATATTTAAGGTAACAGGAGCAGACTTAGCAGGTTGCAAGCACTTGCCTAGTGTAGAATGCTTCTGAATATCCTGTTTACGTGATGAAACAACAGGTCATGCTCTGTTTGTTACATTTGAAAATAAAATTGCATAAACGGTATTGGAAAACTAAAATCAATGTTATAATTGATTTAAATCTGTCAACAAATTAATTATTTATACAGTTCTAATTATTATTTTCTGTACAGATAACTAACAATGAATAAAACTTTATCTGGGCGACATTCAATTTGCATTGTATTGTATTGTACAAATCTTTTATGTACCGGGTCTGAAATAATAATGTATTTTATTATTCAAAATCTCATTCTTAACCCCTGGAAATATTATACCAATATATGGCACGTCCAAAACACTTATTCTTTTTATTTATTTATTTATTAATATTAATGTTTACATAAATATCTCAACTGCTGTACTCCAATATCTTTGTGTAAGTGCAAACACTCCTTTATCTGATAATACATTTGTCACATTACTCTATGCAGGGTCAATGTATTAGAAGACTTAAAGGTTATCTGGGTCAAATAAATAAACTGCATCAAGTGTAAATAACGATGGTTTTCCTACTCTCAGGTTTTGCAAAATTTTATGATGAATCAATTTTGAATTGAGTGATTACAATAGGTAAATTTACTGACTTCTTGTAAGGTGTTCGTTGGTTTTTAATTTGTTTTAACTTTGTTGCCTTGTGATTTATTGTTAAGTGTTATATTATTTCTTAGAAGCTGTGCTTATCCTTATCTTCAACAAATTTTAAATTGAAGTTTTTTTTCATAGTTGATCCCAAAATTTATATATGTACCTAGTTAAAATCTAATTAAAAATCTCTTCAGTTGGCATCAATGCATCAATATATATAAAACATATAAATAGGTATAAAAAAACATAGACTCATTAGATAAGGTATGCACCATATTGAAAAGGTACTTATCTACAAGATTACAGGAAATTATCTACTTAATTATCAAAAATAAGTATATATTTTGGTTCCATTTTTCATTTCAATACATCCATTGTTTGTTACTGATAGACACACAGAATTTTAGAACAAGGTATGTTTATAGATAGTTTGATTAAATGCAGGTGTTCAGGAATTCATATACAAGAAAGAGGTATTAATTAGAAATGAGCTGACTACGGTTTTTGCCGACTAGTTTGCATTGCCTAATATTATTTTAAAATACACTTATTTTCGCAATCATTTGCAAGAATTATGCGACTCATGCACCACGCGAGCATCCATCAAAGTGAGATTTCGTTACAAAAAAGGTTTAAACATAAATTGACTATATATTTTGAAAGGAAGGATATTTTTTTAAAACCTGATAAAAGACTGAAATTGTGGATTACTTTAAAATATAAAGTTTTTTTTTAATATGATACTACACACACAAATTTGATTATAAAAATAACGGAAAGTAACTACTACTAGTCATTAATAATTTTGCCTAATAGTCGCCGACTAATCGCAAACTAGAAATTTTTATTCTTACCTACCTTTTTTAGTTTCCATCGCATTAAGACGTTAGGGTCTTAAAACTTACAAATAGCATCCAATAGCTTAAGTTAATATCTGTAATATATTTTCATTGTGGAATACCTACCTAGCAATAATAAATTAAGTATTGAGTATGAAATATGTGTAATAATCGCAAAAGTTGGAAATAACAATTCATAACAAACTTGTATGTCTTGGGGTCTAATCATTTGTGTCTCTGTGTGTTCAAATACCCAAGGTACTTCCATGTTTTCCTAGTTTGGGGCTGTTTTACTTATGTTATATTTGTGACCTTATCTATTATTTCATATACCTTGGTATTCATAACCGTATTATTAACGTGAGTAAACTTGCTCTTATCTCTGTCCTGGTGTTACTTATAGGTAATCAACTTTCAAAACATATAGGTATATTGATGTGCTGGTCTAGGTACTCTAATTATTTTAGGGGTCTAACTATGGTGGCTGGCGCAGTGGGAACAGTGACGTTTAAGTCTTATATTCTAAAAAAAACCTGTTATTCGATAATTCTAGACTTTTATTTAGTAAATGGCTACCTGTGGGCTCCCAAGAATGAATTAAAATAGGTTGAAAGTACCAGCAGTTTGGACAGGATCATCATTACTGAGAAGGGCTGCAAGAAACTTAGCATAAAGTCACCTTTTCAAATCATAAATAGATTTTACATTACCTATATAAAAACTAAAAGAAATGAAACAAAAACAATGCAATGTACTAGAGCAATAAATCCTTAAATGATAATTATAAAGACTCATAAAAATTAAATAGTTCTGTTGAATATTCAACAAAAGAAAAACTAGTTATAAATAACATTTTGTATAGAGAACACTATGAAGTCTCTCAATTATGGTACAGTATCAAGTCCCTCAGCATGTTTCCTCTCAGCTTCAAAAGATGCTAGCAATAAGCTATCAAAACAGTATTCTCTAACTCCGCTTAACTTTTGAGAAAATCACATTTAAAATTATATCGTCAGGGTTGTGGGTTGCGTTTAGGTGAAAACCCTGACGATATAATTTTAAATGTGATTTATATATTATTCTATTAAGGACAGACCTTCTACTTCAGCCCTAAAAAAATATAATTAAATAAAAACCAAATTTACAAAAAAACCTATTAACATCGCATCTACTTGAGTAGTAGTACAAAGTTAAAAACAGGAATATGTGTTGTCAATATAGCCCAAACGAATAAGGTAAATAGATAAATTCTGTCGCATACAGATTTGTTTCCGTTTTTCGGGTCACAAAGAAACATTGTTATTCCTCAAAAACTACTTGGAATTGAACCGCGGGAGTTTGACATATACATTTAAAATGAAGAGCTTTATAGAACTATGCAAGAAAAAGAACATGTCACTTTTTTAGGGCAAAAAAAACACTGTGTGATGGTAGGGTAATAAGCACAGCCAAATAACAATGGACACTATTCTCAAGTACATTAAACATCTTAATGTAAACGGTGGTGCTGGCAGTGACGGCATTCCTTATTTTTTTATTGCTCACTGCGCTGAAATTATTTGCTTCCCTCTCAATATTTTATTCAACAAACCCAGAGGTCCACATTTTGCCAATACACAAAAAAGGTACTATTTTAAATGTTTTCACAAAGGTTTTGAAAAGTCAGTAAACGAGGTGATTTATCCAATTTTATCTAGGGGCATTCCTCCCCAACAGCATGGGTTTTCCAATGGTCGATGCGATGTACCACAAGCAATCTTATTGAATTTTTATATTTTGTATTTCGTCAAATGGATAAGAGGAGGCAGATGTGATTTATACTGATTTTGAGGAGGCTTTTGACAGGGTGGATCGCCTCATCCTGCTG
This sequence comes from Tortricodes alternella, assembly GCA_947859335.1. Lineage (NCBI taxonomy): Eukaryota > Metazoa > Arthropoda > Insecta > Lepidoptera > Tortricidae > Tortricodes > Tortricodes alternella. The sequence continues at coordinate 5,884,903 of OX401988.1, read as the reverse complement.
CTCAAGTTATAAAGATTAGGATTGGGAGGAGATTTGTTCAGACGGATAACTTCTTATATTTCTAAAAGACAACTAGCTGTGGTCGTTGTTGGATACAGATCTAACTTCGTATCTATCCCGTCGGGCGTACCCCAGGGTTCAAGTTTAGGTCCTTTACTGTATGGAGTTTATCTTTATGGATATTTCTAAAGTTTTTCACGATTGCCATTTTGTTTTATACGCCGACGTTAAAAAAATATTTACATATATATCCAAGGTGACTTAACACTTCAGAATGATCATGACAAGTTAACGGGATATTATAAACTTAATAGAATTAATGTCAATGTATCAAAAATATACGGGTCGAATAGAAAATGTGTTCAGATCTCTTTTACACGCAGTTTATCCCCAATCAATTTTGTCTACAGCATTGATGGGCACCCTATGGCGTGTGTCACTTCAACACGTGACGGGATCGATCCTTGTCTCAAAGCTGGCTTTTGAGAAACAAACTGAAAATGTGGTGGATCGTGCATTCAGGAACTTGGCATTTGTCACACGCGTATGTAAACCAAAGTTTAGGTTTTAGGTTTAGGTAAGGTTTACATTAGTAGGTAGGTATATTGGATCCAAACATTCTTAGGACATTAAGGACATACAATTTTATTGGATTCCCACATTGGTACAGGTAATTTAAAAAACAAGACTGATGATGGTTTCTCGCTGAGACGCCAATGTGAATTTGTATCTCCTTTTTTGTGCTATTGGGAAAGCATAAAACTACATTGCTCGTATCTTCTTTCGTGATTTTAAATACTCTATCAAGTAAAAGATTTATAAGGCAAGTGTGCATGGTAGGATTGGAAGGGGAAGACCTAGGCGAACGTACCAAAACCAGATCGAGGACATTCTTAAGAAAGGCAAGGTCAAGAGTACCCTAAACCGGCGAGCGTGCATGAAGAACTTAATGAGAGTAGACGAAGCGAAAGTTGTGTGTCAGGATCGTAGCAGGTGGAAATCCGTGGTATCTGCCTACCCCCTTGGGAAACAGGCGTGATATATGTATGTATGTATGTGTAAAAGATTTTCAAATCGACAAATGTCGGAGTTCGAAACTTGAGAAATGCTCTAGCATATATATTTTTAGACAATAATTTCCAATGACTTAAAAAATGATTTCTCAATTTTATAACTCCGGCTCGCCGTGTCGGGGCTGAATAATGGCTCGGTGTAATTGGCTTGTTTTATGTCCTTATTGTACAATCTTAACTATGTGACACACTTACTATTATTGATTACAATATTTACAATGCGATACGGTAGATAAAAACTAATTAAAAGGGACAGCCCTAACCAAGAAAATGCTAACAAAGAAAAAAAAGAAGAACAGTAAGGTATTCTACCGACTGCGATTTTTTATTCCCAGTGGTTACCCCAGTAGCTAGTTACCATCACCTAATTTATTATGTAAACAAATCTAGGTCGCCGATTTAACTTCCCGGTGTTAATTGCGCTGAAAATTTGCATACCTACCTACGTATGTATGTAAATCATATGACAATGTAATATTATAGTGTCATTGAGCTGGTCCGGTCCGATGATGCAGCTGGAAGGTGGCCAAAAATTCCCAGTGGTAACATGTGGGAAAAATTTCCATTAGTTACCACAGGTAACAAAGTGGTGGTAACAGGAGGGAATAAATACCCCGTTAAGCGACTGCCATCTGAAACCCTTGCGTCAAGCGCACTAGACCAGAAAGATGTTTGCGTTTCAATGCCATGGTAACACATTCAGTTATCTTTAACAATATGCAGGTTTCCTCATGAAGATTTCTTTTAGATTGTAGCGTTGACTTTTGCAGTTCATAAATTATGTGCATACATTAGTTTTAAAACTGGTTGACTATTGCGATTCATACTTTATGTGCATACATTAGTTTTAAAACACAGTGGAAATGATATCCGTTACAACTTTGTTTCTCGCCCCTCGGATATAAGAGTCGATTTTTGCGGTACGCGTACCGCCACTTTAGAGTGTCCTTTGTAATAATTGAAACATAAATTTGTTTGAAAATAAGTAGTTGAATCCCTGTACCAAGGTTCTGCTGCAGTGGTTCAGAAGTTAATTAGTAGGTACATGAGGACCGCTGCAGTTCGAACTTTACTCCTTGCAATAAAGCTTTGACGTCCACTAAGCCACGCTCCTTGTTAATTATTCAACCTTTAGAACCGTAAAGGTTCTTTGATTGGGGACTACGAACCGGAAGATGCAGCGTGTCTCGGCTCCCCACAAGATGGACTGCCGATCTGGTTAAGGTCGCTGAAAGGCGACGTATACACAGAAGTCGTAGCGTTCTCTGTGGAAGTCTTTGGGGGACATGTGGATGTTCTCCTTATTAATAAAGGCTTTTTCATTCCCCCATCTCGGAAACAGTATTTTTGCTCTTCGATATCTGAGTGCAAAAGCCGTTTTTATCCGCTAGAGGATAAAGTAAATTGAATTTAGAACATCTTGTGCACTAAGTTTGTGAATTCAAAACATCATTAAACTTATTTCCTTTTACCTCCATGGTGCCGAATTTATCCTTCAACCTTTTTTTAATTTGATAAAAACTTAGACTCGGAACCTTCTTGGTGTACTTTTTTTATTTGCTTTGCGGGCGCCATTTTCTTTTCACGTCATATTGTTTAAACCTTAGGTTAAAACCAAGAAACTTGAAAACAAGTGAAAAACCTAAAATTAGTGATTCTAGCGACGAGGAAGTTTATTTGACGCCAACAGAATTTACTAAACTGTTAATAATGCGCAAAGGTTTTTTTTGCATTTAGTCAGTTCGTCGCTGAGGTGGAATAAAAAGTTACGTGTTGCAATCGAGTGCAAAGATTTTTCAATTCTATTTTTTCAATTTTAGAATCCTTCGTTTGTTCGGTCATCAAAATTGAGCACGCGGTTAAAAAGCAACTTTGCACTCTTGTATAACTAATAACTATTGTAATATTTTATTTTTTAATTAATTTCCAGGTCCACCAAAGTTGCCTGCAACGGTGGGTCGACGAGAAGCAACGCGGCAATATCACTCGCAAGGTCCTGTGCCCCCAGTGCAAAGCCGAGTACATCCTGGTGTTTCCGTCGATGGGGGCGTTTGTGGCGTTACTGGATGCCATGGAGGAGATCACACACAAGATCTGCCCGTTCATAGCGGGCGGGGTGCTGCTCGGGTCTATATATTGGATCGCGATCACGTATGGAGCTGTTACTGTTATGCAGGTTAGTTTAATTTTTGACATTAAAAGCCGCGTCATTGTCCGAACATTAAAAGCGATGACACGGTTTCAGGTGTAAATGGTGAATGAGTGTCACAGCGGCCCTAACATGCATGCCGCAAAGATAAATTAGAACCGTTTATCTCTATAACTATCTCTTTCCTCGGCACTAGTGTGAGAGAGACGCACTTAGAGATAAACGGTTCTAATTTATCTTTGTGCCATGCATGTTAGGGCCGCTGGTGAATTTATATTTCCTTCGGAACATCCATTCTGGCTGGGCGTCTGTTTGTTTTGTTTTCTCCGCTTACCTATTGTACCGATTCAGGAAAAATTAGACGCCTGGGTTCTTTATTACTAACTATCTGTCACCCGCGATTTCACCCGCGTATATCGAAAAGAGAATAGCTGTCTACTAAATTCACATTCATCAAACGCGCGAAGAATAGTCGTTAAGTTTTCTGAAATTATACAATGTTCTTCATTTTTAAAAAGATGAATGAAATCGGTAAAGTCGTTCTCATGTTATGGCGTGACCAAGGGAAAGAGAGATCCATTTTTATATAATAGCTTAACAATCGTCAGCCGCGTGTATTTGTTTGTTGTTCACGGACCCAAGATACAGGCCCTAGTTTGTTTGGGCCGTTGAGTGTCACATTATTTATTTATTTTGATTTTATACGGTCGCAATTAAAATCAATTTATTTGTAATCACAGGTCAAAATTCTATGTCTCGCCCTAAGGCATTTTTCCAATTTATCTGACTAGGTACTCAATATAGAATTTTAAACGCGATTCAGTATAATTCCTAACTTCAGCGCTGTGTGCACTCAGTGAGACATGAGTGCATTGTTTTATCCGTGAGAGTTTCTTTTGTTTGTCCTCCGAGATAATGGAGTATTGACCTTGAATGTGAGACCCAGATTGGAAATAGTAGATTTTTAATAGTGGTAGAACCAAACAGTAATCCTCACTGATTACTGTTCGAATGGGCCGGCTCGACCGGGGTAGTACCACAATCTCACAGAATATCGGCGGTTGTAAACGCAATAGCAAGCTATTAAGCTTGCTATTGCGTTTCGTAAGGTGAGTGACGAGATCTGGAGGCTTATTCTCTCATCGCCATCCCATCTCCAATCCCCATCTTCCCTAGACTGGCAACGTATTGGCAGCACCTCTGGTGTTGCAAATGTCCATGGGCGGCGGTGACCACTTTCCATTAGGTGGGCCGTCTGCCTGTTTGTCAGCCTACTCCTTTCTCTAAGAGCCAGCAGCGCATCCGTGATTCCCCTGGTGTTACGGGTGTGCATGGGAGGCGGTGGTTGCTTACCATCAGGCAACCCGCCTGCTCGATTGCCCCCCTCTAAATATAAAATCAAATCAAATTCTATCTCGGCCGGTTGTACGCGTCACTATATCCTCTAAGAGAAGGTAGATGAATTGTCCAGATTGCATAGATATTTGAAAAGGAGATTCACAGAAGGTAAAATTTACGATGACAGGTAACATTTGGATTGTATGCTATAGTGAGGAAGAAAGGTTCACAAACTTTTTCTTCTCTAAAATTAGCGTTAGTTATGCGTGACATCGTGGCCTATAACGGGTAACTTTGAAGAAATAATGCAAAACCAATGTTTTCGGCTCATTTGAGGAGAGCCGATGTTAAAAAACGTTTTACTCAGATGTTAAAAAAATATGATTGAACTGTAGCTAAATTACCTACTTAATAAAAAAAACCGGACAAGTGCGAGTTAAACTCGCGTGGAGAGGGTTCCCTTCCGTACGTGATTATCTGAAATTTACTGCGTTACTTTAAATACCATAGACTTCTAATAGGTTTTCCTGTAATCTATATAGGCCCTAAAATTTTAGCCCCAGTAGTTTCGGAAATAAGGGGGGGGGGAATGGTCAATTTTCACCTATTTTCCTAAATAACTTTTAAACTATTTTACTTGAAATTCAAAAGAAAATATATTTAGGATCCTTACAATAGGCCCTTTCATTTGATATGTCACACGATATAGGTTGCATAACTTTTGTTTTAATTTTCAAATTTAGCCCCCATTGTTGTCTATTCAATGTAAAATCAATAAAAAGCGGATTTGGAATTTGTTAACCTTCGTGAGATGAGATGAGAACCCTCAAAGTTAGTTTGTACTAACTCAGTGTTTTCATTGTAAATTTTTTCATGCGGTCTATAAATTTGTATGTTAGTAGGTACAACAATCTCGGAATTGAGTTCTAATAAGTATCCGCTAATTGCTTGTTCAAACAGTCTATTGAGACGAAACCTGCGTCCCGTTGTTTGACCCACATTCGTCACTAGCCGGATTATCCTTTGACTAACATTGTGACTCATAGTTTGGTGTCAAGTTTTAAAACGGCAGTCCATTTTGAAACGGTGTCGCCTGCATTTTAAATTCCCTAAACTCAGAATGAGAAACGACAAACTCAATTTTGTATAGCACCAAGCTATCAAAATCGAGTTTGACGTTTCTTTTGACGACGCGGTTAGCTTAGTTGGTAGTGACCCTGCCTCCGAAGCGAGCGTCCAGGGTTCGATCCCCGGTAAGGGCAAAATTATTTGCGTGATAAGCACGAATATTTGTTCCTGAGTCTTGGATGTTTCCTTTGTATTTATGTATTTATTTTTCTATATAAGTACCCATAACACAAGCCTTTAGAGCTTACTTTGGGACTAGATCGATTTGTGTAAAGATGAAGTTTAGCGACATATTTTAGCGATTTCACTTTTGAATTGGCCCCTGTGGTTTAATTAATGATGGAGATTAAGAATAACAATTTAGACAATGAGTGATAAATTTATAAACTAGTTACCGATAGATACTAACGCGATAAATGGAGTAGAGCGCGATTAAACATGGGCGAATGCTATACGCTCAATATTTATCGCGATTTTAGGATCTTAGGTAATCAGAGAATCGAGGTAGTTAGTATGGCAATATGACGAATCATCAAGAAGAACTGCTCCCTTACTCGATAAATATTAAGCGTGTATCATTCGTGCTCCTCTGCTGCACTGGGAGTGAAGAAATAGCATAGAATGCGCGCAGATGCTTATCATCCTGGCATGTCGTAAAAGTCGACTAAGGGACGGGTCCTCTCCAACATGGTGGACTATCTGTATGGGCGATGGGCTGATCCCCTGTCACCATACGGTTCATCATACTGGTTCATCATCTTAGGACTGATTAATCAAACGTGGCCACAAGTAGTCTTGTGGCTCTGCCCACCCCATTAGGGATTTCGGGCGTGATAATATGTATGTATGTATCATTCGCCATACGGCCGAATTCAGAAACGCCACTTAAGCATTTGACTAGACATTAAGTAGTTAAATGTCCCTCAACTAGTTGTCAACCTATACAGAAACGTCACAGTAACGTCACTTTAATTAAAGCTCAATTTGAGTGGCCTATCTGAATTCGGCCATAAGCAGAATTAAATATATGTACTAATAGTACATTTTACATAGTAAAGACTGCAATGGTCTAGTGACATTGGTCATGACCCATTCTTGTTTGACTTTATTTGTTCCTCCTGCTGACACAGTTTACTGATTGCTTAAAAATAGTAATTTGTAATTTTGCTCATAGATAAATATTATATTGTTTATTACATAGGCATATCATAAAACTTTTATCAATTTCACTGCACGAGATCTTAGAAATACCTCGGACGCGTTACTTTCTATTCTTTTGCTAATTGAACGTTCGATGAGTTTCGCTGGCACTGTTTAATGTCTCAGTATTTTCCTATCCACGTCCGCACCACCTCAATTTAACCGGTTCTAGAACAGAGACGGAGCGAAAAAGGTGTCAAACACCGGGATCATGCACAAAGAGTGTGCATGGTAATTGAACTATTGTGTATGCGGATGACAAAACGGATAAGTCGTTGACTCTAAAGGAGAGGTCACGATTATGAAAAGTTTAAATATAAAATTGGGTATGGACTGGTTACAACTGGTAACGGACATAGTGCTGTCTCACGAAAATTTAAACACAAACACTTCATCTTGATATTCGGCATTCATATATTTTGTGATGCCCACGGATGTATCACAAAATAAGCAAAGTGTAAACGAACATGGCTAAGATACGCGTCATACTCGAGAATGGGTGCTGTCTGTGGGATCTGGACTGTTCATGCTCGCAAGGACCAATGTTAATTATTTGTTTTATTAATTTATTACTCTTTTGTAATATCTGAACCTGACTTGAGTGACCTCATAAGTTAGCCTGTGAGGTATCTATTTATGTATTACTATTATTATTATTTATATAATCACCACAACCTTCTATCCTCTTGTTCCAGGTTGTTGGCCACCGTGAGGGTCTGGAGATGATGGAGTCAGCAGACCCGCTGGTGCTGCTGGTGCTGCTCCCCACCATACCCGTGACGCTGATCAGCGCCAAGATGTACAACTGGGAGGACTCCGTGCTGTTGTTCCTGAGGAAGTACTGCGCTAAGATACCGGCGCTGTCGTATATACTGCCGTTTGGGAGGTGGGTCTTTCCGTCATCATCTCATCATCATCATTTGATAATATCTTAATCTGATGCTGGGCGTAGGCCTCTCCCAATGTGTGCCTATATTTAGCACGCATCCAATCTCTGCCGGCTAGTTGTAAAAAGAGCGCTGACGGTCATATAAAATGTATCTCCGTCAGCGCTCTTTTTACAACGGGCGAGGTATACAAGTCGTCGCTAGCCTAGCCAAGGGACGAACTACACTACATCTCTTATGTTAAGGCTCTGCGTGTACCCTGACTGCTGCATCCAGGCTGCAGCAGCTAATCAGACTATGATGGCTCTTTGCTGCCTAGTGCCCGAGCTCCAATGAGCCAATGAGCCATATCGTCGCTGCGCGTGCAATACCGCGGAAGAGCACTTTGTAAAAATCGCGTATCTGCGTTTTTTGCGATTTTTACAGGAACAAGAAAAAACTGACTTAAATGACTGATATATTCAGTTTTTTCTTGTTCGTGTAAAATCCCATCCCATGATATGGCGGGTGGCCTAAATGTAAATTAACCTAGAAAAATCGGCCAAGTGCGAGTCGGACTCGCGCACGAAGGGTTCCGTACCATTATCTATAAAAACGGCAAAAAAATCACGTTTGTTGTATGGGAGCCCCCTTAAAAATTTTATTATTCTGTTTTTTAGTATGTGTTGTTATAGCGGCAACATAAATACACCTGTGAAAATTTCAATTGTCTAAGTGTGCAGTGCACCAACAATTAAACAGACTTTTTATTTTTATCAGCCGTTTAATGGTACATTTGATAACCATAAACAATTGCTTAGCGCTTAAATGTCTATTTATTTGTTGGTGAACTCGGCACTAACTATCACGGTTCATGAGATACAGCCTGGTGTTCTCTGGTGTCTCGCCTCTCTGCTCGTTTCATAAACCCGCACTCGTATACAACCGTTGCATAAAGTACTATTTCTTTCTTTCAGCGTGGAAGGTGATCGAAGCGCCGTCGTGACCGGCCAGTCGTCCCCGCCCAACAGCAACGCCAGCTCGCACCTCTCCCCCACGAGGATATTCTGCTCCGCTCTCCTTTTACCAACCATATCCACCATCATCGGTAAAATCTTCTTCCGTTCCATACAAAACAACCTGCACAGAACCATTCTAGGCGGCCTCACTTACATAACTATCAAGGGAGCGCTCAAAATCTACCACAAACAAATGCTTTACATCAGACATTCCAGTCGAAAGATTCTAGATTACACGGAATCAAATTTAAAGTTGTACAGGAGTCTCACGGCTGCGAACGGTGACACGGTGTCAAGTTCACGGGACGACAATGAACAGGTCGTGTAGGTAATGTATACATACTCAATTTAGCTACGTACTTTTTATATTTGGTACGCGTGTTTGTACCGAGCGTGTTTCGTTCTGAAATCAATACCTTTTTGTATGGGTAGGGTCACTGGGTAAGTGAAGAGGCAATTTATAAACTGAGACCATTTTCCTGTGGTAGATAGTTTATTTATGATAATGATCATATTTTATTTGGAAAGGTAGTTTACCGTCCCTGTAAAATAGTGACATATGTTAAGCTCTGGAAACAGCATGCCAGGAATCGACAAAGTTAAATTTATTTTAGCGTTTTTTTGTTTAATAATTAACTATATATGTCAAGATAATTTTGCGTAACGCTAACTGATTTTAACAAATTTAATTGAATAGTAAAGTGTTTGTGGAAGAAACGAAAATATGTATTAAACATATATTTTGAAAAAAAGTCTTAGGTTTCTGTAATCGCTTCCTAGTTTTCAATTTAATTAACCCATTCCAATCGGATTAATGAAATCGTATTTTTAAAGAGTGTGGATTTATTTTAATTTGGCATATTACCAACCAATAGAAAACAAGATTCAAGCTATCATATTGGCAATTTAGATTACACTGTGCCACTGTCGGGTTGAATATTTATTTCGCTTTAATTATTCAGCGATTTATTCAACAACGAATTAATTATTGAAAACTTAATCAGTGGGCAAAACGATTTATATAATAATAATAATAATTACTCGCTAATGTCTTATTGGTAACGGAATTTATTTCGCAGCTATGTCATGAGGTATAGCATTTTGTAAATAGTATATATTATTAGATAGCGTTACGTCGGTAACATCAGATGCAGTTTGTGACTGATAATTATGTGAATGTTTTGAAATTAAATTAATTATCATATGACCAAAATTAAAGTAACCGATCCGAGCACTCGTCGGCTTCCAGTATACTTGGTAATTTAATGTTAGAGGCAAGGGGCAGGACAGGGGCAGGGCGGGGGGGGGGGGGGGGGGGGATTAGTGGCCTAGAAAAAGTTAGCCTAAGCGGTGTCTGGGATATTTGTTCAGTGTTGAACTCTATTTGTAATGTTTCAATAAAAAAAACTATATATTTATTGGACTAACAAGCAACTATACAGGAAGCCGATGATCGTAATATTTCAAAACTAATCTAGTGTATCGATCTATTTTATACAATGATTTAAATAGGTAGTAAAACTCATAGTTAAAAATATTCGTGATACGATAGAATTTGACTTAACACGGTAAACGATGAAGTGTCTTTGTATGAAATATTAATGTGAAGAACATGTATGTACATTTGTACATAATCTTAGCGTTTAGTTATTTTCAGCTGCGTATTCCAAAATGTTTAATTTTGTTTAATAATTTACTGCCTTTTGAATAAATTATAGTTTTGTGTAAATGTGTATAAGTTGTAAATATTAATTACTTTTTATATTTCCGCTATTTTGATTTGGGATGAGTTTTTAAATGTGAAGATTAAATTTTTATGGAATTTCATATCCGAAAGCTAAAATATAATATATATATGTATAGTCAAAAATATTTGCACATTTTACACTGTGTCGTTCTTGTGTCACTCCATGTTGACACACAAAAACGTCAACTTGCCACTGAGAATGTGTCGATAGTTTTGACGCTCAGGAATCCGTAAATTAACACAATACAAAGCCAAAAACGTAATAGTATGCCATTGCACATGGCACATTTTGATTATAATTTTTGTTTGTCAATTTATTATTGAGAGGGAGGGACGTCGTCATATTATTCCTGAAAGACAGCTATTCACGGAGTTATTTGGAAAATTGGAATGAAACATTCTTTAGTTCAGTCACATTTAGCGTATCCGAGTCCTTTAGCATATCGAGACTGTAGACTCTTGCCAATCAAATAGTATTTTCTTTGACAAAGCCCTGCTCGAGGGTCAAATACGTTAATAGCTAAGTCAGTAGCTAGCAAAGGTAGATATAAATGTGTAATTTCTTATTTTGGGTTTTTCCCACCTATTACCAGTACTTTGTTAGTGTTACCTGCTTGGATTTTTTTCCTACCTGTTTAATATAAATTGATGATGGAGCCGGAAGGTAGCCACAGGATCTCCACTATACTTAACGTAGATCCACTAATTTTTATCTTTTTAATATTTTTTTCTGGTTAAAGTGATGGTATCTAGCTAGATTTAAAATGACATGTAACGACTGTTACCAATAAATAAATTCAATTCAATTCAATATTTACTGGGATTTTGTTCCATCTGTTACCAGTTGTAGCTAATAGGAACATAAATTCACAAAAGTTACCACCAATTTTTTTGTGCTAACTACGGGGAAAATTTTATCCCAGTAATTACCACTGGTAACAGATGGGAAAAAAATCTAGCAGTTACCACTGGTAACAAAGTCGCGGGAACAGGTGGGAATAGCAATTTATTTTGGTATGATTTTAATTCAATAATTCTCGACCATTTTCATCTTAGGAGGATTGTGAAGCGTGGAGATCGTTATCGCCTTTTGTATGACACGAGGGATTTTTGACGTTGTTTCACAGTCCTCTTAAGCAATTGATTATGACAAGATATTCGAGTAATGTTTGTAACTGGCCAGTATTGTCAATAGGGGAGATAATGTAACGTCTAATGTCAGCTCTTAGATATTCTGTAAGCCCATAGACATCTATTTCCTACCTTTGTTGATACCAATGACAATTGGTCTAAAGCGCCTAGTTTTGCTAGATATATTTCAGTTTCTTATTTGACAAGTTTTTAAAGACGATGCTTGCTTTAATATTTTGTCTAATGTGTATGAACATTTTAAAACTATTAAACACATTTTATTGAGTCTCAATGTCTGTTGTTTATTTTAATCTTCCTTCCCTTCCTTGTTTGCTTGTTTATAGTCAAAGTCAATTCAAAGTCAACATTCTTCACAGTCACATTCTTTATAACTTGATTTTTTGGGTTGGATTTGGAAAGTAAGGTCGGGCATTTTTGCAGCGATATACTGTAGATCCATAGGTCACTAGTTCATATCCGGTTCGAAGGACCATGATGGCTACTCAGCTAATAAACAGATGGGTGCTCTTAATAGGGCACAAAGAGGATACCGACAATATGCAAATAGCAGAATTTCGGTAAAAAAGAAGAACTTTCCAATTAAAAGATCAGAAACATAAGAGTACTTAAATTTAACTGTATTATTCGTTATTTGTCTCCTGACAGATTTCTGTCATACAACACTTTGAGAGCATGGAGATACTTTTAGGGTTCTGTACCTCAAAAGAAAAAAATGGAACCCATGTAGGATCACTCGTGTCTGTCTGTCTATCCGTCTGTCACAACCAATTTGCTCCGAAACTATTGGACCGATTGAGTTGAAATTTGTAACACACATGTAACAACACGGATGCGTATCGTAAATAAATGAATTTTAAACATGGGGGCCACTTTTAGGTATGGTCTAACTTAGGTAATTAAAAAGAAAAGTTTTGCAAACTGTATCGTGTGACATGTCAAATGAAAGGGCTTGTTATGAGGATCTTACATATATGTTTTTAGAATGTTAAGATAAATAGACTTTATTTAGGAAAATAGGCGAAAATTTACCATTCCCCCCCCCCTATCTCCGAAACTACTGGACCTAAAATTTTGAAAAAAAATACAGATAATAGTTATTTACCTATAGATTACAGGAAAACCTATAAGAAGTCTATGGTATTTAAAGTAACGTAGTAAATTTTAGATAATCATGTACGGAACGGAACCCTCTCCGCGCGAGTTTAACTTGCACTTGTCTGGTTTTTGAATATAAAGTAAAGTAATAAAATTGTAAATCCAATTTTCAACCAATAAAAAGATGCTTATCCCATAATTATCTCCAAGACCTAATTAGACATTACCGAAACCGATATCTTTGCAAAAACCCAATACAGTGATCGTCGATAGATAAACCAGTCATTATCTGCTGTATCTATAATAAACTTATCTAATCAGATAAGGCCCAGTAAATACAGCCGAACTGAAACAATTGCAGTGTTGGGTCGCCTTCGTTTTGTGCATGTGGTGTGCACTGCTTATCAGCTGTTTATGCACGATTAGTGATTGTAATCAACGCTGATTGCCACTCACTCAGTTAATACGTGTTCAAGACTAGCTCCTAAGTCTAGATAAAGGATATTTTTCTAGTTAAAGTACTGACAGGAGCTACGGGTAAGATTACTGGATGAGATAAAATTTCTTATTTTTAAAAGGTTTTCTTTTACTTACGTTATTTCATTTGTTTATGTGTATGTTATATAATTTCTAGCTATACCTATCATTTATTTTTCTCTTTTTTTTTTGTTTAAAATAACTGATATTGTGACTTTTGGATAGCGTTTCTAGTGTTTTTTTTAACCTTTATAACGCCACGGCTAACGGCGAAAAACCGTGCCACGAGCGCTCGACGACGGCTGTAGCCGCCGCAAATGTATGGAAAACGGCATATCGTGGCGTCAGTGCCACGGAAATCTGCTGCCGGCTACAGCCGACTGGGGCGTTCAAAAGGTTTAAATACCTAGTTACGTTAATTTAAGACTACCAAAACAAAAACAACCGTGCGAAGCGCGGTATCGCTAGTCGAATAAAAATGGGCACAAAATTGTACAGCATTGTACAAGCTCTCTACATCGCTGAAAATAGGTATGCAAGCCTTATGGATCCCCGGCACTAGCAAGGTTGACATGGCGATAACTTAACCCCGTCTTATCTATGTGACTATCTCTTTCGTCGGCACTAGTGTAAGAGAGACGCACTTACGAGATAAGACGGTTTTAACTTATCCTCGTGTCAACCTTGTTAGGGCCACACACAGACAAGATAAACAGCGGTTCGCTCCGAACAGAGACCTTGCTATAAAGGGGGATCCCCCTATCTTCGAACTTAAAAATTGTACCTGCCTTAATTACTCTCCTATAAAATGTCATGAAGATCGGATCAACAATACTCAAGCTATCGTCGCACAGACATACCTACATACAAACGTCGTCCCAGTTGACTCTGCTCGCTACGCTCGGTCAATTAGCATTTAGACAAAACGCTTACGAAAAGGAACTAGTTTGTAATCGTAGGTGTGAGCAGAACTTGTCTTGAATTTTGACCAATTTCAAATATCGAATGCCAGCCTCTGATCTAAGTATGATTTTCTGAGTTGTGGTTGTGGCAAAAATTAGACAATGGCGCCACTTAAATTGCTGTCTCTTTCTTTCGGGGCTCATAAACGGGCTATTTTTGGCAATTTATTGCTGCAATTTGGGCTATTCTCATTATGATTAGGTACGTATATATAACATCACTACTGGGAACCAAAAGTTAAAGTGTAAAGTTTTGGGGATAGCCCGAATTGCAGCAATAAGTTGTTAAGAAAGTTGCTGGTTTACAAGCATCTTTAAGTTACCAGAACAAGTTGTATTGCGTGCGAGTTGCGATTCTGTGACAGAACCAAAGTCATAATAAAGGGACGCATTAAGTGGTATATTGTCGCTGCGCGTGCAATACCGCAGAAGAGCACTTTGTAAAAACCGCGTATCTGCGTTTTTTGCGATTTACAGGAACCAGAAAAAAACTGACTTAAATGACTGAGATATTCAGTTTTTTCTTGTTCTTGTAAAATCGCAAAAAACGTAGATACGCGGTTTTTATAAAGTGGTCTTCCGCGGTATTGCACGCGCAGCGACGATATCACTTAATTATAAACAGGGGTTAACACAGCCTGAAATTTTGGAGGGGGTCACTAATAATAAAATATTATGTCGAGTAAATTAGATTTCACATTTAGACTAGATCTCTTTATTTTGTAATTTTTTTGATTTTTCAATTTGACGTTGTCGATTGGGGGGGGGGGGGGGGTTCATGTCCCGTGTGACCCCCCCTTCGGACCGCGCCTTATTATGACATGGTTCTATGGAGGGTCGCAATACAGCTATGGCGCCCATGTTGTTTTATAGTCGAATTATCACGTTTAATCATCTAATTAGATCATAATCTGCAACGTAATCAATTGATCCAATTCCGCAGAAGATGCGTTTATAACACAACCAATATGGAGAAGTTGATATCCTTTTTCCAACCGTCTGAGAAGCGTATACCCTCGGGGGAGGAAGGCGACAGAAGTGAGTCCCCTACGCCTGATCAAAGAAGGAAGTGGTCCATATCGCGCTCGGGACGCATGAAGCAGACGAATAAAAAGAGACACAATGTTACTGTTGAGCATTATGGAGAGGTAAGACCGTGATCGTTTGTCGCTAATTGTTAGGGGAGCGTTCAAGTATTACGTAACGAATTTGGGGGGGGGGGGGGGGTTTCTTGTAAAACGTTACGTAAACTAACATTTTTTTAACCCTTCAGAACAATCGCGTTCTCTCACTCATTTTTGGAATGACCTCTTGAAATTTTACTAGCGGCAAGGGGGGTACAGAACAACTTTACGGCGCGTTACATTGGGGGGGGGGGGGGGTCAAAAAACTCCAAATATTGCGTTACGTAATACTTGAACGCTCCCTAGGTAAATTTATGCACATGGACATAGCTTTGAAATGAGAGGGGGGGGGGGGTGGGGGCAAAAAACGCACCCCACTACGTCTATGTATGCATGCACAGTTACTTAAAAATCGCTTTTTCTTGTAATTTAATCAACTACCGGTACAAATAACAGAGGCTTGAATGTAATCTTAAATATCATTTATCTCCTTTAAAAGAACGGTAAAGTGTTTTTTTTTTTATTACACTTATGCGAAACGAATAATATTACCATACTATTCAATTTCAGCGAAAAATATACAAATCGAAATATTGGGTACACATCCTTAAAGCGTACTTACTGTACTGGACTAAGCTCCACAGTATGTAAATAAATATAATATAATATGTCCTAGAGTAAGCACTAACAATATTAAATAAGTATTAATGTTACTAACACCTATGGATACAGTCCGAAATAAATATTATTTGATTTGATTTGATTTGACTGTACCAATAGCGTGTTTACGGCCAATTCAGAATGAAAAACATATCGCGCTTTCGGTGCTGTAAGCACACTTTAAAAGCCCGTCTTGCATCGTAGGGCAACACAAGCTCACGCCACAGATTATATACAAGTTACAGAATAAAATAAACAAATAAATATTGTATATGGTACATAACTTTTCAGACCGGCACCCATGCAGAAAAGCCCACTTCAGTGGAATACCACGTTAACGCCCCAGTGACACCTACCGCGCATGCGTCACGAAGCAAGCCTGAAGCCCAGAAAAAGCACCCCACAGAAGATCCAAAAACACCGGAAGAGGAAATAGAAAGCGCATTTGAAATACTGGATAAAGTTGACAAGTCTTAGCAGTTGGGTTTTCCCTGAGTTTGGGTATCTTCTCCAAATGTTTTTAATCTTTGACGTTATTTCTGGCTTGAAGATGCCGAAGGAGTAGTTATAAGTATAGCTATCATCTGTAGGCCAAAGTCGGGGGCTTGGCATTTACTATTTAAGTAACATGTATTTTTGTAAGTCAGAGTCAGCATCTCTATCGTGGACATAAAGGCAAGCCGTCCTTCAAGCAGCTTAAGATAGGTTCCAAATCGGTCCTTCCCCACTTACCTTAGTTCACGCGCCGCAGTGAATAGTATAATTTACTCAAAAACTAAAAAATAAATTGAAAAACCGGCGGATGAAATTATAGTGTACATTATTGTCTTCTGATTAGTAAAAGTTTCATGTATAAGCGTCGCATAATAAGGGAGCCTTTACGGATTTTAGTTTGAAAAAGGGTTTACGTTTTTTTTTGCTCTTGATTTATCACTTTTTTTCAAGATTCCAGTGGACTAAAATAAAGAATAGATTCCATACTACAATACATATTTTTTTCAAGATTCTTGCACAACGCTAAGTATACTTTATAGGATTTGAAAACGGCGAAATTTGCCGGGTAGGACCTTATATCTATATAGATGTAAATCGTTAGATAAGACATGCTATACAGTGATCGCGCGGGAATACGTCAATCGTGAGGCTAGCGAAATTCGCAAAGCTGCAATTAGTGCTCATCCGAAAACGGTAACGAGCGGACATGAAATGTCATAACAAGCGTAACTTTTCCTGAGAAAAATGGCCTCATTATACCGTGTTGCTATTTCATTCCTAAGTAGGTACTTTTTTAACAAAATAATTGATTTTGGTTTTCTCCCGCTGTTAAAATTATTGATCGTAAAATGTCATGCGTGAAACAGAACGCAACTGCTACAGTAGGAGAAAAGGAGATGAAACTATTTCTCTCGGTTCACGCATACATTCATGAATGTGTCTACAAATTATCGTTGTTAAGTCTAATCTAACGATTTAAATCTATAATTATATCTATACTCATAGATAACTGGTTATTTCAGTTTGGTGTTCTTCTTAACGAACCGCGCCTCATTCTCGCGGAATTCTCACAAAAACTTTTAAATCCCCTTTTTACCCCTTAAATGACTATAAATTTCATCCATACCTAGAAACACTTTTATCCGTCAGTTTAGTTCACCTAATTATGGATTTAAGGATACCTACCTACTACCACCCCAATCAGCCAGAAAATGCATTGACTTACGTAATGTAGATTCACTAATAGAAACTAGCTGTCTGAAAATGCCGATGAAATTAATCAGGTAAACATGTTGGAATGGGTAGGCCTGTTTCGTGGAGAAAAGTAGGTACCTACCTAACTACCTCATCCCTATCCTAGGTATTGTTGATTTTCCTCGGATCTACGTTATTAACGTAGTGAAATTTTAGAAGTAGGTAAGTCCTAAGCTTTTCAATGGTGGTACTAGGAATCCTTAAATCTATAATTAGGTGAACTAAATTGACAGATAAGTGTTTCTAGGTATGGATGAAATTTATCAATCCTTATTAGACAAGATTTCTTTTGCATTTTGGGCTGACAAATTAGTTCGCCGAATTATGGATTCTAGTTTAAGTATAATATGTAGGAATTAAGTTGCTGTAAAATTTATTATGCGTATCCAAATTATCAATTGTAATCAAATCACAATTTTTGATTCAATCTTTCTTACGGATTATGTGAAATTGTTAATACATAGTAAAATTGTTGATATTGTTATTTTTACATCTTTTAAAGTATTTTTTAAGAACTTTATTTCCGTAATATAAAGTTAAATATTAGGCATTTGTCAGTTACCAGTATAGATTAAATAAATGTTGTACGCGTTACAAGACTGATATAAAAACATATTTTATTTCGTTATTTATAAGCCCAAGTAACACAGAGTGCATTTCCGTTGAGATAACGATAAGCCAAAATTTCATATTCGTAGATATTTATAACGATAATCGCTACTACGAATTCGATAATCGAAAAAACAAGTGCCGGTGTCCTTTTGAAATTGATAGGGTAATCGTGGTTTTTACGTAGCACCTTGTATCTAAATTTAATTCGATCATTATATTTACTATACCTATAGTATTGAGAAGTCTCGAGACGTCTCAGTCTAGCGGCCTTAGCATGCCAGTCACGGGGATAAGTTATACCCGTTTATCTCTCTATCTCGTTCGTCGGCACTAGTGTGAGAGAGACTCATAGCTGGGCACCTGACCTTAACTTTAAAGTTAATTTGAAAAATGGTTAACGGACTCAATAATTTCCGTTAAACGTTAATTAAGTAAGTATCTTCTATTTGCCAAAACCGCGCGGCTCATGTCAGATAGCTTTTGATTTGAATTTGATCTGTAAATAATAGGTTTTATTACAAACTGTAATGCTATACCTAAGTACCCTATTTTTACTAATATTTCATGTCCTGCCTTAACTTCCATAGCACAAACCAACATTTTTTATAAATAAATTACAAAGCGACACATATAAACATTGTTTATATTCATTAATATGAAACTTTATTATTTACTGCCAAATGTCAAAACGAAAAATGACAGCATGGTATGATGGCTACTAGCCCCCAATTCTCGGAGTTTTCGAGATAATGTCGATTGACTGTATGCACTGACGTTTAATCTCGATTGTTAGATTATCTCAAATGCGCCGAGAATTGGGGGCCTGCCGAAGCTAATTGAGAGAGCACGATAAATACGAACTTTTCCGATAAAACACGATGGAAACTAATTATGCACTACATCTGTACTTAGCACGTTCATTACGCTAAAAATTGTGAGCTCAGGCACGCATCATATGGCGGTGAAAATGTACAATAAGATGCCTCTTGAAGTCCAAAACATTGAAAAAACGCCTGTGTTTTTCAAACAGTTAAAGAATTTTTTATTGTTAAATAGTTTTTATAGTTTGGCCGAGTTTTTTAATGGTGAAAACTTAAAATAATATATATATATATATATATATATATATAATATTTGTAATATTATAAAATAAAATAACTTAAAATAATTATGTGAAATACTATAACATGCAATTACAATGAAATTAGATCATAATAAAAATTAAACTATATTGCAGCGCCCTTACAGGGTTTATGATTGGAGCTTTAAGATATTTTGTACCTCATAATGCAATTAAAGATATGACTATGACTATTCAACACATATTTTTTCTTTTGTCAATTAGACAAAAAAATGACGAAGATATAGTGCGTTGAAGTTCCGTGTGACGTCACGACTCTGTACAATTTTCACCATTAAAGTGACGTCATTAGCCACCACCACCATTCCCAAATGTTGATGCGCATTATCTTTGTCAATTTTGATTGATTTGATAAAGCAAAAAAGACGTGTTCAATATTTTTTGATAATCTAACTGACGGACTAATTAGTATCATATTTTTTTTGCACAGGCAACATCCCTATTCACCAAATGCCCGTGAGCTCGTGAGCCCGTGATGCGTGGCTCTCAGCACTCAGAGGTCAAATTGGTCAAATTAAATAAAGCATTTGTCTTGTTTAAATCTTTAATCGATAGTATATTTACAAATCTTACATTACTTATATTATTACTATTTATTACAAATAAATTAATGTTCAAATTTATAGCACTAAGTTAGATCTTCATCTTCTTCTTTTTAGGTTTAATGGGGAGAGGTCCTCCAATCTTGAACGTGGTACTGCAAAAAATATCAAACATATCAATACATATAAAACAGTACCGTGACTCACTTATAGACAACGCACAGCCTAAACGGGTGGTCCTAGAGGTTTGAAATTTGGAGGAGACATTCCTCGAGTACCCTAGAGGTGCACAAAGGAGGGATTTTTTGAAATTCCATCCCTAAACGGATGATAAAGTTTGTATGGAAAATACCGCGGGCGAAGCTGTGGGGGGTCCACTAGTTATATATTAAATATAGGTCAAGTGCGATTCGGACTCGCGTGGAGAGGGTTACGTACTACAAATTATCGACAGCCTATTTTCTCTGAATCTACTGGACGAAAATGTTGAAATTTGGCACGTGTACTGAGTTAAAGTGAACCAGTAGGGGCGGATAGCGTAATTTTCCCTGCAAAATTAACTCTCAAAATCAGAATTCGTTTATTAACGCTATACACGTGTGTTTGTTGTGTGTGCATATGGGCATATTGCATAGTGCATATTGTGTGGACATATGTAATAATTAGTGAAAAAGATTGTGATAGATAATTAATGATATAATGAATGAGTTTCGGATAATTTAATATTTTTACGCCTGCATGCAGGCTGAATACAATGTACATTATTATTGACATGACATCTTTTATAAAACTGTATTCATGCAAATAAATTGATTTGATTTGATTTGGGTTGGTATATGTACCAAATTTCAACTTTTTTTGTCTAGCAGAATTGGAGAAATAGTTTGTGACAGACGGACATACAGACAAACAGAGTGATCCTATAAGGGTTCCGTTTTTTCATTGGACGTTCGGAACTTTAAAAGCGACACAATTTATATGGTGACGCGTCATAAAATACGTCAACAGTAAGTTCTCACTCATATGCCGTTAACTTTGCAAAATAGGGCCGGATAGCGTAATTTCCCACCTCATAATCAGATTTCGTTTATTAACGATATACACGCGTGTTTGGGTGGGTATAAGTACCAAATTTCAACTTTTTTTGTCTAGTAGAATTGGAGAAATAGTTTGTGACAGACGGACAGAGTGATCCTATAAGGGTACCGTTTTGCCATTGGATGTTCAAAACTCTAAAAGCGGCACAATGTACCTATACTTTAATATATATAACTATGCAAAAAAACAGCAACAAACCTTCAAAGGTGAACGAACTGTTATGAAAAGTTAAATGACACTTCGCGATTTGCCTTTCCATCATTAGTTAGATACAAAAAATGGTTAGTTTAAAAACAACGAGATAAAAATGATACTCACTGACAAGTCGTACAGATGGGGCTGAATTTGCAGAAAACTGAAAAGAAATAAACGATTTGACTAGACCAGTGGCTTCTTTCAAGTAGCTACACGTTACAATTTAACAGGCATCAACTGACAACACTGTAAGGCAGATGTACAGGATCTGTCATCAGTGTTGCCTGTTTTTGCTTATAAACGGTAAACCGTGGAAGAAATCTTTCAAGAAACAATTGCGTCAAAATTAGGATGCGTCAGGATACCAACCAAGTTCTTTTAATAACTATAATTTTTACTACGGTAGTCTGACTGAAATAGTCGAGGGAAAAAAGTTAGAGCTAAAAGAAAAATAGTACATTGTGCATCTAGGGCCGTAAGAAGGGGATAACTAACGAGAGTCTGTTAGAAGCCCGACGCCGATAGGCGAGGGCTTTTATGACTCGAGTTTGTTATCCCCTTACTGCGCGTGATACACACAATGTTTTTCATCACATTTGCGAGGAAATGAAATAAAAATTAGACAAAAAAAGTATATATATTAATTTTATTTCCATTTGACATCGTGAATTACCATCAGGTGGGTGTTCATAAACTGAGCGTACGTTGCGATCAGCGCGGGGCAGCCCCGCCGGCTGCGGCTCGCCCCGCCGTCAGCGGGAGTTATAACCCATACAAAATCCATAACTGCCCTTGGGAAGTAAGTAGGGTACAGCTGCTCTGTACGCCTGCGTACAATAACAGCCTTTCCGAGCAAGTGTGATGAAAAAAAACTAATGTAAATGTACTTATTTTTAACCGACTTCAAAAAATCCGATGGAGGAGGTTCTTAATTCGACGCGTATATTTGTTTTTTTATTTCTTACGAAGTTTTTTGGAAGCATTTAGTATTAGTTTTGAGTTTTCTGATTTCGCAAAATGTTCTAATAACTTCGTAAGCTATGTTTTTTTGGTTTACTGTCATTAGGTACAAATGGAACATCGTCCACGTGAAATAACCATTCTGAAGTTGGGTTAAAAGTAATAGTATTCAAAGTGAATTTAGTCAAAATGTAATTATGCTGAAAAGTATTTATAACCAAATTTATTTTCGGTGTAAATTAATTAATTAATTAACGAATAATGGACGTGGACGTTCAAGTGGACGATTTTCCATTTGTAGTTAATGACAGTAAACCGTTTTTTTTGTGATGTTTTAGGGACCAGCTATAACGTCCAATAGAAGTTTTGCGTATTTCAGATACTTCGGTTTTTTAGTTATTGTACAACGGACTTGTAGGGTACATGGTTTGTGAATATAGGCGTCATTTGGTTTTTTGTGGTGAACAAAATATTAGGTAGTTACCGCTGAGACACAGGGAGCAGACGTAGCCGATGGAGAGCGGCTCGCGGTGGCAGAAGCACGCGGCGCGGTAGTCCACGCGCCCGCCGCCCGGCAGCACCAGCTTGCTGCGCTCGGCCGCCTCGGGCAGGAACACCCACTGCCACACAATAGTAGTTCTTGCAACGGTTGCATAATGATAGGCTTTAAAACACGAGGGCGGGTTTATAAAACGAGCCAACAGGCGAGTTTCATAATAAGATCGTACGAGTGTTTTAAGGCCAATTTATGTACAGATGCACACATATCTAACTTTATCTACACACATATTATAAATCCTCCATGATGTGTTCAGAAACAATATTTTCTGGCAACAATTTGTTGCAATCGTGGCTGCATTTACGATATCCGGCGGAGTTTTCACATCGTTCTCGGAGTCACTACTATTCATAATTTCAACTAAAATGTAAATTACAAACAACTTTTTACAATTCTACTTTCGTAACAGCAAAAAACCAACAAACAAACAAATGACAACAGTAATGGCGGCAATTCGATCCTCCGTCAAGACGAATGTTTTTTTAAAATCATAGACAAACGAATTAAGTCCCTATTCTCATGTGACTCGAGATCAAATGTCGAAAAATACTCTACAAAAGATTTGTCAGCATTTACTTTTAATTCTAAACATACAGTATAATAATAATAATAATCAACCAACCAACCAACAATCACAGCAAATTCATCAAAAGTAAACAAAAGAGGACATCAAAAAAAATTCAAACATAGACTCAATTCACTATTTCGAACCCAAGTTCACTCACGTAATCTTATCAAGGCAGTTAACACCTATGCAATCCCGGTACTTACGTATTCATTTGGTATAACAATAATAATAAATCAGGGGATAATCTTTACACAAATCGATCTAGTCCCAAAGTAAGCTCTAAAGGCTTGTGTTAAGAGTACTAGACGACGATATAAATACCCATATAGAGAAATAAATACTTAAATACATAGGAAACATCCAAGACTCAGGAACAAATATTTGCCCTTACCGGGGATCGAACCTGGGACGCTTGCGTCGGAGGCAGGGTCACTACCAACTACGCGTCGTCAAATAATATATGTCACAAGTCATGTAGCCTGTAGGAAATAATAAAACAATATATTTTTCTTCCTACTACGCTTTAATTTCATCATAATGGCCTTAAATACTCAGCACAAAGCAGCCCTTATTTGCTCTAGAGCAAATAAAGTTGCATACAAATTTCATTATTGCACTGTTTTGTATTTTTTTTTAATTTGGTTGGTTGATCAAGAAGTTTACACCAACAGCTACCCAATCCGCCCATTCACAGTCCGATGAGACAGCCAACCACTCTTCTGTGGACTTACTGTTAGCAAAAAAAAAACAGGCCACATATCGGCGGCCATATCGAACTGTGATTGTCTCGTCTAAAATGTTATGCTCAAAGTACTGGCTGATAAGATAGTATGGGTTACAAAAAGATTTTAAAAAAAAAATTGGCATAATATGACAATTAATAGACTAGATACAAGAATTCTGTGAAAATTTTCGGATTTTCGACTTTAGCTTCAGAATTAATAGACCGATTTTAATAAATAGGGTATCTTAAGATTCGGGGAGAACGTGCGAGTGTCATAGGCTATATAAAAATTCTAAGGGTGCGTCTTAACAGGTGCCAATATCCTTTTTACTTCGCTAGTTGGGTTTAACTGTACCTTTTCGTTTTTTACCAACTTTTAGCAGTAGTAGAAAGAAAAGCAGATTATGCACCTCGCATCAAGTGACTTGTTATTGCGCTCGTGTTTTTAGAGCCCTCACTAGCGTTCGGGCTCCAAATCAACACTCGGCGCAATAATGAATCACTTTCTGCTTGGTGCAACAATCTACTATTCTTGGTTTACCAGTAAGTACTGCAAGAGCCCATCAAGCGATGGCACTTTAAGATACAGCCCGCCGCTGATGTCACAGCCCTGCTGTAGCAAACTCAGGTGCTTGTCCAACGAGCACACATCTATTAGCACTTGTTGTTTCTGTAACGAAATTGGACGGATTCATTATAAGTAGGTAGGTTTTTAATGGACCTAATACACCTTATATCAAGGCAGTAGGGTGCTAAATTGTGCCTTTACCTGTGCCGTGAAGAAAACGTTCATATAGTTGATGTACTGCTGCGCGGTGTCGGAGCTGCCGGTGACGACGAGCACGCGGCTGCACATGCGCACGCCGGGCGCCAGCTGACGACGCACCTACACATAAATCAGTAATCAGTCATTTATTTGCTCAAACATGGTACAAGTTGGTGTTTCACAGTTGATTTGGTACAGAACTACATGTTTTGTCGCAAAGACATGCAAATGTTGAAGTAATGTATATCACTTATCAACTAAGAAACAATTTCATTTAGGTAATTCTGTATTGAATAATAAGCCTTAGAAGCTGAAAACTTACGCAGTTTTAAATTCCTTAACGCTTTCTAGTTGTAAAATTGCTACCTGTAATTTATTAAATATCCTGGGTGCCATCCCACAAACACATTTTGACCGCAAAGCGGTTCTAGATGGCTTAAAATTAATTTTTCCTGCTGACGTAAACTATTAAACCCTTTAAATTTATTTATGTTACATTTCACATACATCGATATCTCATACACATAAAGAACAGAAGAAACTCAGAAGAAATAACGAATTCTGTTAATGGGGCAGGCAACATGATACATGCTGCATGAGCAATGGCACAAGTTACGTTAAACATGAAAACGAAATATACATCAGTGACCAGCTGCCCCACCTTGCCCATACCTTGCTATACGCTTGCTCAATGGCTAAAGGATTTGCTGGATTTTGGGTCCATAAACAACCAGACCGTATATTAAGTTATGTTGTTCGCGAAATAAAAGCCTGCCTTGAACTTCTGAGTCCAGTAGTGATCCTGATCCGCCAGTTGGTTGGGCAAAGGAAGGTCTTTTCCCATTAGATCTATTTTGGTTTCTATAGGTACAACTAATTCAACTTGTTTTTATGAGGCATAGAGTGTACAACAGAACTGCTGATAAGAGATTCCATTACTGCATAATATTTTATTTGCTTAGCCCTTTGCAATTCACCCTGTCAATAAATTCTGTCTGTAAATTCTGATACTGCCTTCAATTGCTCATACTTGTAGAGTTTAAATTTGCTTGCAATTTTCTTGCATAATTATACAGGATCAATTAGGTTGGTCTTCCGACTGTTACTTACCCGGGAGACATAGCAGAGAGCCATAGCCAGGGCTCCAGCCAACAAGGACTCCCCGGGCTTATCATCTTGAGGCTGGCTCTTTATAAGGTTCACTAATCTAGGTGGTTGGAAAAACTTTAGTAAATTTCATTTTAATACAATACATTATATGAGTTATGTTCAAATTTAACTCAACTGGTGAGGTAAGATTAACAAATTCAAAAATTACGGGTTTTATTTATAATAATTTCAGGATTTTTTGTTCTCATTAGAGCTTGGCACTGAATACAAAATTTAATGCAAATGGTTTGTGTGATTGACATTCTAATTTTACAATAAATCAATAAAATTACTAACCTCATTTTAATAGTCTTCTCAACGAGTGTAAACAGTTCATACTGGCCATCAATTTGTCTAACATCTAATGGTTTGCCAGGTGACGGATACAGATATTCACTGTAAGTAAATAAACAATCATATTTGTAAATAAACTTTCAAACCAATGTAATAAAATGTATTTATCAATTAATAAAATATTTGAGTACTTACCTCTTATGAAAATGGCAACCGATAACAGCTAGTTGGTTCTTGGACTTTTGCATTAAATGTGAATTGGCAAATGCAATGACAGCATCTAGACAGTATGTGAGCACTTTTGGGTCTTCAGTGATGTAGCGCTGGTTCGGGTTTGTATCCACTACAATCACCAGAAGGCTACAGTCTGATGGAACTGTTAAGAAATTTTGAAAATTGTTAAAATTCTGCACTTCCAATTCAAAAATAGATTTATATTAAGGAAACAAATACAATTGCATATCTACGTATTCTGTATTGCATATTTAAACAGCAGAATTTTAATACATTGGTATTTTTGTTTATAGTTAAGTATCATAAATACTTTTACATAAACCATTTTGAGGTTATAAAGTGACCACTGAAACATCAATGTACGCTATGATTTAAACAAGTCATTAGTTACAGTGAAGTGAAATATAACTTAAAATACCGTCATCGTCAGCCATTATTAAATATATTAGTCAGAACTCATTAAACGTTTAAATTGTTTGATCACAACCGGAGTAGTTGTTGTTGTTTGACATTGACAATTTACTGACAAATGACAATGGAAGAAATGACGTCTATTATTCATTTTTAATTTGGCCTTTGGCAGGCTACAGTTGCGGCTCCATACCGCCTCATCACGGAGGTTGACATCTGCTGTGAGCAAAGTTGTTGGACTTTGAGCTGCATAACACAAACCATTGGCATGGCTCAACAATACAATTTGATATCTTGATAATTGGCCAATTCAAATCTTAAAATAGTAATTTATACAACGGTTGCATAATGATAGGCCTTAAAACACTAGTGCGGTTAAGATCGCACGTGTGTTTTAAGGCGAAACTATGCAGAGTTGCATACCTACATAACTTTATCTACACAAATATTATAAACGGCGACACGGCGGCGATGGGGCCCCTCCGCGGCGGCCTGTAGCTCAAATCTGTATTGATATGACCATTACGATACTAAAATCGATATCGTAATAACATTACAGTACAGGTTGTCATAATGGTGGTCATTTCCTACGGTTTTTGATTACATTATGGAGGTTTTATGATATGGGTGTAGATAAAATATATTAAGATTCAGTCCATCTAGCACACTAGGTCATCGCGCACTTTTCAATGATGAGGGTACGATTTTCGAGCAGTTAAAAGTTAGTGCTACGCTATGTAAGGCCCTCTGAGCGCAGCAGAATAATATATTATTCCAAAAAGGCTGAATACGTTATACGACGGAATTAGGATTGGTTAAAAAGTGAATGATGCTGAAACAGATTAACTGCTTTTATTGATTGCTAGGTCGTCCGTGATACATGAATAATCTTAGTAGTCCTTGGTATGGTTCTTCTACCAAACTCACGTCCCACTAAAATAAATATTTATACAGGACCTACTGAATTATTATTCTTATCAAAAAAGGGATTTTAATTGTGGGAAGTGAATAGTACAAAGAATTACTTCCGGAAATTATGATTCAAACAAGTTTAAGATATATAAATTCATGCCATTCATTGTTTAATAATCTCCAGCACACATTTTAGCAAAGATTATTGTACACACAAAATTGCTTTTTGATTCGCGTAGGCACTGTCATAAGCAATGGCACCCCCCCTTATTTTGACCAAATTTAACGAATTAGAATATTTTCTGGAAGATTACCTAAGTCGAATAACACAACAATTGTGTGTGTGTGTGTGTGTGTATATGTGTGTGTGTGTGTGTGTGTATGTGTGTGTGTGTGTGTGTGTGTGTGTGTGTGTGTGCGTGTGTGTCCCTCAGGAACGAAATCCTGTATCCGCGCGTGAGCAGACAGGTTAATAAGATTTCAGCTGGACACACGGACCACAGATTGAATACCAACGATTTCTCCGGACTAATCAATATTAATCAAACACGTTTTAAAACTAGTTCTAACGCCCACACAATTTTACTAACTTACTTATTTAATTTAATTAATTGTATGACTTGCCCCTTTGGACAGATGTCACGATGTCGCTGATACATTGCTCATAGTGTTACAAAGTCCTATGTTACAAGTTGTTGTATGTTGAGTAGAACCTTGTTGTTGTGAGTAAGATACGTATATTTGTCAGAACGCATTCCTTGCGCGCTTTACTGTCGAATTCATCATGTTTTGACGTGGTGCTTACGTCGACCATCTATATTGTATTAGGATAGCTAAAGGTGAAATAAAACTTGAGCTTTGTGGGAAAGAGATACGTATAATTATGGAGATGAGAGGACGGATTTCCTTTAATTAAAAACAAGTAAGTCAAATCAAATCATTATTCAATAGAGGCAAGTTAGATATATTTGTGCTTGTAGAACTTTTCATTACTTACGTATTATTGATGTGTAACATCTTTCCTCTCGCTTTCCTGCAATCTGTGGGAGTAATTTAGTGAAAAGGGACGGAAGTGTGTAGCAGGAAGCCGGGGAAGCGCGCGCTATTTGATTTGACCAAGGAGCGCGAGCGTTTTATTTGACCAATGATTTTATAATGTTATAAAAAGTCGTAGGTACTAAGCATTTAATGAAGCACTGTTTTTTTTTAATTTCTTCATAAATGACGAAGTTATGATAGTTTTACCTCGGATAGTCGCCGCCGCCGCTCTGAAGCAGTCACGACGCTGACAAAATAAAACAATGGCACCTTTTATATACGTGTATGGAATTTTGTGCAGATACACTTATTCTATACGATATTTATGATTTATACGAAACGTAACAATGTCCTTCTTGTACTAAATCAAAGTTGTTTGATATTTAGTTGTTTTGAATTTTTACTAGCTGTATCAAACAAGAAGAAAGAGAGATTACATAGTTTCAGAATCATAATGTTAATATTGCTTATTAGTAAGTCAGTGTTACACATCATTATGCGACTACTGTAAGGCTCGCTCGTTTTTAAGAAACGAAAGTACCTGCAGAACTTTTACATACCTCATAGAAACTACTCCTTCCTTCCTTAAGTACATTTTGTTTGGTTAAATGGCGGGAAATATTCTATTTTCGAAAAAGTGTCAGTCCAGTTTAAGTATATCGATGGTGCGGAGGCTTGCCCCGTGCGCGATAGCATCGCTATGACCACTGGACAGCTAATCGCTAAGGAAGCGTTCAAGTATTACGTAACCAATTTGGGGAGGGGGGGGGGGGTCTTGTTAAACGTTATGATGCATTCCAGAGGCGGGAGGGGGGTTTGAACTACGCGTTACTTAACATTTTTTTAACCCTTCATTTCTCTCACTCATTTTTGGAATGACCTCTTGAAATTTTATTAGCGGGAAGGGGGGTACAGAAAAACGTTACGGCGCGTTACATGGGGGGGTCAAAAAACTCCAAATATTGCGTTACGTAATACTTGAACGCTCCCTAACAACAAAGCCATTCGGTCCAAATGTGAATGTGTCCCTCATCGCTAATCATCGTTAGAGAATCACATGGCAGAATACTAATAGATCAAATTGATCTTTAATTAAAATGACGTTTGAATGACGTTTTTGTAAAGGATGACAACTAGTTGAGGGACATTTAAATATTTAATCTCTAATCAAATCTGTTTCTGAATTCAGCCATAAGACTATTAAAACTTATAATGACATAACAACGATTTCGATACTGACTTATATATGGTAGAAACTGTTCACACTATAAAGTTTCCACACAATCATTTGTTGCTGTTTTTTTTAAGATTTTTAATTGTGACGTCACCGTCACGTATTAAGTATAGGATAGTTTTTCAGGCCACCACTGAAAATCAGGGTCAGGCGCCTCATTCGGGAACGCTAAGTGATTCTGTAGCGACTCGTAAGCCAGATTTCTCATTCCACTCTTCCGCACGACGCGAAATGCGTAAGAGCGAGATGAGAGATCTGGCTTACGAGTCGCTACAGAATCACTTAGCGTTCCCGAATGAGGCGCCAGGGCTTGCTCTGACATATCGCTGAGTGGTGACCTCTATTAGCGCCCAATACCACGTTTCTGTTATTATTTCTTTTGTATTAAACTGTGCGCTAAATAAATGAGTCTATCCTCCTATCCTACTATCTATATATACAGTTTATTTATTTCCTATCTTCAAAACTTTTAGAGTTGTAGGTAGTAATGTAGAGTCAATATTGGGTCAGAGTCAATGTAGAGTCAATGTAGAGTAAATACAGACTCAATATCGGGCCAATGTAGAGTTAATGCAGAGTCAATGTAGAGCCAATGTAGCATCAATTTAGGGTCAATGTAAAATCAATGTAGGGTCAATGTAGAGTCAATGTAATTTTTCAACTTTTAAAAAAACTATTTTTTATTTTATTTTTTGATTTCTGCTCTTACGTGTTGAAAAACATTGTGTGTATCACGGGCAGTAAGTGGATTACAGACTCTGCTTATATTATACTCGGCTTCTAATAAACTCTTGTTAGTTGTCCCCTTCTTACGGGCCTAGATGCACAATGTACTATAATCCACGTCTAGGCCTTTGTTACATTGTATGTGGGGTACCTACTGGATCAGAAGTCAGACACAAGTGAAATAGCTAAAAAATACTCCTTGACTAATAGGTTAAGCATGTCAACCACCTGGAAAAATCGTGATCGTCAAGGTAGCGTACACCAACAAGATATCGAGGATTTGATGATGCCAATAATTGTACGCCGCCTTGACGTCAAGGTGGCGTACACCGAGTGAATCTCTGGATTGGCAGTATTTCCGGAAATTCTGTATGAGCCAAATATTAGTACCCAAATAGGCCCTTCAAATCTCATCTGCGTAGCTATTGTAGAAGCTGAGATATTTGACAATTCAACTGTGAAAAAATTTGCGCACCGTCAAGGTGGCGTACACATCTTTTAAAGCGGAATTTCAGCCAGAAGGACTTCGAATTTTTCAATCGGCTATATCCCAAAAAATACTACCCGAAATAGTACGCCTTTTACGATACAAACAATACAGAGAAAATACGTGGATCTTAGAAAGAACTTGAACCAAACTTCTCCATAGTAAAAGTACAGTCACTGTATCAGTCGTTTGACCTCATGATCAGCAAAAAATATTTTATTTAGGTACTAATTTACTATTTGGGTACTAATTTTTGGCTCATACAGAATTTCCGGGAACACTGCCAATCCAGAGATTCACTCGGTGTACGCCACCTTGAAGACAAGGTGGCGTACCTACCTACTGCCCCTTTTATCTCGAAAACTACAAGGGTACTATTTTTTTTTAATAGGTAGGTACTAATTATTGGCATTATCAAATCCTCGATATCTTGTTGGTGTACGCTACCTTGACGATCACGAAAAATCCAATGGATCAAACTCACAGTGACACAAACTAGCTTTCCTGCTAATCGACTTATAACGTTGATCGACACGAGAAAGCTGTTCAAGTGTGCAAGACAAAATACTCAAACTTATCGCGCAGACGTCTCTACAAAGCCAAGTCATGAATAGCATCCATAGTTGTCATAAAACCATTAGCTATTTGATTTACACAAACCTCTTTATCAACGCACGTAAGACGGGAGCTTGTTATTACATCCGAATTGTATTTCATCGCTAGATGACAGTAGATATGGCGCCAAACTTATGTCATCTGTCAAAATACATGTTAACAGTCCGGGCGATGAGACGCGGCGATAACGGAACATGAATAATATTATACTGAGGATGTGACGGCCTGCTACCTGTCATTTTACGACATTGTTTATACACGGTTAATGATATGGCTCATTTGAATGCGTTGGTGGTCCGCTCGCATAGAAAAAACAGACGCGTTTTTGTTCAGTAGACTACTTACGTGGAAAGATGTTTTGACTCGGCAGCCGCAGATGTAGTAATTGCACCGATCGATTGTTGTTTAAATCCAAGAATGCAATTTAGTCGAAAGCTGATCAATTTTATTAAGTAAATGAGCGCGGTTGGCAATTGAATGTGATTTTACGAGAACATTGTTTACAAGATTTCGTGCCACAGAGCAGCGACGCCACATTAGCGCGAGCTTTCGAAAATCGAACTGGAATAAGCAAAAAAAGGCGGGAACGAAATAATTATGCACGTTCCGTTTCGTAATGGGCGACGCGCTACCGTTTCGCTTTAATAGCTCGCTTGTTCTCAGAATTTAATTACGCCCCGAGCGCGCCCAGATTAGCTGGCGCGCGTTCCGTTTTGTTAATAACTCTAATAATGGATGACGCCTGCAGTTTGTGCCTTAACGTGCGCCATTGCCTTTATTGTACATTTTTATTAAAGCAATAGATCACATAATATATGTGGCTGGTAATGCCATGCAACAAAAATGAATGATGCGACTCTATTAACTCTATTGTTTAACGTCCAAACGATTCTGTTTGTATCTGTCATCTGAAACGAAGCCTTAAATTTTAATATTAATGAATCAATAACGAGCTCTCAAAAACAAATTGTCTGACCGATAAGACAGTGGTCTGATACAGACAAACAAAACATAAACGATTCAGCCTTAATAAGAACCGGGGCCCAGAGATGAACACAAAAGAAAAAGATAACCGCCTATTGTTTTTTTATCATGTTGTCAATATCGCGCGGCCAAATTTTCAATATTGGAATGCTACGATTCGCCAATAAGAAGCTGGGAAGAATTGATTTATTGTCCAATTAGCGTCGGTCAGGTGTGCCAACTGCCAAGATAGCATCAGGCTGGCCAACCTAACTCGGCTGCAACTACTATTTCTTTTGGCGCGTTCCGTTTAAATGGCATATTGGAATCAAAAAAGAACCTTTACACCATGCTGGCTGCTTTCTGGACGATGCATTTGAAATTCTGATCATGCGGGCGCGGGTTCCTTGAGTGGAAATCTATTTGAATTAATTGCAGTCCCGCTTTTTGTTTGAAGGAACGTTAATTTGATATTAATTATTTTTAAATTGTTATAAAACAAGCAACATCTGTCAGCAATTACGTCTGCTATTATAATGCTTAATTTAAAATGAAAATTGTATTTATTATTTTGTTTAAAAGTAACTTAAATGTTTCATTTGAAAATTTGAAAACAGATAGAAGCCTGATGTAATAAAGAACCAAGTAAACGTTCCGTTTCACTCATTGATCGCCAATGAAAGCCGTGGAGCCAAACACGCGGCGATACTCAATACTGATTTCATTTGGCGTTAATGGCGATTGCGCGGATTGAGTTACAGGGGGAGCGAAATTAATAGAGTAGTAATCTTAGCCCTGTAATCCATATTGGCTTGATAGTTTAGCTAGTTTATGATTGTAATAGCGTATTTCATAGTTCTCTAGATTTCGGGCAGAAATCGTGCAGTAATTAATTAGAAAAAAGGAATAAGTTTAATAATATTTTATTTTGAATTAATCCTATATCATTGTCATCAGGAACTGGTGCCTCGTCAATAACCTTATTGATATAACCGATAATCGACTTGAAATTTTTTAAGTAAACATATGAACGAAGAAATAGAAATATAAAAGTTGACAATAAAAAGCAAGTATATTAAATGCTTACCTCGCAGTATTTGTATTTAACACTGCATCCAACCAATAATGGAGATCCGTTTTGAGCGGTCAGGTAATTTTCACATACTCAGCTCATCCATCCGATTTGAAATTCGAACACATATCCGTTGGAGTTCAAATTTAAACATGGAACAATGGCGGCTGTGTGGTCTCTTCCGCTCGCGTTCGTTAGCGAAACTTATTGCAGCGTGTGGCCGACATTTCGATAATTTTGGAGACGCTCCGTCTGTTCTGTGCGCTTTTGATGTTTAACGGAACCATCATTATTTGTTGTAAATTGTTGAGACAAAACCTAGCTCATATATAATAATAAAAATCCTTCGTACTACCTTAATAAGTGGACACCTATTCGTAATGGGTTCCTGAAATCGGTGTAGTCTTATATCTCAATTATTGCACTTATTTCTTCAATATTATCTGAATTTAGCCATTTCAATCATTTATCTTATCGATTCCATAGCTTACTGAATTAATTTCATGCATGGAGGGTGCACATTTTATTGGTTGTCTGATTTGACTCAACCAAATAAATTACTTAGCTGCGAAAATAACAGTTGACACTTAATTTAATAGTCGTATATTAGCATAAAATAAGATTCATTTTGTACCCACGTATTAAAAAAAACTCGGAGGGCAACTATCCATTGAACTTAAATATACAAAGTACCTTCCGAAAAAATGTTTTGTTGGAAACGAATAAGTATTGAAATAATTGTAGGGTGCAAAATGATTTTTTTGTCATAGAATTTGCAAATACAAATATCTCATCAGTGTTGATACAATTTCCACAGAATAAAGCTATTACAAAACAATTTAGTAGCGAGCGAAGTTGTGAATGGCGGTGGCGGGAATTGTCTGCGGGTAGTCGATAAATTCCGGTGGCATTTGACGCAACGCGGCCGCGTCGACGGCCATTATGATGCTCGTCTATACTATTTCCAATATAACACTGATTCCCCGACTATAACGAAGTTCGAAGTGGTTTCGAAATGGAAAAGGGACAGTAAAATACGCGGCCATAAAAATATAGGAGACGCTTTCCCCAAAATTTAGATGTCGTTTGTATCACGCAGTGCCGAGTGCGAAGTTATCGTTAAAGGTTTCGCAGCGCCCTATTACACCGTACCCCCTATTACCTAAACCATAGCCACATGCCAGAAAAAGACGGTAACACACCACCCCCGCCACCCGCCCTCGCAATAAATGTGCGGGAAAGAAAGAGACGTAGTAATAGCCGGAAATTAGCACTCGTCTATCTTTCATTTTACACCCCAAATTTTCTTATTCCAATTTCCTCTCGCAACGAGCCTCTCCATTTCACGCGGCGCCACTGCAGGGTTGGGCACGCGCGAAAAACGCCAGAAGTGCTCCGGAGGAGGTTCGATATTCAAATAAACATTCGAGGTTGATTGCGACGTTCTAAATTTGAAAACGCTTTAGAACACTCTGTCATTTGAAATGAGTCATTTTCTGATAAGAATGCCCTATTGGCTGAGACGTGTGCGCCTCGGGCCGCGCGCCGATAATGCCATTTCCGAACGTAGATAGCGTATAACTTGGGTGTCGGGTTTTTGCTGGAGTTTTAATAATAAAGCATAGGGGGAGAGCGGCCGAGATATGGAAATGAGCGTGTGGAGAGGAAATTTGAATTTATACACCAGCTAGTTTTATTCATGAGGGTGCAAGAGATTATTAGGCGGCGGCCGGGTACGAATATCACGTCCATTTTTTATAACTTTTAACAATGCGAATTAAGAGTGCGTGAACATTTGATTGTGTTGCGTTGTAGATTTGTAGTCGCTTGTAAAGGTGCCGGTTTTTTTTGGATGCGTGGGAATAGTGAGATCTCGTTCGTTTTGGTGCTCAGCAGTAATGTGATCAAAGAGCTTTCACGCCATTTGCTTTGACAGTGGAGGTTATTGGGACGCTGCGGTCAATCGGTCATATTTCAGTCCTTTGTAGAGATTAACGTGGGAACCTGGCAAATCCGCTACGCGTTCTTTAAATGATTTTTTGTTTCATTTTTGAACTTGCTTTTGCGTTAAGGTCTTCATTTGTCATTTGTACACGCGCTCTAATGTGGTTAGTTTTTTTTTCTTCAAGTGTTTCTTTTTTCGCTAGGCAAGCCATAGTGTACGAAATGATTGTATTTGTACTAAGCTTAAAAATTATATAATCTTCTATATATATAAAAGAAGAAGCTGACTGACTGATCGGGTGACGTATCAACGCACAGCCAAAACTACTGGAGCTAGAAGTCTGAAATTTGGTACCTACAGGTATTCTTTAGGTAATGTAGGCGCCCGCTAAGGGATCATCCATAAAGTACGTCACATGTTAAGGGGGGGGAGGGGGTAGACGAAGTGTGACATTGTCTGACAAGGGATGGGAGGGGTCCTAAGTTTCGTGACGTCACATTTCAAAATCTAATACATCAATACATGGGCATAAGGTTTATACAGTTTTATTGGAGAGTTCACACTCGGTCCACTAGTGTCACGCGCCGGTCGCGTTTTTTCAAAAATTTGATTTGAATTTCGGAACAGCTGTCTTAATTTAATAATTTCTAGATGTAAAATTGCAAAATATGTGACATCACACGAGGGAGGGGGGGTCTCACAAATGTGACCAACTGTGACAAGGACGGGGGAGGGGTCAAAAAAACACGAAATTAGTGTGACGTACTTTATGGATGACCCCTAGGAAAGGATTTTACGAAAGTCAATCCCTAAAGGGGTGAAAATTTGTATGCGGTAATTTTTTAGCTTATTAACATGAAAATGACAATTTAGGCTTCTGAATAAAAACAAAAGGCGCACTGCAAAAGCATTTTGAAAAAATCAACCCCTGTAGGGGTGAACATTTAGTAAATTGATTTCGGGGTAGTTTTGAAATTCCATCCCATAAGGGGCAAAGTTTATATCGTAAATACCGCGGGCGAAGCTATGGCGGGTTCTCTAGTACCTAAATGTGCGAGTTCACACCAAAATTTCCCATTCTTTTTTAGCGAGTAGAGCCTGGATTTTCAGTTCTAAAGTTGATATTTAAAAAAAAAAAAAACATTTCATAAAATGTATCAGAAACTAATGCAAACCCTTAAACTGGCAATGGCTATACGACCAAAGTCAATTTAAGCAATCTTTACACTGAGAAAAAATTACTGTACCGACATACATAATTCTGGATGCCACGTATGTAATTCTGGAGAAAAAGTACCTAACGTAAGTAAAGACTCGGCTGCATAGATAATGTTGCGGACTACAAACGCGTGTATACGTTTTTACATTACCACGTAACAATCAACATTATTTCGGATGCTTCGACATTATTTGGACTTGGCTGCGAATACATTACGGTAATGCAGGTATAACATCAAAATATTTCTCAGTGTAAGCATCTTTAAATAAGCATCATATAATTATATACTTTTACTTGCGCTTTGATTCAATGGTAACGTTTTTAGGGTTCCGTACCTCAAAAGGAAAAAACGAAACCCTTATAGGATCACTCGTGTGTCTGTCTGTCTGTTTGTCTGTCTGTCTGTCCGCCTGTCACAGCCAATTTTCTCAGAAACTACGAGACAGATTGAGTTGAAATTTGGTATACATATGTAAGTCGGTGACCGCAACACGAACGCGTGACGTAAATATATGACTTTTAAACATGGGGGCCACTTTAGGGGGGTAAATTAGAAAATTAAAAAAAAAAATAGTTATGCAGCCTATATCGTGTGACATATCAAATGAAAGAGTTTATTGTGAGGATCTTAAATATATTTACTTTTGAATTTCAAGTAAAATAGTTTAGAAGTTATTTAGGAAAATAGGCGTAAATTGACCGCCCCCCCCTTATTTCCGAAACTACAGGGGCTACAATTTTGATAAAATACAGAAAATAGTTATTTACCTATAGATTACAGGAAAACCTATAAAAAGTCTATGGTATTTAAAGTAACGTAGTAAATTTCTCATAATCATGTACGGAACGGAACCCTCTCTTTATTAACTACGAAGCTTAGTATTCCCAGAGCAACTATAAAAATTTGTTCATTCATTGAGAACATAAATTTAAAAAACATATATAAAATTGATATTATTTTTACTGCTTTTATATCCACTCGAACAGCAGGTATCGCCTCACAACTTAATCCATTGATTCAGATCAAACTTTTATTCCTCATTCACACTTTAATAGTCACTATTCCATTTTTTTCCGAATTCTACACCCCCATTCAAAAACTCCAAGTCCATAAATAATAAACATTCAACAAAACAAATTTTTATCATACGAAACTCTATGACGCAGGTGGAAAAAAAAAGTCATTCATTTCGTTCATTCATTCATTTAATGCAAAACTGGAGATTCTGACAGTAGTGAGGTAACGCTTTGTAGATATGGATGGTAAATTTATTATGTCTTCATTCAACCCTCGTGGGATTTCTGAATGTGATGATGAATTATTATAAAGACCAAGGAAAAGATGGCATGAAATGGGCACCTCACTTTTTGTAGAAATTGAGATGTGAATTTCACTAATTATCCATGCCAAATGCGAAAGTCAAAGATCCTTAATGAAGGATATGCCTATCAGTACAATTTCGTGTAACAAGTCTCATAGAAGGTTGTCAAACGGCAGCGCCATGGCTTACCCACACCCTAATGCTGATGTCTTAGTTCTTACGACATACATACAATAGTCTCATATTGCTTGTTTCACACGCTCTCATATCATTGTGGGCGGTGTGGTCGGTGGTGCGGTCTAATTAATTATAATATTAATTATAATAGTGTCTTTTAAATTGGAGTCATGCATGACTCCTGGATGGTGATTGCCATGTGACTGAACGTGCGATGGAGCCAGGTTCGCGTTCTGACACCTAAAAAGTAAGCATTGCGAGAATTGATTCAATGGCGAAAGTACGTTCCGTATTCCATTCATTTTAATCGCCAAACGGCAAAAATTGGCACCTTTACAGCTTGTATATTATAGAGATGAAAATAGGATACAGTTAATAATAATAATAATAATAAATCAGGGGACAATCTTTACACAAATCGATCTAGTCCCAAAGTAAGCTCTAAAGGCTTGTGTTATGGGTACTGGACGACGATGTACATACTTATATAGAGAAATAAAAACTTAAATACATAGGAAACATCCAAGACTCAGTTGAAGTCGAGTCGAATTGAGTCGATCCAGTTGAAGGGTCGGAGAATGACTTAGGTAAATTTTTATCATTCATACTAATATTATAAATGCAAAAATGTCTGTGTGCGTGTAATAAATAAATAAAAAAAATCTGTCTGTCTGCTACGTCTTTACGGCTAAAACGCGAACCGATTTTACTGAAA
This sequence comes from Tortricodes alternella, assembly GCA_947859335.1. NCBI lineage: Eukaryota > Metazoa > Arthropoda > Insecta > Lepidoptera > Tortricidae > Tortricodes > Tortricodes alternella. The sequence continues at coordinate 5,845,486 of OX401988.1, read as the reverse complement.
TTTGGTATGGAGATAGTTTGAGCCCTGCTAAAGGAGAGTTATAATGACTGTTAGTATATACTCTTATACAGCTTGTGTGCTGCTTGGGTGGGGGAGGCCATAGGCTCCTTTTATTAAAAAGAAAAGGAAGGAGTGAAGGAGTGAAATAGGGACAGAAAAAAATTATCCATAGGAACTCTTGCGGCACGATGAGAGCCCGTTTACGTCTTTTTTTGTATCTGCGTGATTAATGGTCAAACCGCCTAACTGATTTTAATGAAAGTTGGTATGGAGATAGTTTGAACCCTGGAGAAGGAAATTGGCTACTATTTTAGACAAAAAAAAATTAACGGCAAGTTCGTACGCACGCGATGAGATGAGAGCTCGTAATTTGAAGGGAATTTAGAAAGTCAGTATACCTACCTCGCTCTTTTTACATTGGGCGAGGTATAACATGAAAATTCGTTATATTTTAAGGAAACATTTCCACGCAGACGAAGTAGCAGATAAAAGCTAGTAAAAAATAAAGGTCGTAAATTAACAGGTACTTACGACTAGGTAGGCTACTTATGAACAACACACTACACGAAAAACATAATTTCACCATTTATAATAATATTACCTGGTTTTAAACCGAACACATTCTGGTACCGTTGGCCGCTATAATTATTGTAATTATAAATACAAGGCAATAATTACGTTTACAATTTAGGCAAGAAGTCAATTACAATTACTTTGTCTCATTTAATTGCAATTTCTTGCTCCGTGCGTTATGAAATTGATATTTAATTTCTCCTGGAATTCTGTGCATCGTTATGTTTGTTCTTGAAACCTAAACCATTGAATATTAGCGGAAAATATTTTGTTACACGAAGTTGGGATTAAACAAGCAACATCTGACTTATTTTACTTCATAATAACTTTTATAATAATAATAATAATAATAATAAATCAGGGGACAAGCTTTACACAAATCAATCTAGCCCCAAAGTAAGCTCTAACGGCTTGTGTTATGGGTACTAGACGACGATATACATACTTATATAGATAAATAAATACTTAAATACATAAGAAACATCCAAGACTCAGGAACAAACATTCGTGCTCATCACACAAATATTTGCCCTTACCGGGAATCGAACCCGGGACCGCTGGCTTCGGAAGCAGAGTCACTACCAACTAGGCCAAACGTGTCGTCCTAAAGTACTAAAGGAAAAAAGTATTTTCTTTTGGTACCTATACTTATAACAACAATTACAATTTCTTGCTTCGTGTTTTTGGGGAAAAATTTAATCTTTTAGTGGAAATTGAGAAGATAAATGTCAGTAACATAAAAATATCTAAGGAACTGCCCAACGCGATTTTCGCGATGCTCACTTTTTTGGTGTCAAATGAATGACACCATCGCACACTCGGTAAACATTGCCGCCATCGGAATTCTTATTACATTGAGGAAAGGTCCATTATTGGCTGATTCATGCGTTTTGTTTTTGTGGTTCGTAGCTCCTAGCGAGCAATGACAGACAAAATAAGAAAGATTTAAAATGAATGAATCAATCAGGCAAAATAAGACTCTGTGTAAATGTCATAAAGAACTAAGACGTCGGCAATAGAGCTTCGTAGTTTATAAACTTGTAAATAGATGGCGTTACCATGACGAACTAAGTCATTTGTTCAACACAGTTGTATTGAACGCCAATATCCTTCTTTTGAGATCGTTGGTCAATAAAAAGTTGAAGTTACCTTTGTTACTACGAAGTTATCAAAAAAGTCAATTTTAATGAGCCAGATAATAATTTTAAAGACATTTCAAGACATTTAAATTCACAAATTACAAATGTACTTAGTTCCGTCCGACCATGGTTTAACATTGTCGTCGATCGTCGGTGCAGAGTACCCATGTACTATTATAATTCTTGAGGAATCGTTTTTAATTGCCTTTCGTCTGAGGACAGCCATTTTTATTAATTACGTGCCGGTCGCCATGTTTGGACTAGTGTTGTCATACTTGGAGACTTTTTCTCTCCATAAATTTTATTGGCGTGCCAATTTCGTAAGGTTAATGTTGCCAGCAGAGATGAATTTTGGACATGATCGGTCATTATTAATTAAGTACTGGTAAGGAAATAATAAAGCTTCTTTTGGATATTGTGTTTATACAGGTTTCGGCCATTTCGTGTCGTCGAGATATCAAGTTAGTTTTGTACTTTACTTAAAATAATTGTTATTTAGCTACAATGCGAGATCTATGATAAATCTAACAGCTTTCATAAGAGCTATTATTGCCATTATTTTTACGTTACATTGTATTATGAAAAATATATTTTTCGATTTTTATTTGACACCTTTTAACATGTTATTTAGGTAGTCTCGCAATGCTTGCTTTTTATTTTTTATTTACGAACTTATTTTAAAAAAAAATCAGTAAAATGTGTGCATCAATCTTTATAAACCTCGGTATAACACTAAAGATTACCTGTTTCACCAAATAAAGAAGCTATGCATTTATCAATACACTTATTCATCATTTGAAAAAAATAAATAACTAAAACCAAATTACTGGCCACTTATTTCTGAGAAAAAATACTCTATTGTCAAAATACCGCACGCTGAGTCATTCTTTTTAGTACTTCATTCACTCGCGAGTGCGAATCATTCACTCTGACGGGCTCTAGGCATGATAATTATTTCGCCATTCGAGAGTTAATACACACTGTGAAGTAGAATGGATATTTTATGAAGTTCGCACTTACGTAGTTTTGGGGTTCCGTCAGAAAGTAAAGATCTTTAAACCTTTTGGGTATACTATCTTGGAAAAGGTCTTGTAGATCCTACGCTTTGCACGCAGCATGGGTGGGGTAGAAATTAGATTTTGCGAGTAAACCTAGATCTCTAAAGTCTGAATTCGCAGAGGCCACTGAAATTGATATTTGATGGTTGAAGTTTATAGTTAATAGATTCAGGCGTTACTTTGCGGAAATCCATATCATACTAGAAATATTGAATTACTTTGCTATTCCGCGAAAACAGTAGGGTAAAATCGTGCAAATAGCGGCGCTTGTGTTAAATATTTACATTTTTGTTCATGCAATATTCCCACCCTCCCTCCGCATATAATAAAATAAGCAACACAAACGCTACTACAACCACCACCACCACCACCAAAAATACCACTCGACACGTGTTTCGCCTCTCTACGAGGCATCCTCAGGAGAAGTTGATAGTCCGACGCTCGGTCGAAGAAAGTTTCTTTTAGAAAGCACGATTTTACCCTACTGTTTTCGCGGAATAGCAAAGTAATTGAATATTTCTAGTGTTGAAGTTTATGTACAGGTTGACGTCTGGCTGACTTAGTTTAACTATTTATTCTCAGATCAAATGCTTAAGTGGCGTTTGTAATTTAGCAAATCCTTGAACAAAATACAAATATTTACCCTCGGAACCCTCACAATATAACTTGAATCTCAGCCGTAGATAATGACAAATGTCTCAGACCTCCACAATCCATTTCGCAAAGTGTAATATTTTGAAATATTTGCGAATTTCTAAGAAGATTACAGTAGGCCATGTTTTGACGATTGCTACCCACAAAGCCATTTAAAACTTTTTGAATTATTACAGGCAGTTACAATTTATAAGGCTGATATTTAATTCGCTTTTTCAAAAATAGAACGACATTTCAAAAGGTGTGTTATTACAAGAAAAGGCAGTTCGAACCAGCCAATCAGCAACGTCGTTTAAAAATGTTGCCGTTTTCGGAATTCGAATTTCGCTTATCGAGTGACGCGGCATCTCATCCATTTTATTGGCAACAATCGACCGCCCTTTGTTTGCAAATGTCTTATTAAATGATTGGTAGTAAATACCAACTGACGGCAATCGTCTGGAGATAAACGAATTTCGAATAAGTAACAGTTATTTTAAATAACTTCCAAGTTATGTATTAAATATACTTTTAAATTGGTGCTTGTTATGAACCACACCTTTGTTATTGCACAAACGCTACGCATACTCAAGTCCTACTTATAATAATGTCGATACAAAAAAACGTTTAGCACGTTTGGATTTTTTAAATGGTTCTCATGATCGTTTGCGTAGCTTTAATGACGTTTCATTCGGCGCCCGCGTCGTGCACTTTTTCAGCCATTATGCAAAGAGGCACATTTGCATCCTCCAAAAACCACACTCGTCCTAATTTGGATGCGCCCGCTATCTCCGCCGAAATCGTTAAAATACACTCACAGTAGCGAGAACGGTACAAAACACAAAACAATAAATAAATAACGAGAACAATAAATATAATTAAAAACGACAAAAAGCGTCCGTCCGCATGACGCGGGTACAAACGGTTGCGCGCTCGCGACGACTCTATATTAACGATACGAATATCGCCATTGTTGAATAGTACAAAATGCACTATAACATAAAAGATTTAAGGCTCAAAATAACTTGTCTCCAATTCATATCCGTCCAACATTTTGTCACCGGCACGTCACGATTTGGAAGGCTCCTCATTAGAGATTTTTATTTTAAATACTGGACGTAGGGTTGAATATCCAGTGCGTTCAGCAGAAGTTTTTTGAATTCAAAAATGGAATTTAAACGAGATGACATTTCTTTATTGCGCTCAGGTCCGCAGACGCGATTCTGGTCGCGGTCGCTTATTAAGCGGTGGCAATAGAAATGAGAATTGCGTGCGTACAAATCGAATTTGACAGATTCTTGGAGTTTATTCGTAACTCGTTCTATGAGGACAGATCGAAATGAAACTAGGTCCTAATAGGGCCGGGTCGTGCACGGCATTCGGAGTTGTCGCGTTGTCCCAAATTTATTGCACCAATTAGTAGAGTCCACGTGAAGGGGGTTATCTGACGGCTCGATCGCACTCTATTTGGGAGGTAACGGTCGATAATGGCCGAATTTCGGAGAACGCTTGATCATATTTTTTTTTCACAACTGGTAGAATTTTCGGAAGCGAGAATGTAACAAGTTAATTGGATAGAAACATTCCGGCGGCGACACATGCGGAGGTGCTTTATAGAGGTCATTACGAGCATGAATTAATTAGGCTGCTGTATTTCGAGATCGACCGATAACTTTCATCTTAAATTTAATTGCAAGAGATTTAATTTTAAATGTTCTAACAGAATAAGGTGCAGTAGAAAGATTTACATTGAAAACAGCTGCCGTCGATTTAAATGGACAGCCATCGGATTTCCGAAAACCCGGCGCGGAAACAAAAGCAATGCGCGGCAAGATGGCGCGATTAGTTGAAACGGTTCGGCTGCGTTCAGCGCAAAAAGATTATGTAGGATTTGCACTCCGAGGAAACGTATACGATCACACTGAAAACATGAATGCGGAATCCAATTGGTGCGTTGCCTTTTTGTGTTTACTATTTATTGTTTGCCCAAAATAATTCAAACATATTAAGAACTATTGCTTTCCAGACCGACTGTGCAAAAACACAGTGCGCGTCTTCACAGCGTAATATTTAATTTAATTCTGTTAATTTTGCTTTCAGAGCCTTCTGGTTACAATAGGACATTTTGGTGCCGTGACCTGGATGATGATTGCCCAAGTTATTGCATATTTCTATTTGATTGACTCTTATCGAGTCACAAGACTAAGCTACGTAATACTGTTGTAAAACAAGAAATTAATCCATTGATAATATTCGTTATTACATAATTCAGTCGCGAGTGTAAACTTAAAGAGCAAAGTTAATTAGTTTCAAACGCGATCGTTAAACAAATTACGTTTAATTATAAATAAATTTATCCGACGAATTCTCCGTGCGGCAGACACGGCTAAATTCGTGAATTTTAATTTGGGCACACAATTTTAAGTGATTCCTTTTGCTGATATGCCGAGTTGCGATGTCGCAGGCAGTTCCGAGAAGTTTGAGGAGTTCAGTGACTGCCCAATAATCACGGATTACTCCGTCAGAGCGCATGCAGTATGCAGATCGTTATAAGTACAGAAATATAAATATAAAATATAAATAAATAATTTATTTACTTACACATCTGTCTAGGAAATTAACATTTTCAAACACAATGCTTATTTATTGTTCATGAAATAAATAAATAAAATAAATATCACATTTTTGTTATGCAGTGCCTATTCGTATATGTATAACCAATACTAAAGACTATATCGGTCCGTTCTTCATTATTTTGTGGACTAATTTATTCAATATTATAATAATCTTTCTTCTTTTAAGGTTAAATCTTGTTAAATAATTATATACGCTGTGGCAGTGAACTTACTGACTGACTGACTGACTGACTGACTGGTGACTTAGAAATATCCTCCCTTAAATATGTAACATATTTCTAAGTGTATACATAGGTTAATGTGGCACCGCCACAACGCTTTAAATAAGTTTGTCTAGTCAACATAATAAATAATTAATTTAAAGTAATGAACTATAAAAGCGCTTATGAACATCGATAAGTCTTCAAGATCAACTCGCCATAGAAATAGGTTGTATCTGCCTTTTGCAAAAACAAATATTTATGAGACTAATAATTCATTTTTATTAAGATTAATAATAACCAACCAATTTATATTCAGGAATGCCCACAAAAACAATTCAAAAAGCAGTAACAAGATGGCTTTTAGATAAGTGTTTTTACACATTTTCTGATTTTCTTATTGAATTACACAATAATCTAGTATTTGTCATTTTAGATAAATTCATATTTTTCTAACTTAGTATTACTAATGAATTTGATAAAGATAGTTCGGGTTTTTATGGTTCGTAATGTTTTTACACCTATTATATTAATTTAAATAATTCATGCAAAATTTTGGTAGAACATAAGCACATTCTGTACCACTGAGACTTGTTATACTAATGTGTTCTGGCAATAAATATCTTTATCTTTAATTTTTAGACGGTTCACATATTACCCGTACTTTAACATCCATCTACAACGCGCTACCAGCATTAACATCTCTCTGTTTTGTCGCAACCGGTACCCCGGCAACTTTGTCGCTCCACGGTCGACACCCATTCGCAGACATTCTTCACCCCAGTTTTACAGTGACAAGGTTGTAACTCAACCGGTGTTGATCTTAAAATCCGGTAGCTAAAAGTAATTTGTGAAATTACTTTCTTAGAATTGTACTCAATTAAGGAGCGTGTTGGGTCGAGAACTCGAGAGCGGGGACTCGATCGGTGATATGTTTTTTTAAAACGTTTTTGCAGTATAATTGTTGTGCTTTATATGTAGGAGGTTGTGACATCATATGTTTAAAGATTTCAGTGCACTGACGACGGTATTTAAAGAATTTTCTTACAGTTCATTTTTATTAACTGGAAACGTAATAAGCATAGTATAAAGAGGAGGAAGTAAGTTATCTTCATACAAACGCACCGCGCGCGGCTTGTATGCGTGCGCCAAAGTATCTATGCGTCGCCGCACGCACACTTGAACACATCTCGACCCGCTTAGTGAGGGGAAACGGGTCGAGATTTTGTTTAAGTGTGCGTGCGGCGATGCGGTGCGTTTGTATGAAGATAACCTACTTCCCTTCTCTTTATACTATGTAATAAGTGTTTTCAATGTGACTTTATGTGAATATTCAACGAAATCACGTCTCAACATGACTCATGTCACAACAGATGTGAGTTTAGCTGTCTGGAGACTATTACTAATATCCCTTATTTCTGACGTGTTCTTGCAAAGTCTTTAAAAGTTCGAAGGTTTCTAAAGGGGCTCGTAAACGGGCTATTATTGGGCAATTTATTGCTGCAATTCGGGCTATCCCCAAAAGTTTACATTCAAACTTTTTGTCCCCATTAGTGATGTAATATGTAATCTTTTTCGGGATAGCCCGAATTGCAGCAATAAATTGCCTAAAAACTAGCCCGTTAACCGCCGAAGACTCCGCTTTCGGCACAAATTTTCTTGCACACGTTTTGAACTCGTCTTCGTTCTTTTCACCAAATTAACTAGAAGGCGACCAAAATACGACTAATGAATGTCACAGACTGGTTCTTTATGTGGTAGGTCAATCTTCGTCAGCGGGCGAAGCGCTTTGCACGTTGCAGCAAAGATCCCAAAAGAAGGACATGCCTATCAGTAGGTACAATTTCGTGTAACAAGTCTTATAGAAGGTTGTCAAACGCCAGCACCATGGCTTACCCACGCCCTATTGCTTCTGCGTTCTTACTACATACATACAAAAGTCTAATATTGTTTGATTCACACGCTATCATATCGTTGTGGGCGGTGTGGTCGGTGGTGCGGTCTCCCAGGTTGTGGAATTGTACTAGATACTTAATTATAATAGAATCACTTAAATGGGTGCCATGCCACTGAACGTGCGATGGTGTCAGATTCGCGTTCTGACACCGCAAATGTAAGCGTCACGAGAATTGCTTTGAGCAGGTCCTTATATATTTCAATGCGTTGGAGAAACACATGGCTGCTTCTAAGTTACAGAAGTTTCACGTAAACAAAGAGTACTGCTAAAACTATAACTCTTTTAGTAAACATTTAAAGCATGCGTAATTGCGATCTCTTTAATTGATGCATGATAATGATCTTTATTAGTTAAAAAATATGTTGAGCAAAAAGCGGCCGGTGTCCGCGAACCGAACCCGCAATTAGCTAGCTAGCTCTCGACACGTACGCGTAGCGTTGGCAGAAATAATTACTTGCAATGAGAACAAAGTATTGGAACAGGAGTTACACTGTTTATTACGAAGCCGTGGTCCATATGGAGTATCGTTAGTTATATATTTATTTATATATCTTTTTGGTAGTCTTTTAAGAGGACAATAAGGCTGAATCAAATACTCCATGCAAGAGCGGACTTGCGTTTGACCCACGGACCTCGATAAGGATGCCAAGCTTTTCGCCGCAGTTTTGGCTAAGATGAGCGGCGATAAAGTTCATAAATTGCGACAAAAATAAATCCATCCTATTGGTAGATTCTCTCTCGCTTACCGCAAATCTCCTTCACAGATCCAGACAACTGGGGTAGACCTATACAGACATGCGATGCACCAGCCACGGAGAAGTAACTTTCAAGTTATACGAGTAAATTGTAAAAAAGAGAACCATTTAAAAATAATAATAAAAAGCAATAGTCGAAGACATTATCTTTCTTAACAGTGGCGTAGCTAGGCGTGAGCAAATTGGCTCCTCGCCCACGGCATTGCACTCGAGAGGTCCCCGAGGTAGGCATTGGTAGGATCTTTGAATTGGCCTAGGGCATAGGTACTAAAAGAACCTCGCCCATGTATACAATGTCCACGCTACGCCACTGTTTCTTAACCTTAGTTAATTAGAATCAGATGCTGGTACCCTGCTTGTATACCTCCCGTTTTTCATAGAAAAATCAGACAGGTATTGCCAGAAACCAAAAGACCGGCACATCACTTAAATACTTTTTATCCTACGCGTACATTGTAATCATACTCGTATCTCTTTCTGTCTTCACTGCATCTCATCAGGCTGGAAAGGGACTGAGAACAAACGGATTCCCTAATGCCTTATCAGGCTTTAGAATCAATTAGCCAGATCATGGTATACAATAAATTGACTCAGCCTTTGCCGCTTGACTGAAGAATGTTAATTACCTCTTCATATTTGGAGATCGCCATTTGTACGCCATTTATGTAAACCACACACAGCGGGACCCCATAGTCGCTCAATAGAGAATTTTCTGTTTTTAAGGACTTACCGCGAAGTATTTAAATGGGGACTTTCTTGAAGTAATTATTGTTTGCTTTAACTAACAATCTTAATTCATGTGTTTCAAGACTACCATAGTTGCCGTTTATTGCTTTCTTTTACCTGGTGACCAAAGTCTTCATACCTTTTTTTTAAATAGTAGATATAATCGAATGAAATTGAAAATAGCACTTTTGGATCTTAGGATACGAAAAATTTAAAAAAAAATCTTGGACACTTCTGAAAATCTCTGATGTTGCGTAAAGCGTAAGGGGGTCGTAAACGTGCTAGTTTTTCGGAAATTTAATGCTGCAATTCGGGTTATCCTCAAAAGTTTACGTTCAAACTTTTTCATCACACTTGCTCGGAAAGGCAAGGGTATTATACGCAGGCGTATAGAGCAGCTATAGCCGATTTAGCTCCTCTACGGGCCCCGCCGTCAGCGGGAGTTATAAACCATACAAAATCCATAACTCCCTAGGGAGTTATGGATTTTGTATGGTTTCGAACTCCCGCGGGCTGTTAGGTGCGCCAGGTCGGCGGAGATGCTCGGGAGCCGCCGCCGGCGGCGCGCGCGACCGCAAGCCGGCGGAGCTGCCCCGCGCTGATCGCAACGTACGCTCAGTTTATGAACACCCACCTGATGGTAATTCACGACGTAAAATGGGAATAAAATTAATATTTATATTTTTTTTTTGTCTAATTTTTATTTTATTTTCTCGCAAATGTGATGAAAAACATTGTGTGTATCACGGGCAGTAAGGGGATAAAAAACTCGAGTCATAAAAGCCCTCGCCTATCGGCGTCGGGCTTCTAACAGACTCTCGTTAGTTATCCCCTTCTTACGGCCCTAGATGCACAATGTACTATTTGTTCCCATTAGTGATGTAATATGTAATCTTTCTTTTTGCGTAACTGTCTTCGTATTTTATACATTGACATAATTATTTTCTGGTAATAAATCTATGCATTCCTCTTCCTCATCATGCCATTCCTCTTTCCTGTGTCAATCGTATCCAGTCCACTGCCTGCCAGTTTGCCTCTTCTGCCCAAACAAGTCCCATATGGATCGCGTATATTGTAAAGTAAACCTTTCCACCCTGTGCCTTTGCTGTCGGTACAGGGACATATGAACTGGCGCGGCGGGGCGCGCTATGTGGAAAGCTGCAACATATATATATGGGCATTTATTCGCCGTAAGAGCGAGGATCGCTTTTTGTTATCGAAACGCCTTATTTAGAGCCCGCCGTTCGAAAGTTTAAGGGCTGAAGTTGAGTGCCGTAAATTGAGTTTTTCGCTTCACTTGTTAAATACTTACGACAAAGTCTATATAATAGTACTATAAATAACATCCGCTTCTACCATATCACTATACGTGATCACTTTGTGTGGAATTTGTATTGAAGCCATCCAAAAATACATACTCGTATTTCAATAGGTTTTTGGTTTTGCAAATGCAATTAGTATCATTGTGAAGGATCCATTGTTCTAGAAGTGACTGACTGAATCTCTGAGTAGGTAAATAGATGATGGTGGCATAGTTAACGTCTCTTCGCTAAAGTGCCATTATAACAGATCTGCCTATAAATATAGTTTTTCTATGTCAAAGTTTACGATGTCAATTATTAACCATTCGTTTTTATTTAACGTAAGAGTCATCCATTTTGTTCCATTCATCCACAAGAGGTCTAATTTTAACAATGGGACTTCTAAGTTGGCTGATTATGTTCAATTATATATTTTTGGGGTAATTGTAAGGGTACTTGATTATGGTATATAATCAATAAGAGAAACCATAAATACTAAATTACAAAAACAGCACTCACTTGAAAGTACAGGACACGCCCACTAATAAATCGTATCCGCAAAACTGCCGTTTCAATCATCGAAAAAAACGATTACGGCGCGAATATCGAAAAACAAATAAGCATAACTCATCGGGCACAGATCGGTATCGATTATTGCGGAGTGGAATCGATTAATCCGAGAGAAATAATAAAGTGAGCTCCGTTAATTGGTTTGCGGCTGATGACTTACTCGAGGTTCAGCCCAGCTAATGTGTGATGCGGATGAATAAGGAATAGGTATTAACAATTCGCAAGTTAACTAGGAAATATCAAATAAACGTAGTACAGTGATTACCACCAATATATGAACCGATAAAGAGCTCAAAGTATTAAAATGAGAGAGAGAGAGCATAGATTTGAGAGCACTTTATCCGCTGAAATGTATAATAATATGAAGATATCAAAGGTATGGCAAGAGTGCAACTATTTTAGTATACCCAATAGTATGACGTCAACGTACTTATCTAGGCCCGATTGCAAAATTATTTTAAAGCTTATATTGGTTTAAAATAGCAGGCAGGCTATTTATAATCAAATATAGTTCTGTTAGAGCTCTTTATATGACACTTATTTAATATACGTTGTCAGAGAAACATGTTTATAATTTACTTTATAATAACCGTCCACAAATTACTATAAATCTACAACAATATTATTCGTGATATTGTGCATTTTCATATAATATTAGCTTCCAGTTTGTTAAGCAATAGCCCCTGATGTAAGCGTCGGTTATCAGTGACAAAGTTAAGAATTGACTTCGGTTAAAACTTTAGAAAAACGCACTCAATCACGAATATAAAGTTCCAACTTCTTATTAAAAATATTGGTATAAACCAAATCCATCCTATAATTAAAAGGTATACGTGTTACTGGACGCAGCTGAGGTTTCAATTTAGCAAACCAAATGAAGAGATTCGCCGACACAGGAAAGGCGTAAAACAATTTTCATGGGCTCTTAGCAGTAACTAACCAGCGATAGGGCTGCCTAGTATACAAAGGCTGGTTTTTATACAGATTCGATGGATCAAGTTTCGGTAGTAACATTTTATCTGATATTTGGTCTGAGGGACTTTTGTAAAATGCAGCATAAGAGTTCCTAGTTGATATGGAACTGGATATTTGCACAATGAGCCTAAGAAACTTAATCATTATGCAGACAAAATTTTAGGTTGTTTTTTCTTTCGATTAATTCGTAAACGATGTTCTGCAATAAAGGCTGTGTAAATTTTCAGTATATTTTGCGATTCGTAATAATTTAGGTAAGCCTGAAACTTCAAGCTTATTCTGTTTATAATGGTATAAAGTTCTTTTATCCTTCAGTTTTCATCATTAGTTAAAAAGGTGTCCTATTGAAACAAACACAGGCAACCCACGTGACGATTGACATTGCACTGCTAGCGGCACTATTCAGCTTGTCTCACACTTCCTCTATAATTCCCCTTTAGTTCTACGACCGGCGAAAATGCTAATGTCTGCCAACCCTGCGATGCAATTGGCTGTCTGGCTAAGTGCCGTGGCCTGTGGGCAAATTAAAACATCAAGCAGCGGCCATGTTGGCCCGACAGGTTATCTTTCATATTTTGTCTTAGCTGTCAAATAACGCTTGCGGCGTACCAATTACAGTATCACATGTTTTAGGTTTCGGATACTGGAAAGTTTTAGCGATATTGAGACTCGTTCGCTGATTTAGGGTGTGATAGTTGAGACGGAGAGCTCGAATTGGAGTTGGAAATTAAACCTTTCAGAATCTACCAATTAGATCTTTCGTAGAGTGCGCCAGCTCTAGAAAAACAAAACTCCAATGATAATTTCATCAATGCAAAATTTGTCATGTTACGGGTTCTCTTCCTTAGAGTAAAGTTTATTTCTGGGAAACAAATTTGGTGACAAATTCGTTCCCAGAATTCCGAATAAGTAACAGTTTCAAAGTTATGTATTCCCAATCAGTGAAGTGTCGCATTCAATGCGGAATTGTTTCTTTCTCGTCACCATCAATGATATTAAAAAACCAAAGATGCGTCTTTCAAGCTCAAAATTTAAAACCAGAAAGTAACCCAATTGGGTTGCTTTCAATTAGTCATGCGCGGACTTTTGGCCGAGTAACACATGTCGTGCTCTATTGACAATGTTCTCAAAAAAGCCATTCTTGAGCCAAATGTCGGTTCATAATACTAAAAAAATAAATAAAAGGAAGAACTGATGCTTTATTTCATTTGTAGGTAGGTACATTCAACGTAAATAGAAGTACTAAAACGCATTTATTTTGTTCATACATGATCGCCATATTCCAAATTAATGTGTAATATCCGCACGTCAAATGTCACCTAAAGCTACACTGGCCGAAAAGAAACGAAAAAAAGAAGAAAATTATCGAAGACATGTTTTTAAAACGCGTTGAGTATGGATATAACGTGTCTTTCTATAATATGTCATTGGTCACCATCCATTATGCGATCTGCGCAAGGTATAAACTCACCTACTCGTGTTAGTTAAAAGGTTTTAAATTGTAGAGACTGCGAAGACCAGGCCTTGGGATCATAGAAAACCATTATATTGCCTAAATCCTTTCGGTTTTAGGTCCGAGAGGAGGACCTACTAAGTTTCGGCACTACTTTCTATAATGCTAATAAGACCTTATCTGCTTTGTAGCATCATATAAAACCAAATCGTGGAGGATACGCACTTTCTCCACTGCCTCCTATAATAGCTTACGCTCTGTTGGACTGAGGTGGTGACTTTATGGTTAATTTGACAGCCACGATCTAACTTATAGGTCTTTGTAGGCTGACAAGTTAGCTGTAAAGTCAACCAAAATGGAATTATACTTTCTTCATAGTAAAAGTAATTTACTTTTGACATTTTGTTGAGGTGCTAGCGCCCAACCTAACTCAACCATAACCTTATATCTAGTGTTAGTACTTCTAGATTTTTCCTGTGCATTGTATTGACAAATGGCGTCGCGAGGCAGGCGGATTAGTTATAGGTGGCACTCGGCGATTACACCGCCGCACCCACTCGCAAGTGAATTTAAACGAACGCAGCGCTCCTACCACGACTCTGTCTAAAGACATATTTAGATATAATGATACCATTTTCAAAACGTCAACGTTTAGACGTCGATTTATATTTAGGAGGATTTCCACCTCCGAGGTGAAGTCAATCTCTTTTATTAGCCCATTAGAACAAAGGTACTCACTGCTAGGAGGTCTTTTCTTTTTGCCTTTCGTCTATTGACTGCAAATTAACACAAGAAAGAAACAACCTAGTCATTCCGCCACCCTGCTTACGTCATTCCTTTTTCAGTTTAACTTTGCCGTTAATTCAGCTGTGACAGTCAGAAAATACTTTCAACAGTTCAGAAAAAAAGCTCTGCTGAATAAAAACGACTAGAAACAGCAAAGTTATTTTTGAAAAGAGCAAGTATGTGAACCATTGGTAAGGGGAGCCGCTAATATTCATTTTGTGTTGGATTAATCGACATTGAGGAGCATTGGGTTTAATTTTGCGTTCGTGAGGATTCGATTGTTTTGATTGCCTTTGTAAAGTTATTGAGCTCGATCAAATCATTTTATTATAATTTCAAGTTTATTACGCGTCTTTGTAAAAGAAAGTCTAAGTAACAGCAGAGTGATCATCGTTGATTTCAATGAAATGTTTGATTTTCCACTGCATAATACAATTTTCACATTTATGCAACTAAAATTGCCAACGCTATACCTACAATAATAAAAGCTATAGTTATACAATCTAATGTAGTCGAATATTTTTTATTTGTTCTTTCCGTTGTTTGATAACCATCTACGGCTCTGGTGGTCAAACCGACTCACGAAGAATGTTGTCAAATATGCTAACGATCCGAATTGGACCAAAAGGGTTGCGTAGTCGATCTGATAATTCCAATGAATTATGGGCAACTCGTTTTTATTAACAATTACGAGCACTAATGAGCAAAGTTACTCGGAATGAGTTTGCTTTTCCGCTTGTATATTAATTATGACAAATTGTAACGAAAGCACGAGGTTTTGGTGGAAGTATTTTAGGCATCGCTTGTCATAGCGGCACTTCACGCTCGTACGAGGCGCTCGGGCGAGGCGCTCGGCGACTGGTGCCGAGGCGAGTGGTGGCGAGTGGCACTCGACTTTACGCTCGCATAGCTCAGTTGCCGTCGAAACGTAGAAGACGATGGACGTGCCCGACAGCGTTGTCAGCGTTTGCTCATTATGCTTTTTTACGTTCATATTGTCCAAAAATATTCGAAAACCTTGTAAAAGGTGGTGGATGCTTAGCTTACTATACGCAAAAATAGAACAGTGTAAGAACATATATCTCCCTATGAAATCTATATTTTTATATAAATACTGATACGTATTTATATAAAAGATTCTTCACTTTATTAAGTAACCATTTGCCTGCGACATTGTCCGAGCGGAATTCGGTTATAGTTTAGTCTATTATATTAGTTTAGTCGGTAGTAGTTATAACTTTTGAATTTTCCGGGATAAAAAGTACCCTATTTCCTATTCCGAAGAGGGTTATTTCATTTTAATTTTGTTTTATTATATTAAAAGAAAATCGTACGTGAATTATTTTATAACCTGTGGCACACTAATGTACGCGAGCGTGAGGTCGGGCTGCTCGCGATTTCACTCGTCACTTTGATCTTACACAACAAACCGAGAACTATAGCGACCGCAGACGAGGCGAGGCGAGCGCACACGAGTCGAGCCGAGCGCGCCCACTTCACGCTAGCACTCGCCTGCACTCGCCTCCACTCGGCGCGCGTGAAGTACAGGTATTATAGTTTGGCGGCACATCCGCTGTACCTTGGGTAGGTGCGCGGTAAGACGCGGGGTACCCTTTACATTTCCCTTCCCCCGCGCGTCCGGCACCACCAAAGGCCCGGGTGCAAAAAAAACCTGGGGTCCTAACTAAACTGTTTAAGGCGGGAGGATTTTTAGCTAGCTCAGGTATGCTGGTCAGAGTCCGATGGCCCCCTGAGATTGGGAGCCCCGCATGGCACCATCTAGTCTTTCGATAGCTACGCTACTGCCAATGGTACAGCGCTTGTGATCTGTATAGTTGAAGACGCTGACAAGTGAGCGATGTTTTTCCATTAGAGTTCTTATTAGGATTTGGACAAGTGTGCCAAGTGCGAGTTCTCTGTCAGCCTCATCATAGGACCATGTCTAAATACAGTAACCTCTTTTTAACATGGAGGGCGGTACTTACTTGGCTATGTTTGTCAAATATTTGTGTTGAACTCCATTTGACGTAAGAATAATTATAATTGCAACACAAACATTTGGTAATTTTTAATACAGAGACATCGCAGTGCAAGGTGTGATTCGCGGGGGCTTTTATAGCGCTGTGATTGTGTTTACTGAACAAGCAACTTTATATGTACTTTAATGTGTGAACTCACACATTAAAGTACTATTATAAAGGATGGGAAGTACCTACCTAATGTAATTATTGCTAGCTTTTGTACACCAAGTTCTCTACGTGAAATTAAATAGACGCGCACATTTTAAGAGCCCATTACTTTGTCAGTTCATTATTGACTAGATCAAATAAATGTAATTCGCTACGGGAAGTAATAAACATTCAGCCACTGCCCTGTATGTCGATCGATAATCTAAGCTATACTAATTATTAACGGCAAAAAATAATAAAGCCTTGACACAAAAATGTACAAGGACTGTATAGTTCGCTAAATCGAGTATTTTATAGGAGTTAGGAAACTTACCCATAGTACGTGACCCGTTCAGGGGGGGAGGGAGGTCTTTAACATACCTATACTTTAATAGGGGCGAGGGGGGGTGAGGTTTTCTTCACGTCGTCAATAATCTCGGGAAATCTCGTGCTTTTGCGAGCTATATTCAAATGTAGCGCTTGTAATTATACGCACACAGAGCCAATTTTTTTGATTTTTAAATTTGTTTGCAAAAAATGAGTTCAACCATATTTATGAATCACTACCTGAAAACTAGAGGCGGGGGGGCTTGGCATATATTACGGGTGGTCACCGAGAAGGGGGAGGGGGGTAAAAATAGTATAAACTTGGTCAAGTAGTCCCTTAAAAGATGAAGCTAAGTAAACAAGCTTCATATTAATCTTAATTAGTAATTTTGTAAAAATACATTAAAAATTATGCATAATTATGTCTGATTTATCATTAAAAACATACTTTCATATCTGATATTAAAATCTTAAAATAAGAGGTCCACTTAAGCTCTTGTGGGTTATTGATCAATATCTTCAATGAAATCTATACTCAACTCTAGTCTTGATCTCAACAATAACCAAACAAAGAACCAAATTAGTTCATTCTTTCGTATGAAACACTATGAAGCACTTCATAAACGTGTCATTACTTTAAACAAAGGTGTTCCACGCCTCTATAGCTCTACCAACTATTCTGTCGACAGACACATTGGATAAAAGACTTTATTTCAATGCGCAAAGTTCTATCTCAGTCCACAGAAAAGTTGGACTCTACCAGCCATCATTACGAATATACTGACCAATTACAATAAATTACTGGCCGCGTATAGCAATAAACGGCCATTTCGGTAAATAAATAAATGAGTAATTAATGCGAGACGGGCGTTGACGACGGCGTCGCATACGAATCTGTGCATTTAAACAAATTATCATGGGTTATGGAGAGTGCTGGCTGGTTTTTGTTCCGACCATTCCAATTAGTGTGACGGAAACGGAAAAACTGGCCAATGACGGAGGTCGTGCCCGTTCATTTATCGAACATTAAACCATAGTTGTCGAGCTAATAAATAATAATGTTCGAAATTTTATGACTTTATTCCTACGTCGTATAAGTTGCTGAACAGTTGAGCTCTGCTTTACAAGCTGGGTCCAAGATCATAGGTACCTATAAAACAGGTAAAAAATAGGCAATCCTAATGCCAAGCACAATGCCAGCACTATTCCCAGTTTATGTCTGTAAAGTAATACCTTTAGCTTTATAATGTGGAGCTCAAAGCCGAGGAGTTATACCCTGATTCGCAACTCTCGAATCTTGAAAATACGTACATACCAACTGGACTGGACAAAAGCGGTTACAGACTGGCAGCCCAGGTTTGGGTTTTACCTAGGTCGATAAATAGACCATTACTTATCTATTTAGTCCATGTTGTTTCCATGTAATCTTTCATCCTAGAAATTACAAAATGAAATGCCATGATCATAATTTTAGCGGAGATGTCTTGACGACTGCTGGATATAGGCCTCCTCCAATGATCGCCGCAACGACCGATCCTGTGCTCTTCGTATCCAGCAGATACCCGCAATCCTCACCAGGTCGATCCCCGTGTGAGTGGTCTGCCAACACTGCGCTTCCCCATCGGTCTATAAGTTCTAAAATGTTATGAAATGTAGAACAGCAGAAACTGGATCTAATTTGGGAGGCGATCATTTACAATCGATATCCATACTGGAACAAACCGGTTTTCTATTCAGCAGGCGATTCTTTGCTGGAGACGGAACGCGGAGGATAAGCTATCCCCATCCTGTCCCACGGTTTTAAACAAGAGATTTTTTTTTTTAAGTTATCGAAATCTGTACACACTACGTACGTGTACTTCAGGAACGTATAGCTAGCTCCTAACGCTCTGCTACCATGTTGGAGAAAAACCACTTAATTCGATTGAGAGCAGTTTATTCCGTAGACTATTAGTATCCTATAGTATCCTGCGTAGTCCTGAGTAGTGTGTGTTTTCATAGCAACCGTCAATACATTCGTTACTACCAAACCGCCAGTAATAAGCAACATAGAGTTTATACATAGGCTCTAACACAGTGCCCACTCATATTAAGATGGGGATAACTTATCCTTGTCAACCTTGCTGCAGGAAGCTTGCAAAAACAGGCTGAACACACCTTAAACATGCATGTGGTCCTCTGACGAGCAAAGCGCGTCTGCGGCAACCTTATGCTAGGGCCGCTGCCGCTGGGTGCAAAGATAGTTTATGAAGATCTTTAAATCAATATACCATTAGGGCATGCAACAGAGCTGTTCTTTTCAAGTATTTTTTGATTAACAAAAGCCGTGAGTGTAATAAAACTTCGATATTGTACTATTAATTAAGTATATTTTATGATACATTTATTTATAACAAATACTGCCGCTGTAGAGAAAGGCTTTTATTAGATTAATAAGGTCTAGTGCATACACAGATAGCCCAGATTACGTGAAGCAAAATAATACTATATTTTCCATAGCTATGGAATGAAACATCTGTCATACTTCTTATTAGAATTCCATTACGGTAGGTATATACTTTGTCTGCAAGAAGTTTGTTTAATTAAATCTTGACTTAAAATATAAACGAGTAACAAAGAAATAACTTTTGATTTAAAAAAAATATTATTGAAGGGAAATTTAACGTATATTTTTTCAAGCATGAACATTTCAAATTCGGAAAGGGAATTTACAGTTCGCTACAGGCAGTACTTATTTAATCAATCAATCGATTCGATATATTTTTATATTTCTCTGTCGCTATATGAGATCGTTTGAATGTGGTGGACAGATTAGCTTTGTAGCAAATATTGACCCTAAATATAATATTGCCGTTTTTTTCTGAGACTTACATTGTATCACATTTTATTTTCAACAAAAGCTTATGGCGGATTTTTTTAGTACGAGATGTTTCTTCTCCGCTTTTCTTGCTTCACATAACTTGAACATGGAAAAAAACATATTTATCCTTGGAAAATCAGCCTGGCGCTTAATAGTTAATGTATTAGGAACAAACTATAAAGGATAAAGTAATATTAACAAGCGTCAACCTAAGGCGTTGTCTATGGCTCAATTTCGTCACAATTATTGACTAAATTAGGAAGTTGTGTTAAAAAATCTAACTCCTTAACTAAGGTGGACTTAACCAAAACTTATCTATACAATAAGTTAATTATTTAAATATTTACATTTACATGTATTGACATAAATGCTTTAAAGTTTTTACCTTCAAAATTCGTCATTTCTGTTTTAGTTTCATACCATGGAGAAATAAAGCAAGAGGGTTATTATTATTAAGCGTGCCTTGGGTGGTTTAACGCCATCTGTCGGTGAATTTCTTAAATATAATGGTTTTCTTCGAAAAAGATGTACTACCCATGCCATTTTGCTCAATAAATTACTTTATTTCTTTTTATTTAATTGAATACCTCGCTGGCTACGGTTGTGGCACCATCTAGTATAATTGTGTTTTGCTTTGGCTTATTTCCGGGGTATTCTTAATCCGTCCTCTTGTTTTATTCACCCAAGAATTTATATTTAATTTGGTAGGAGTGGATGGTATCTAATATAATGATATGATTGTAAATTATAATGATAAATGCCAACGAATATCCTTATTAAATATTTGAAAATCGTAACAGCTCAAGAAAAATATTTAGAAAGGTAACGTAGTATATACTTGATAAGATACCTAGATAGTCATTGCAATAAATGAAAAGCAGCACATGAAAATGCCAAGTGATTGCGTTTAATGCCACGGTCATTGCCAGTGACAAAAATAAAAAAGATGGTCGTCAGTAATTAACGAGAAACATCAAATTTTATTTCATTTGTAATAACACAATTAACTTCCAAACAATGGCCTAATAAGAAACTGTTTATTTTGCATCGAATAATCATTATAAACACGTTTTAAAGGTGACGATGTTTAAAGAAATAATTATTAAGTTTATGGCTGTATCATTATTGAGAATTGCGTGCGTATGCGTGAAATTTATATTCACGCAATTATTATTATCTCATAACGACTATTGCTCTGGAACACGCATTCATTACTTCTATATATACACAGTTAATACCTATCGTAAAAATAAATAAACTACTGAATTCAACTCTTAGTTAAAAATTGCACTTACTGATTTTTAAAGTTCGCTCAGTATACGTTTTCAGCTCAATACGGACCCGGAATCAATGTCTTTAAATCACAGAACGACATTCGATATTTAAATGCGCCATTAGGAAGATGGCGGCTGTTCATTTGACGTTTCACGCGTTCCCGCGTGATCCAAGCGTCAATGAGGTTGTAAGGAGTTGAGTATGTTCATGTTGATGGCATGTTGGTGCGTGGGGGGCCCTCCGAGGAAGCTGAGCTGCGGCCGCGTGGCGGCGGCCATGGCTGCGAAGAGCGGGGGTGCGCCGCCGCCGCCGAACAGTGCGAACGACGGCGGCAGCAGCGGCCGCGCAGACAGCCTCAGTTTCTCAATCTCAGCCTCTTGGAGCCTTTTCGCTTTCGCGCGGCGGTTTTGGAACCAGATTTTGACCTGAAATTAAAATGGTACAGATGAACGAACGCTTCTGATGTTTACTAACCGAAAAACTGTATAAGTAAGTGCTTTTATGTTACGATGGGTCTGGCAAAAAGTTTACAAAATTCCAAGTGGACCCACCATTCACTATTAACTAACTTTAACTTTCCTTTTTTCGGGCTGAAGTTTAAAAAAAATACACTCCTTGGTGCACCCCTAGAATATTCTGCAATATTACCTCCAGGTTTCAAATCTCTAGGACCACCGGTTTAAGATGTGTATTGTCTGTCATTCAGTCACGGTACTACATAGAAAAGTGTAAATCTTCCTAGATTGTATTCTATAATTTTCTTTAGGAATTACGACGAGCCGGGTAAGCCTTATTGACGTCCAACTGAGTTGTGAAGGTGGCCCTATGAACTTTAATAGTTACCGAGTCTTATAGTGAGTTAGTTACGCCGATAACTTCTCTATCGTAAGCAGACGCTAAATTATGAAGACCTAAGTAAGCTATATAAATTTAAATGTAGTTACTTGTACGTAGATGACCTGCTTAGAAATTTTGTTTGGTTTGTGATTCTAAGATTGCTTGGTCTTGCCCGCCTTAAGACTAATGTGCAGTCTTTCTCATTGACAGAGGAGGGCTATAGCAGTGGGACGTATATATGCTAAAGATGACCGTGATGTTGATGATTTACCTGAGTCTCTGTGAGTCTGAGTGACGAAGAAAACTCGGCACGCTCAGCGATGCTCAGGTACTGTTTGTCGCGAAATTTCTTCTCTAGCGCGAGAAGTTGTTGAGTCGTGAACGGCGTGCGAGGCTTTCGGTTAGGTTTGTGCTTGCGGAGCGCGCAGCGGACGACGGGTGGGCCAGTGGGAGGCCCTGCTGGGGACAAGCACAGAACTTTAATACCAGAGATAAAATAAATAAGGGAGATGTTGCGAGCGCGTGGTTCATGTCTCGATATGATCAAAATGATCATATTGATGAGGCACGTCTCCGAATACCGCCATAGTGCCGCGGCGACTTTTATCCCCGTAAAAAGTAAAAAGGTTGTAATATTCCTAAAAATAGAAATGAAACAAAAATTTCGAGTGAAATGGGATAACGTACCTACCAGATTCATTTAAAGATCATATTTCAATTTTTTTTTTCGATTACCGTAGTTTGTCACCATAGAAGTATCTATATCTGAACGTTAATAATTTAAGCGACATC
This sequence comes from Tortricodes alternella, assembly GCA_947859335.1. Classification (NCBI taxonomy): domain Eukaryota; kingdom Metazoa; phylum Arthropoda; class Insecta; order Lepidoptera; family Tortricidae; genus Tortricodes; species Tortricodes alternella. The sequence goes on along the minus strand of OX401988.1, from coordinate 5,822,465 downwards.
TAGTGTTGAAAGGCAACATTTATAAGACTTTTCATTAACGCTATCTGGCGGCGAATGGCAGAACAAGGATTATTTTTTGCAGTGTAAACTTCTTCACTCCTCTGCTGCACTGGGAGTGAAGAAATAGCATAGAATGCGTGCAGATGCTTATCATCCTGGCATGTCGTAAAAGTCGACTAAGGGTCGGGTCCTCTCCAACATGGTGGACTATCTGTATGGACGATGGGCTGATCACCTGTCACCATAAGGTTCATCATACTATCTTAGGACTAACTAATCGAACGGGGCCACAAGTACCCACCCCATTAGGGACTTCGGGCGTGATGCTATGTATGTATGTATGTATGTATGTAAACCTTACCTTAGGATAATGCATACATACATACATACATATTATCACGCCCGAAATCCCTAATGGGATAGGCAGAGCCACAAGACTACTTGTGGCCACGTTCGATTAATTACTCCTAATAATAATGAATATCCTAATATAACGGTTTTCCTAACGATATTTATGCTGAATCCGTAAACTTTTGAGAATTTATTATAGAGTTAGGTTACGCGTGTTGATAACAATCAATAAAAGCTAACAGTTTCAGGGCAAATTGCGTTAGGAAAATTATTTTTATAACTCCGGGCAGCCGTTCAAATTATTCAAAATAAACTGTTCTAAGAACGCTAATAATTTAGCAGCAAGTGTCATTGTCTTAAATACTTCAGAAATACTTAATCTAATCTTATATATATATATATATACATATATACATATATATATATATATATATATATAAAATACCTTTAAACGAGCAATTCTTGTATATATATATAATCTGAATCTCGGAAACCTCCAAGCTCCAAAGATTTTCATGAAATTTAGGTAGTATGTAGGGGTTCCGGGGGCAGGTACTTAATTAATATTTATTAGCCAAGTAACTACTTTACGGACGAACCACCCAGGTTTACTTCCCCGTTTCAGAGCACGCGTGAAATGCATTATGCAATACTAAATATTAATGTGTTACGCCAAATGTCACAAATCTTAAAACCACTAGAACTAACACTACTTAGTCAACTGGCAACATGCGTGGCGTAGTCGTAACCTATTTTACAAGTTGTTCGCTAAGTCATTGATGATTAGCTAGAGACTGTAAATATAGAGAATAAAGGATCGGGATCCTACATACATTTGGCTACAGAGATAAGAAATTCCTTATATGCGTACCCTAGCAGCATACTAGCTGTATACAACCCCGCGCTCAAACTAGAGTTAAAGTAGGGACAAACTGAGCCCACGTAGTTACTGGATGACCGAGCCTTGCTCGGCATTTTTTTGGTAAAACGTGTCTTTTTGGAAAAAATTATGCGTGGATAAAGATAGTTTTCCTCACAAAAGAAAAAACTTAAAAAAAAAGGAAAAATGTAATTCACACCATCTGGACTCGAACCGGGGTCTTCCGGCTTCGTACGCTACGTATGCAACGCATTATGACGTCTAGAGTTCCGAATATCTGTGGGTGTTCGTAAAACTAAATTAAACCGAATCACTTTTGCAAGGTCGCATCACCCTGAACGGTTACATAGACCTTGCGAAAGTTAGGAATTGTTTAATTTCATAGCGTAAATATTAAATGATTACCCGGTTAAAAATATATTTTTTTAAGAGCTTCGTACCTAGGTAAGAATTGAATCCTCGGCGCGAGCAAGACTCGCACTTGTCCGGTTTTTAAATACATACATAATATTGGTTAACAATATCTAAAACTATGCAACATTTCCAATTTATAGCCAATTTTGAGACAATCGCCTGCGACAGACGGACGGATAGACACATGAGCGATCTTATAAGGGTTCTGTTTTTTCCTTTTTAGCTATGGAACCCTGAAAACGTATGAACATTTAAGTAGCTGATAATTCGTAATTAAAAATCAATCGGAGCGGAAGGACAATGGCAGGTGATTACGTAGTCGAATGGTAAATCGAATGAGCTGATTGGCTTGCATCCGGCTCTATGGTAATGAACTGCTAATGGACAAACGGCCCTTTACGCTTGATTTACATTGAAAAAATAGTTAGGGAAGCAACTGTAGCTCCAAGAAAAAGACAAATTAATAGACCTCAAGACAAACAAAAGTATTATCTTTTAATACTAGTATTAGACTCTAGTAAAAACCAAAGCTGCGCCCTTATTCCGGCAGTAGATCAAGCAGCTAGAGTAGTTCAGGAATATGCAGAGGAAGGGGGTTGCCTTTGTCCAATCGGTCTACAATATTATACTTTGTGTACCTATCCTCTTCGGCAATGAACTAACGCCCTGCGGCCCTAGCATGCCAGACACGGGGAGAAGTTAAATCCGTTTATCTCTCTGACTCTTTCGTCGGCACTAAATGTGCGAGAGACGCACTTAGAGATAAGACAGTTTAACATATCACCGTGTCTGGCATGTTAGGGCCGCTAAGCGAGATAGGAGCGCATTGTACTCTGATTGGTGAATTTTTTCCTCGCTTGCCACTCATTTTCCTCGTACAGCTCTGGTGGTAACGCAGCCTCAAACACTAACTTGACCAATGTAAACCGACCTTTATCGACCGAGCGAGCGTAGCGAGCGAAGCGTCTCCGTTTCAGCTTGGACAAAAATGCTTTCGTATGTCCAGTGGATGTCCGGCGTCTGTCCATTTGTTCTCGTCTACAGGTCGCAGTTCTCAACCGATTCTCGTGAAATTTTGTGAGCGGGTTTGATAATTATATAGTTTTTTTTTGTCGATTCATTTTTTCGACATTTTTCAAAATGGCGGAGATATGGGGGATTTGCAATTAAAAACTTATTTGCGGTGTTGGTAAACTGACCCGACCTATGTCGATGTATGGGGACATCAGTTTTCCAACGGCAAAGTTAAGTTTGTCACGAGGTCTACAGCTCACGGAGCCACTAGTAATATTAGTTAGTTAAAATTCGTATGTGAGACTTTTTGGATAATTTCGTCCGGTCAAAATTAAAAACGTGAACGAAAATCACAAATGCTTAATATTTGCTTTATTTTGGGTGAATGATTGCAAATGTGAATGATTTTCTTTAGAAGAACCTCATCATCATCATTATTGCAACCGAAAGACGTCCACTGTTGGACATATGCCTGCCCAATGATCACCACGACCAATCCTATGCTGCTCGTATCCAGCGAATACCTATGAATACTTAATCACAATTTCCGAGCAATAAAGGGTAATGAACTGCGGTAGTTATTGTCCCCAACCAAAATCAATCCGCATGTTAATATTTCAATTTCCTTTCGGTAATGTTTGAATATCATGAATATTGCACTGCCCTTTATTATTAAAATTGACCTCGATTACCACACAAAACGTTGGGGCAGGTTTTAGAATAATTATGGACGAAACAATAAATCTTTATAAATACACGGAAATAACTGTACCTAAGTATTTTTAAAATGGTGCGCCATGATCGCCTTAGCGACTAAGCACTTGTGATAAAGACAACAAAATAATTTGTAGCATTTGATGTATTAAAATAATAGGTATGCATCTACTGACTGATATAGTAGCGTCAATCAGACCATTGCTACCCAGGGCTGCCAGAAAAATTTGACTGTGCAAAAATATTGCTTCTTATTTTTTGGACAGTAGTCAGTACTTACGACTAAAATTAAATGATTCTAAAGCAAGTTATTCACAGCACTGCATGCAGCCTTAAAGGCTTATTACACCTTCCTAAATTAGTCACTACGAGAGGGACGCCGCAATACGTTAGATACGTATGGAGATATCTCCATATCAGTCCAACATATTGCGGCGTCCCTCTCGAAGTGACTAATTTAGGAAGGTGTAATAAGCCTTTAAGGCTGCATGCAGTGCTGTGAATAGCTTGCTTTAGAATCATATAATTTTAGTCGTTTCTAGACTGTGTTGGTCCCTGAATATGACAAAGAGTAATTTTTATCCTAATGGAATTAACAGTTGCCGAAGCGCTGAGCGAACATTAGCTACTAGCAGTACTAGCAGTTGAAGCCGCTATCAAAAACACTACTTATATAGTTAAATCTCAGAAAATCTTTAACATGACAAAACCTTCAAACTAGAATGTGGCGTATAAATTCCTTCTAGAAGATTATTTTCCTTCACCATCCCTTTCGGGAGGTGAAACAGGAGTTCCAGTTTATTAAAGGCCGGGGCAAACCAAACGCGGTTGCGGCGCGTTTGCGGCGCGAATGCGGGTCCGCGCCGTTGTCGAACGGCGCGGGCGGACATACCATGCCACACCGCGGCGGCGCGGGACCGCTGCGGTCCCGCGGCTACTTTGGTGTGCCATAGTAAATCCGCCCGCGCCGTTCGACAACGGCGCGGACCCGCGTTCGCGCCGCAAACGCGACGCAACCGCGTTTGGTGTGCCCGGGCCTTAAAGGAATTTCTAGTTGATCACAGGTGAAGCTGCGGGCCAAACAGTTCTGTATAAAACAATAGCTCCATCCAATCCATAAGCAGAGAAGCATATTCGGTATTGAACAATATTATCTGGAATCTGGTGTTTGGTAGAAATATTTCCCGGAGCTCATATCAGTAGAGCGACATCTAGTGAATCTTTATTGCTCCCTTTGTTTAAAATAAACGGAAGTGTTAAGAGGTCCATAGATATTACGATCTATATATTCCTATGTTGCCACAGTGCAGGGTTTTTGACAGATAAACATGTATGATTTCGTTATTAGCCGAATGGAAGAAAACAATATTAATTAGTTTTTAATCTGCGCTATGAGATCTACTATCCTATAAGTGTAAAATGGTGTAATGACCACCAAAGGCTTCACTCTATTTTCAGCTCCTTCACAGTACATATGCTGGTAGACCTGTAATTAATTGTTCTTTACCTATATAGATTACAGGAAAACCTATAAGACGTATAGGTATTTAAAGGAACATAGGAAACTTCAGATAATCACGTATGGAACCCTCTCCACGCGAGTTTAACTCGCACTGCTTTTTTTTAAGCTAAGTAATACTTTTATTCGTAGTTAAGTACGGGACCCTAGCTGCGCGAGGCAGACTCGCAGTTGACTGGGTTTTATTTTCATTGCGCGTATTCGACCACAATCTGTCTGATCCAAGAAGTTATTTTAAATATTCATAAATTCAAAACGTACCTTTTTTAGGGTTCCGTACCTCAAAAGGAAAAAAGGAACCCTTATAGGATCACTCGTGTGTCTGTCTGTCTGTCCGTCTGTCACAGCCAATTTGCTCCGAAACTACTGGACTGATTGAGTTGAAATTTGGTATTCATATGTAAGTTGGTGACCGCAACATGGAAGCGTGACGTAAATATATGAATTTTAAACATAGGGGCCACTTTTTGGGGGTAAAGTAGAAAAATAAAAAATAAAGTTATGCCACCTATATCGTGTGACATATCAAATGAAAGGGCTTATTGTGAGGATCCTAAATATACTTTCTTTTGAACTTTAAGTAAAATAATTTAGAAGTTATTTAGGAAAATAGGCAAAAGATGACCATTCCCCCCCCCCCTTATTTCCGAAACTACTGGGGCAAAAATTTTGAAAAAAATACACAAAATAGATCTTTGCCTATAGATTACAGGAAAACCTATAAGAAGTCTATGGTATTTAAGGTAACCTAGTTACATTTCAGATAATCATGTACGGAACGGAACCCTCTCCACTCGAGTTTAACTCGCACTTGTCCGGTTTTTCATAATCAGATACATAATAAGCAACTCGATCTTCGGCTAGACAATCCAACAAGGATTCCCCATTGGCGTGCCGTGATAAAATACAACAATTTCAATGGCCCCCACCTGCGGACATATCAATGCGCGCCACCGAACGCTAATGAAGATATAATATCCATCTCGGACCGTATTTATTTTCCCGCGCGCGCCATTTTGCGATGACAGACCATAGAGCATTTGTGTAATGGCGACCAATTAAGCCGGCTGTTTGGGACTGCTTAATAGGATTTAGTTGTCAATGTCGAGATTTAATTGGATTGTTTGTAATCTTTGTTGCTGAATAAATTATGTGCGTATTTTTGTATAGCATGGTTTGCGCTTAAAGGGTTGTCGTTTTTGAAGTTTCTTCATTAAGAATCGATTAATGAGTTCTGAGCTATGAAATAATTAAACGACATGGACGTTGGATAGATGTAATCTGCTTATAATGGAATTAAGCAAAAGTTTCTTTCTATATAATAATAATATCTTGGACAATAACACATATTGATATACTTAGACCTAAACTAGGATTCCTTGTAGGGTGTACTATATATGGTATACAGTGGATTCGTCCATACTTGTCTTATTTGGTAAACAAGTTTCTAACCTCTAAATGTACAAATTTTGGGTGAAACAGCTGATTTATTCTAAATAAAGCAAACCTAGGCTAAAAAATGGCAAAATTACGTCTAAAATATTGTCTCCGCTTCCTTTATTAGCAAGGAAACAGCTGTTTTAGCCAAAAAAGGTGCATTTTGAGGTTAGAAAGTTGTTTACCAAATAAGACAAGTATGGATGAATTCACTGTAGGGCAGTTTTTTTCAACATTCAACCTCGATACAAGTAAAAAAATAATTGGCAACCCCCATGACTATTACTGTCTTAGTGGTTTCATCGACGAGGTATTTAAAAACGTGGCCCTAAATAAGGATATGCGACTCGCCTAGGGATCGCGACCCACAGGTCGAAAAACACTGGGTACAGAGTATCCCTCCACGGGGATGGGATCGATCTTGCGCCCTTACGTTTGAGCCCTCACGCAGCTATCTCTTAAACATGTACGCTTTGATGTCAAATCCAGCGGCCCTAGCATGCCAGACACGGGAATGAGTTAAGCCCATTTATCTCTCTGACTATCTCTTTCGTCGGCACTAGTGTGAGAGAGACGAACTTAGAGATAAGACGGTTTAGCTTATCCCTGTGTCAACCTTAGTAGGGTGGCTGGGGGAGTTACTTTTCTCTGATGGTAACTGTATACTACACAACGAAACGAATACTTATATAGATAAATACATACATAGAGAGATAATTAATATCCATTACTCGGGTACAAACATTTGTGCTCAAAAGTTTGCCCCTAGCGGGGTTTGAAGCCACGACCTCTAGGCAGTAAGCAGTTGCGTTACCACTGCGCCATAGAGTTATTCATGAATATAACCGCCTGTTCCATCTATCCCTACCGCCATATCCCCCCTAATAGAGATATGTGGAATACTTTTCCATTCTTCTCCACCGGTAGGGATATATGGAATAATATCCCTACCGGTGGAGAAGAATGGAAAAGTATTCCACATATCTCTATTAGGGGGGATATGGCGGTAGGGATAGATGGAACAGGCGAATATAACAATAGCAATGGCGTTATCATGATAGTGGTAATTGATACAACTACCATCAATATAATATTTACTACATGCAATATTACATAAATATTTCTTTTTGCACAAGACGGCGTCTTATCAACTTAAATTAATTACATTAAATACCATAGACAATACTGTATCTCGATGTTTGCTGCAATTATGTTGGCACGCCTGCATCTCGTGCAATTAGCAAGAAAACGAGATCCCGGTAATTTTCCGGTAATAATCATTATCGGGCCACACTTCACTAGTCGCTTAAATCGGCTATGCGCGGGTTACTGACTATGTGAATAATAACGGATGCAACATACTTCAATAGAAAATAAAATTATAATTGTATCTAGAATCCCTAACTTTGTGTTAGTTTGTTTGTTTGTCCCGTTTTAATAATTAGTCCGTCATTTACATTATAAAAAAATATTGAACATATTTCTTCTTTTGTCAGTTAAACAAAAAATGACGAAGATATACCTATAGTGCGTTGAAGTTCCGCGTGACGTCACGACTTTGTACACTCTTTACGATTAAGTGACGTCATGAGCCCCCACTCCCAAACTTTGATGCGCGTTATCTTTGGCAAGTACGATTGATTTGATAAAGCAAAAAATATGTGTTCAACATTTTTTGATAATCTAACTGACGGACTAATTAGAATTACTATTTTTTTACCCAGGAAATATCCCTATTCTACGTGAAGTCGCGGGGAAAACCTAGTATTGGATAAATTGTCAGTACAAAATAAGTTTGATTTATAGCTACTCTATTATTTGTACATACTTATCTATGTTACAACAACCCAGTTATACACTGGTGTAGTGACACCTTTGCCTTCGCTGATCTGTCGCTACCATTAACACAATCCCAACTTTTACAAATTAAACGACGCGGTTAGTCTAGTTGGTAGTGACCCTGCCGCCGAAGCTAGCGGTCCCGGGTTCGATCACCGGTACGGATGCCCTTAGCGGGTTTGTTCCTGGCCCCCAATTCTCGGTGCATTCAACATAATCTTACAATCGAGATTAAACGTCAGCGCATACAGTCGTTTGACACAACTGCACGAATCTGACGTTTAATCTCGCAATCGACATTATCTCGAATGTAGCGAGAATTGGTGGCCTGTCTTGGATGTTTCCTACGTATTTTAGTATTTATTTATCTATATATGTATATCGTCGTCCAGTATCCATAACACAAGCCTTTAGAGCTTACTTTACTGGATCGATTTGCGTAAAGATTGTCCCCTGATTATTATTGTTATACTCGCTCTTTATTAAAATTATGAAAATGAAAATGAATGAAATGAGAGGAACCTATTGACGATGCGTGCCGCCTTGATCCAGCCATGAAGCGAGAGTCTCTTGAGGTGTTGGTCGAGACTCTTCGCTATGAGACCGTTCGCAGAAACAATAGATTTAGATTATTTATTTCTCAAGATAAAATACATTATAAATTGCACATGTCAAAATACATGGATCTAAATTGAGATTGTCAGTAATTTAATTAAAATACAATGAAAATAGAATAAAATTACAAGTTCAACAGAATTAATACTTATGTCATACAAGTTACAGATTAGTTTAAAAATTGTATCTCCATAAAGGATCGTCCTTTTTAAATAACATTAACAATACACGGGAAAAAATATAATTTAGTTACATACTATGTCAAAAACAAAATACACAATATAATCGGAATTTAAAGTCAAATAGCTTAAAATCTAAATTTTAATGTCCATAAGCTCATTTACCGAGTATAATGGATTTTCCAACAAAAGGTTTTTCAGCCGGCGTTTAAATGTTTATCAACATTATTATTATTATGTATGTCTTTTTACATCACGGGACCACGGAAGCCCGGACCTTTGGAAGGCGTACATGGGCCCGAAGCCAACACGCGGAGGCGCTTAAGACAATTTTAATGTGAATGTGATGTGACACATTATTATTATTAGATACAATCCTAATAAAATACGCTTTATTATTTATTATTTAAGTAAATTTTGTATACATACATACATACATACACATCACGCCCGAAATCCCTAATGGGGTGGGCAGAGCCACAAGACTACTTGTGGCCACGTTCGATTAATTAGTCCTAAGATGGTATGATGAACCGTATGGTGACAGGTGATCAGCCCATCGCCCATACAGATAGTCCACCATGTTGGAGAGGACCCGTCCGTCCGGAGGAGGAGAGGAGGAAGTTTTGTATACCATCGTTATAAAATAGTTCATTTATTAGTGGTGGCTAATAGTTTTGTTTAGGCAAGGATCCGGCCCCCAATTCGCGGTGCATTCGAGATAATCTCACAATCGAGATTAAACGTCACAGTCGTTTGACACAACTGTATGAATCTGACGTTTAATCTCGCAATCGACATTATCTCGAATGCACCGAGAATTGGGGTCCAGGAGAATTCTTTGATATCCATAGTTTACAAAAACAAATATTTCGTAAATTACATGTTTTAATTTCATTGCTGATGCACCATCGTTAAATTCTAAAATGCTACGGTTTATAATGCATAAACGTGTCTATTTCAAAGCTTGTAAATTTAAACAAAAGACACGTTTAATAGCTGATTGATTAGCCAACCAACGAACTTAATGGATCAAAAAATTCCTCTACACTTCCACGGGCACTTCGTCAAGCGTTGAAATTCAATATTAACTGCACATTATTAACAATGGCGGTATTAAATTTACCTATTTAGTTGATAAAATAGACGAGCATTTCAGCGAAATGGTTCTGTTTTTAGGGTTCCGTACCCAAAGGGTTAAACGGGACCCTGTTGCTAAGACTCCGCTGTCCGTCTGTCACCAGGCTGTATCTCATGAACCGTGATAGTTAGACAGTTGAAATTTTCACAGATGATGTATTTCTGTTGCCGCTATAACAACAAATACTAAATAACAGAATAAAAGAAATATTTAAGGGGGCTCCCATACAGCAAACGTGATTTTTTTGCTCGTTTTTGCTCGATATTAATAACGGCAACAGGTAGACGCTTGAAATATTCACAGAATATTAATTTATCAAACACTTTAAAAATAAAGAATTAAATTAAAATAAAACAAATGTTTAAGGGGGGCTCCCATACAAACAAACATGTTTTGTTTTGCTTGATTATAGAAAATCGTAAGGAACACTTCTTGCGCGAGTCCGACTCGCATTTGACCGGTTTTTATCTTAAAACACAAAGTTGCTTTCAGTCCCTTTTATTAAATCATTTGAATAAAAAAAAAACGCTCTCATGATTAATTTAAATTTAGTACACTTGAACTGTGAACTTCTCTGCTGCACTGGGAGTGAAGAAATAGCATAGAATGCGTGCAGATGCTTATCATCCTGGCATGTCGTAAAAGTCGACTAAGGGACGGGTCTGAACATGGTGGACTATCTGTATGGGCGATGGGCTGATCACCTGTCACCATACGGTTCATCATACCATCTGAGGACTAATTAATCGAACGTGGCCACAAGTAGTCTTGTGGCTCTGCCCACCCCATTAGGGATTTCGGGCGTGATGTTATGTATGTATGTAATACACGTATAATAGAAAAGCGTTCGGCCGCTAATTACTCACTACTGTAGAGTAATCAGAATATTCAATTCAAACACAGCCGTAAAGACAGCGGCGCAAGAAGTTAATTTAATCAAAAATAAATATTATTTACATACATACATATTATCACGCCCGAAATCCCTAATGGGGTGGGCAGAGCCACAAGCCTACTTGTGGCCACGTTCGATGAATTAGTCCTAAGATGGTATGATGAACCGTATGGTGACAGGTGATCAGCCCATCGCCCATACAGGTAGTCCACCATGTTGGAGAGGACCCGTCCCTTAGTCGACTTTTACGACATGCCAGGATGATAAGCATCTGCACGCATTCTATGCTATTTCTTCACTCCCAGTGCAGCAAAAAAAAAACGCTCTCATGATTAATTTAAATTTAGTACACGTATAATAGAAAAGCGTTTGGCCGCTGATTACTCACTACTGTAGAGTAATCAGAATATTCAATTCAAACTCAACCGTAAAGACAGCGGCGCAAGAAGTTAATTTATTCATAAATATTTATTATTTATAACTCAGTTATTGTTAGTTAATCAATGGTTAGCAATGGTTGTGCGGCGTAGTTTTACGACCTCGTCCTAAAGTTAATAAAGACATTAAAATGTTCTCAGAATGGCTACCAGTACCACTGAAATCGTCCTTTACAAAACTAAAAAAACAATACCATCATCTCTACTCATACTCGTAAAAGCAAGTTTGCATTGAGACTTATTAATCTTTATTTTTATAGGTATGCAATTAAAAAGGCAGAACGCGAATAAAACTGAGTAAGTATGTAGGTATTAAATATGAAGCTGTTTCTAATCACGGTTTTTAACTCCTCTGCTGCACTGGGAGTGAAGAAATAGCCTAGAATGCGTGCAGATGCTGGCAAGTCGTAAAAGTCGACTAAGGGACGGGTCCTCTCCAACATGGTGGACTATCTGTATGGGCGATGGGCTGATCACCTGTCACCATACGGTTCATAATACCAGCTTAGGACTAGTTAATCGAACGTGGCCACAAGTAGTCTTGTGGCTCTGCCCACCCCGTTAGGGATTTCGGGTCTGATGCTATGTATGTGTATGTGTATGTATGTATTTTTGGTATTTTGGATCTTATTACAAGTAATCTTATTTTGATACAGGATTAACCGTTACTCAAATACATTATCAAAACGCTTAGTTGAAATATTTAAGAGTCAGAAAGGGGTTGATAATAGTTTTATTAATTACATTTCCAGATAAACATTTAAATAATAGTAGATTGTTGCACCAAGCAGAAAGTGATCCATTATTGCGCGGAGTGTTAGTTTGGAGCCTGAGCGTAAGCGCAATAAATCAGTGAATGCGAGGTGCATAATCTGCTTTTCTTTCAACTACTGCAAAAAGTTGGTAAAAGAAAAGTCAAAGTAAAGTTAAAAACTAAAACCCGAAACCCGATTAGCGACGTAAAAAGTATATTGACCCTACATTGACTCTACATTCGCTCTACATTGACCCTATATTGACTATGGAGTGTAAACATCTTGATCACCTAACCAATAAAAAAAAATACAAAACAGTGCAATAATGAATTTTGTATGCAACTTTATTGCTCTAGAGCAAAAATGGGCTGCTTTGTGCTGAGTATTTAAGGTCATAATGATGAAATTAAAGCGTAGTTGGAAGAAAAAATATAATTTGTATGGATAGAAACGACGCACAGAGAACGTCAGCTCACTGTAATCGTAGAAAATAAAAACTATTATGACTTTAGGTAAGTACATAGATAATGTGACCGATCTAAACATAAAAAAAGAAATTTTATTGTCTATGGTTTTGCTCTTTTGTCTTTACCTATTGCTTCCGTCCGTTTTGTGGTTGCTCGCGACGCGACGCGCTGATTTGCTGTGTGTGTGTAATCTTAACTAATAAATCTAGACTAGTTAATTAATGTAAAGGTGAAATAAAGGCTATAGAAATAAAGTAGTGAACGTTTTCATCACGCTTCCCGCTGGGTCCACTGTCTTCAACAGATAAAAAGAAAGCCACCTCTGTTTATAGTTTTTCCAACACCACCCCCCATTTATTTTCAAATTCAAAGAAATTATACCTTAGAGCAGTGTTTTTCAATCTGTGGGTCGCGACCCCTAGGGGGGTCGCGCAGCCTTACTCGGGGGGTCGCCGGCAAAAAGAAAAAGGCAAAGTTCTACACTACAATAAAAACAACATTTAATTAAATTATTTCCTTGCCTGTCTATGGCACAAGGGGGTCGCCAACATTTTTCAACCCGTAAAGGGGTCGCGATATCAAAAAGATTGAAAAACACTGTCTTAGAGTATACAATAATAATAAAGTAAACGTTGATACCGTCGAGCCATGCCGCCTAAAACGTCAACTACAGGCCACACGGATTCATACAAAACACATGCGCATATGTTTGGCCTGTAAGGTTATGATACTAAATAATATTGGCAATTTAATGTTTATTTGTATTTGCATTATTGCATCTTATTAATTTGGTCATACTGTCACTGGCTGACGTAAGGCGAAGAACCATATTTGAAATCGACGTACTAATAAAATACAGCCATCTTGTTTTTTCATTAGGGCGCTGATGTTTGCGGGAGCAGCGTAGCATTAGTCATAGTTTCAATTAATAAACAGCGTATCGTGTACTCTATTCTATAATCTAAGAATTATATCGAATATAATCTATGGTAAAACACAGCTCTATGGTTCTTTAAAGCGGTTCAAAGCATGTCCGACCTAAACGCTGGTAGAATTTCACAATTTGTCCGGCTGCTTTTTGCGCGGCCAGTAATTGGCGCTCACCTGCGCTGTTGCCAGCACCAAATATGGTAACTCGCTCGTCGCGGACATTTCGCTTTTTAAGACTATCTGACAAATGTGTAATTATTTATTTAATATCGCTCGCGGTACGGCGTACCGGGTACGCATTTGGGCACAATTCGCATCGCTCGCTCGGTGTTCGGGCGTGTTCAAGTGTACGTTATTCAACATGGCCGTGGCTTGAACGAGTCGATTTCCTGGAGATTTTGTAGTGAAAGTACTAGAGAAAAATGGAATGAATATGACTTATATGGTCTTTTATCACTATTAAACTAGTATTTTTATTGAATCGGTTTTTTACTGGCATCTCTATAATTAGATCCAATCCAATAGACCTATTGTACGTACACCGTACAGTGATGAGAATCCGTAACTTCTAGGTAAGTCAAAGGCTCGGCGTACGGGTGTGTGTTAGTAAAACCGGATTAACTATTCTGGTTTTCCAAGCGAAAAGCGGGTCTTCGTCGGCTATCGAAGCGCTTTACGCGTAAGAGAATCACATACATAGCTGTAGTGGTACTATGATCGTAGGTTTACAAGAGCTTAGTAACTAATGCTTAGTGCTTGTCACTTACACTTTAGTCTTGCGTCAACGAATTGTATTAGTGCTACTAATGATACTGTAAGTGCGAGTGAATAGATCAATATTTACTAAGCGACTAGCAACTATCCAACAAATACTACGATTGTATAAATCTGCCATAAAATTTAAAATTAAGTGACGACTTACTTTGTTGATTTTCGAATTACCGCCCAAAATATTTCCGAGAGACGGATAGAAAACGGGGAAGACAATACACACGCTCGTTTCTTTGCACGATGGTTGTGCATAAAAAGAAAATATTTTTTTTAATGATGTTTATTGTTTTTTTGAAGAGAAGCTGATAGTGGTGTAGTCATTATTTTAAAACAATGTATAAAAGGGTACGTGGCCAGTAGCAATGTTCGTTGGAATAATAACCGGGTGATGGATGGAACTCGTGTATTAAGGTGAATTTAATGGGTGAGAGAATGGGAAAAAAATGTGTAACAGAGTAAAAAATATAGAAGAATACAGAAAAAAATCCTGTGGTGGACTTGATGACAGAAACATTTGTCATTCGTGTTGATGACGGTGATTCTGATACTGATTTTAATGATAATGGCTCAAGTGATGACGGCAATGACGATGAAGTTGTCTCTGTTAGCACCAACACCGCGTCATCATCTGCATTCCATGTGACCCTCGACGATTAGTGTCGTGATGTCGAATATTTTTTTTTCTGAGGTAGCAATAATCCCAGGGACGCAAAGTAGCTACTGAAGTGCATCTATTATGCTACAAAACATTACACTTCTGATATTAAAGAATAGCCAAGCACTTTCGCGCGCGACTGTACCCATGCGCAGATACATCCCGTCCACTGCCGCCCAGCGCTCTTTTTACCTTGGGCGAGTCTTCGTTGGCGAGTAAAGCGCATTGCGAGGGTATCACATGGCTGTACTACATTAATTAATTAACAGTAATTGAGTGAGTGTAATTACATGGACTTTTTCTTTCTTTAACAGGAAGCGAGGGAAATCGCACAGACTGGTTTGGCCAGAACTTAGATCAGTGAGTGGTGTGATTCACTATCGTGTGCAGCAGCTGAACAGCGCATAAACGAAATTATTAATTTACACTTTAAGAACAAAGTCATTCGGTCCAAATTTGAATGTGGACCTCATCGCTGATGCGCAGCGCATGTTAGAGAATCACAAGGCTAGTCTAGTCTAGAGATAAAGACGTTCTTTATTTATTTGTATATCTGAAGATCTCTAGAACAAACCTATAATCGCTATGAGAGCGCTTAAATAAAAATCTCGGCTGGTAAATCTGAATGCCTACATAGGGATATGGCTCGTATTATTGAGCGCGCTAAAATTGGCTAAAGCCGGCCACTTTAGCGCGCTCATAATACGCATATTCCAGGCAGCTCAGTTTACGGCGGAAACTGCCTGGAATTAAGAGCTCATAATACGACCCCAGGTACAAGTACATTGATTGAATTGCTATATTTCGCACTGATATTTGTAATTTGTAATTTAATTTAATTTCATTGTGCAATCGTTAAGGTTGATACACTTGACGGACTTTTTACTGACCAACAATTTAGCATACCTTATGGCCGAATTCAGAAAGGCCACTCAAATTGAGCTTTACTTAAAGTGACGTTTCAGTGACGTTTCTGTATAGGTTGACAACTAGTTGAGGGACATTTAACTACTTAATATCTAGTCAAATGCTTAAGTAGCGTTTCTGAATTCGGCCATTAGTTATGTCCACATATTCTTGCCCACTTTGTCGGCGTAGATATTTTTGAACTCGACTCTGTATATATAACTAGTGGCTCCGTGACCTGTAGACCTAATAATAATAATAATAAATCGTTTATTGACCAAATCAAGTATAACAGTAAGGTTTCCAATGGTCCCACACTAGGCAAAGCCTGTGTCGTGGCGACCTAACAATGATTAACGTAACGATACAGCTTGACTCAGCGCACGCGCAATATGCAATATATTACATAAGATTTTAATTTGAGACACAAGGAAAGAAAAAAAAAAATTTAATTATTAATTAATTATGTAGGTAAGAAGATGTGTGTAACAAACTTAACTTTGCAGTCGGAAAACTGTTATCCCCATACATCGACATAGGTCGCGGTCAGTTTACCAACACCACAAATAACTTTGTAATCGACAAAAACTTCTATAAGTATAATAAAATTCTCGAACCTGCTCACAATTTCACGAGACTCGGTTGAGAAATGCGGCCTGTAGGCGAGAACAGGCGCCTCATTCGGGAACGCTAAGGGATTCTGTAGCGACTCGTAAGCCAGATTTCTCATTCCACTCTTCCGCACGACGCCAAATGCGTAAGAGCGAGATGAGAGATCTGGCTTACGAGTCGCTACAGAATCACTTAGCGTTCCCGAATGAGGCGCCTGATATAACGAAAGCATTTTTGCCCAAGCTGAAACGGAGACGCTTCGCTCGCTCGGTCAATAAATCACGAATATGCGTCCAATTAAATTTCAACCTCATTTTCATGCATTACATACTCAAGAACGGATTACAAATGGGCAACTCAAGCCCTCTAAGGCTGTGTTTCGACTAGTGGTGTGATTCCCTAACGTGTGCAGTGGCTGATCAGCGGATAACCGAAACTATTAATTTAGACTGTAACTCCAAAGTCTTACGGTCCAAATTGGAATGTGTCGCATCGGTTGGCAAAGCTGTGCGAGTCAGTTGAGTCGTGAGCGAGGACAATATCCACCAATAGGATTTCGGTCATTTAAAAATGAAGTAAACCTATTGGTGGATTTTTTCCTTGCCTCGCATAGCTCTAGTGGAAACGCAGCCTAAGAGCGACAAGCCTAGGTTCACACGGTTCTAGTGCGCTATTAGCAGCCTTCACTAGATTACGCGATACCACCACGTGGATTTTATTCCTTCGTAAATACGGGCCAATTTCGCTTGGCAGTTGCGCCATCTTAAAATGTCGCAATCTATACCATTTTAAGATACACGAGAACATTATATTCTCATGATAAGGTTTAGAATCGCTTGACAAGTGCTTACTAGCTCACTATTAAAAGGCTCTATGATATGTTTTTTAGTGAAATTGAAATTTTACTCTGGACATCTAAGAACTAGAGTCAATTTTAAATAGACTGAAGATCGAATATGACACTTTTTAATAGTATGCCAGTAGTTGGTAAGTACGTATTTTTGTATGTAATGTGACATACTCGAATCGAAAGTGCCTATCTTGAATAACGCGGTATCCGTAATTGCGTTACTTTTAAGGTTACTTGGGAATTTCTTATTCTTTAGATAATCCCTACAATAGTATAAATGTGAAAGAGTGTTTGTTAAAAATGTAACAAATAAAAAAGCCGACTTCAAAAACCCTTTGAAAAGTAAGTAAGTTTCTGAGGCAGGATCAAATGTCACGTAGTGAGTGCGCATGGTACCAATGCACATTGTTTACCACTTCTACAAAAGGGATGTTTCCTGGGTAAAAAAATAATAATTCTAATTAGTCCGTCAGTTAGATTATCAAAAAATATTGAACACGTATTTTTTGCTTTATCAAATCAATCAAAATTGACAAAGATAACGCGCATCAAAGTTCAGGAGAGGGGGCTCATGACGTCACTTAATGGTAAAAAATGTGCAGTCGTGACGTCACACGGAACCATGCCTTCGTCATTTTTTCTTTAATTGACAAAAGAAAAAACGTGTTCAATATATTTTTTAATTTAAATGACGGAGTAATTATAATTTTTCAGGAAACAAGCCTACAATAATTAACTATTGATTGTAGGTAAGTACTTTATTATGTGTAGTAAGTAGTCAAAGTGAGAAATTCATTTCCCATTTTTACTACTAGTAGGATAGCTGGGAAAGAAAAACACAATATTGCTACTGCTAGGAATTCATGGTAAAAATAGTGGGAATAACTCATAGTTTAGTGTTCCACGTTTAAAACACAGAAACAAAACACGCATACACTTATACTTTTCCATCACTAACACGTTCAAAAAAAACTCCTTCATCTGTGGACTGTGGTGTAATTCTCTAACTTGCGCAGGGGCCGATCAAAACGGGTAACGGAAACTATTAATTTAGACCGTAATGACAAAGTCATTTGGTCTCGATTTGAATGTACTCCTCATCGCTGACCAGCTGCTGCGCATGTTACAGGATCACATAGCTGATGTACCTATACGAGTATTTTGTAGTCAATCCTCTTAAACAATACTATCCTTTCCTATCCTTTGTAAAATTAATGCTACATGTGCATTTTTGTAACTGTTATATGAGCAACTAGCTGTGCCCGCGACTTTGTCGGCTCATTATGTACCTAAGGCGCGGTGTTGGTAAGTTTCTTACTCGCGTTAACTTCAGTTTCATATTTTGTAATGACTCCGTAAATGGTACATCAGCGGCCCTAACATGCATGGCACTAAGATAAATTAGAACCGTTTATCTCTAAGTGCGTCTCTCTCACATTAGTGCTGACGAAAGAGATAGTCATAGAGATAAACGGTTCTAATTTAATCTTATAGCATGCATGTTAGGGCCGCAGCATAGCTCTAATATTTTGTCTCTTTGTCGCAAACTTATAAAACATCACATAAATCTTACATATTTCCATACAAACTTTCATCCCCTATTCCATATTGTTATTTTACACCCTTGAGGGTAAAACTTTTACAAACTTTGAATGTTATATTTATTTATATCGAATTAACAGTTAAAAATAAGTTTAAAGCTTCTAGCTCTAAAAATAACGATACTTCCATACAACTTTTCATCCCCCCCCTTTCAACCCCTTACAACCCTTTTTTTCGCATTAAGAATTAGCCTATGTCTTTTCTCAGGCTCTAGACTATCTGTGTACCAAGTTTCATTTAAATCGGTTCATTCGTTTTGGCGTGAAAGCGCAACAGACAGACAGACAGACCGAGTTACTTTACATACATACATACATACATACATAGCATCACGCCCGAAATCCCCAATGGGGTGGGCAGAGCCACAAGACCACCTGTGGCCACGTTCGATTAATTAGTCCTAAGATGGTATGATGAACCGTACTGTGATAGGTGATCAGCCCATCGCCCATACAGATAGTCCACCATGTTGGAGAGGACCCGTCCCTTAGTCGACTTTTACGACATGCCAGGATGATAAGCATCTGCACGCATTCTATGCTATTTCTTCACTCCCAGTGCAGCAGAGGAGGGAGGGGGGGGGGCGAGTTACTTTCGCATTTATAATATTATATATATATATATATGTATATAGTAAGGATAAAGAGTTTACATACATACATACACTATCCCAGCGCATACTATATCGATTGTGCCTAAGCGATAGATATTGTGATGGTTTTACAATGCGGCCACCTTGCTGTCCAGGGGTCGTATTATGAGCTCTTAATTCCAGGCAGTTTCTGCCGTAAACTGAAGTGCCTGGATAATGCGCGTTAAAGCCCGTGTTTAGCGCGCTCATAATGCGAATTTTGCAGGCAGCTCAGTTTACAGCTAAAACTACGTGGAATTAAAAGCTCATAATATGATCCCAGTTAACCCGTCACACGTCCTAATTTACTCAGTGAACTCTACTGTCAATGATACATAATAATATATTTTTAGGGTACCACAAAAGGAAAAAAGGAACCCTTATAGGATCACTCGTGTATCTGTCTGTCTGTCCGTCTGTCACAGCCAATTTGCTCCGAAACTACTGGACCGATTGAGTTGAAATTTGGTATTTATATGTAAGTTGGTGATCGCAACACGGACGCGTGACGTAAATATATGAATTTTAAACATAGGGGCCTCTATTTGGGGGTAAACTAGAAAATTAAAAAAATAAGTTATGCCACCTATATTGTGTGACACATCAAATGAAAGGGCTTATTGTGAGGATCTTAAATATTTTTTTTTTTGAATTTTAAGTTAAATAGTTTAGAAGTTATTCAGGAAAATAGGCGAAAAATGACCATTCCCCCCCCCTTATTTCCGAAACTACTGGGACTAAAATTTTGAAAAAAAATACAGAAAGTAAATCTTTGCCTATAGATTACAGGAAAACCTATAAGAAGTCTATGGTATTTAAGGTAACCTAGTAAATTTCAGATAATCATGTACGGAGCGGAACCCTTTCCGAGCGAGTTTAACTCGCACTTGTCCGGTTTTTCTACAACCTATGGACGCTTGTATTTAGGACGTTCCACAGGTTAATAAGAGTTACCTTATCGTAGCAAAAAAAATTGCGATAACGTTTAAGCGACGACGAATACAGGCATAGTTCCCTTTAGTTTACGCATTGCAACAGCCATGGTCGCATAGTTTTATTGAAGAGTTGTCGTACCGTCTAACTTATGTCCCGTTTTGTTTAATTAATAAGGTATTTATGAATGAAATATCAACCCACAAGAAGCCACATAAAGCTTCGCTATTAAAGTAATGACATTAGCTACAATTATACTCTTCAAAGTGACATTCCCTGACGTTTTATTATAGCACTTAATACTTTGGTTTAAAGTCTAAATAATTTTCAATCAGCTTAGAAAGGTGCAAAACATGAAGCTCGTGAGTTCAGAATGTCTCAGTTCTTGTTAGTGTCGTTAGTATCGATGTCTACCACATTTTGTTAAGGAGAAGTCATAATTGACTTCATTTTCCCTTTTTTTCAAAGCTATGTGCAAGACTGCAAGCTTTCCAATTTATCAACAGACCTACAAACCGTTAGGCTGCGTTTCCACATGAACTGAGCGAAGAAAATCTTCACCAATCAGTGTATAATGCGACGTTCACTTTTCGGAACTAACCATTCCTATTGGTAAGTAGTTTTTCCTTGCACACGACTTAGTTGCCCCTTACAAGTCTGATGGAAACATGGCCTTCGAATGTTATATCAAAATGTAATGTAGACACCATCAGTCCCTTTTACCAATAATCGGGATACCATTACCTGGTTATGCGATTCAAAGTTAGGTCTTAAACTGAACTGAACCGCTATTTCCTACTACGGCATGAACGTTTTGTATGGCAGCGTTTCTGTTCTGCAAATGGATAGTTTGAGCATGGTAACCCCTTGGCTTTTATTTCAATGTATAAACATAGAGCAAACCCAAACTACGTATAATTTCCCACATCAAAAAATAAAATAAAAAAATACCTACTATGTTCGGTCAAAGACAGATGGTGACCGTTTCCGTGACCAGAAAGAAGGTTTTTAAAGCATTAGATTGGAAGCTGGTGTGTTTTGCCATGATATCGCATTTTATCAAGTCAGTTTATTTGACGATAACGAATAAAAAATCTTTAACTAGGTCTGGAAAAACAGGATTGCAGTGAGATACTACATAATCTTAAAAAATCTTCCCGTTAATAATTATGGAAACTATAAAATATCTAATTAGAAATAGCCGAAGATAAATTTTATGGCTCGGCACTGACATGGATGGTCACTGTTTGCGCCAGAGATGGGTTCTTCAAGTGAAACTGGTTTACAGGCTGTATTGTGCCATATAACTTCAATAAGGACACACAACAATTTCTCTGGTTTGAAAGAAGTTTATTACTAAGCAATCGTAGTTTAATTTTTGGCAATTTTACAGATATGTTACTTAGAGGTTATGTCGCGCCAGCTTGGTGGTCGATTATACATGATCAAAGGAAGGCTGTATGTAGAGTTAATGGCTAATGAAAGTAGAGTCAGTAGAACGCGCGGCATTTTTAAAAATCATAAGTCGGAAACAACTTCTGCATACAAAACTTGTGTGTGTCTTGTGTAGGCCTATTCCCTCATCTCCATCCCATCCCCATTCCCCATCCTCCCTAGACTGGCAACGCATTGGCAGCAGCTCTGGTGTTGCAGATGTCCATGGGCGGCGGTGACCACTTTCCATCAGGTGGGCCGTTTGCCGGTTTGTCAGTCAATTGATACAAAAAAAAACTTGTGGTATCACGAATTATGATTTTGATTCGAAATAATTATACGTACGTACGTGTAAGTATAAAGTGTTGCCAAAATAAGTTTTTTAGGCTTCCTTACCTCAAAAGGAAAACCCGGAACCTTAAAGGATCACTCATGTGTCTGTCTGTCTGTCTGTCCATCTGTCACAGACAATTTGCTTCGAAACGAATGGACTGATTGAGTTCAAATTTGGTACACATATGCAAGTCGGTGACCGCAACACGGAAAGTAACGTAAATAAATGAATTTGAAACACTTTTGGGGGATAAATCAGAAAAATAAAAAAAAGCTTTGCGAACTATGGCGTGTGACATATCAAATAAAAGGGCTTATTGTGAGAATCTTAATAATGTTTTTTTATAATTTTTAGTTAAATAGTTTCAGAGATAGCTCGTGTGCGGCCGGATATCCGGTATCCGGCCAAACTACTACCCGTTGTATCTCTAGTCTTGATAAAGAAATCGCTGTTTTCAAGCAAAATTGATAATATATAAAGTCCCCATTTTTACAAACACATTATATGGTATATATAGGTCAAAGGCAACATGTTAAATGCAACGAAAAATAAAACTAGAACAGAATAACATTATCACTATTCAATAAAACAGTAGAGAGCGAAATGCAACTTTGCTCCCGCTCCGCAAGGTAGAAATTATTTTCGACTAGGAGGAGCGAAAATTAAATTAATCAATACCAAGCGTAGGCATTTCCTGAAATATTATAAAACCAGGGCATATTGAATACGTTTAAAAGCATACTCAACTGCGCACATGCCGAGCGCCAGGGACACAGGCCGTGTCCGAATGGCCACTACGCATATTGCTACTTGATTGGTTGCCTTCAATCAAATAATTGGCGCAAATCGGAGCCGCCACGCTCAGGCGCAGCCTCCGTTTCATTACCTATTGGTGATTTATAATTTGATAACGCTAAACGTATATAATCGGTTTAGTGATAGGTAGGAAAATTATAAAACGACCGATTTTGGTTTCCATCTTGGATCGCTGTGCAACTTAGAAAATTACAGCTCAAATTTCAGACTACTATACTCCGTTCGGATAGGTAATTATCTACACCCATATCATAAAACCTCCATTGGTTAATCAAAAACCGTAGGAAATGACCACCATTTTGACAACCAATTAGGAAAAACCAGTGCTGCGATAAAGAAATAACATGACTTCTTTATCGTTTTTAGTAAAGAAATGAGATTAAATTTGGAACAGCTGCCAAAACTCGAGTGGGTCTCTATTCTAGTATCCATAGATATTAAAACAGTTATTGATACGAAACGTCAATTCAGTATGTTTTTTTAATATAAACTGCACAATATTTGATCTCGAGTGACGTGAGAATAGAGACTTCATCCGTTTGTCTATGATTTAAAAACAAAATGGTCTTGACGGAGGATCGAATCGGCGCCATGTTGGTGTTTTGCTGAACGAAAGTAGAATTGTTGTGGAATTGAATAGAAAAAGTTGTTTGTAATTTACATTTTAGTTGAAAATATGAATAGTAAGTAGTCTTCTCGGAGTGTGTGTGATGTGAAAATGCGCCGGATATCGGAAATATGCAGCCACGATTGCAACAAATAACTTGTTGCCAGAAAATATTGTTTCTGAACCCATCATGGAGGATTTATAATATGTGTGTAGATAAAGTTATGTATGCAACTCTGCATAATTTGGCCTTAAAACACACGTGCGATCTTATTATGAAACTCGCCTATCGGCTCGTTTCATGAAAACCGCACTAGTGTTTTAAGGCCTATCATTATGCAACCGTTGCATAAACTACTATTAACTAAATGTAAACAAACTAAGTGCCTCGGCTAACCAGCGAATCAAAACATACCGTACATAAAAAGGATTCACTGGATTGGCTGGTTAGCCGAGTCACGTGGCTTAGTTTGTTCACATTTAGTTAAATACCTATCCGAACAGAGTATAGCTTCTGTGGTTTGCTGAATGTAATTGATAACACACTTAAGAAGAAAGGAGTGAACATGTCAATAACGCATAGTTCATACGGCTGAAGTTGGCTGTATTTGCCGGACATTTTTGTTGCATCACTTCCTTTTGTTTTGACATACTTAAATATGTTAATGATGAATATGTAAAAATACCAAGAGGCAAAAAGTTCCTATAATTAGTGTTTGAGAAAAATTAACTTTATTTAAAATGTCATGTAGTGTAGATATTATATTTCATAGAAAAAAATATTAAGAAAAAACAGTAAGAATAAAAGACAAGTTATAAAATATAAAAATTCCACAAAACCAAGTTTTTTTTTATAAATAATGAATTCTGATCTATAGCGAAAAACGGTGTGACTTGATAGAAAACTCAAAAGAGGCTTACAATATCTCTCTAGTCATTTTTATTAACGGGAGATGGAAATAATGCTTAAGAATAATTAAAATACTTAATGCATTTTTTTTTACACTTTTTAAATCAGTTTCTTTGCAGAAGCAGCAGATTTCTGTTTCGTTTGAAACAGGCCACTCAAATATTTTCCCCGTAATATTTGTCTACTAAAGTTTTCTTTCTCAATAACTAATCATTTTTTTTTTGTCCTCGAGTATTTTTTTAAATATATTAATCGGAGCACGTAACATTTTTTTTAAATTAATATTGGGGTTGGTATCATAACGACTATATTGTCAAAACGACCAAATCATCATAAGGTCCAGATCTCAGAAGGACCTTCTCTGTAGAAAGCTTATATCTCCGAATGACTTGGTAGCAAAACGACTGGTTCTCGAAAAGACCACATTTTTAATTCAGAATCAGAATCAGAATATTTATTTGCTCAGAAAAACATGGTTACAAAGATCATAAAATCAGGCAAGTAAGTTCAGCATGTTCTGACATAGAATGACATGCAAAAAAAAATGGTTAGCATTTACACAGTAATTCAAAATTTAAAATGTCCACAGTTAGTTTATACAGAATAATTCAAAATTTAAAATTTAAAATGTCCACAGTTAGTTTATACACAATAATTCAAAATTTAAAATTTAAAATGTCCACAGTTAGTTTATACACAATAATTCAAAATTTAAAATTTAAAATGTCCACAGTTAGTTTATACACAATAATTCAAAATTTAAAATTTAAAATGTCCACAGTTAGTTTATACACAATAATTCCAAAATTAAAATTTAAAATGTCCACAGTTAGTTTATACACAATAATTCCAAAATTAAAATTTAAAATGTCCACAGTTAGTTTATACACAATAATTCAAAAGGAGGTCTAGATATGGTTTATTAACGATTTGATCTTTTCGAGAATCAGTCGTTTTGCTACCAAGTCATTCGGAGATATAGGCTTTCTACGGAGATGGTCCTTCCCAGATCTGGACCTTATGATGATTTGGTCGTTTTGCAAAGTAGTCGTTATGATACCAACCCATGTTATTGACATTTTAGTACTTCGTGGCCAGGGTGGGCCTATACATACTATTGACTTTGTGAACTCGGCCAAAAGTCAGTGTCTAAGATTTTTTTGTTAGAGACTGAACCAAGTATTTTTTAATTTGTGTGCTTTGACCACGGTCGCGGATCGAAGCGATTTAATTTGATTGCCTATTGATGATTTATTATTTGATAGCGATTGATGCGTAACACAATTTGATTTCTACTCCGCTTCACGGTTCCACGGGAACTTAAAATGAGTAGCCGATAAGAAAATTATTTATCGCATTGTGGGACTGTTATAAATTTTGTATTTAAACAAATTTTTAGATTTATATGTTTTTTTTTTCATTGCTTACATGTCGAAGAAACTTATCTCTAGGTACATGCGCCCTGATATGAATTCCTTACACGTGTTGTTTTCGTTAAAATAAAAAAACGGCGAAGTGCTTGTCGGATCTGCAGCTCAATTACGTAACACAATTGATATCGGTTTGGCTCGAAACGCCGAAATGAATAAGGGTAGGGTAAGGGTTTACTTTTCGCGAAAGCGATACCAATTTTTGTTACGTAATTGAGCAGCCGCATAATGTACGGTTCCGTACTCCGTGGTTATGTTTACGTCTGGCCCCCAACCACACAAGGCTAGTTTTTTTGATTAATTTATATGCCAAAATATTTGCTGTGGACGTGGGACAGTTTGGTATAGATATTTAAATAAATAAATAAATAAATTTTACCGAATAGTAGATACCCGACCCCGCCACAGCTTCGCCCGCGGTATTTTCCACACAAACTTTATCAGCAAAAAATCTCTCCTTAGTGCACCTCTAGGGTACTCGAGGTATATTTCCTCCAAATTTCAAAGCTCTAGGACCACCCGTTTAGGCTGTGCGTTGTCTATAAGTGAGTCACGGTACCTACCTACTGTTTTATATGTATTTATTAACAAGTATAATCGCCTATAACTCATGAACCAATGAAGCCTTCTTAGTCGTGATAGTTAAACACTTTAAACTTCGTTATATATTTAAGACATTTTTCAGTTTTTTTTTTGAATTAATTGTTTTGGTACAGCCAAAACGGCGAATTTAAAAAAAATCTGAACACGTAACACCAATAAAAAATACACCTTTTAGAACTAACTATTTCCTAATATTTCCCAAATCAAAATAACTTATTCGTCAATAAGTTATTTAAAAAAAATCTTAACTAATTTTAATAGATTTGATTTTCAAACATATAACAATATAATTGCTTTGAGTTTAAAAAAATTCAAGATGATACAGAAAATACATTTTTAAGGGATTTGTTTTTCTACAAAAGCAACTATACTTACGGATTTTTTATTTCATTGGGAATGGCGGCAAAATGAAAGACTACCGAATGATGACTTATTCCAGTAATTAGGAGTTAACAAACAAAAACTTAATTAAAATTAGTACCGACGCGTTTCAAAATAGATCATTTATTACCATTCAACACGACTATCATTAACAACGCGTTGAAAAGGTTTTCGTATTATTAAATGACGTTGAATCATTTATTTTGACAAGAAAAATGACGTGGTCGAGCATGGTTGACAGAAAAACTTGGGTGTTAATTATAAGGTGCCACTTGGCACTATATTAATGGTTCCTATTTGTTACCTATTAATTTTACTTGCATAATGTATACTAGTGAAAAACTTGTAAGCCCTCATAATTGATTAGATTATGCCTTCATTAGGAAGAAATAATCTATACATATAATAAAACTAGCTGTGCCCGCGACTTTGTCCGCGTGGAATAGTGTCTTTGGATAGCGCTTTTAATTATTACATCAGAATAGCTCAAATAAAACTCCGCCGAAAATGTTCTGTAATTAACCTTACTTTTAAGTACTTTGTCACTAACATTTCTATGGAAATGGCGCCTCATTCGGGAATGCTAAGTGATTCTGTAGCGACTCATAAGCCAGATTTCTCATCCCACTCTTCCGCACGACGCGTAATGCGTAAGAGCGAGATGAGAAATCTGGCTTACGAGTCGCTACAGAATCACTTAGCGTTCCCGAACGAGGAACCAGCGCCTCTATTCGGGAACGCTAAGTGATTCTGTAGCGACTCGTGAGCGAGATTTTGACCATTAATTAGATAACCAACACATTCTAACAATGGATTTCCCACGAAACTATAAATTGCACAAATAGTAGGATGATACAAATGTTATTTTCGCAACTTTGGGAATTTCCGCAAGCAAGGTAATTTTGTGGTAAGTATTAGTTATTAGGCTAATTAATTGGGTATTTCTACCAATAGTTCAATTGGTACCTAATTATTATAAAAGTTAGTTGACGTCGTTAAAACTGTGTGTGTTTTGTTGAGTCATATACGTACCTTTTAAGTCGAAAATATAACCTCCAAAGTTAAAAAAATATATGAAACTAAGGCTAGGTACTGACCTAAATATAAATAACTGCAATATCTCTGGTTGCTCAGTGATGTTGTAGGTCAGTACCAAGCCTAAAATGCCTTACCTATTAATAAACAGTACCATTACCATGAGTTTATGCAAACCATTCTTATCTCTTGGTGTCCCTTTTACTTGTATCGGCAACAAGCAGTATTTCCGATAGATTTCGATAACGAGAACTGTTTGCATATACTCATGGTAATGATACTGATAATAAAAAAAACCTGAGAACAGACGTTGCACCCCAAATGTTAATATCAAATCGATCAAACGGGTTATGAGCAAGTTGCCTACAAAGCAAGATGCCTTACAAAGTAAGATGCCTAAGTGATTAAATGCCGTCTAGGCAAATGGCCTACTTGGTAAAACGGCTACCAAGCAAAATGTCTAAGTAGTTGAATGTCTTGAAGACAAATTGCTTGGTAATTAATAGCCTGCAAAGCGAGACACCTAAAATGGTTTTTATTGTAGGTAAACGTAACAAATGAAATAAAGATAGAATCAAATATACGGGGTCAAGGTCCTGCTTTTTGGCTATCTTGCTTCTGAGACATCTTGCTTTAGAGACATCCAGCTTGTTAGGCATCTTGCTTTCTAGCCATCATGCTTCTGAGGCATCTTGCTTCTGAGACATCTTGCTTTTTGGCCATCTTGCTTTTGAGCCATCTTGCCTGTAGGGCATCTTGCTTTGTAGGCAACTCGCTCGTAATTGAATCAAACAAACAAAAGATAATAAGAATATAAATCAAGCACGTGAACACAAATTTGTAAGTTAAATACGTATAGTCTGTATTGTCTCTGGTATTAAAAGTAGTACACAGTTCCTTTTTCTTTTTTACACAGGCCTCGGAACAACCAGCATGTAAACAAATTTCAATTAATAAGCCGTTCAGGTCTTTTTAATTGAGGCTAATTTAAATACAAAGAGCAGACCTCTGACTTGTTTTTTGTCGTCAAGTTTACGGCGTCATTTTGTATGATAAATAATCAATTATTAGTCGATTTTCATCGGGGTCTAGGGTGAATTTAGGTTATGGTCAGGAAGCCCCCTCGTGATTTGATATTCGGGTAAGCGTGTGTCGGGCACTTATGAGTCATATTCAGTCAGGTTTTCACCCGTTTGTTATATCTTAATTTGTATTTTTTCATTCATGTTGTCACCTAGGGGCTAATGAAAGTCAGCGCCGAGACAGTATAAAGGCAGATTTAGACAGGGTCAGTGACTGACTTCAAATTCGAGACAAGTCAGCGCTGACCCGAGAAAAACCAAATGTAAATTGATTTGAAGTCAGTACAGTGGTGGGAGGTCAGCGCTGACTTGTATATTCGTATACGAATATTTTGAGGTCAGTCGGTTCGGCGCCGATACTGACTTGTGCACGAGCCTGTCTAAACCTGGCTTAGTGCTGAGTGGCACCCTTTTTGACACAGTTTTTATTTTATTTTGTTGTTATTTGTCTGTGTTCAATATGTCTTAAATCAATGACTATTTTTATCATTATAATCAGCCAGAATTAATAAAATAAAACTCGTACTTATATCTGTATTTACCTACCTACCTCTAATTGTTCACTATTCTTGTGTAACTAGCAATATAAAGCATTTATGATTTAATTTATTTTATCGACTTCGCTAAAAATAAATGATGACAATTGGTTTTTAGAAAAAGAGATACATTAAGAAAATAACGGGTAATTACTCATCATAGGGCCACAATTAACACAGAACCTTGTAAAATGGAGATTTGCCATTCCTTTCATTATGTTAAAGACGACATTGTTAAGTAAGACGTGGACGCGGTAGGCGTGTGATCGTTCGATGTGGAAGTCTTATGGGAGATCTATGTCCAGCAGTGGACGTCGTAGATGATGATGTTAACGTGTGCAAATATCTAAAAATTACATAGTTTGTAGACCTATTATTATAGTTGGCATTTCGCTCCCTTCACATGTTGCCTTCTTAGAATTGATCTTAGAATTAGAATTTTTGTTTATTTGTCAAACACAGGTGTATAAAACAGGGCGTTAGCGTTCCCGAATAGATGCGCAGGTCTTATGTATAACATTAGAATGCATCTCTCTGTCTTGCCAACTCGGAAAATAATAATAATTCGTTTCTAAAATTTACTCACAGAAGAAAACTAAACAATCTACTATACAAATAAAATTGAAGTGTCTGTCCGTAATTTTAAAATATAGCCAGCTGACTTTTTATTTCTTCAGGATGTTGCCATAGTATAAAGATGGGAAGTAAGTTATCTTCATAAACGCACCGCGCGCGGCTTGTATGTGTGCGCCAAAGTATCTATGCGTCGTCGCACGCAAACTTAAACAAAAATAAACCCGTTTATCAGTGCGCCAGTCGGGGCTAACACCGCACGAGGTTCGCGCGTCACGGCTTTTCGGCAACGCTAAATGAATGAAAAATGTGTGAGAATCGCAGGAGAACGTATTGCTTTGTGTTTGGGTGTCTTAATAATTCATCGATTCCAGAATTGTCTCAGTTCAGATTACCTTTTGAACAGGACAGGTAAGCAAGTCACTTATTCTAGCATATAATTTTTACTTGATGATGAGATACCTACTTACTTATTTTTTGTTGTACTGATTTTCTATCAGACAGAGGGGTAGGAGGTAGGTACTTTCCCACTAGAATGTATTTGGTACAAGAGATACATGACTTCTTAATTTGGTCGGATTATTGATGGCCGCTAACTTTGGCCGCTAACTTCACACCGAATGATCTGTCAACCCTGAGACAGTAGGCAATTATATCGCGGATTGGGCCGGAGATTGGCCTACTTCCCATCTTTATACTATGAGATTGGGTTAGCTTATGGGTCGGGTTACTTATAATCTGATAGATTCTCAATCGGGAGGGAATTATTTAAAAAAAAACTACGTGCTTCAGGGGTTACCGCTGTTCTACCCACCCTCGAATTGGTAGCTGACGTTCACGAGGCTTCATGATACAACTCTTTGAAGCATTTTACGAGTTATCGTCCGAGAGGGAATGATTCACGAAAGTACCTGGCTCGTGGACTAATCCATCTGATCACACGACGCGACGACGCCAGCCTGCACTAGCTTGCTGATTAAGAGGTGTGTGAACCTACGGCTTTTCATACAAAAGGTGATAACGATTTCTACCCCTTAAATGTTAACTGATGTTGACCAATTTTTCATAGGTTGTCAGTCAGAACAAAATCTAGGTCTTTACGTTTTGGTTTTTTCACTGTAATCAATAAATTCAGTTTTATTGTTGTTTCAGTATTCTCCTACAAAAATAATTTCGGCTATTATTTGACTTTGTTGATCTTTAATCAAAATTCAACAAACGTATAGACCTACATTTTGTTCTGATTGATAACCTACCAAAAATTGGTTAAAATCGGTTAAAATTTAAGGGGTGGAAATCGTTATCACCTTTTGTATGAAAATGGTGACTTTTGACGTTGGTTCACAGTCATCTTAAGTGGTAGGCATTTAATTCCAACTTGAGCCACAGTGTCATTACTACGTAGTTATTGTATATACTTATGCGATGGAGAACTATATATATATATATATATATTAGTTTTTAAATCAGCTATAAGACGTTTATGTTTACTTTTACGATCAAGCAGCACAGCACAGTCACAATATTACTTAGTTAAGTTACTATATGTATATTTGGTCAATGCATATGCTCTATAAATATTAAATTACTTGCTGTTTATGCGTGCGAATAAAATATTTTTAATGCATGTGCTCGTAAAATTCTACTGAGTGTACTGTGCGGGAAGCGGGTTTTAACCACACTAGTGCTTTTTACTCTACGTTTTTTTTTTGGCTTTAACATAACAAAATGCTGTCTTTTATAGCTCTGTAAAATATCAGTTACAGTTTTTAGGGTTCCGTATCCAAAAGGTAAAACTAAAATAGGGTCCCATTACTAAGACTCAGCTGTCCGTCCGTCCGTTTGTCTGTCTGTCTGTCTGTCTGTCCGTCCGTCACCAGGCTGTATCTCATGAACCGTGATAGTTATAGACAGTTGAAATTTACACTGATGAATGATGATGTATTTCTGTGGCCGCTATAACAACAAATACTAAAAAACAGAATAAAATAAATATTTAAGGGTGCTCCCATACAACAACCGTGATGTTTTTGCTCGTTTTTGCTCGATATTGATAACGGCAACAGGTAGACGCTTGAAATATTCACAGAATATTTTGTTTTATATTCACTGTAAAAATAAGTAATTAAATGAAAATAAAACAAACATTTAAGGGGGGCTCCCATACAACAAACGTGTTTTTTTTTTTGCTTGATTATAGACAATGGTTCGGAACCCTTCGTGCGCGAGTCCGAGTCGCACTTGGCCGGATTTTATTCCTTTAAATTAAACAAATTATTTAAAAATTAGATTAAGATCTTCGTCAGTTCATAAAATTAAAATAGTTTAAATTATTTCATTGTTTGTTTGTATATCTACAGCTTGTCCTAGGCGTGATTCACCTTATGAATATATTTTCTTTATTTTTTGTCGCATAATGCTTAGTTAAATACGTATTGTATTCATGTGCGCAAAACAAAATCCTAATTAGTATTGAATTATCTGCAATGCATAAACCTCCTAGAGTGCACCCTAGCTTCAAAGGCATTCTTTTTAGGGTTCCGTAGACAAACTGTTGGAATAATAATCACAAAGATGTTACTGCTTGAAGAAGATTATTTAATGAAGTCGAACATTCACATATTCCACATCACATTTATTTTTATTTATTTTTGATTCAAATTATTTTTTTAATTTTTTGTAAATTCTAAAAAACTTGAAAAATATCTTGAAACAAAGCTTATGAATGAAGTTAAAACGAAAACAGTCTCGACTAAGAAGGCTTCATTGGTCGATGAGTTTTAGGAGACTGATTTGGTAATATCCGGTTATGAGCGAGTTGCCTACAAAGCAAGATGCCTAACGAAGCAAGATGCCTAAGTATAATGCCTACAAAGCAAAGCTGTCTAAGTGGTTGAATGCCGTCTAGGCAAATGGTTTACTTGCTAAAACGACTACCAAGCAAAATGTCTAAGTAGTTGAATGTCTTGAAGACAAATTGCTTGGTCCTTTTTAATTTTAAAATAAATGGTTTTGAAGTTATTTAGGAAAATAGGCGAAAATTCACCATTCCCCTCCCTTATCTCCGAAACTACTTGGCTTAAAAATTTGAAATAAATACAGAATAAGAACATAATTTTTACCTATAGATTACAGGAAAACCTATAAGAAGTCTATGGTATGCAAAGTAACAGGAAATTTCATATAATTACGAAACCCTCTCCACGCGAGTTTAACTCGAACTTGTCCAGTTTTTTAGACATCCTGCTTTTTGGCTATCTTGCTTCTGAGACATCTTGCTTTTTAGACATCTAGCTTGTTAGGCATTTTGCTTTTTAGCCATCTTGCTTCTGAGGCATCTTGCTTCTGAGACATCTTGCTTTTTGGCCATCTTGTTTTTGAGGCATCTTGCTGTGTTAGACATCTTGTTTTGTAGGCAACTCGCTCATAACCGGTAATATCTACTAGGTATTCTGTAAATGAATTTTCTTTCTTTCTTCCTTTCTTGTGAAAAACACCTATACAAAACCGCGTCCCACATCAACAGCACAAGTTAATTGTTATTTTCAATTTCAATTTTTAAGTAATTTTTTTGTCTACCAGCGCTTCGAAAGATGACATCTGCTGAGAAGAAGCTCGCAAGAAACACACAGCAGTGTCTTTTTTAAACCAAATGTTACACAGAAATAATGAAAACTAAGACATAGACTGCAACAGACAAACCGAATGGACAAAACATTTCTTAATTATAAGAATAATATAAAAAGGGAGATGTATAGAGTCTCCAGCGCCTCTATTCGGGAACGTCCAGGCGATATTGTAGCGAATCTCCAGCGAGATTCTCATCCCACTCTTCCGCACGATGCGTAATGCGTAAGAGTGGGATGCGAATCTCGCTTGCGAGTCGTAACAATATCGCTTGGACGTTCCCGAAAAAAGAGGCCCAGGTCTTAATCTTAATAAAAAGGTCACAGAGATGTAGAAAGTCCCTGGACAACTTAATCTAAGTGTGTCGTAGAGATGTATAAATTCTCTAAGGGTCAGAATAATAAAAATAAGTAAAACAAAGAAACATACAAATTCATTAATCCAGGTTAAAAGAGATGTATAGGCAGTCTCCATGGTCAAGTATAAAGATAGAGAAGTAAGTTGTCCAAATATAAAAAAAACTTGAAATAGATTAGGTACATACATAGCATCACGCCCGAAATCCCTAATGGGGTGGGCAGAGCCACAAGACTACTTGTAGCCACGTTCGATTAATCAGTCCTAAGATGGTATGATGAACCGTATTGTGACAGGTGATCAGCCCATCGCCCATACAGATGGTCCACCATGTTGGAGAGGACCCGTCCCTTAGTCGACTTTTACGACATGCCAGGATGCATCTGCACGCATTCTATGCTATTTCTTCACTCCCAGTGCAGCAGAGGAGTTAATAGATTGCGGCTTACGTACATAGATAGGTACTTTGTTCATAAAATTAGCATTACGGGCTTGGGGATCATACGCAGACAACACCACGGGGTACGGGACCCTACATTGTGCACAGTTCGACATCACATGGCCGGTTTTTTTTAAATCACTACTGTCATTAACGTTAAATTGATTTACAACTACAACCAGTTGGAAGCAATTAAAGGGTTATTCATTATTCAGTTTGTTTGTACAGTTGGTAAATTAATTGCTGTTTTATTAATTACAGCCGTAATCGTATACGTGAGTGGATTCATTAGCTTACAAGTTTTGACATCTAATTTAGGGATCCTTGACATTAAGTTAAGAATCCATATTAATATTATAAATGCGAAAGTAACTCTGTCTATTACGTTTTCACGATTTGACCGGCTTAAAACCAATTCCGATGAAATTTGGCAAGGATCGACTTTGGAGTCTGGGGAAGGAATAGAGTATTTTTAATCTCGGCGAAATGTACAATAATGTGTTTTCCCAAAGCACGAAACGGATGGAAACGGCCGCAATCGCGGGCAAAAGCTAGCTAGTTATAATCTATATACGCGAAATACCATTGACTCACGTATCAACGGAATATCCGAAACTGAGAAACGTGAAATTTTGCCTTATTAGGTCTGGCGCGTACTAAGAAAGGGTTTTTAGAAATTCAAAGAAAGAGGGTTCAAAGTCTGTATGGAAACTACCGCGGGCGCAGCTGCAGCGGGGCCGCTAGTTACTTACTAATTATATAAATCGCTCGTTTACAATTAAAAAGAAATAATGTGAAATACAAATCCATTCCAAATTAAATTCTAACGCGGTTGAGTAAAATTTAAAACAAAAGTGAATTTTATTTGGACTTATTTCCTTTTATTTTTAAACGTGCGAAATCACTGATTCGAACCTATAATACCAGGTACTTATAATACCTACATCCAAAAGGATTTTAATCCTTTTGGATGTAGGTATTATAGGTATATATATGTTTATATATACATATATATATATAACGAAAAACAAAATTGTTACTTCGCTACCATGGCAGATACGCCGCAGACTTTGTGTGATTCTTTTGAGACCCTTTAGAAAGGGGCTTGTAATCGGGCTAGTTTTGTGGCAATTTATTGCTGCAATATGGGTTATTCCCAAAAAGATTACATATTACATCACTACTGGAAACAAACTGTTCAAGAGTAAACTTTTGGGGATAACCCAAATTGCAGCTATAAATTGCCAAAAAACTAGCCAGTTCACAAACTCCTTAAGTGATACTGCAACGCCCCGCCAGCGAGACTCGCATCTCGCTCTAGTAGGACTATACAGGCTGTCTCATTTAATTCGGTCAGTATGGGAAAGTCTGAAACTATAAGACATACGAAGATCTTTTCTTAGGAACCATGTCATCGATTTTAATAAGAAAAACCGCATTCATTCACTTAAAAAAAACGTGTTGAATATTGTATTGAAATAAAAACGGTGGTCACTTCGAACACCTACTAAAATAAATCAAAGTACGTGAAACCAATGCATTTTATTCACTTTAGACATCATGTTTCAGAAAGCCATTTACCGCTTAAGACCTACACAATCGATATCCAAATAGAATTAGTGTAAGTTTATTCTTTTCAAACCAACCGGGTTCGATTCCCGAGCTGAGTACACGCCCCTTTCAAATCTATGAATGCAGTTTTTCTTCCCATTAAAATCGATGACATGGTTCCTAAGAACAGATCTCCGTATGTCTTATAGTTTCAGACCTTCCCATACCGACCGATTTAAATGAGACAATCTGTATAGTTGGGGAATGAGTCGAAGGCTCACGCTGTGTATCCCGGCATCATCTGCATGATGCCGGGATGACTACTCGTACTTTATCCCGGGAAACTAATATATAGTTACTACAGGGCGTCTAGACCCGCATCTCGCTTTTATGCATTACGCGTCGTGCGGCAGAGTGCGATGAGAAATCTCGCTCGCGAGTCGCTACAACATCACTTAGCGTTCCCGAATAGAGGCGCAGTTCGCGTGATTGAAGCGAAAAATCAATTGTACGCAGACGAATTAAGTCGCGGGAAACAGTTTCCAAATATTTTCAATTAAAATCTAAATAATCAGTTAATAACTGTTACTAAGTTGTGGTAACTGTTTTGTCATATTACATTTTTTCCTTTTTTTGTGCTTAGGAGGTACATAGGTATTATAACAATAAAATACATACATACATACATATAATCACGCCTCTTTCCCGTAGGGGTAGGCAGAGACCACTTCTTTCCACTTGCTACGATCCTTACATACTTGTTTCGCTTCGTCCACTTTCATTATTCCCTTCATACATGCTCTTCGGTTTAGGGTACTCTTGACCTGGCCTTTTTTCAAGACGTCCCCGATTTGGTCTCGAAACGTCCGCCTAGGTCTACCCCTTCCAACCCTTTTATTCACACTCGCCTTATACACTTTTTTCGTCAATCGTTCTTCATTCATTCTCTCGACATGGCCAAACCATCTCAGCATACCTTTCTCAATTTTTGTCACTACATCTTCTATCATAATCAATTAAATCATAGGTGTATTTCGGCGTCTAAATAAATAGGTTGGACTCAAGCGAAATCCGTATATTTTATGAATAATTATAACAAAATATGAAAATAGATTAATCCATGCGTATATTAAAAAAAAAACCGTTAAATGTAGGAATCAATTATGATTTATTTAGGTTTTAGAATGTCTTCATTTTAAAATGCTTCTTTGTACACTGAGAAAAAAATACTGTACCTACCGACATACGTAATTCTGGATGCCACGTACGTAATTCTGGAGAAAAACGTACCTAACGTAAGTAGAGACTCGGCTACATAGATAATGTTGCGGGCTACATAGATAATGTTGCGGACTACAAACGCCTGTATATGTTTTTACATTACCACGTAACAATCAACATTATTTCGGATGCATCGACATTATTTGGACTTGGCTGCGAATACATTACGGTAATGCAGGTAAAGCATCAAAAAAAATCTCAGTGTATGATATAATATTTACGGCGCTATCAGGACAACGTCTGTCGGGTCCGCTAGTCTTTACATATATAATTTTCTGTCATAGTTAAATAGATAATTAAACAACGATTGTCTACGGCGCTCTAATAGTTACTACACTTATCACTTTACAATTCCCTGGACAGTGAGATTCCTATTGCAAATAAGCAATTCAAACCCTTATAATATAGGTGATTAATTTTCATGTTGTTATTGTTTCATTAGAAATAAAATTATATCTGTCATTCATGTAACCCTGCGTTATCAGATGATGCTTACAAATTGTTCATTGGTCTATTGTTTGCTGCTTGCTTTATTGAATGTGATAAGAAAATAATCTTATTCACTCCACTCATTGAAGTAAAGGGTGCGTAAGTGAGAGCAAAGTTGAATTTAGCTGCCTGTTCTTTTTAGGGTTCCGTACCTCAAAAGGAAAAAACGAAACCCTTATAGGATCACTCGTGTGTCTGTCTGTCTGTCTGTCTGTCTGTCTGTCTGTCTGTCTGTCTGTCTGTCTGTCTGTCCGTCTGTTACAACCAATTTGCTCCGAAACTACTAGACCGATTGAGTTGAAATTTGGTATTCATATGTTAGTTGGTGACCGCAACACGGACGCGTGACATAAATATATGAATTTATGAATTTTAAACATAAGGGCCACTTTTTGGGGGTAAATTAGAAAACTAAAAAAAAAGGTTTGCCACCTATATCGTGTGACATATCAAATGAAAGGGATTATTGTGAGGATCTTAAATATATTTTGTTTTGAATTTTAAGTAAAATAGTTTAGAAGTTATTCAGGAAAATAGACGAAAAATGACCATTCCCCCCCCTTATTTCCGAAACTACTGGGGCTAAAATTTGGAAAAAAATACAGAAAATAGATCTTTACCTATAGATTACAGGAAAACGTATAAGAAGTCCATGGTATTTAAAGTAACCTAGTAAATTTCAGATAATCATGTACGGAACGGAACCCTCTCCACGCGAGTTTAACTCGCACTTGTCCGGTTTTTAAATTTACAATAGCTTAATCAAATCTCTTTGCAAAGTAATTAAGCGACTAAATTAAATTACATTCAATCACTATAATACGTATTCATGTATCATTGTGCATGTTTCAGTTTTACAATACAATATAACGTTGCGTTTTATTTTCAAACATTTAAATCAACACATTACCTATAAAAAATAATTGCTTAATTGAAATTGTCGATTTGAAACGCGTTTTACCTTTGAACAAAAGCTGGAAACATTCTACTTTACCGAATTTCCTTCGATGTATTTTATTAGGTAACATCAAAAACCACTTTTCTTAAAATTCGCTGGTAGTTTCCATAAACAAGCGACGAATACGTGTTCACATAAGGATATGTAA
This sequence comes from Tortricodes alternella, assembly GCA_947859335.1. NCBI lineage: Eukaryota > Metazoa > Arthropoda > Insecta > Lepidoptera > Tortricidae > Tortricodes > Tortricodes alternella. Next base: position 5,783,327 of record OX401988.1, on the reverse strand, counting down.
GTCAAGGTATCTGATTTGCAAAAAATTTGGGACAGTAGCTTACCATTGGGAGAACCAGTCCGAAACATATGGTTTGGGGCCATCCAGGGGAAAGCGCCAAAGGGCCACGTTGGTGGCGGGCCTTGGTACAGCCGCGGCAGCATCGGCTGCGGCACCACCACCCCCGTCCGCTCCATCTCCTCATGGTTCTCCTCCCGCTCATCTCTATCATCTCCTGCGTTGGAGTCCACATCTTCAATATCCACGTCACTGTCATCTGACTCGAGCGGCGGACTCCCATCAGTGCTATGTTCCTGGTCTTTGGTGGGAGTCTTGCTGTTCAGTAGAGAGTCCACGCTGAAGGATATGCGCCCTTTCCCGCCGCTGTCGGCGGCCTCCGACCGCTCGCATTCGAGCGAGGTCTTCATTTCATCTGCTCGATGGCATTTCAGGTCAACTCCACAGGTTTTCAATACATTATTTGGATAATTGTTGTTATTAATTATTTTGATAACTTTTACATTACATTAGAGTGATGTTGATGTTGGATATTTTCTTCCAGGAGTCTGTATTTCTAATTGGATTTAAAAGTAACTGTTTTGCAACCGACCGACATTAGTATGATTGACGGGTTTCCAAAAATACGAGAGCACTAAAAAAATTTTCGCGAAAATGTACACACCGACTGTTAATTTAATAACACTCAGTCTAACTTCACTTTGGTTTCAGTCACAGTTAGCACAATTCGCAACACCGATCATGGACTGTCGAATCTTTAGTTTACAATTATCGTCGTGTCGCGATGCGCACTCGATTCGCGTAATGTTTCGCGTGGAAGCGCGGTGGAAATCGCACCAGCATTGGGGCGCGCTCGCCTCCTCTCCTCACCGAGAGAGACGCAGCTACTCACCGAGGAATTTTAATAAGCGACGCGGAGCGAACGGGACGACGATATGATCCAACATGTGTGTAAACGCGATATTGGGTAGGCGGGGCCCGTCGCGCTCAAATTAATACTCTCTGCGGAATACGCCTTATAAAAAGCAAACGGCTCCCCTCAATTCGCGCTGTATCACCATGCTTTAGAGTTCGGTATAGGATGCAGATTAGTTCAATAAAGTGACGTAACAGAACCGAGAGTGTTGGATTGCAGCAGCTATTGTGTTGAATGAAAAAGGAGTAAATAGACGGGTGCTGTAGGCGGCGTAGAGGGGACTTTACGATTTAATTATTCGCGAATGCGGAGGCATTTTGTAGCGAGCTAATGTCTCATTGTCATTAATATCTCGGGCGAGCCGGCCATGTTTGATTTGTTTATGACACGGCAGTAGGTGAGAACGTCTGACATTCTGTTTCGAGGCGGCTCCTTATTTGTATGCCAGTTGTTCTGCTCGGAAGCGGGTTGGCACGCTCGCCTATGAAATCCGAAACGTTGTTCAAATTAATTCAGTTGTCTGGTCGCCTTTTGTTTGTGGCTGCCTCAACTTTGTTGCTGATCTTTGAGAGCTCATATAAATGTGAGTGCCGGGAACCAATGAATGATTGGTAATGGGACGGTTAGAAAATGACTGAAGTAGAGGTGTGCCGGTCTTGGAAACTATCGGAATCTTTCCTTATTTTGTATGGGAAATGTTTTATTCGGGTCGAGAATATTCCCTATACAAAATGAAGAAACTTCTCTAGTCCGAAGTCCTTGGAGGACATCCATTATTTTGTTCCAAAAGATTTGTTTAATTCTTAAAAGAGGAGAGAACTTAAGACAAAGTGCCAAAAACCTTGTAGGTTTTTCCACGATTCAATGATATGGTAACATACACACAACATGTAAATATTTGCATTTCATTTCATTACCAGACAATCTACATACAAAATCTAATTTTACTGATTAAAAAACCCCCAGCTATCTAAGACCCATCACAAAATGAAATCCCCCAAATCAAATCGTTAGCGCCGTGTCACTAACTCGAAGTTAATCGCATTACACCGATATCTAACATCTCTTTGTGCTTCCTACAACAATACTCTACAATCTAAACCAACCCCTATCACAAACAGCCACGACTCAAACTCTTTTGATAACAAGGGTGTGGGTTTGCAAAATATTCTCTTATCAATTCGCAAATATTAATAAAAGACGATCTTTTACGCGTTTGGAGAAAAAGCGACCTTACCCGTTTCAGATAAGGGGGTGGTGTACTTTGGGGTGGAAGCGTCCCCTCTAGCCAATTAATGTAATTTAATCGCACAGAGGGATTACCGCGGGCCTTAATTGAAAGAGCGGTAATGATCGGGTGCAATCCGGGGATTATTACGAAATCATCGTGTTTATGTCGACGAGGGGATCCTGTAGACATTTATCTAGCGCTTTATGTCATTTTATAAATTTTCGTTTAGGCAACGTTTTGTTTATACTTACATTTATTTTCGTATCTGGTTCAGGTCTGAAAACTGCTGAAAGAATCACGTTTTCTTTAAGAAACCTCATCACGTAAAGAATGGTTAGGGAAACATAATTTAGCTAATCATACGAATTAACTAAGAAGCTAGTTGCCTGTCTATGTTAGCACCATAAAAAATCTCCTGTAATTTTGGCTAGACTTGACTCCACTTACCATGCTCGGAAGAGTTTAGATTTACTTGACAAGATAAACGTCGAATTGGCAGAAAAATTAAGTCCACTAAATGGTACAGGGCTTCTCCCTGAGTGTTAGACGATTATTAAGCGGTAGGTTCCTAGGTAGGTAGGTTTTTTGGACTAGTGTCCTATGACGGAGGTGATCGTAGTCATCAGTTTGGACACAAATAATAAGAATTCTGTACAAACCGTTATAAACGTGAAGAAATATTGGGGAGTGGAATTAAGATATCTGACTCGCCGGGATCCGCCTGCTTCGGTGCTCCTGGCACCCCGTGTGTATCTCCATAGATTTTGGCTGCTGCTAGGCACTGACTCTCAACACTGGGCTGCTAATGCTTGGGAAACCAAATTGATGGTAGAATAGGAAAATGTAGGAAGAGTGCGCCCATTAGAAATCATAGAGAAGAAAGTGTTCTCATTACTGTCGCTTGGTGGTACCACGGTAGCGTTGCATTCGGAAATCAGATATGCACAAAGATCTCAAAAGAAGGATATGCCTATCAGTACAATTTCGCGCAACAAGTCTCATAGAAGGTTGTCAAACGCCAGCGCCATGGCTTAACCAAACCCTATTGCTGAACTCTTAGTTCTTACGACATTCACACAAAAGTCTAATATTGCTTGATTCACACGCTATCATATCATCGTAAAGGGTGGGGTCGGTGGTGCTGTCTCACAGGTTGTGGAATTGTACTTGATACTTAATTATAATAATTTGCCTAATCGTAATTATCGTTCATCATACCATCTTAGGACTAATTAATCGAACGTGGCTACAAGTAGTCTTGTAGCTCTGCCCACCCCATTAGGGATTTCGGGCGTGATGCTATGTATGTATGTATGTATGTATGTAATTATCGTTGCTAACAGTTATTATATATTTAAAATATGTTTCTTTCTTTCATCGCTCTACGATTGCACAGGTCAACAAAAAATAATTGTTGCCCTTGATATCTCTGCGGATTTCTCTAGTTTCAAGTATAGTTTACGGATATTCATGAAAGTACTGAATTGGCTCATCTTTTTTTCATGATTTTGGTGTAACTATTTTTGTTACGTTGAGAAGAACTTTTAATTTAAAGAAAACCAGATCAAATCAAATCAAATCAAATATCTTTATTTTGCCTAATAGCCAATAAGTATTCCAAATTCATTCATTGTTTCATTAATTGTTGGCATCAAATTCCAAAAAATGATCCCAGATTTGGCAAGTCGCGTTAATACAGTGGAGCGACTGCCATCAGACCTCCGTAGCCCTTTGTGACTGGGGAACCAGAGCAATTGGTTCTTTTTACACATTCAGCAACCTAAATGTGCAGGTTTCGTACGATGATTGTCTGTACTAAGTAACAGGGCATATTTCATTTGTAATGTAAACGTGAATTGTGCATTCATAATAATCTGTGTTGTGAGTCAAAAAAGTTCGTTTGAACGCCGACGAGATATTTATGCTGGTACCACACGATCGTCCAACACCCAAACCTATGGGTTGGTATCATAACGACTACATTGTCAAAACGGCCAAATCATCATAAGGTCCAGATCTCAGAAGGACCATCTCCGTAGAAAGCCTATATCTCCGAATGACTTGGTAGCAAAACGACTGGTTCTCGAAAATATCAAATCGTTAATAGACCATATCTCAAAAAGACCAGGTAGCAATACGACTAGATGGCAAAATGTTGGTTTAATCAGAGCTATTTTCTGCGTAACATTTTAACATCAAAATATAATACGTACTAGCTTTTACCCACGCCTTCGCATAGATGTGTACAGGACAAAAGATTCCTATGAACTTGCACAGAAACAAATTCAGTAAGTTAATTTGCTATCTGGTCTTTTTGAGATGTGGTCAATTAAAGATGTGGCCTTTTCGAGAACCAGTCATTTTGCTACCAATTCATTCGGAGATATAGGCTTTCTACGGAGATGGTCCTTCTGAGATCTGGACCTTATGATGATTTGGTCGTTTTGACAATGTAGTCATGATGCCAACCCAAACTTATTGACCAACCGTCGATGTGTGGAGGATAGTTCTGACACGTTGGCGCGAGATCGGTTGGGTCGGCTTGAGATCGCTCCCGGAGCGGTAAATCGACTCCGAATCAAAGGAGTTCGGACGGGTTCGCAAACTTGTACAAACCGTAATCCAGAGGGCCAAGCACACTGGGTTTTGTCGTGCACATAAGACATCTGTCACTTGTTAACGAATATGCGGGTGCGAAAGGGATGAAAGCTTTGTGTGCGCGATAAAAATCAGTATGCTACGGGAGCTGGTTCGGAGGAAACTAGTCGGTTTGAAGATCGATAGAGTTTGCCCTCGTGTGGAAAAAAGCTCGGAGATTGAGTGTTGGACGATTGTGTGGTACCAGCATTAAAGCAATCTCGCAAATTATTAAACTGAAGCAATAAAAAGAAAGCTTCCAGTCAGTTTTAATTACACCGCAGGCCATTAAAACTAGATCTAAATTGTAAACCCCTGGCCGTAAAGTGAAGATATACCTTTGAGAGGCTCTCGTAAGGAAAGGGCTTAACTTAAATTTATACTGGAAATAAGGGCGTTTTAAATAACGACTTTCATATTCCCGAGTGGAGCGGACAATTTAGCGGAGATGAGGGATTTTTTTATTAAAAAGTGGGGATGATATAACTGCCCTAAGTGGGGGCCCCAGCGGCCATTACTCCGCGCGAAATGAGTTTTCAGTTACCGAGTTTTTTCAGCCGGCTACAGGGTGATTGATTTTGAAATGAATAAAATAATTTTTGAAGTTAATTTAGAAGTATACATTATTGGGGCTGGGCCTTGTTTCGAAGTTGTTTAATAATTTGGGCGATACGTTTTCCTGTTATCGGTGTTATTACATTTTTATCGTGACGGAGTAAAAAGCATACCTACCTATGAAAAAGAAATGGCTTATGAAGACGTTTCCTTTGCAATAATTTTTGACTTTGATCGTATTGAATTCTTGTTAAGTATACTGCAGATGCAGTATACGTCAGTGGCGCACACACAAACGTATGCTGATAAATTTCTGTGCAGAGGTTAATCAATGTCGCGTGACCTTTACGTGAATCTCGCTTAAGTCGTCAACCTTAGTAAAACTGTTTTTAGAATTGATAAAGTTCCACGTATACAATTATTTCTTAAACTACACAATCATGTCTATGTATGAATATAATTACTTTGGTTAAAGCGGCACTCAAAGGTATTTGTATCACACACTTTTGCCCACATATACCTAATGAGGTTAAATCAGTAATTGCAATTGCAGTACTACATCATGTCTGCGGGTCGTTTGTCAGTATATGCGCCTCTGTCATACTATTCAAATAAGCTAAGTTCTCGCGAGCAGAGGGGTCACCACTATCTTTTAATGCGATTCTCTTTAGGGCCTAAACTGAACCGACTTCGTACCACGACATTGCATTTACATGTGTAAAATATATGGTACATAGCATCACGCCCGAAATCCCTAATGGGGTGGGCAGAGCCACAAGACCACTTGTGGCCACGTTCGATTAATTAGTCCTAAGATGGTATGATGAACCGTATGGTGACAGGTGATGAGCCCATCGCCCATACAGATAGTCCACCATGTTGGAGAGGACCCGTCCCTTAGTCGACTTTTACGACATGCCAGGATGATAAGCATCTGCACGCATTCTATGCTATTTCTTCACTCCCAGTGCAGCAGAGGAGTATAAAATATATGGTGACGTATGAAATAGCGACAGTTCAGCTTAGGGCCTAAAAAGTATCGCAATAAGGGATCGTGGTACCCCCCAGGTAGTGCTGGAAGTGTTGAATATAATAATAATAAATCAGGGGACAATCTTTAGATCTAGTCCCAAAGTAAGCTCTAAAGGCTTGTGTTATGGGTACTAGACGAATATATAAATACTTAAATATATAGGAAACATCCAAGACTCAGGAACAAACATTCGTGCTCATCACACAAATATTTGCCCTTACCGGGGATCGAATCCGGGACGCTAGCTTCGGAGGCAGGGTCACTACCAACTAGGCTAAATGCGTCGTCTAAATATCTTGGTAGGTGGCGCCACTCTCGCCAGCCGTATCGGCGCCATCCGGGAGCACCCTGTGCGCGGCAGAAAGCGGCGAACTAATAAAACGTGCGTCGCCCGCTGTCGTCATAAAAACATTTCCCGCTTTAATATTCCTGCCTTTGTCGCAGCTACCTATTTATTTGTTTTCACGAGACTTTTAATAGGGAACCATTTTTAAAAAACAATTACTTTAGCCTTATTGTGATGGAAAAACAATACTAAACTAAATATTCGCATCCAAACTCTTACCTACACCTACTTTCATCCCCAAATTAATTCCTATGTTTATCGGATTAGAAGTGTTTGACGATTTGTCTAGGGAATAAGTTTTCCAAATGGCCTTCGAAAACATCATGCACTTTAAAATGAAAAGACAAAAGCAAACTTGCTAAATATTTAGCAAAAATCGTGCGAGCTAAATCTACGAGTCAAGTACTTAACACTAAATACACGGACGACTCGACAAAATGTCGAAGAGCAAGTAAAAATAAACCCACCTTGTTAATGTCGAGTCGTGTTTAAGCCCTCGGGCAAACATCCTAAAACAACCAAACATCAGCCTCCCACTTAAGCACATCACTTAACCAAACCACCTTTAGCTGACACGCCGCCGTGTCCTCACTTAAAACTGTTGTACAAAAAACAGATCAGAACAGAGATCAGGTTTAAATGGGTGCATTATAACCCCGGCAAATATTAACCGAACAAACGTGTAACGATTTTTGAATAAAGAATCTATGTAACATTCGAATTGCAAATACCCGGGGGCGCCATCTTTGAGGATTATGGTTTGGAGCGATGTTTGTTTTTCAAAAATGGAACGCTGTGATATTTTCGCATTAGCACCTTTAACTGTTGTGCTTTTAAGGAGGATGGCGCCGTGTGTGGTCTGTGGTCCGGCCAGTGTTTTTGAAGTCTGCCCATAATGTCCGTTAATCAACTTGGTAATTTTTTTTATAGATGGGTTTAGGAAAGTTAAACACGACGGTCCCACGCGCAGCTGATCTCACCGCGTTATTAAAGTTGCTAATGTGTTTATTTGACTTATCAAAATTTTTCTCATCGATACAGTACGATTAAAATCAGTTAACGATTCGTCTTTTCTCGGCTATTATCGGCTAAAGCCGGAGACGAAAATGGCACAAGTTACATTGCTGCGATTTCTTTTAGGTAGCATGCAACCTAAAGTATTGTATTACTTTTATTTACTAGTAGACCTAAGAAGTTTACAGGAGCTTGGACATGCATTATTTATTGATGTATATAAATTTACCTATAATATATAAAAATCATGATTCTTTATTAATCAATAATTACTTTTTTACGTAAGGTACGATATGAACAGTACCATATTTGAAATGCGTGTCATACTGTCAAAAAATAGTCGCTAATTATTTTTCTTATTTCAATATGAAGGTTGTGTTACTTTAGAGCTATTTATTAGGAGGTTTTGTTGTTCACATCTTTCTGATGTATTGTGTTTAATAAGATAACGGGTAATTTATTTAAAAGTCATATCTGTAATTTGATATACTCTATGTGAAAAACGAGGGATACTGACAATAACCGAGGATGGCCGAATGGTGAACTTATTTTAATAGTACTGTAAATACATTTACTCGTACTTGATATGTAATTAGCGAGCTATTTTAAAAATATCTACCGGTATTGATGTATGTTTAATTTAAAAAATTAAGTACATGATGGGAACTTTTGTACCTAGTTTCAGTTGAGAGAAAAATCACCTACTTAATTTTTATCTTCCATGTAAAAAAACCTAACGGCTCATATCAGGTTTTAGTCTTATAAGTTACAACGAATGTACCGTTAATATCTCAAACAAAGGAAAACAAGAGAATCCAGTTTTTAGAATGGTCCCAATCGATTCTTAACGCGTGCTCGCAACACGCGCAAAAACGGCTTTCGTAAACTTAACACCTTTTGATGCTTAACAAAAAAGTGATGCGAAAAAACGACAATAAACAACAATAAAATCGTAAACATACAAAAACGACACTTTCCAAACAGAACACTGTTGCTTAAGACTAGCTGTCAAGATATAAAATCGCTTGGCTTTTATTTCTCGGATTCCATATTTAAATTGGTAAAGTCAATTGAATATGACATCTTCTTCAAGCATGAAGACTTAGAGAACATTAGTGGGTTCTCTATGCGTTTCTATGAATGGGTCCCTCGAGTGAGTTCTTGGACGGCTGACATTTTCTAAAAGATGGTTTTATTTTGATAAATACGCGACTAATCTAATTATTTATGGCATTAAATCGTAATAAAATCAGTCGGGACATCTGTTGAGTGCTTTGTGAGAAACATTCAAAGGGTTTTTTATTGAATTGTGTTGGAATGATGGAAAAAAATGTTAGGCAAATCTATCTCAATACATCTTTTAACAGGCAAGAGATATTTGACTTCCAAATTGAAGTGAGTATCCTAAACGCTGATAATAAAATGAAATAATCTTCCGTTGACGAGCATCGATCGAACAAACATTACCAGCGGGTAAACGGACCCGTTTTCACCTCATTAAGCCCAAGTTAAGGGCTCTATTATGTACTTTATGTATTCCTAAATTACCCATCACTTAATAGGGTATCCAACTGGGGGTCTTACCCTAGCGCCAACTTAGCTTGAGCTCCTCTGCCCCGGGATTTTATGACCAGTTGCATAAATTTGGGGGTGGGAAGGTTATGTTTGGTGGGGCAAGTTAGGTTGGTTATTTTATATTATTATCGGAGAGGTGGGTTGTTTAAAGTGTTCGTATGATTACGGGCGTTCAAATTTAGTTCAGTCGGTGTTAATGTTGAATGAGTTTAGAACTCGTGTTGAACGTCGTTACGCTGTGGATTGGGGATTTGTTTTGTTTCGAAACAGATAAATTATAGGCTTTTGTTTATTTACTTATCAACATGTCCCTGAGTGATGAGTGAGTGTGATTTTAGTATAGGCCAGTTGACTAGTTTCAAGCAATTTCCTTCCACACTGAAAAAATGGGAGGGCTAGAAATACAAAAATTATTGGTACTTAATATCAACCAAGGGACTTATTTTCTGAAATCAAACAAGTCAAAGCAATCACATGTCTATAATTTACAAAGCCGTTATTCATTTTCAAATAAGTCTGGGTTGTATGTAGCCGTAAAATTGTAGACAAGTCAAATTGGTACTGTGCTGGCACTTCGAGTTTTCCGTGAACCGGAAGCCTAACTGTTTTTTTAGCAAATTGACAATATTATTAACACAAATTGGTCTAAAAAATAAAACACCCTCTAGCATCCGCTTTCACTTTACTTTCTGCTTTGCTACGATGATTAAAAATTGCCAAAGATGACGTCAGAGTACGGGCATAATGTAAATTAAACAAAGATCTCAAAAGAAGGATATGCCTATCAGTACAATTTCGTGTAACCAGTCTCATAGAAGGTTGTCAAACGCCAGCGCCATGGCTTACCCACACCCTATTGCTGATGTCTTAGTTCTTACGACATACATACAAAAGTCTAATATTGCTTGATTCACACGCTATCATATGATTGTAGGCGGTGGTGGTGCGGTCTGACACCGCACGATGCGGGAGGGCATTTTTTCAATTATAACAGTGTCACTTGCATGGGTGTCAAGGACGGTGGTTGCCATGCGACTGAACCTGGGATGGCGTCAGATTCGCGTTCTGACACCTCAAAAGTAAACATCGCGAAGATGGCTTTGAGCAGTTCCTTACTATATATATTTCAATTAAATTAAATAATTACAAAAGCAACTAAAACACGTCTTTAAATTCTGCGCTCAAGCATTATATTTATTATACTTAGAATAATAACACATTATTATATTTTCTCATACGAAAACCCTTTCTTAAGCACAGTTATCACTCTTAAGGGCATAAGTCGTGAACCATCCAGATCTTGACTAAACTGTAGGTCGTAATACGTTAGACGCCAGGCTTTCCTCTTAAACTGTATAAAAATCTTATCAATCACTCTTCATAAATTCACAATAAAACGACATTAAGCAAATCGCCTAATAATTTTCGAAATTCGAACGAATGAATGAATAAATGACATAAGATGACAGATACAACCGCACTCTTAAGAAGCTAAATGACTTGGCCAATTCAAAAATGGAACGTAGGGTGCCTTCGATTTGGGATCGGCTGCGAACCCCAGATGTCCAAACAACACCCGTTTGACTCCGCTTTGTGTTGAATGACAAACGCCGTGCTATTGTTGTATGGGACTATTATTGAGAGTGCTTAATATACTCTTGATGGTAGGGTGACAATCATTTTGAGTTTAATCATATTAATAGTAGGTATGCGAACTTATTGGTTAAGGGTGACTAATGAAAAGCAAGTTTATAGTTGAATGATAATATTTATTCTATTATCTTAGGAGAGTCGTGCGCGTGTTCTCTACTTAACATTTTGACCGCCACAGTCGGCTGCAGCCGTCAGCGGTTAAAAAATCCTTCATTACCTTGACTTAAAGTTGAAATTCGTGTTACTTCTCAGACATGCTTGGCGGTCAAAAGGTTAACGTTAGGTACGAACGAAACGGGACAACTAGTTAACAGCAAAGCTATTTGCCTGCTATATAAAAACAAGGGACTCTCAAGTGCTGGACGAAATACTTAGTTGTGTGAAAGAGAAAGTCTTTCCTGCCGTATATTGCGCGGCGAGTCTGATTGCCCTGAACTCGTGGGGCAGGTCGTGAGGCTGTTCGTCCCGAATGTCCCCAGGATAACTCTGAGGCCACGAGTGCGCCCATTGTTGGCGGTGCCGGCGGCGCGCACGGTGTCTCGCAGGAACTCGCCCTTGCTCCGCGTCCTGGCGCTGCTGAATGCGCTCCTGGAGTCAGCACCCGAGTGTGACTTGTTCGCGTGGCGATGGGCGACTGTGTGCCATGAATGTCTAAGTTTTTGCGAGTTGATGGATGAGAGGCCTTCTAGTATTACTTGATGTTATATTTTTTTTTGTTATTTAATTGTTATATTTCTAGATTTTTATTGTTTTTAATAAGTTAAGTTACTCGGTTAATTGGTTCACACTGTCATGCCGTGTAAATATATTTGCAAATAAATTAAAAAAAAAAGTACTAGTTAAAGAGGGATAGATTTATTTATGCGAATTCCAACACGCCATCTTTGCAAAAATAAAGTGTCAAACAATATTTGCTCTGTAACATAAAACTTCAACTGAGAATTTGTAAGTATCAAATAAGTACCCATATTAGGTTAGATTTTTTTATTAATGCCTAACTTACTAGGGTAAATCTATAAGCCCAGGTCTTAGGTGTCCAGGACACGACTCCAGATGGGACGACGCTAAGGAGCCACGCCTTTTCGTCTCCTAAATGATATTACTTTTAAGTTATTTTACTGTATAATATATGTATGTTAGTCTGTAAGGTATTTATGTATGGGCCACTGATGCCTGAAATAAATGGTTTATTATTAAAGTTTTTCTCAAGTATTGTACTGTCACAAAAAAAAAATGTCAGAGCCAAAGAACGATCGAAATTTAGGGTAAACAGACAAATACAAATAATCATCCTTGTCACCCTATCCCCGAAATGACACCCATAAGAGAGCATTCCGTTTCCAAATGTGCGTGCCATTCACGGTCTTTTAATGACCGGCTGATAGCCGTTTAAAAACGAATTTGCTCACTTCTGGTACATTAAACAATCATTCATTCGCTCATTCGTTCATTGCGATATGGGGACTGCAGAGATATGGTGGGATACGGCGTTCCAATTTTCAAATTGAGTTTAGATAATGATTTTGTGATAACCAAAAGAGATGTTTGTTTGAACAGTTGATAAATGAAAATTAATAATCGTATACAAAAAATATGTAAGAAATAGGTACATCCTTATTAGTAAACTAGCTGTGCCCTCGGAAACTTTTAAATTTTCCGGGATAAACAGTAGCCTATATGTTAATCCAGAATATAAGCTATCTCCATTTTAAATTTCATCAAAATCCATCCAGCCATTTTAACGGGAAGAGGTAACAAACATACACACACACACACACACACACACACACACACAAACTTTCACATTTATAATATTAGTAGGATGTGCAAATTTTGTTGTTCTAATATTATGCAACATTTTTGAAGTAATCGTAAGTTTGCATAAATATGTGTTGGGAATAATTCTCTATTTAAATGACTAATGGCCAAATTCAGAAAGGCCATCAAATTGATCTTTATTAAAGTGACGTTTGAGTGATGTTTTTGTATAGGATGACAACTATTTAAGGGACATTTAACTATTTGATTTGAGATTAAATAGTTAAATGTCCCTTAACTAGTAGTGGGAACCTAACCTAACCTAACCACTCTTTCTGGGAAAATAAGCCTCGGTCACTCTGCAAAATAAGCCTCAGTCACTGCAAAATAGGCCTCAGTCACGCTACAAAATAAGCCTCAGAAACTCTGCAAAATAAGCCTCAGTCACTCTGCAAAATAAGCCTCAGTCACTCTGCAAAATAAGCCTCAGTCATTCTGCAAAATAAGCCTCAATCACTCTGCAAAATAGGCCTCAGTCACTCTGCAAAATAGGCCTCAGTCACTCTGCAAAATAGGCCTCAGTCACTCTGCAAAATAGGCCTCAGTCACTCTGCAAAATAGGCCTCAGTCACTCTGCAAAATAGGCCTCAGTCACTCTGCAAAATAGGCCTCAGTCACTCTGCAAAATAAGCCTCACTCACTCTGCAAAATAAGCCTCAGTCATTCCCCCTTATCTCCAAAACTACTAAGACTTAAAAAAAAGTACAGATAATAGTTATTTATTTACCTATAGATTACAGGAAAACCTATAAAAAGTCTATGGTATTTAAAGTACCCTAGGAAATTTCAGATAATCATGTACGGAACGGAACCCTCTCCACGCGGGTTTCACTCGCACTTGTCCGGTTTTACTTTACAATTAACGATATTTATACTTAAGATCAGGCAGGGTATTGGGGTAGGATAGAATAAGAATAACTTATATTTAATTAACATCAGCAACTCCTCTGCTGTTTTTTCCTTATTTTCCGAACAGGAAGAGGTAAAGTAATGGTTAATTGTGTACCAAGACATAGATTAGTTAATTGTGGTTTATTATAATTGGAGGATTGGACTGATTATATATGAATATGAACGTGTATGATATGCTTATTAACCCATACTTATATGTTACATGTATATGGCTACATATATAAATGCGAAAGTAACTCTGTCTCTCACGGCCAAACCGCTGAATTGAATTTGATGAAATTTGGCTAGGACCTACTTTGAGAATCATGGAAGGACATAGGATACTATTGTCTCGGAAAAATGCATCGTTCCAAAGGGAATAACATGAAACTAATTCTACGCAGACGAAGTCGCGGACAAGAGCTAGTAAGGATATATTTTGCAAGGTAATACATACATACACAGCATCACGCCTGTAATCCCTAATGGGTTGGGCAGAGCCACAAGACTACTTGTGGCCACGTTCGATTAATTAGTCCTAAGATGGTATGATCGTATGATGAACCGTATGGTGACAGGTGATCAGCCCATCGCCCATACAGATAGTCCACCATGTTGGAGAGGACCCGTCCCTTAGTCGACTTTTACGACATGCCAGGATGATAAGCATCTGCACGCATTCTATGCTATTTCTTCACTCCCAGTGCAGCAGAGGAGGAACCAAGCAAGGTAATCTTGACACTAATTGGCTCTTTCTTGAGATTGCAGCATGACTAAGGATGATAAACAGAGTTTTGGCACCTCCTGGATTATTTGAATTGACATTATGATTATAATGGCCATAATGTCAAGTTATGTAAGTCTAAATTTCGTCATCAATATAATAGCTTTATTTTTATTTTGCGTCGTAATGCTATACGATAATTATAGTTAATAACAGTCAAATAATAATTAAAATATATATTAAGTCAATATTTGTATACAGAATATATTTTTAGCGAGACATTATGTCCTTCATTAATTATACAGGCTGCGCCATAAGTTTTTGCAAATAGCAACACAGATTTTTTTCTAAACTATTAATTGTGCGGTACATAGGATGATAGGAAATTAAACGCCATTTTGTACATTTTTGACCACGATGGAGCGTTTCACAGGAAAGCAACGTGGTTACTGTGATAAACACTTTAAAAAAAAACCGGAAAAGTGCGAGTTAAACTCCCGTGGAGAGGGTTCCGTAATTATATGAAATTTACTGTGTTACTTTCAATACCATACACTTCTTATAGGTTTTTCTGTAATCTATAGGTAAAGAACTATTTTTTGTATATTTTTCAAAAGTTAAGGTTCAGTAGGTTCGGCGATAAGGAGGGGGAGGGGGAGTTTTCTAAATAACTTCAAAACTGTTTATTTTAAAACTATAAAAAAATGATCCTCATAACGAGCCCTTTCATTTGATATGTCACACGCCATATTTCGCAAAACGTACGTACCTACCAGAAGTGATGATTGTCAGTATCTTTTCATACAATTGCGTAGTCGGTTGCAGGAGTGCCAGCAACAAGACGCAGCTCATTTAGACGACAGTGTTTTTAGAAATAAAATATCTAATAATATTTGAATATTTTATGCTTATTACTTATAATAAATACTTAATACCATTTGTAGTTTTGCCTCTATCATGTTACCCTATATTTACATCTTAATAAAAATGACAAAGGTAAATAAAAAAAATAAAAAAAACCTTTTGTCTTTATTGAAAAACATTAAAAGGTTTAGTGAGATTAAAAAACGCGTGTTCGTCTTTTTGAAAGCAGTAAGTAACTAAACTGAAAATTTAAAAGAATACACAATTTCCTGGCTTCGTGTTTTCCTCCAAAAATTCTAAGTAAACGGGACTATATACGTTCGGACCCGGTGCGGATTGAAACTTGACACACATGTTTGAATTACTTCGGATGTATGCATTAAATATACACTTCAATTCCGCAAATGAGATCCAAACATCTCAGAGGTTAGACCCCGGGTGTGAACCCGCGATGTTTTGCAGTAGGTATACAACCACTAGGCTACCAGTTTATTTTATTTCTAAATTACCTAATTATTTTTAATGACGTTAAAAAGCATAAATTTGTTTAGTAATTTACAAGTAATTAACGCGATAAAATTATCGTAAAACACAATTAAAATAATAACAGCTCGTTATCAAGTCATAAAGAGTTGATTGAATTTTGTAACTAATCCGTAACAATAGATTGGAGGTTTAACGACGTGATAACTGGACCTATTAAAATGTATATTATATACAAACAATTTTATATGAGCAACGTTGTATGTTGTTGTACCAAACGTAAGTGTCAATTGTGAAGTGAATATTAGCCTGATGATTGGGTGGATAATTGATACGCGGCATAGCAAAATGGGAACATGGCTAAAATGGCTTAATTAGACAACAGTTTTTACTTATTTACGTTTTGTCTCTCACAAGATTTCAAATCAAATCAAATGAAATATCATTTATTTTCCAGAAAAAGGTTACACTTCTTATAGACAAGCAGTTTTGTTAAGCATATAGATTTAATGTACTATATTGGCTGTGGTCCTCACACTAGGACAAGCCTGTGACGTGAGGGTCTTTAGAAAGGATTACTTAAATTGTTAATACATTGTAGTATGCGTGAACAGTTCGTAAATATTAATATTTTGAAAAAGCAATGAGACAGGTTCAAAGCAAAACAGCGGGAAACAGCGTTAAACTATGGTTTAAACTTCACTAATAATATGTGTGTGTGAGTGTGTGTGTGTATGTGCGTGTGTATGTATGTGTGTGTGTGTGTGTGTGAGAGAGTGTGTGCTTGTGTGAGTACGTGTGTGAGTGTGTGAGGTGCTCAAGTAACTGTTTTTAGAACATTTTCAGTTTCTTTGTACCTATGACCGACTGAGTAGCCATTTTTTTAAAGTAGCTTGCATCTGTCTAGTGGTCATATTTCGGACATTGCACAATTTTGCGATTCTGTTGTAAATGAACGGGTGAAGAAATCGTGCAAAGTGCCGAGCATACGGTGTTCATTTAAAATGAAAGTATTGTGTACACATTGAGGACCTTTTGACAAGTGTAAGAAGCATAGGTGTTAAAAAAGCCGGACAAGTGCGAGTTAAACTCGCGTGGAGAGGGTTCCGTTCCATACATGATTATCTGAAATTTACTAGGTTACTTTAAATACCATAGACCTCTTATAGGTTTTCCTGTAATCTATAGGTAAAGAACTATTATGTGTATTTTTTTCAAATTTTTTGCCCCAGTAGTTTCGGAAATAAGGGGGGGGGAATGGTCTATATGCATATTTTCCTAAATAACTTCCAAACTATTTTACTTAAAATTGAAAAGAAAACTATATTTAAGATCCTCACAACAAGCTCTTTCATTTGATATGTCACACGATATAGGTTGCATAACTTTTTTTTTATTTTCTAATTTACCCCCCAACAGTGGCCCGCATGTTTAAAATTCATACATTTACGTTATGCGTCCGTGTTGGGGTCACTGACTTACATATGTATACCAAATTTCAACTCAATCGGTCCAGTAGTTTCGGAGCAAATTGGCTGTGACAGACGGACAGACGGACAGACGGACAGACGGACAGACGGACAGACGGACAGACGGACAGACGGACAGACGGACAGACGGACAGACGGACAGACGGACAGACGGACAGACGGACAGACGGACAGACGGACAGACGGACAGACGGACAGACGGACAGACGGACAGACGGACAGACGGACAGACGGACAGACGGACAGACGGACAGACGGACAGACGGACAGACGGACAGACGGACAGACGGACAGACGGACAGACGGACAGACGGACAGACGGACAGACGGACAGACGGACAGACGGACAGACGGACAGACGGACAGACGGACAGACGGACAGACGGACAGACGGACAGACGGACAGACGGACAGACGGACAGACGGACAGACGGACAGACGGACAGACGGACAGACGGACAGACGGACAGACGGACAGACGGACAGACGGACAGACGGACAGACGGACAGACGGACAGACAGACAGACACACGATTGATCCTATAAGGGTCTCGTATTTTCCTTTTGAGGTACGGAACCCTAAAAACAAAGTATCCGCATAATAATTAAAATTAGAACACGATTAACTTTATTTGATCTGAAATAAAAAGAAACACGATGTATTTCAAAACGTTATTCGGGAAATGTGATTTCACCAATAAAAACTGCGCTCACTATTCAGTTCAAGTAGTTTAGCGACTTAACCCCACAGCTACTTACTCAAACGTTAACCGTCCGACGTCAAATCGTTCGTGATTCGTTTAAACGCATTACTCTACCATAATGGCCCACTTTAGCACCCTCATGGACAGAATAGGGGCCCGTGATTGTGTATTTATTAACTTTTATAATCAACGCACTTCAATGTGCTTCAATATCGAGGGGTCCGGCTATAACGACTCCCTCAAGATCGTATGAGTTTAACCAGTTGGCTTGCATTTTGAACTTTATTACCAACGGATTAGGTTGCTTTTGCAACTGCAGATTTGAGTAAGATAGGAGTTAAATAAAGTTAACAGTCGGTATATTAAACAAAACGCTCAGAAAGTACGACGTTTCGGTTCTGAGTTGACGTATAATGTTTAGTGAATGATTTGACAATTACTTTGTACTGTGAATTTATTGAAGCGGCCATATTTAAATTTGAACATGTTTGAGACTCTATTGAGTTTAGTTTGGGGCACTTTGGGGTAAGTCACAGACCATATATCCAACTAGAGAACCCGCCACAGTTTCGCCCGCGGTATTTTTCATATAAACTTTGCCCCTTATGGGATGGAATTTCAAAACTACCCCAAAATCAATTTACTAATTTTTCACCCCTACACGGGTTGATTTTTTCAACATGCTTTAGCCTAAATTCTTATTTTCATGTTAATAAGCTAAAAAACGATGGATTTCCATACAAATTGTTAACTCCTTGTTCACCCCTTTAGGGATTGATTTTCGTAAAATCCTTTCTTAGCTAGATAGCATTATACCGACAAGAAATGTTGTCAGTTTTTGCTTGAAATAACTTGTAGCTTCGTGAAACAAAGCAATATGTGACACCGTATAACTTAGGCAATGTGGAATGGAGCCCCATACATTTAGTTTTTGAAGAAAAGAACTTTTAGATTCTGAATTTCGGAACACTTTAACTTTTAAGTTTGCTCATATACTGCTAGCTAACAAGGTCCACATAAAACGGTTCAGCCATGTGATTTTATAACGTAGGCAGCGGCTGATCAGCGATGGACACGTTCAAATTTAGACTAAATGACTTTGTCCTTACAGTCTACAATTAATAGTTTCGTTTATCCGCTGATCAGCCGCTGCGCACGTTAGAGAATAACACTACTGAGCGTTATTAATCTGATTTATTAAATGCATTACAACTCAGAGTTAATCAATGGGGGAAGCTGTCAAATAACGCAGCAAGCATTACACCATAACCCATACCCTGTCACATATAAATATTATTAGAAGCATATGAAAGCGCATGTTCCCTCGCAGGGGTTGTTTAGTGGGTATTAAATTCGATATTTTTCCATATCACTGTGTTGGATGCTGGGGTAGAGAGGACGGTGTTATGCAGTAAAAAAACTATAATTTTGTTTGTATTAATTGGTTTCTACTTAGTTTTGTAACCAAGACCGTTTTTTTACATGGGTTTCATAATCATGAATATGCCTGTCTTACATTCAACTATTTTGATAATTTCCTTTAAAAATTAACTTAATTAATCTCATGCATAATTTATCGAAAAAAAATCTGGTTAGGTATACTGCCGACACATTTGCGACTCGTATTTTACGTCAATGCCTATAGTGACTGACAACACAAAACCCCCGATTTACAAATAAGTCTGTCATTTACATTATAAAAAACAATACGCTTTTTTTTCTTTTGACGATAAAAAAAATGACGAACATATAGTGTTTTGAAGTTTCGCGTGACCTCACGACTTTGCACACTTTGTACCAATTAGTGGGAACTTATGACGTCATAAATCCCCACATCCGAACTTTGATGCGCGTTATCTTTGTCAATTTTGTTTGATTTGATAAAGCAAAACATACGTGTTCAATATTTTTTGATAATCTGACTGACTATTAGAATTTTTCAGAAAACTTGTTTATTGTCTATGTCACAATCATTTACGATGTTTGCGCTGCTAAGGATTTTGGCTCATTTTTGCATAACGCGGTAGCATAAACGGTGGGTTAGATGGACGACGTCAGCTAATCCGGCAAGCCGAGGGGCCTCGCGGTTAGTTGCGCGGAAGAAAACGACTCGCTTATACCAATCAAGATGTCGACTATGATAAATATGCTTAATCGATTAATTAAGAAATGTACTTAGATGATTTCATTATAGTTTATTTTGTTTATCATGTTTATGGTTTATACGAATTTAAACTAGACATGCGCTTTAGATCTCGTATAGAGATAGAATTAGTTCAGTAGTTCAGTTTAATTCAGTAGCTCAATCGATGCATTTGGATCTGTAGTTCGTATTGCTTTCACTCATTCATTGAACTATTGAGTGAATTGTTGTAATATCTGTATAAACAGTCTATTAAACTCAGTATACAGTTGATTATAACAATAGCTAAATGCAGATACAAAAATGTGTAAGCGAGGCGATACACGCCTTTATACGTAAAATGGACATTTAAATATATATAAATTAGATGCACTAGTCGAACAGAACAGATAACATGACGCAAAGACGCGAACGACGTGGTGAACTAAAAGATATATTGAAGCATATGGAACGTAACTGAACTGCAGATTGAAAGAGTGAAACCAACTGAAGTAGTTCATTTGCATCAGTCATTCGTGAACGACATATGTCTAATTTAAGCAGGAATCACTAGTAGCAAAAAGAGTTCCTCTTTTTCTCATTTGTGGAAAATAGTTGCTTTAAACTGGTTCCACGATGGCTGAACTGAAAGTGAATATAAACTTGGGGTATGAATTGGTAGCACTGAATATCTACTGCGAAACACATTCGAGAAATGTTTAAATAGCATTAAATATTAATACGTGTTTTGTTCCCTATAGTGGCCCTAGTACGGTTAGCAAGAGGATAAGGTTATCCCCATCGTATGCGGAGTGCGTCTCTCTCACACTAGTATCATAAGAACTTATCCTCATATCAACGGTACTAGGGCCGCTGCAAAAAGGCGACGCTTTTCGAACATCTGATAGTATCTATCAATAAATATTCGTCCCAACTTTTTCACATCGCTACCTTATAAACTACAAAAGGGTAAGAATTTGAAGTCATTTAACCTTCACAAGATACCGTACCACTATTAATAACTTATGAATGACTCCTCCAAATTGTATAGGACCGACATTCACCCGACTGCTGGCAACGCGTGCAACGCATCATCGCAATCATTTATCATTAATTCATTTCCAATCATCAATCATTAAAATGAGAGTTAAAGAGAGGTAAAATGAAGTGCGATACGCGAGTAAATACGAGTTAGGTTCAGCTAATAATGCAATTATGTTCGGCGAAGATTAATTATTTTTTGAAGATTTAATTTTCATTTGGGACTATTTTTAGACAGTTGCCTTTTATAACCATGGTTTATGGTCCATTTTGGCAGCATAAGTTTCTCGGCGTCGGTGTGTCTGTCAGATGTAGCGATACTTTGGCTTTCATCTTTAATGAGTAATGATGTTTTCTATTGAATTTAAAGGGTTATTGAAATCCCACTGGGAAGGATAGCAAAATTGTAAAGCCATTCACAAATTTCACACTGGATGTTAGAATTAAAAGTGATTTTACAGGTAATTTTATAAGTATTAACTGCGAAAAGTTAGACATGATGTGGATTGAATGAGTTCAGCGTGTACAGTGGCATGAATAGCAGTGTCATTGACATGTGATGTATTTGGTAACTCTTTCGTTATATTTTGGGGCGGTAAAATAAGAGTTGGAAACGCTGACAAGATGATTATTTTTTACTTAATTTACTGAATGTACATTTTAGTTGGTAATGGTTAATTTGAGCATCACAGTCAACGAGACATGTTTACGGAAAGCCGTGCCAGACGCCACGTCGACCATTGAAATATTTTTAATTTTCCTTAGGACGTGAAACTATATACATCAAAAGATTTTTGGCTTCTGAACGACTGAATATATTTAAAAAAACCATTTTAGAGAAAGACAAGAAAATAAACTAAGTATGCCAATTTTCCCTTTGTTACGGCAGAATAGATAAATCTGCTGTTTCCACGGAAATGTTGTCGTAAATTTGTAATTTTTAATAGATGCCCAATGAAATTGCTGTATTGTGTCGTACAATTAAAGTAACGTACAATAAAAGTCCTCCTCTGCTGCACTGAGAGTGAAGAAATAGCATAGAATGCGTGCAGATGCTTATCATCCTGGCATGTCGTAAAAGTCGACTAAGGGACGGGTCCTCTCCAACATGGTGGACTATCTGTATGGGCGATGGGCTGACCACCTGTCACCATACGGTTCATCATACCATCTTAGGACTAATTAATCGAACGTGGCCACAAGTAGTCTTGTGGCTCTGCCCAGCCCATTAGGGATTTCGGGCGTGATGATATGTATGTATGTATGTAATTAAAGTAAAGTCCTTTAAGAATTATAAATTAATAATAAAATAAATATCAATCCCAGTGAGATTTAAAAAAATATTAGGGTCTTCCTCTTTTCACGCAGAATACAGTGAACTTATCAAATTATAGTGATAGAAGTATGAAAAGTTGTCAATTGCCGACGCAAAGTTATCTTTCGGAAACTCTGTGATGTTAAAATTAAAATTACCTACTTATTGTAAATTACCTGTAGTAGTTTTGCGAATTTTGATACACTCATAGGCACAGTCAATTATATCATCGATAAATATCTCGTTCTGTAATGACTATGTTCACAGATTTCTACTTGTGTTTTATTGCTTTGGCATTAGTTACATAATAAACACATTAATAAACCAAACTTGTCAAAATTTTCAAAATTTGTTCAAAATTTAACGAAAACTTTTCTGCATATAGGCGAAAGCTATGCCCGATAACGATAAAGTCCAAACCAAAAAAAATCAGGTCTCAGGGTCTTTAACTTTCAGGAACAGGAGGTAATTCTGAATCTAGATACGTTTCCCGTCGCCGCATGGCGATCAAAAGGTTAAAAGACATGTTGTAGCTATGTTAAAAACTGTTCTGTCATTACAATACTCTGAATTTTTACAGCATACCTAGATCCATTTTGATTATTCTGTTTCGGGAGAAAATTTTCTTTCCTACACTCTTAATCATTTTAATCAAATAAAGTTGATAGCTAAGCGTACTAACTCGTAAATCTTGCATTATTCGGTGCGGTAAGATCAGTGCTCGGTACATAAAATAGATGCCGACCCCACGGTAGCACAAAAGCACAACATAAACTACGAGTCGTGTCACTGCGCCGGTAGTAAACGGAGAGGAAACAGATGAAGGATTTGCCTGATTTTCAAAATTCATTATTGGGGAAAAAATCGCATACTTACAGACTTTTCAGACCTTTATCCCAAATAACGATACCCACACTCTCCAAGACTCCCACGCTACGCCCTCGCTCGTTATATACTTACTCGCTCTTCTGCGTATTTTCTGAACTTATCTATGGATTTGAAAAAGATACACGCATCTGTCAGCGAAGGCAATATCGTGTGATAACTTGCACTGATCATATAGTCTTTTAGTTCTTCGCCTATTTATCTGATAACGTTAAGACAATTAATTTGTTGAGTTTAATTAATTAGCTGCAGCACTAGCCTAAATATTTAGATGCAGTTATGAATGTTAATTCTTAACATAACAAATAAGTTTATGTTGTTGTTGCAATAAATAATAAAAGCAGAAATGCTGGAAAAGTAAAATGAGTCTAATAATTTAAATGAAGTCCTATTTCCTCTATCCTAAGAATAAGGTAAACGTTCTACAGAACGTTCTACAATGCTTCATCTGCCGATTCACCTTATACACAACAACAGATGTTTACTCAAAAAAACAACAACAATGGCCATAAGTGGAGTCAGTTACTAAATAATAAAGTTTAACGACACCTTATTAAGGATTTATTTGTTGCTGCACCCGAATTATTCTATAATTTATTACAAATAACTCAAAGCAATAAACGTTTTTTTTACGCGCGCATTTGTTAAGGGATTTGATTTTAATGATCCACCATTCAGATTCTAGTTTACATACACACTATCAGAGTTATATAAAATATTGGGTAATTTTTAATGGGATTTTTTGGGATTTATGTATTTTTTCAATAGGTTAAAGTGTCGTTATTATCCAACGGTTGTGATTTTATTGATACTAATGTTGGTCACTTAATAGTAATACTTATATCTAGGACTTTTTAATGTATCTCTTTATGAATAGCTCAAGAAAAACCTTAGTATTCAGGGAATGCAACTGCGTTGAATGTATCATAAATACTTTACACCCAAGAATTAGGAACGAACATTCGTCCTTATCTCGCTAGCTTAGGGGCAGGGTCACTACCAACTAGGCTAACCGCTCGACTCACATCTCGCTCTTACGCATTACGCGTCGTGCGAGTGGGATGAGAAATCTCGCTCGCGAGTCGCTACAACATCACTTAGCGTTCCTGAATAGAGTCGCTGTTTATATTATGACATAGGTCTCCCCCAAAGATTGCCACAACGCCGTTCTCATCGGACAATCTATTAAGTATTATTCTGTCTTTTGTGTGTCCATGATAAAGAAGTAAAAATGTTTCTATACTTGTCTATCAATCTCAGTGTTATAGAGAATTTCATTAATCTAATACCTTTAAACGAGCAATTGTTGTATATATACATATAATCTGAATCTCGGTAACGGCTCTAACGATTTTCATGAAATTTATCGATCTAGCTAGGTTTCATTTTTAGAAAACGTCGTTTCTCCGTGTTTTCAGGCAATGAAAAACTGCTACAATATCATTAGAATACAAAGGTAAATTTCACCACCATCTACAAGGTTATAATAGTTCAAGTAGGAAATCGGGCGGACCCGAAACCAGAAGACCCTGGTTCGAGTCCAGATGATTATTTTCCCCCTTTTTTTGAAGTTCCTTCTTTTGGGAGCCCTTTATCAACGCATAAAATTCGTATCTAAATTATAACTTCCAAAAAACATCCAGGTACTTAACTTTAACTTTACAATTTAATTTAAAAATAAATCGAAATCCTTATGTTTCGTGGCCCATTGACCTTCAACGATGCGCTCCATACTCCTATTTCGTTACTCCCAAAACACATTCCTATCCTTGGTTATATCTTTTATTATATAATTTTGAATAATTTTATTATATTTTATTTCATATCTTCATAATATTTATGATACATGCTAATATGCTAGCTATTTGTATGCCTTATCGCAGGACATTAGTGACACTAAGACTAACATTGTAATCTCTCGAAACCTGAATGATCTGTAGTGGTAGAGCCAAACAGTAATCCTCACTAAATGATTACTGTTCGAATGGGCCGGCTCGACCGGGGCAGTACCACACTCTCACAGAATATCGGCGTAAAGTAATAGCTTGCTATTGCGTTTCGTACAGTGAGACGAGATCCGGAGGCCTATTCGCTCATCCCCATCCCATCCCCATTCCCCATCCTCCCTAGACTGGCAACGCATTGGCAGCACCTCTGGTGTTGCAGATGTCCATGTGCGGCGGTGACCACTTTCCATCAGGTGGGCCGTCAGCTCGTTTGTCAGTCAATTGACATAAAAAAAACCTATGTTTGAACAAATAAAGTGCTAGAATGACTGATCTTTTTCCTTAGCTTAGCCCAAATAAAAAAAGCAAATAACGTAACTTCAAACTTTGAATTTAGAACCGGACTCCCATTGCCGATAATTATGAAGGCAATACATTAAAATATGACAGTCGACAAAAACCTGGGGCTGAAACGTGTCCCTTCACTAATTAGGCATTCGTCTGACACTTCGGCTAATTTCGTGGTCACGATAAAAAACGACGATGGGAAAAAGATCTAGTCTTTGGTTAGTATGTTTAAATGATCAAGTACGCGTTTAAAGTAATTTGTAGAGTAATTTGTATTTTCCAGTATTTGATTTGGAAAAAAAATACTAGCTTTGTGGTTTTATTTAAATTTATTTATCGCATTTATTTCAAAATAATATCAATCCTTATAGTTATTAAAATTTAGAGACGAAGTAAACCATTCCTTTCGTACTTAAAAAAAGGTTTTTTTTTAATTTGGACTATACCTAATATAAATCAAGGCAGGTCAAGTGCGAATCTGACTCGCGCGCCGAGAGTCCCGTACTTACCTTTGAAAATAAACAGGGGATAACTTTCGCAAACTCCTTAAAGTTATGAAATGCTGCATAGCCATCTTGACCCTATATATGAGACCTCTCTTGACCCTACTGCTTAGTTTTCAAAAATCGATCCCCTTCCTTAGCCTCTATTTTCAGTGTAATTTAAAAATTCATATATTTACCATTTTTACTAATGCAAATATATTTATCTACACCCATATCATAAAACCTCCATTGGTTAATCAAAAACCGTATGAAATGACCACCATTTTGACAACCAATTAGGAAAAACCAGTGCTGCGATAAAGAAATAACATGACTTCTTTATAGTTTTTAGTAAAGAAATGAGATTAAATTTGGAACAGCTGTCAAAACTCAAGTGGGTCTCTATTCTAGTATCCATAGATATTAAAACAGTTATTGATACGAAACGTCAATTCAGTATGTTTTTTTAATATAAACTGCACAATATTTGATCTCGAGTGACGTGAGAATAGAGACTTCATCCGTTTGTCTATGATTTAAAAAAAAATTAGTCTTGACTGAAGATCGAATTGCCGCCAGAAAACGTCAACCGTTTTGCTTGAACGAAAGTAGAATTTTGTTGAATTGAATAGAAAAAGTTGTTTGTAATTTACATTTTAGTTGAAAATATGAATAGTAAGTAGTCTTCTCGGAGTGTGTGTGATGTGAAAATGCGCCGGATATCGGAAATATGCAGCCACGATTGCAACAAATAACTTGTTGCCAGAAAATATTGTTTCTGAACCCATCATGGAGGATTTATAATATGTGTGTGCTCCTCTGCTGCACTGGGAGTGAAGAAATAGCATAGAATGCGTGCAGATGCTTATCATCCTGGCATGTCGTACAAGTCGACTAAGGGACGGGTCCTCTCCAACATGGTGGACTATCTGTATGGGCGATGGGCTGATCACCTGTCACCATACGGTTCATCATACCATCTTAGGACTAATTAATCGAACGTGGCCACAAGTAGTCTTGTGGCTCTGCCCACCCCATTAGGGATTTCGGGCGTGATGCTATGTGTGTATGTGTGTGTGTAGATAAAGTTATGTATGCAACTCTGCATAATTTGGCCTTAAAACACACGTGCGATCTTATTATGAAACTCGCCTATCGGCTCGTTTCATGAAAACCGCACTAGTGTTTTAAGGCCTATCATTATGCAACCGTTGCATAAACTACTATTTTTAAAGAGTTTAGTGAAGCGTGCTAGATATATATGTACTGTACAGAATCAAAATTAATAACGAATGGAAACAAGAAATGTACTTAAATTCGTCTTTTTATTGGGAATAAATGGCTTAGTATTATATAATATAGGCCCCATTCCCATTCATTTGATATGTCACACGATATACTTAGATAGCAATTTTTTTTTTTAATTATGTAATTTGCCCCTCAAAAGTGGGCCTCATGTTTAAAATTCATTTATTTACGTTACTCGTCCGTGTTGCGGTCACCGACTTACATTAGGTACCTATGTGTACCAAATTTCAACTCAATCGGTCCAGTAGTTTCGAAGATTATTATTATTAACAGATGCGTGCACACAAGTTTTTTAAATGTTACCAATTTCAAGTTTATAACATTACTAGTTGCTGAAATAAATGGCCGTAACATACAGACGGACAAAAGGACAGACAGACGATAAAGTCTCACCATAAGGGTTAGCTCTTTACCTTGTAGGTACGGAACAATAAAAAATTATGTTTCTCAAAGATAAACACTTATTATACCACTGAATTTCATCGTAACGCCGTGCGTGACCCTTATTCCATAATCTATGGCATAGACGTCAAAAAAAGTGGCGCCAAAATGTCACAGGTCGATGGCGCTGTACCGCCCCTCACTTCAGACTTCAGAGGGAACCTAATAGCGCCGATCCTAAACTAACCGTGACGTATCCTGCAACTGCAATTTGTGGGATACGGGTCAAATTACCGGTTTTTATTTATTCTAGGGGATTATTTTGAAGATCTATTCCGGTATGATTCGGCTTGCTGTTGGTTATGTAGTAAGGAGGGTGTCATGCAGTCATGATCATTTTAAATCGTTATAGAAGAAACACTATACAGGAACGGCGCCGGAATACGTCACTCGTGAGGTTAGCGAAATTCGCTAAGCTGCAATAAGTGCTCATTCGAAAGAGGTAACGAGTTCACGTATAATGTCATAATCAGCGTATCAACTTTACTAGAGAAAAAGCGGCCTAGTGCGAGTCGGACTCGCCCATGTAGGGTTCCGTTATTAATGACGTATTAAAAAGAAACTACTTACTAGGTCTCGTTCAAATCAATTTTTGGTGGAAGTTTACATGGTTTAGTACATCATATATTTTTTTTAGTTTAATCATTCTCTTATTTTAGAAGTTACAGGGCGGGACACACATTTTACCACTTTGGAAGTGTCTCTCGCGCAAACTATTCAGTTTAGAAAAAATATATATTAGAATACTCAATATCATTTTTGAAGACCTATCCATACAAACACATATGGGTTTGATGAAAAAAAAAATTTGAGTTTCAGGTCTAAGTACGGGGAACCCCCAAAATGTATTGTTTTTTTTTTCTATTTTTGTGTGAAAATCTTAATGCGGTTCTAAGAATAAATCTACTTACTAAGTTTCAACAGCGTAGTTCTTATAGTTTCGGAAAAAAAGTGGCTGTGACATACGGACGGACAGACAGACAGACATACAGACAGACATGACGAATCCATAGGTTCCGTTTTTTACCATTTGGCTATGGAACCCTAAAAAGTGTCTCATTATGCCTTCTTGCTTGTTTAAAAATGTAGGAACGATTCAAAGAACACTAATAAACCGAAAAGCGTACCAT
This sequence comes from Tortricodes alternella, assembly GCA_947859335.1. NCBI lineage: Eukaryota > Metazoa > Arthropoda > Insecta > Lepidoptera > Tortricidae > Tortricodes > Tortricodes alternella. The sequence goes on along the minus strand of OX401988.1, from coordinate 5,754,375 downwards.
TTCATTTGTGTGTACTATTTTTTAATAAAATACCAAATTTATTTTCATTTTCTCGGGGGTTTATTATTATCCCGTAATGCAATTCAAAACTACGTCTTAAAATAATGCGTCGCTATTTCATACTACGAAATGGGTCAATACACTTTTAGAATCCTCCAAATCAGTCCGAAACTTCAATGTAGAATTTCACCTCTAATTAATTAACGCCTAAATACATAACACGTGTAACTCTCCCAGTGACAAATAATGTGAAAAACAAATATTGTGTATAAATCATATGTGATTCATGGGACAGGGAAAGTGTTACCATGTGTAAACATAAACAGGAAAATATCTAATTGAAAATTCGATTTAACGGTAACGCCCGAGACATTTTGGATAATTTTACTTGTGTTAAATAAAAAATATAGGGTAAAAATCCTATCTATATCTTCGTATCTTCAAGAAATTTAACATGAGAAATATCTTACCAAAAACAAAATACTTCGCGGACGAAGTCATGAGCAAAAGCTAGTATAGTATTATCATTTCTATATATATAAATCCTCCACTCCTCTGCTGCACTGGGAGTGAAGAAATAGCATAGAATGCGTGCAGATGCTCATCATCCTGGCATGTCGTAAAAGTCGACTAAGGGACGGGTCCTCTCCAACATGGTGGACTATCTGTATGGGCGATGGGCTGATCACCTGTCACCATACGGTTCATCATACCATCTGAGGACTAATTAATCGAACGTGGCCACAAGTAGTCTTGTGGCTCTGCCCACCCCATTAGGGATTTCGGGCGTGATAATATGTATGTATGTATGTATATACATATATAAATAGGACTGATAATACTAATTAACGAATTTCAGCGACCGACTGTGGTGATATTAAATTAAGTACCTATGGGAAAGCCCCAGCTGGTTTTAAGTAAACAAATATACTGCAATTAATATGAGAATGCTTATCGGACTGGTACAGGAAATATACAATTCCTGTACGGTATTTTTTGCTTATTTTGAATATACTAGCTTTTACCCGAAACTTCGTCTACGTGTAGGAATCTTTAAAATATAATGAATTTTCATGTAACTGACTTCTTAAAATTAGCTTATTTTCCATTAAGTTACGGGGTCCCATCGGGCACGCACGAACTTGCCGTTAATTAATTTTTCAGCCCCCTATTGTTACCCTCTTAAGGGTTGGTTGTCTTATAAAATTACCTTTGGAGGATTCCCAGGGCCCAAACTATCTCCATACCAAATTTCAACAAAACTGGTTTCGTCGTTAAAGCGTAACAGACAAACAGACAGACGAGTTACTTCCGCATTTATAATATTAGTACATTACCTATCGATGTATGAAGGTATTGCTTTTATTTGCAAATACAAAATTGAATTTCGCACATAAGTACCGAAAGTCAGAGACAGGATTTGAACCTGCGACGCCCTGCAAGAGGCGTGAGACCAGCTACCACAACAGTCTTTATGTAACTATAGAATAAGCATGGCCCGACATACTTGACTCCTTTTTGCAATGAAATATCTGTCCGCTAAAACCTCGACACTTTTAAAAATAAAATTTTTTTGAAAAATGAATGCGCAGTAATTCAAATTTGGAAGCCGTTCCGCAAATTCAGTAACGAACCGTGTCGATGCGTGCTGTGCAGGTGGCGGCCAATCACAAAGTGCCACAGGCTGCAATATTTATAACATCCGAAGTATATTAAGGGCATAAACTTGAAACTTGAAAACAAGTAATATTGTGTTGATCTCATTGAAACCATAACTAAAATCTAGTAGAAATACGAATTAGGGTACAAAGACTAGAAGTAACTGTCTGTGGTTGTCTCGTGGTGCTCCCCAGCAGTGCCACCTTCACCATAAGCAATCACGTGTATATACATACATACACACATATATCACGCCTGTTACCCAAAGGGGTAGGCAGAGACCACGGATTTCCACCTGCTACGATCCTGACACACACCTTTCGCTTCGTCTAGTCTCATTAAGTTCTTCATGCACGCTCGCCGGTTTAGGGTACTCTTGAGCTGGCCTTTCTTAAGAACGTCCTCGATCTGGTTTTCGTACGTTCGCCTAGGTCTTCCCCTGCCAATCCTACCATGCACACTTGCCTTATAAATCTGCTTCGTTAGCCTTCTTTCGTTCATCCTCTCCACATGTCCAAACCATCTAAGCATACCTTTCTCAATTCTCACGACTACATCTTCTTCTACACCACATCGTTCTCTTACCACGCTATTCCTTACGTAACCCACTGTACCTTTTTTAGATGACGAAAATATTTAAATTGTATGTGGCGGTGTATAGGAATGATATTATCTACTGTTTTGGGTTAGTATTTATGTAAGGACGCTGCTTAGTGCGTACTTACCGATAAATTTACTAGATGACTATATAGTAAGAATAGTTAGTTAAAGTTTCTTCTTAATTTAGAGGGAAATTTTATAAACCGCAATGTTTTTGCGATCACATTTCAGTGTGTCTGGAGTTCTGGACTGGACGTTGGTCTGATAGGGCACTCGATAATATTCAAAACATGATTATTTTCCTTATTGAAAACAGAAACTTACAGTTAGTATTTTTTATTTTCGAAAGCTCCTATTTTCATGTAGAAGGATCATTTTTAAAAAGGTTGTTCATCCTACAGGTTTTGTGGGGATCGTTTAAATGACGTCACTTGGTGATGATTAATTGGCACACTGCAGTGAGTATTTTTATGAAACCTTGATGTTAGATTTTTCTAAGAATAATATAAGCCAATGGGCTCCCAAAAACTTGGTTAGAACTTAGAAGTAATCCTACGAAGCGTCACTCAAATGTTTAAATCCAAGAGCAACGCAATTTTTCATCATCTCGTTTTTTAGCGCGACAAAGGGACGCATACGCATTCCGCCAAACAATATTGCGGCAATATTAACGCGGCCGCGATATTTATGCGTTTCGATATTTAATTTTCTCGCACAAAAGGGTTACCGCCACCGCTAACGACTGCGGAACGTTTTTTATGGGCACAAGCGGAGGAAACTATAGCTCTACCACTTTTTAAGTACCTTTATACAAGCAAATATAGCCTTTCTGCTGACGCTATAAAGTTTTCGATGCGTGCCTTGCTCTCGTGGTTTTGTTGCCCGGTCTTGTTAAGTGATTGTATGAGATTAATGGCAGGTTAATGAGACGGTGCTCATTTTTCTCGAATTTGTTATCGAGTTACATTTTTCTATATCATTATTGATTGTCGATTAAGGATTGTCGCGAAACTTGGTGACGTTAAGCTCCTTTAAATTTATTTGCGTGGTCATGCCAATTATTTATTGGATGTTATGCGATAACTTTTAAATTATTTGGTTGTTTTTCTCATTTTTAGGGTTCCGTACCTCAAAAGGAAAAAAGGAACCCTTATAGGATCACTCGTGTGTCTGTCTGTCTGTCCGTCTGTCACAGTCAATTTGCTCCAAAACTACTGGACCGATTGATTTGAAATGTGGTAGGTATACATATGTAAATCAGTGACCGCAACACGGACGCGTGACGGAAATAAATGAATTTTAAACATGGGGGCCACTTTTGGGGGGCAAATTAGAAAATTTAAAAAAAAGTTATGCAGCTTATGTCGTGCGACATATCAAATAAAAGGGCTTATTATGGTGGATCTTATATATTTTTTTTTTAGAATTTTAAGGTAAATGGTTTGGGAGTTATTTAGGAAAATAGGAGAAAATTGACCATTCCCCCCCCCCCCCCTCATCTCCGAATCTACCGGGCCTAAAATTTAAAAAAAAATACAAAAAGTATTTCTTTACCTATAGATTACAGGAAAACCTATAAGAAGTCTATGGTATTTAAAATAACATAGGAAATTTCAGATAATCATGTATGGAACGGAACCCTCTCCACGCGGGTTTAACTCGCACTTGTCCGGTTTTTTTTTAAGTTGCCGATAGGTGTCGCTGTTAAGGCTCCTACATAACAGTCATTTAAGATTTTCACAGCTGTATCTATAGGCTAGTCAACGAGGAGTTTGACACTGTCACTAATTATACCGTTCATAAAATTTTGCAGTATGTATGATTAAGTCACCGCTTAGAGGACTTTGCTAGCAAATACCCGACGCTGGCTGATGCCCACGCCTCCAGAATACGGCGGCGTAACGACCTCAAAGTACCCTTTACGCGGCTCGCCAAAGCAAAAAAATGCTTACACATAATTGGCCCAAATATTTACAACAAAATACCAAGTGGCATAAAGGACAGTCCCAGTTTTGCTTCCTTTGTTAGAAAATTAAAGGCAAAATTGATTTCACTCGCACTTTATTCTGTGCGCGAATTCCTAGAACATTAAGTCATATCAACATAAATAATGTAATTAACTGCACTAATTTAATTTAGTCTGTAACTATGATTAAGAAATAAAAAAGGAATGTTTAATATAATTGAAATCTGAACTTGACATGTAAAATTACATTTTATTAATATATGAAATAAATAAATAAATAAGAGTACTTCATTGAACGGCATATACTAGGGAATAGGTACTGTAACTTAGGTCACAAAAACAACCAGATACCAAGACAAATATAAGTAAATATGATACGAGGATCATCTAGACGACAGTCGCCAAAAATGCTTCGAAATAAAATCATAGTGTCTTTTATTCTTTAAACATAGTTTACAGTTCAGTCCCGGCAAGCCGACGCATCTTACTTAATTGATGCTAAACACTTCGCGGCGGCAACGCTGCGCGCGCGTCGTATAACTCACGCTTATTATGATGCGGTCTCGTCTGCTATAGCAGTTATCCATTTCGGCAGACTGACTTGCTACTAAAGTTGATAAATATTATGATATCGTTTCGAAATAGCGACTGTCGCTTAACTATCGCAAACTGTATGACGACGGGCGTCGCTTATCACCGCGCGCACTGAGTTTCGTGGTGCGAGGGATGCAGATTTTGTCAAGTGCGGGCTCGCGCCTGGCGGACGGCGGCGAAAAATATATTTATTTTGTTCATATACACAATCGCTGTATTGAAAATTAGTGTCTTATATATGCGAACAGGTGTCACATAAACCTGCACTGACTGAAAAGAAATGAAAAAGAAAAAAAATATCTATGACACATGTCTAAAACGCGTTGAGTATGGATTCTGACGTGTCTTGTGTCTTTCTATATAGTAAGTCATTGGCTTCGAGAGTGTCGTTTCGGTGTTCGCGTGTTACTTTCTGTTTATACATATGAAAATAATATAATTATTCCCTTAGTTTTTTTATTATCATCGGTAAAAATAATAAGCGGGCCGCTATTTGTAATGAGTTAAGGAGCCCTGACTTTTTACTTTTTTATCAACTTTCGGCGAACAGACCTTAGGGGGCGGTCGAAAAATATATTTTTATTTAGTTAGGTGATGTGATCATGGCATTCGAATGTGTCTAAAAAACCAGTTCCTACTGAGCGGTTGAACATTGTTAATGGCTTTTTCAATTAAGAATTTTATGCACGAACGGTTATGCACATTACAAATTACTTTCTATTAAGTATATAAAATAATCTATAATTTATAAAATAAAAAAACCGACTTCAAATGGCCTTTGCAAAGTAAGTTTTTTTTTTTCACATTTTATTTATTATACTGTAATTTAACGACACACATTTACTACATCAAGTAACAATAGCATAATGCCAGTTGTCATCACCATTTACAAACTGTTGTTATCCCCGGTGCAAGGATGTCAATCGTTGAGGAGTTCTCCTGGCTTTATACAGCCATTTAATCGCCAACCTTGAAATACTCAACATTTAGGAGTTCCGATGATCATCTATGGTCTTCATCAACAGTTTCACTTCACCAAATAATGCTTTTGGAACGTAACTGCTTGAGTTATTTCAGAAAATACTAAAATTGCTATATGCTTGCCAATAATATTTGAAGAGTTCCATCGATTCCTCATAGATCCTCTCATCATAACTCGACTTTGACGACAACGGGACCAAACTGGAGGTATAACGTAACGATTCAAAAAAAATACTTCAAAATCGGTTTATAAATGACGGAATTCGGAAGTAACAAACATAAAACAAAATACAGATGAATCGAGAACCTCCTCCTTTTTTTTTTGAAGTCGGTTAATAATCTTCTTTCAAATACGTAATGATGCCTCCAGAATATTCTCAAACGCCAATCGAGAATTTACAAAGACGGTTTCAAACCAGATATCAGCAACCGGACCACACCCGTATCGTCGAAACTGATTCGATTTATCGATTGCCTATCGAATATTCCAATGAATCGATTGATTTAAACATCGAATGAAACGCTTTAATGAGCGGTGATTGTGTGATCTTCACACGGGCCGCGTCGCTCACCCATTCACTCATTCATTCTCATTCAATCTGTTGAAAGTTTTGTATTATATTAGTGAGCTTGTTTTGAAATATTTGATTTGGAGATTTATAAAAAACACTCCAATAAAACGACTTACAGATCTGGCAGGACCGTAGAATGACTAAGTTAAAATTATAATCAAATTGAATGCTACAGGATAGTGTAATACTGTTTTTTTTTTTTGCATTCGTTTAAATATCAATCGGTGAGAAAAATCCAACTGGCTCGAGTTAGTGAGTGATTGATTATAATGTGTAATGGATAGAAAGGCCATTTTAAATACAGAAATCAATTACAATTATCGTTTTTAAGGTTATCAGACCACCGGCCCTCGTATATTAATTGGGTGGGTATCTGTGAATTAGCATAAAGTTGTCCCCGGGCGGACAGCAACAAATGCGCTTATCTCCGAGATTGCTCCCTACACGCCCTTAATTGCTCATCGATATTGCCTAATAAGAGAGGTGGACGAAAGTACTGGTGATCCGGTTTGAAGGACAATAAGATCCGGTTCGAAGGACCACGCTGTCAAAATGGAATACTAAAGTTTAATTTTCAATTATTTTGATTAACATAACTTTTATTTAATAACTGAAGCATGAGAAATACCGGCCATCGGGCTCTAAAGATCACGTAATAGGATCGAACACTGCTGTTATGGCAATCGTTTATAAACAAAATGATCGGTAAAATATCACAAAGTTGTCTCTGACCGGACCCCATGAAATGCCGTTATCTCTAAAAATTGCTCACTACATGCCCTTAATAGCTGCTTCATATTGCCTAACGAGAATGGAACAGCGAAAGCAAATGACATTAACAGTGTTTCACACAAAACAACATATTTATTAACATATTTTACACATCAGTGGCGCAGACGATACAAGACGATTCCTGACGACTTTACCAAGCTAGAATGCTGCGGATAGCTGTCAGTGAAGTCCATGTTACTCTAACTAAATGTCAAACTCGCACGCAGGGTTCTAATTCTTCCGGCTTCCCTTAGGAAATATTTGACGCTTCGCCACTGACATCCACATTTGCAGAGATCGGTCAGAGATGCTGAGGACAGGGGAAGTTGGAAATTCGTGGGAGAACCGGAACTCAAACTTTAAGCGCAATTATAATATGTTCGGGATTTCAAAGTAGCCAGTACTTTCTGGCTGCCGTGCGCGACGTAGTGGACCTTAATTAAGATGTAGGCAGAACGCGCGGCTCGCTAACGAGGCGGCATCTGCCGGGGCTAGCCACTTTCAGCCCGGCTAATATGCCTTAATTCACTTTAAGGGAATCGTAGTCAAGTCACCTTTAACTGCCCAAACTAGGACCATCTTAGGTCCATGAAAAACCCTACGAAATGAAAAGGCCTACTGCTTCGAAAGGATATCGCTTATGTATGAGCGAAAACAGAGAAGGGACACATACATTTACGCGATAAAAACTAGTAAAAGTAGTACTCACAACTAGAATCGAGTTAAAATTAACTTGAAAATCGATTGCGACATATCTACTGATGAACAAACCATTAATTTAAACTGGGAACGAACTAACAAAGGGAACCAAAAAGCATGCACAAAATTAGGTATTGTATGCAATACGAAACTTAGTTTTTTGACATTTAAGCATTGCAACTGTATGTTGAAAAAAACATAGGTAATTAGGAGTTATATTAGGAATTGCAGCTACAGCTAATTATTACCTACTTTATTTATCCTCAAAACGAATAATTATAAATATTTTACAATACCAATGTATTGTTTTGAAAACATAACTTACATATAGGTACCGACTGCAATGTTTTTTTATTGTTTTGCGATAGTGTCCTAGTGCTGGAGAAAACAGCTTCTCCCTCGGACGTTCAACTTTCTCTATCCTTAGCAATCTCTAGCCAATCTCTGAGAAATACTGTAAAGTTTTTATTTGGTTTGAATATCATAATTTTTCATAGGATAGCACAAAAGGTGTGTGATCTTTTCACACAAATGACGTTGAGTCGACACTTACTGGAACAGTTTTCTAAGCGGCAAGTGCTAGGACGTCGTCGAGGAGAGTGATTGGAGATAATCACATGGCGATACCTGTATTTAGGATCATTAGTATACATTTAATTTATTAGAATAAGCGCATTTAATTAAAAAAAAAAGTGTTTTTACCACGAAACAAACGATGTAGGTACTTATAACAATAAATCCATTTGCGGTTAATTAAGAAAACCTAAAGTAAGGGCAAACAAGTGACTCACGCTGATGTAGTATATATAAAAGAACTTCTAACATTATCCTCAGTTGCAGTTTGCATTCCTAGCTGCAGTCATGGGGCTGCGCCACATAATCCCGTTGGTGATCCTGATCATACAGCTCCATGGCCTGACAGAAGCCCAGAGCATGCTACCCCGGCTCCCAGGCAACAGGCTCCTAGAAGGCCCGGATAGAGAACTACCTAATGCCACTCCTATACACTGTGGAGGCTCCAAAGTGGTTACTGGCAACACAAAAACGTCGAGAGCTTTGAGCGCAGCAACATCGCAATACTTCGGATCGTACGCGTTCACCGCTGGCCCAGTAGGTGACCGACAATCACCTCCAATCTCAGGAAGATTTTCATTCGCCGAGCTGAAAGGCGATAAGTACGTGTACGCGCTACAGGTTGATGGATCAGGAGAGAGCTCTTATTGGCTGCCTCAGGGAGGGTGGATAGACATTCCGCAAAGACCAGCTGCCAACGAGCCAAAGTACGTTTTCACTCCGGACTTTAGCGGCTGTTCGTGGACGGTCACGCCCATGAACAACGGAAAGTTACGCCTGCGTCACGTTGAGGGCGGCAAAGAAGCCACCCAATTCAACAACCTCACACCAGCTCAGAAAGGCGGAGACACCACGTATGCCATGCAGTACATAGACTACGGATACCTAGTGGAGACATCGCGCTTGGTGGGGAATATTCCATCGTTCGCCTACATGCAATTTACTGGAGGAAGCTGGACTCTTACTTTCCAACGTAAGACATGCTCGTCCACTCTGGGAGGGTACGTGTTCAAGAATAGGTTGCTATCGTCTGCGAAGATGGTGGATAATGTTCAAAATACTTATAAGCAAGTATCTGGTACAAAGACCTTCAGGATTCCTTAAGTCGATGATAATGACGTTTAAAATTGTTTAATGTATTTAGTCTAATTAAAAATAGTGATTGCTGAGTTTCTTGCGGCGTTTCTTCTCAGCAATAGTTTGTTCCGAAGCGCTTGTAGTTTCAAGCAATTGTAAATAGCTGTCAGTTGATACGTTAGGTTAGAACTAGGTTTAGGTTCACAGGTCTTGTTATTTGTATTTGCATTTTTTATTCCGCTAAATGAATGTAGTCTTTGTGACATTGCATTTTTATTTTATTTGTCCATAGGGTTGTCAACTTACGTTGATTGTGATCCTCGAAAGAAATGTCAATGAGAGCTGTCTGTTTCGACTGTTTAAATGAGTTATCAACCAACTGTGTTCGTAACTTTAGCTTGCAGTTTAAGACGAAACACGCGGGGGCACCCTCTGCTGCTTAAAAAGGATAGCGCTAATACAGGCCCCGTATGAGTGAAAAAAGAGAAGCGACACGTAACTTTATGCGGTAAAAAAGTAGTAAGCACCAAATCCCCTCCCTTCGCGTTGTCTTCAAAACATCACAATGATTTTTCATCTTTCAACTATTCAGTATCAAACATTAAATTTTTTGAAAATTTGGTATTTCGGTACTTGTTTACGTGGATCTTGTTATGAAAGGTATTTTATTCAATCTGAGAAGCGATTTTCATTGAGAAAAACGGTTAACTTTGTATTTTTTTCCAACATGGTTTTTTCAAATGGTTTTTTGCCTTTGGAAAAATAATACTTAAAATATTAAAGATAAAGTACGAATAAAATACATCGAATCAAAATTTGCTATATAGCGCCTCTTGGGCGGAGTGTCGTTTCTTTACTTAGAAATAGTTATTAACTATTCTTTGCTGCATCCATGCCCGGATATATTGGGGTCAATCATCTTTTTTTGTGTTTTTATTGTGTCCCCGGTTGTCCAAGGGACACTTACATACAGTTTCATAGAAAAATGCTAAGGTTGTCCAAGGGACAAAATTTGTGTAAGCATACAACGGGTGGCACTAAAAAGTTGATTCGCCCGGGTGAACCAACTTTTTTGTGTTGTTTACTTTGTTGCCGGTTGTCCAAGTGACACTTATATACTGTTTCATAGAATAATGCTTAGGTTGTCCAAGGGACAAAATTTGTGTAACCATAGCAACGGGTGGCACTAAAAAGTTGATTCGCCCATGGGTCAATCAACTTTTTTGTGTTGTTATTTTGTCCCCGGTTGTCCAAGTGACACTTACATACTGTTTCATAGAAAAATGCTTAGGTTGTCCAAGGGACAAAATTTGTGTAACCATAGCAACGGGTGGCACTAAAAAGTTGATTCGCCCATTGAAATAACCAACGAATTAACTAAAATACCTAAGTGTATTTAATGAAGCTAATAACAGGGAAAATAAATTCATTCGATTCATAAAACAATATTTGCTGAAAAGAAACGCCCGAAACACGTCAACAGGTAAACTTTCTTAAAATCGATAATACTGCTTTGGTTGAATATGTCGAAGACCAATGGAGACAATTATATTTGAGCGCGCTATTCACAGATAACTCGAGCAAATAAATGTTAGTGCCCATTGCGATTAAGATCGTTTACCTAATTAAGGAGATCTATGTTCATTGGTTTTCATTTTATTTCCATTGGTTTAAATACGTTCTGCAATTGAGTTGTATTAGCGATTACTTACTATCTGATATTCAGATTTCTTAAGGTTTATTAAATGTAAATTCTAAGCACTTGGCTTAGACCTTTGGGAATTTCTTTTCAGTTCTATATTGTTCTTGCCATAGCTGGGCAAAAGATCTCTCCGTTTGATTTTCAACTTTCTTTAAGTCTATCCTAGAAAGGGGTACCATTACAGGATAAAAAAATATCTTACTTTATACTCTTACTAGAGGACCCGCCACAGCTTCGCCCGCGGTATTTCCATACAAACTTTATCACTCCTTTTCACCCCTTCTAGGGATGGAATTTCAAAAAATCTCTCCTTATTGCATATCTCCTCTAGGGTACTTGAGGAATATCTCCTCCAAATTTCAAACCTCTAGGACCACCCGTTTAGGCTGTGCGTTGTCTATAAGTGAGTCACGGTACTGTTTTATATGTATAGATTTAATTTAATAAGGTTTACTGGGATACATCCCAGTTACGTAGCATTGGTTAACTGATAAGGTATCACTCGTTTACTCATACCCTTATTCATTTGTACTGACACATCTCACTTTTTACAAGGAAATAATCGCTAATATTACCCATACAAACAAAATCATAAATCGCCCTTCACAAGGCAGATGCCTCAATGACTGATTGTTAGCAAAAGCATCTCACCATTAAAATCTCTCTCATTTGACTCATGGATTTCGCTTATAAAATTTATGAAGATTACCACAGACAATCACGCCCACTCTTAAAGGAATCAATGGCTCAGGCTTCACCTACAGGGAAGATTTATTAGCCCCTATTCGAGCATAATCTACACTAATTCACCGTGGAAAAACGAAGTCTACGGCACCTGGATAGTTCTTTGTCGTGGCTCAATATATTTTAAATGACTCGAGGCGGCCTCTTGAAGCTGACTCTATTGTGACTGACGATGGACTTCCTTTTTTGAAATCGTACCGATATTTCGAATCCGAAATTGGAACCATAAAGAATGTTCATGATGGATTTTTAATTTTATTACCGTGTAACTTTCAAAAATTGTTGCGGCCAGATGCAATTTGCGTTTGATAATTTGTCGTGTTCCATCAATGTTGATACTGGCTATTTAAAAAGACGAACAAATCTAAAATTTCAAAAATAAAAGGCTCACTATTCTGTTTTTTTTTTGTTTAACTTACGTTTTTAGTTTTGTCGATCGCCAGTCCGTGTCAAAAGCGGTATGAAAGGAGTTCGGTTGTTTTTTTCCTCCTTCTGTGGACTTGCGCCGCATTAGTGGCCTTTGTTGACGCTGGCGGACGAAAGTTGAATATCGAATGAGCTGTTGATATTGCTTTTGTGCATTTTACTGCGTTTAATACCGCTTGGGAGTGGTTTTATATGATTTAATCGGATTTCATAACAAAAGGTACATAGTTTCAGCGCTTTGCTGATGTAAAAAATACGTAAGACTAATCTAAGTAGATCCAATTTTTATAACACCTGTAATAATATCATCGGTGATAGTTCAAAACCGCGTATGAGCGGTTGTAAAAACCGCGTAAATCGAAAAAGTAGCAAAATCTTGATTTCTCGCCTATAGGTACTACACGCTGCACTGATTAGATTTTGCTTATCACTGATTTTTGTTAAAAAATGCACTCACGCGGTTTTTACAAACTGCTCATACGCGGTTTTGAACTATCATTAACGATATGTGAAGATACAATGAAGCGTAAGACAAAACCAAACAAAGGAGACTCGAAGATAATAACAAGTAGGTATAATATTATTATGTTACAAGAAAATTTACTTATATTTCCGGAAAATAAAACAACTTAGCGGATATAGACTTCAAGTGGCCCACATCCAAAATACAAAATGCGGTAATCAAATTTAATCTCCCAAACTATGCGACATTTTTGAGTTCGAAGGGTTGAAAAATTATTATCTAATTTGCCGGCGAACGCTCTAAGACTCCCATACTTAAACAAACTGGTTTTCCTTGCAGCGAGCAAGTGCTTAGTCAGCTCAGCGGCCCTAACATGAATGACACAAATATAAAATAGACCGTCTTATCTCTAAGTGCGTCTCTCTCTCACACTAGTGCCGACGAAAGTGATAGTCATAGAGATAAACGGGTTTAATTTATCTTTGTGTCATTCATGTTAGGCGTCTATTCGGGAACGTCGAAGTGATACTGCAGCGACCCGCGACCGAGACTCAGTGAGTGGGGTGAGAAATCTCGCTCGCGAGTCGCTACTACATCACTTAGCGTTCCCGAATAGAGGCGCAGGTCATCTGTAGAATCACATCACCGATCTTTGCTCAAACACTAGATCTACCGTCATGGGAAACTAGGCTGTCTAGGGCGTTGAACTCGACGTCGAGCATAACGCTAGAGAATCACACAGTTTGATCTCTCTACCACAGAATAGATAATAGTACCTACTATCGTTACTCCTCTGCTGCACTGGGAGTGAAGAAATAGCATAGAATGCGTGCAGATGCTTATCATCCTGGCATGTCGTAAAATTCGACTAAGGGACGGGTCCTCTCCAACATGCTGGACTATCTGTATGGGCGATGGGCTGATCACCTGTCACCATACGGTTCATCATACCATCTTAGGACTAATTAATCGAACGTGGCCACAAGTAGTCTTGTGGCTCTGCCCACCCCATTAGGGATTTCGGGCGTGATGCTATATATGTATGTAACGTACGGAAGAATCACTCTCCAACAAAAACGGTGTTTAGGTACGAAAATAGGCCTAATCATACCTTCTCTCTCCGTCGCTAAAACGGGCTCTTTCGTGTACGCTAGGGTTGTCAGTTTTTATCCGCGTCATAAAACGATAACAACGCGCAAATCACCCAGCGAGTGAGCGAGCGGCAACCTACTGCGATTTACAGCTCCGAGCAACGCGACGGACGAGCTTACCTAAAGTGCGGAGTGAAATCCGCCTGTCTCTACTGCTAAAATATCGGAACCACCTCCAAATACGCTCTTGGCTCAAAATCGGGTAAAGAATTATCTTTTAACCCTTATGGCAATAATGAATTTATCTGGTTTCGAGATAGCATATTTATACTTACCAATAAAACCCGTTTAATATTTCAAACAGAAACTTCTAGATCTCATACCGCTGTCGCCTTGTTTGACACAGATTTTAGAACAAAGCCGCGTTTGCATTAATTATGGCGTCGCTCAGCTAATTGTGAAGGCCTTTAGCATGTTCTTAAAGTTGGAGATCAACGGAAACTTAGGAAGAGACGTTTTAAGTCTGGGGCTTATAAGTTTTGGGAAAATGTCATGTTAAGTACTGGCACAGACTATAATAGTAGTGTTAACAGACTAAATTATAAAGACTAGACTCACCCACGTTACGGTAGCTTTAGTTTCTGCTGACATAAATAAAAAAAAAACTTTGCATGTGTATAAATAAGTACGTAAGTGACTGTTATACCTTCTACGCAATGAACTATGTAAAGCCTCTTCATAAGTTACCTATGACATCATCAATCAATACATATAAAACAGTACCGTGACTCATTTATAGACAACGCACAGCCCAAACGGGTGGTCCTAGAGGTTTGAAATTTGGAGGAGACATTCCTCGAATACCCGAGAGGTGCGATAAGGAGGGATTTTTTTTTATTCCATGCCTAAAAGGGTGAACAGGGGTGGTAAAGTTTATGTGGAAAATACCGCAGGCGAAGCTGTGGCGGGTCCTCTAGTGATTTATATTGTTTTAAAAAAGTTCTGATGTGTTTTTATAACATGCCTGTGATTGCCTGAACCTATGATGATTCTTACGTCCTATTTTGGCGCGTTGACACAAGAATTATAAGATCGAAAAATGTCAATTTATGTTGTTATTTGAGAGTGGATGCTCACCAACGAACATCCATCTACGATGAAAACTATCCATCGTCATCTAACCGGATATAAAACAAACAAGAGCTTAATTAAAACCAGTCAACAGGACGACGGCGTTTACCTCTTAGGTGATCATGATCGTAATGAGGAATAATTATGATATTATACCATTTGATAAAGATTTAAATCTTTACATGGTATTCAAGGAAGTCGCCAGAGCATCTCGAGAATTACTGAATGGATTGTAAAGTGGTTTTTATTGTCATCGACCGAGCGAGCGAAGCGTCTCCGTTTCAGCTTGGGCAAAAATGCTTTCGTATGTCCAGCGGATGTCCGTCGGCTGTCCGGCGTCTGCTCATTTGTTCTCGTCTACAGGTCGCAGTTCTCAACCGATTCTCGTGAAATTTTGTGAGCAGATTCGATAATTATATAGAATTTTTTTGTCGATTCAGTTTTTCGATATTTTTCAAAATGGCGGAGGTATGGGGGTTTTTGTAATTACAAACTTATTTGCGGTGTTGGTAAACTGACCCGACCTATATTGATGTATGGGGATAACAGATTTCCAACGGCAAAGTTAAGTTTCTCGCGAGGTCTACAGCTCACGGAGCCACTAGCAACTAAAGTTTTACGGAATCAACTTTATCTCTTATAGGGGTGAGGACTAACATGGAAAAAGCTAAACCTGGTCTCTAGAATTCTAAAAGCTAGTCCTTGAAGATTTAAGAATAACTTCCTCCATTTAAAATCGTCTTCCTAATTAGTCATGACGTAATAATGACATACTATTGATCAATTGATTATCACGCATGCGTCATGGTATGGATGAGGTATGGAAAAGGTAAGCATTCAAGAAATTTAAGGTTAAACAAATAGTATCACGTAATGCCCCTGATGTGTCGTTGCCATTTTACCTTCCCGGCAATGCTACTTGGGATTATCAAGGGAATCTTCGCAATTTTGCCGGAAAGTATTCTACACAATTTCTAGAAATTGTGCCGGGAACGGCACATCACTGCATGTTGATAATTTAACGCTAACAGCAAAAAATAAATAGGTTTACAAATAGCATAATTAAGACGCAGTTTAGCGTGAATTATGGTCTAAGAACAACTCCCAACGATATTGAAATAACAAGATCTCAGGCAGGTAATGTTGATTAAATATCTCAAGTAGAATCAATTAAAACGGAAATATTTTAACACTAAAGACCTGAGGTATCTGGTTTTGGTTATTTTTTTATAGTTAGTTACTGAAAGAAATAAGAAACATATTAAAATCATCTGTTACTGTTATCTGAGGGTTGCGAAGTGAAAACCTTAATTGACCCCAATAATTCGATTGTAGCAAGAATAACCTAATAGCTTTTTGCCATAATTATCTATAAACTGTGCTGTTAAGAATTATAGTAAATGGATGGAATGATGGTCGGTAATGAGATGATGATGATGACATCGATGCAAATGAAATCTCTTAATTCATTATTTCTATTTAGAAATTTCCTCAAAAAATATTTTGCCTCAGTGAAAATTGAACTTGAAAGAAAACATTATAAAAAAAAATGAAATTATACCAAAATAGAATCTGACGGTCACGTCACAACTAAACAAAGACCCATTAACTTAATGTAAAGCCAGCTAATTTCTGTAATGGGCGCTAAGCAGCCAGGTGCGACGAGGGCAGTTCTGTTGAATAAACCGAGTTAGAGCGAGTTAGCGTATGCGGTGGGAACATTGTGCTTCCTTATACAGCGTGATTTGGAAACGCTAGGAGATGCAAGCTGATTTTTTTAATAGCCCAAGCTGGTTCTTTTAGAATTATAATGGTACCCTGAAAATAATCCAAATCCTTGACACAGCAGAACAAGAGCAAGACACAAGATAAACAGTGTTTTTAAATATACAGGTTTTCAATATCGTTCTAAAAAAACATTGCAAGGTCCGTCGTTTACCACCGAACCCTAACCACTGTGTACTCATGAATGTAACACGTTGTTAGCAAGTCTCAACAAAGAGGCAATAGAGCACTTCCTATTGGCTGGTGAGATAGCAAACACCGTACCGTGGGTACTGACTGACGGACAGACAAATTATATTAGCAAATTAATGCCAATGCTGTGAGAATGGTGCGTATGGGAAGCGGCCACGGTGGTAGGTAAACACTATTTATGTCTATGGGCTTAAAGAAAACTTAAAGCTAAGAGAATAGTCATGATTGATTTTCTTTGTTTACGTGATGATATATTTTAACAAAATTTTTGGAATATGTTTACCTTTCGAATTTCTATTGTTCATAATAACAAGTGCAGATTTATGGCAACACTCTTTGATTACAATTCCGAATTATTTCATCAACTGAATTCTTAATCATTGTAAGATATATGTATAACTAGTGGACCCGCCACAGCTTCGTCCGCGGTATTTTCCATACAAACTGTATCACCCCTTTTCATCCCTTTAGGGATGGAATTTCAAAAAAGTCCCTCCTAAGTGCACCTTTAGGGTACTCGAGGAATATCTCCTCCAAATTTCAAACCTCTAGGACCACCCGTTTAGGCTGTGCGTTATCTATAAGTGAGTCACGGTACTGTTTTATATGGTATAGATTGTCGTTTCCCAGAGAACTAAAGTTCTGACAGGTCATTTCCCACAATTGTCTCTATTAGTACACCGGGGAGATCGCCCGTTACAGAATTCCACTCAAACTCGATATCAAATACTATAGAGAATCACACTCCAGGACAAAAAGTCGTGAGATTTTTATGAAATCTCACAACCTGTTCCCACTTCACTCAAACCTGCTAATTGTGTCGTGTCGTTGGATAATTAAGCAGTGATGTGGTCCCTGGACTCTAATAAGTCTTAATATATGCCACCTAGACCCCCGGAGTGGGCAGAGGGCTAGCGGTCATTGATGGTGGCTAGACACAATTGAGTTGGATGAAAGGGATAGATTGTGGTACATAAAAGTCATGCGCAATGCATGTCAAAAGAAAACGATTCAAATACATTATGCATTACGAACAGGTACGGACAGGTTTGTTACAGTGTTATCTAGGATGGGCGAATTTTCATGGTTATACGAAGATTTGTAGAGAACAAAAGTTACTGATATACCTACTTAGATTGAAGGACCAACACTTTGAACGAGCAGTTCCAACGACATTGTTGGGGAAGAAACGTATCCGATTTTGCTTTGAAAAATTTGCTTGTCTGTGACGATTCTGATGTGATTCTTTGTCTCGCCAGCGATCCACTTGAAGTCAAGCTCCTCACAGGCACAAACCGGTAACTTTCTGGCAGTGGTTTGCTCATCGTTGACCGAAACACTATGAACGTTATGAAATCACGCGGCTGAAAATCTGCGCCTCTATTCGGGAACGTCCAAGCGATATTGCTGCGACTCGCGAGCGGGGTTCCCATCCCACTCTTACGCATTACGCATCGTGCGGAAGAGTGGGATGAGAGTCTCGCTAACGCGTCGCTACAGTATCCCTTGGACGTTCCCGAGTAGAGGCCCGGGGTCTCTATTCGGAACTGCACTTGTTTTGTACGTGTTTGACGTTCACATTCGCGGTTTTGGCATTTTAGTGACGATATAGTAAATCACTTAGCATAACCGAATCGGTGATGAAAATAAAATTAAGGTACAATATAAAGTAGTAACGCTATATGGCATTTAAGAAATTCCGTCGTAGTGAACGGAACACTCTTTTAAATGCTTAAAAAGATAATTCTGCAAGAAAGTACCAGGCGCGCATAGTCAGCAGAGGATCGGAGCTATCTCCTCAACATCGAGCGAGCTACGACTTCATTAGGGCACGGGTAGCCAGTCACGACCGCGCCTCGCCCGGGTTCCGTTTGAACCACTTGTTAGTGGTTGAGGTTGAACGCAAACCTCCATGATATAATGTGTCTATGTATTGCTAAGTATATGACATGTAACTGTCATCTTTACCTTTTCTTTATACATTATAGCCTTGGTGCAGTGGTCCCTGTTCCATAAAGTTATTATTAGTAACGAACGATGCTGCTATGTTATTTTATCTACACCCATATCATAAAACCTCCATTGGTTAATCAAAAACCGTATGAAATGACCACCATTTTGACAACCAATTAGGAAAAACCAGTGCTGCGATAAAGAAATAACATGACTTCTTTATCGTTTTTAGTAAAGAAATGAGATTAAATTTGGAACAGCTGTCAAAACTCAAGTGGGTCTCTATTCTAGTATCCATAGATATTAAAAAGTTATTGATACGAAACGTCAATTCAGTATATTTTTTTAATATAAACTGCACAATATTTGATCTCGAGTGACGTGAGAATAGAGACTTCATCCGTTCGTCTATGATTTAAAAACAAAAAATGGTCTTGACGGAAGACCGTATTTGCCGCCATGTTGACGTTTTGCTGAACGAAAGTAGAATTGTTGTTGAATTGAATAGAAAAAGTTGTTTATAATTTACATTTTAGTTGAAAATATGAATAGTAAGTAGTCTTCTCGGAGTGTGTGTGATGTGAAAATGCGCCGGATATCGGAAATATGCAGCCACGATTGTAACAAATAACTTGTTGCCAGAAAATATTGTTTCTGATCCCATCATGGAGGATTTATAATATGTGTGTAGATAAAGTTATGTATGCAACTCTGCATAATTTGGCCTTAAAACACACGTGCGATCTTATTATGAAACTCGCCTGTCGGCTCGTTTCATGAAAACCGCACTAGTGTTTTAAGGCCTATCATTATGCAACCGTTGCATAAACTACTATTCTAAGTTCGTGTCTCATTTCGTCCCACATTTCGTCTGACAATCATAAATTGACCCGCGCGCTCGTACGCATTACGCGGAGTTAGGCATCTACGTCCATGGCCGGTTGCGTCGATATATGGCCAATGTTGAAGACACGTACGAACATTTAGTTTATAGGTACTGACGGGTCAAGTTAGACTCGCCGATGGGTTCATCAACGAAGTTTTACTTTAGAGAATTGCACGCCTGGCGCCTCATTCGGGAACGCTAAGTGATTCTGTAGCGACTCGTAAGCCAGATCTCTCATCTCGCTCTTACGCATTTCGCGTCGTGCGGAAGAGTGGAATGAGAAATCTGGCTTACGAGTGACTACAGAATCACTTAGCGTTCCCGAATGAGGCGCCTGGTTTGTAAAGCTACGAGCCAAAATTTTACAGGTATAAACTGGACACCAATGAAAGAACTCAATCTTCAGCAGTATTGCCATTATTAGGGTTACGTACCTCAAAAGGAAAAAAACGAAACGCTTATCCTATAAGGGTTTCGTTCACTCGTGTGGCTGTCTGTCTGTCCGTCTGTCACAGCCGATTTGCTCCGAAACTACTAGACCGATTGAGTTAAAATTTGGTGACCGCAACACGGACGCGTGACGTAAATGTACAAATTTTAAACATGGGGGCCAATTTTGGGGGGTAAATTAGAAAAAAAAAAGTTATGCAACCTATATCGTGTGACATATCAAGTGAAAGGGCTTATTGTGTGGATCTTAACTATATTTAATTATGAATTTCAAGTAAAATAGTTTCGAAGTTATTTAGGAAAATAGGCGGAAATTGACC
This sequence comes from Tortricodes alternella, assembly GCA_947859335.1. Taxonomy (NCBI): domain Eukaryota; kingdom Metazoa; phylum Arthropoda; class Insecta; order Lepidoptera; family Tortricidae; genus Tortricodes; species Tortricodes alternella. The sequence goes on along the minus strand of OX401988.1, from coordinate 5,733,740 downwards.
ATCCCCCCCTTATTTCCGAAACTACAGGGGCTAAAATTTTGAAAAAAAAATACAGGAAATAGTTCTTTACCTATGGATTACAGGAAAACCTATAAGAACTTTAAATTAATGAAGTAAATTTCAGATAATCATGTACGGAACGGAACCCTTTTCACGCGAGTTTAACTCGCACTTGTCCGGTTTTTTGCCTGTACCTGTACAATTAGAAAGTGTAATTAAACAGGGTCTTGCCAGGAACATTGCTTGATTTAGGCTGAATTTTACAAAGCTGGACCCTGTTCTATAACGGTACAAGTTAAAATTGTACAGGGTAAAATTTGAATTACTGCTGCGCAAATGTATGGGATCTGACACCGGTGTTGCCAATTTTTACCTGCAAAATTGTAACTTGTAGGTTTTTATAAAACAGGACACAAGTGTCAAATTTATACCGACATTAGTCTATTAGTAATTTGACATTAAAACTAGTATTATTTATTAAAAACGTTGTTACCTTTTGTTTGGAAAGTACCTATTTGAAAGTTAGTAAAGTTAAAATTAAAATAACCTCGCAACTGTCCTCAATCACTTGCTTAGCATCTAAACACAGCATGAACACTTGGTGATCCAGCCATTTTGAACCCGCCGTGTTAGGTCAGCCTAGTTAAGTTTAACCACTTTTAGCTAATGGCCGCCTTTAACCGTCGGACGTAGTTAGCGAATTTGTGTGCTTAAATTGCTGTTAGGTTTAGGTGTCAGCCTATTTACCATATTATAAAAAAAATTTACCTCAACTGGTTCGTTAACGACACACGAAATTATAAACAACCAGACGCTAAGGACAAAGTTATAAGAAAGTCTGCCTGGGGGAATAGAACCCACGAGCTCGAGGTGTCGTTGACTTAATAAATCAAATGAAATTATTTATCTCTCTCTTTATCCCGATCTTGTACAGTATGCTTCAAACCACGTCCAAGTATGAAAGGATTCTGAGTTGACGGCGACGTCGGGGCGCGTCTGAGGTCTGTACCGCTAATTGCCGTGACAGTCAATATTGACCTCAATAAATGCCACGGCTTTTAAATTTTTAATTATTCCCGTAAGGCGCCGATGTTTGTCGAGAGGCGCTAACCTAAGGCCTGTGCACCTAAGATACGAATAGGTAGGTAGGTACGTATATGCAATGACTATACTTATAATCCACGAGCGTGCGAGGATAAACAAATGGATCGATGTTATTGGGGGAATTATTCATAGTAAATTATACTAACTGACTGTGCATGTGTCATGTTTTGTTCACAGAACCAACGTTAAATTAATAAGGAAAAAATCTTAACCTAAGTTCGGTCACATTAAAAGAACTTTTGCCTAGTAATTGCAAATATCAATTTCAATGGTTGACAGTTACAAAGCGATTAATATTTTTATTTATACCATGGCACAAGGTATAAAAATACATTTACAACTTGAAAGGTTCAGTAGTTTACGCTCATCATTTAACTTTATGACTTAGAGATATTTCTGTCTGTTACACCAGCGTAACTAGCACGACTTGCCCGCAAGTCATTTTCGGTCAGTGCGTCTCCTATAAAGAGGAGGAAGTAAGTTATCTTCATACAAACGCACCGCGCGCGGCTTGTATGTGTGCGCCAAAGTATCTATGCGTCGCCGCACGCACACTTAAACGAATCTCGAACCGCTTAGTAAGGGGAAACGGGTCGAGATTTTGTTTAAGTGTGCGTGCGGCGATGCGGTGCGTTTGTATGACGATAACCTACTTCCCTTCTATTTATACTATGGCGTTTCCTTTGACTAGTTTGACAGAGGTGCACTGAGCGAAAAACAACTCACGGGCATGTTATGATTGCAGATGACTGTTCTCTATATGAACAAAAAGAGAGGGGAATCTGGATGCGAGCAGTGCAGTGGTGTGATTCTCGAACGTGCCCAGCTTCTGATCAGCGGATAAACGAAACTATTAATTTAGACTGTAAGGACAAAGTCATTCGGTCTACATTTGATTGTGTCCTACATTGCTGATCAGCCGCTGCGCACGACTGATGCGGGACAGGACTTTAAATGGTTCTTCTGTGTACAAGTAATTGGCAGGCATACTTTTTAGGGATATTAAAATTCAAATAAACATCAATTTTAAAAATTAAATTTTATTATTAACCTGTTTCTTACACAAAAACTTCTTTGAATGCTATTAAATCGATTTTCATACAAAGTGAACTGGGGACTTTATACTGTATAATAGGCATGCAAGTTTCATGTTCCTAGAATACGTTATCTCATAGTCATAACTGTCATAAGAAAGTACAATTTATCGATAAATTAATATCGTTCAGAAGTTCCTAGGACAATTTTATTCATGCCAGAAAAACTTCTATGTCTGCTTATATATTATAATGTAGTTAATTTTACCTTCAAAACCCAAGCCCGTGTGTCCTCACATGGTTAACTGGTAGAGCAATCAATTAAGTACGTGCCGGGAAATGAGACGACGTGATTACAAAACCACATGATTTAGACTATCCATTTGGCGTTATTCTTCTTCATGCCTATTATCCGGACGGTTCATGCTCGCAAGGACCATTTAAATTGGTTAGTTTTTAATCAATTAGTCTTGTGCGATACCTTAACCTGACTAGAGAGACTTCATAGTGTTGTCTATACTAATATTAGATAGTTTTTCATAGTCGTATATTTGTATTATTAGGACATTAAATATTACATTTCAAATGTTTCTTCTTGTTATTTCGAGACCTTACATCTCCATCTTTATACTTGACACTTCTATTTAACCTGGATTAAGCAATTTAGATGTTTCCTTATTTCAATTATTATTTTATTATTATGACCTTATACATCTCTAAGTCACTTAACTTGTCCACACGCGGAGACTATACATACATACATAGCATCACGCCCGAAATCCCTAATGGGGTGGGCAGAGCCACAAGACTACTTGTGGCCACGTTCGATTAATTAGCCCTAAGATGGTATGATGGTATGAGACTATACATCTCCCTTATTAGTTATTTAAGTATTAGAATTAATTTGTAACCATTAGGTTTGTTTATTGCACTTTTTGTGTTAGTTTTTAGATAAAACTCTAATGTCAAAGTTGAAAAAAGACTTAGGTACTGCTGAGTTTCTTGCGGCGTTTCTTCTAAGCAGATGTCACCTTGCGAAGCGCTGGTAGATTCAGACATGTGAAAGAGTCCATGTGGCCTACTTGCAAATTAAATATTTTCATTTTCATTTTCATTGCTGTTAGTGTCTTTTAATTACAAATTTTGTAGAGTCAACCTGTGCCCACGGCTGGTGCAACACGGTTGAAATTTCCGGATATAGTTATAACAGGCCAGTGGCGCAGCCTGCCTATCTGACGGCTTTACCAAGCTAGAAAGCTACGGCTAACTGTCAGTGAAGTCCATGTTACTCTAACTAAATGTCAGACTCGCACGTACACGGTTCTAATTCTTCCGGCTTCCCCTAGGAAATATTTGACAATTCGCCATTGACAGGGCCTCTATTAGGGACTGCTAAGTGATTTATTATATCGACACTAAATTAACATAATCGCGAATGTGAAAGTCAAACACGTAAAACAAAAAAACAAATAATGACACATTCGCGATTTTGATTTGATTTCGTTGTTGTTGTGTGAAAGATATGGTATTTTAAGCAGATTATCCTGTTCAATGTGTTTATCTTTCTAGATACCTTTACTTTACGATACATCTGACTCATCTGCAGCTTGGCTCGAAAAGTAAACCAATTTATTCATCACTCGGGTCAAATTACTTTACTTTTCGAGCCAAGGCGATACCAATTGTGTTATGTAATTGAGCAGCTGATTGTCTATCAAATTATACCTCACCCAATGTAAAAAGAGCGCTGTCAGTCATACATTTTATGTGGCCGTCAGCGCTCTTTTTACATTTGGCGAGGAATAGATCAGTAGGTAACATTAACATGAGTTTATACAAATAGTTCTCGTAACTAAAAAAACTATCGCTCGGTCCCTTTTACTTGTATCGGCAACACGCAGTATTTATTTCCGATTGATTTCGACAACGAGAACGGTTCCCATAAACTCATGGTAATGAGAGGGTCTTATTCGACATTGGTATATTAGGAAGGAGTTTTACAATGCAGCCGCCCTTGCTTCTAAGTTAATAAGAGCTACCATATCGTAGTAAAATAATTTGCGATATCGTTTCGTGTCGAATACAGGCCCTGACTTGCCACGAGACACCTGACCCTATTGTTACGGTACGGGTTAAAACGTGATCAATCAAATCTGCGCATGAGGAACTTTGCCTGTGAACTTGATGTCTTCATACAATTCGCCACAGGACTAAGGCTGCGCACATACGGCCGGCTTAGCCGATGCCTCCGAAAACCTTAAAGTGAATAATCATATAATTTATAAAATGAAAAAATCTACTTCAAATTGCCTTTGAAAAGTAAGTATTTTTCACATTTTATTTATTATCCTGTGATTTAACACACATTTTCTACATCAAGCAACAATAGCATAATGCCAATTGCTTATCACAATTTACAAACTGGTGCTATCCACGGTGTAAAGATGTCAATCGTTGTGGAGTTCTCCTGGTTCTTCAATTTGACTACATGAATTTTCATGGACATAAGTTTATTATTTTTATTGCAACGTTCTAGCTCTTAACGTTGCTGAGCTAGAGGCCTCTCACAGACAGAGCGACGGACGGACGTTGTAGTCTCAATAATAGGGTCCCGTTGATCCCTTCTGGCACCGACCCCTAAAAACGGCCAAATAAGGATTATTGTGTATCCTAAGTCTATAAACATCCACAAATAACACAAAAACGATCAGACCTCAAGACATTCGTATGGCACGTGTATCGGACTCTACAGGAAGCAAACCCACCTTTTTTTCTAGTGTAACGGTGGGTGGAATCACTAAGACAACCGGTCAGTCGTACGGCTTTATCAGTGTGTACTAGTCATGTTATGACTCTCTCACACGGCGCGATTATGTCAGTGCGTGCGTGACAGATTTAACGTCCACTAACTACAGTTAAACCAACTTTTAATCAAATGTCAAAGACTTTATTGCATCGAAATAAGGTCTTGTATTGCGTATACATCGTAGATAGTTTGATGGGACTATGCAGCGATGTGCGAAATTAACTCGACAAGCTTACGATACTTTGAGTTAATGAGTGAAGAGGTTTTATACTAAGGAAACGATGGGTAGATAATTTTAGTATCAACCACATCTTAGCATATTTTATACTCATTTAAATTTTTGAATCTTGAGAGTTTGCCTACATAAAAAACGGCCAAGTGCGAGTCGAACTCGCGCACGAAGGGTTCCGTACCATTATCTATAAAATCATGTTTGTTGTATGGGAGCCCCCTTAAATATTTTTATCTACACCCATATCATAAAACCTCCATTGGTTAATCAAAAACCGTAGGAAATGACCACCATTTTGACAACCAATTAGGAAAAACCAGTGCTGCGATAAAGAAATAACATGACTTCTTTATCGTTTTTAGTAAAGAAATGAGATTAAATTTGGAACAGCTGTCAAAACTCAAGTGGGTCTCTATTCTAGTATCCATAGATATTAAAACAGTTATTGATACGAAACGTCAATTCAGTATGTTTTTTTAATATAAACTGCACAATATTTGATCTCGAGTGACGTGAGAATAGAGACTTCATCCGTTTGTCTATGATTTAAAAAAAAATGGTCTTGACGGAGGATCGCCATGTTGGTGTTTTGCTGAACGAAAGTAGAATTGTTGTTGAATTGAATAGAAAAAGTTGTTTGTAATTTACATTTACTGTTGAAAATATGAATAGTAAGTAGTCTTCTCGGAGTGTGTGTGATGTGAAAATGCGCCGGATATCGGAAAAATGCAGCCACGATTGCAACAAATAACTTGTTGCCAGGAAATATTGTTTCTGAACCCATCATGGAGGATTTATAATATGTGTGTAGATAAAGTTATGTATGCAACTCTGCATAATTTGGCCTTAAAACACACGTGCGATCTTATTATGAAACTCGCTAAAGCTCGTTTCATGAAAACCGCACTAGTGTTTTAAGGCCTATCATTATGCAACCGTTGCATAAACTACTAATTTTATTCTGTTTTTAGTATTTGTTGTTATTGCGGCAACAGGAATCCGTGAAAAAGTAGAAGGCAAACTGTGGCACCAATTATTAATCAGCGATCACAAAATAAAAACAGTTTCAATAATAAACGAACAGCACCATTATATTCACAAATTAATATCTCATCTGATTTAGGTACCCATAAATTGGTTGCTCTGTTAAGCTATTTTTTTTAAAGAATACAAATAGCTTTAATTATCAGTAATGCTAAAAATACAAATAATAGTTTATATTTATTAGCCAATCGACTTGAGTTGGTTTTGACTTGGAATATTTTCTGACATACTCTATGTTAAGTAGCGGCGATTAAGAGACGCGGGCGCCGCTAGACAAACAGACTTTGTGACACCGCTGTCCTATATGCATTGTTTATTAAGCTTTGCTTGAACTCAGGTAGAAAAAAATGTACACAAGATAAACATCAATAGAATAGATTTGAGTAAAGTTGTATCCTCATTTGAATAGCCAATTTAGACTAAGACATTTTGTTACAAAATACTTTTTAAGGGTAGGGGGTAGGGTAGGGGGTTTTTTAAGGGTATTAAACACATTTAGGTTTAGCCATTGATTTTTAAACGTGAAGGGATACATTCAAGTTTGAACCGGATGACTTGTTCTTACAGTTTAATAGCCGAATTCAGAAATGCCACTTAAGCAATTCATTAGAGAGTAATAAATAGTTAAATATCCCTCAAATAGTTGTCATCGTATACAAAAACGTCAGTCAAACGTCACTTTGATTAAAAATCAATTTGAGTTGCCATTCTGAATTTGGCTATAAATTAATAGTTTTGTTTTCGTTCTTCACTGAACTCTTGTTTTCGAAAGTTAAAGGGCCTGAGGCCTGATCTTTTGTTTGGACTTTATAAGCAATTAGGGCGTCACGTGTAGTTTTGCTTGTATGAAGAAAACGTGAATTAAACCCTTCGTTTCAAAGATCTCAAAAGAAGGATATGCCTATCAGTACAATTTCGTGTAACAAGTCTCATAGAAGGTTGTCAAACGCCAGCGCTACACCTTGCTCCTTGTTGCTTGCTGATTTCTTGGTTCTTACGACATACAAAAGTCTAATATTGCTTGATTCACACGCTATCATATCATTGTGGAGGGTGGGTTCAGTAGTGCGGTCTCACAGGTTGTGGAATTGTACTGGATACTTAATTATAATAGTGTCACTTAAATGGGTGTCAAGGACCCTGGGTGTCATGCAACTGAACGTGCGATGGTGTCAGATTCGCGGTCTGACACCTCAAAAGTAAGCATCGCGAGAATTGCTTTGAGCAGTTTCTTACTATTTATTTCAATGCTTCGTTTTGTTCACTTTCGGCCACAGCATAGACAAATTTGGTTTCTTAACTAGTTAAGGGTAAAAACCCTTAAACCAAAAGTCTTTTTTTAACTTAAGTATCTGAATAACGTTTAAACCAAATGTCAAGTTACTCAGAACTAGAAGTGGGTTAAGATTAACTTGAAACTTTCGACCGGAGGGACATACTGGCGGACTGCCGAGCGTGGCGACTATGGCAAATCCTACCATTTTTAGGGGGGGTCCGTCCTGCAGTGGACGTTTTTGCGGCTCATAATGATGATAATATATGATGACGAATAATGAAAATACTGACGATGAAAAACCATTAATTTGATCTGTGAACGAATTAACAGGAGACCTAAAAAGCTTGCACAAAATTAGGTATTACGTAATACGAAACTTGTTTCTTCGAAATTTTGAGCATTGCAACTGTATGCGGAAATAACATGTGTAATTAGGAGGCATATTAGTAATTGCAGCTACAGCTAATTATTACCTAATTAACTTATTCTCAAAACGAATAATTATAAATATTATACAGTAGCTTTTAATTGCTTTGAGAACGAAACTTTAAAGTAGGTACATACTGCATTTTTAATTAGCCTGAGATAATGTCCCATTGCTTGGCAATACGGCCTCCCCATGGGACTTTCAATCTTCTCTATCCTTAGCAATCTCTAGCCAATCACTGCGAAAAACTGTAAAATATTACAAAAAAATCATTTAATTTGGATTGAATATCATAATTTTTCGTTCAAAAGGGTTGTGGTCCTTTCAAACAATTGACTTTGAGTTGACACTTACTGGCACAGTTTTCTGTGCGGAAAGGCTAGGACGTCGTCCAGTGAAGTGATTTGAGGCGATACTTGTATTTAGGATCATTAGTAAGTATACATTTAATTATTCAGTATAAGAGCATTATTAATTTAAAAAATTGTTTCGAGCGACCAAAACCACGAAACAAACGCTGTATGACAATGAAGTCATTTGCGGTTAATTAAGAGATCCAACGCTACGGAAAAACAAGTGACTCAAACTGAAATAGTATATATAAAAGAACTTCTAACATTATCCTCAGTTGCAGTTTGCATTCCTAGCTGTAGTCATGGGGCTGCGTCACATAATCCCGTTAGTGATCCTGATCATACAGCTCCATGGCCTAACAGAAGCCCAGAGCACGCTACCCCGGCTCCCAGGCAACAGACTCCTAGAAGGCCCGGATAGAGAACTACCTAATGCCACTCCTATACACTGTGGAGGCTCCAAAGTGGTTACTGGCAACACGAGAACGTCGAGAACTTTGAGCGCAGCAACATCGCAATACTTCGGATCGTACGCGTTCACCGCTGGCCCAGTAGGTGATCGACAATCACCTCCAATCTCAGGAAGATTTTCATTCGCCGAGCTTAAAGGCGATAAGTACGTGTACGCACTTCAGGTTGATGGATCAGGAGAGAACTCTTATTGGCTGCCTCAGGGAGGGTGGATAGACATTCCGCAAAGACCAGCTGCTAACGAGCCAAAGTACGTTTTCACTCCTGACTTTAGCGGCTGTTCGTGGACGGTCACGCCCTTGAACAACGGAAAGTTACGCCTGCGTCACGTCGAGGGTGGCAAAGAAGCCGCCCAATTCAACAACCTCACACCAGCTCAGAAAGGCGGAGACACCACGTATGCCATGCAGTACATAGACTACGGATACCTGGTGGAGACAGCGCGCTTGGTGGGGAATATTCCATCGTTCGCCTACATGCAATTTACTGGCGGAAGCTGGACTCTTACTTTCCAACGTAAGACATGCTCGTCCACTCTGGGAGGATATGTGTTCAAGAATGGGTTGCTATCGTCTGCGAAGATGGTGGATAGTGTTCAAAATACTTATAAGCAAGTATCTGGTACAAAGACTTACAGGATTCCTTAATCGATAATGATAGCGGTTAAAATTGTTAATTAATTTAGTTTAATTAAAAACAGTGTATTCTGAGTTTCTTGCGGCGTTTACTCTAAGCAATAGTTTGTTTCGAAACGCTGTTCGTGTAAAACAATTGTACAGCTTTCAGTCGATACGATAGGATTGATGATTGAAAATTACATTATAAATTGCGCGAAGTACAAGAATTGAGATTGAAATCGTCAGCAAATAAATTAAAAATTAAAAATACAATACAAATTAAACTAATCAAGAAGTGAACTATTATAAAACTATGTTGACTATGCTATTAGGTTAAGTACTTAATCGTTGTAGCGGACTAACACCATATGATCCAAGTTGGTCGAAATAATGATTTTATTATTATACTCTTTATTCTTCTTAAATCTTAGGATTAGGTTTTTATAATATTTCTATCAAAAGTAAAAGTACAATATGACTATAAAAATACAAGCACTATAAGATCCTAACCTAGGGCGTCGTCGGCAGCGGGGCAGGACTCAAGCTACCGGCGGTTAGGGCCGCAGACAGAGGAACCTGCCGGACGATGCGCGCCGTGTCCAGGAGTACCGCCTTCTGTATCTGACCCTTGATCCAGCCATCAAGCGAGAGTCCCTTGAGGTGTTGGTCGAGACTCTTCGCTATGAGACCGTTCGCAGAAACGACTATCGGCACAGTGGTGACACATGGCGGTCACCTCGTGAGCCAAGTCAAGGTTCTTGCTGAGTTTGTCCTTCTCGGCCTTCACGAGGTTCTCGTCATGGGGGATGGTGATGTCGACGAGCACTGCCCTGCGCTGCGATCGATCTGTCAGCACGATATCAGGCCTATTGGTATTATTATTATTATTATTATTATGTGTATTAAAATTAAAATTAAATTATGTCAAATTATTATTGAAGGTGCAAAATAAAGCTCACAAGCTTAGTTATTTGTATTTCCGTTTTTTTATACATGTAAAATATATCAAGTTGCTTTTCGGGCATTGCCTTTTCCCTTCTGTTTGTGTGGTTCCTTACCTGGACAAAACCCTAATTTAGTAATGATTTAACCTATTGCACTTCTGACCAAAATCCTTTTACGATCTTGCTCCAAACGCTTAATCCAAAAACTATCTAGGAATTAGGAAATGTTGAGGCTGTATCCAAAGGTCTTACCATAGGTGTTTAAGCAATTTTCGATTTACGCCCTACCTTTGGTGTATCCCATTTGCTACACCGCCACGCATGCATAATGAATTACACCTTCGGCATGATAGTTTCCTAATGTGCCCCTGCACTGGTCGCTCAACGTTGAACTAGCTGCTACCGCATAAAAAACCAGATTGTGTTTAGAATTGGGGATCTTACAGATCCACCTAAATTAAAGCAATCCTATTGATGGATTTTTTATTGTAAACCCCATTCAGGTCTGTTAGAAAGCCAGATTGCAGCAAATTCTAGCCGCAGAAACCAGTCCGCTGTATAATTCGTGTATCGTCAACGAACTCAAGATCTAGGAAATCTTAATTTGGGCCGTGAAGTATATTTTTGAAGTGATAACTGTCAATAGAAAATCAGAAATGCATCTGGTGCTCCAGAAAAAAAAATACAATATAAATGTCCCGTGCTATCCCGACCATACAGTAACTAACCACACCTGCTTAAATACAAAAGCTACTAATTTGAGTTATATTGCGTTTACGCAAAAGTGTCTCATCACAAAACGTCCTCGTTCCATCTGTTTTACTCTGTACTTATGACTTTTTAGCACAGCGTAGATGCGCCACGTGATGTTTTCTGGATATTGTTCAATGGACCACCTCAGAGATACCACCAAAACAGTCTATTGTGGTCAAGGGTATACATGAAAGGGGACAATAGTTACATTCAAGGGGCGACTGTACTTAACGTACTTCACAAAAGTTGGTTTATGTCATAGTAGTTTTGAAGGGGCTTGATTTTATTGATTGATTGCTAATTCTTAAGATTTGTTTTTATAAATGTATAAGGTTTTGATGAATACGCAGCAGAACCAAAATACCGACCCCGTTCAAGAATACTTCATTATTTTTCACTTAATAATTTTCAAGGAAGCAGACAGCAGTTTTTGTATGCATTCTAACATAAACATTATTATGCTCATTTTATTTTCATTTCATTCATTCATTTGATATGTCACACGCCATAGTTTGCAATAAATGTTTTTTTTTTTATATTTTTCTATTTGGCCCCCCAAAAGTGGCCTCCATGTAGAGTCAATGAAGAGTCAATTGAAATTGAAATTGAAAATGTTTATTCAAGAAAACTTAAAAACTACGGAACAATGGTTTTGGGTCCTGCGCTAGGATTCCCTGTGTTGTAATGTAATGTTTGAACTTTTTGATTGTTTTTTTTTTGTCTTATTTTTATTTTATTTCCTCACAAATGTAATGAAACACATTGTGTTTATCACGGGCAGTAAGGAGATTACAAACTCGGGTCATTAAAAGCCTTCCGCCTTTGGCGTCGGGCTTCTAATAGACTCTCGTTAGTTATCCCCTTCTTACGGCCCTAGATGCACAATGTACTATAATGAGTAGTCGAGCCACAAAATTACCGAATATGATAGGATCGGAAGTATGACTTTCTGAAAGCCCTGCAATAAAATGATGCTATGATATAATTTCAAGTGGTAGTATGCAGTATAAAATATTAACAACGGTGTTTCCTCAAGAATGGACACTAGAAAAGCGACAGGCCTTTAATATCACAGTAGACAAAAAAACAATTAGAAGTAAATTTCCAAATTTCACGGACAATAAAATAACCAATAACTTTTTCTATTCATTTGCCATTCACGCGGCAATTTCGATAGTTTTTGAATGACCCAAGAATAGCCCCAATTGTCAGATAATGGTGGGCGTGGAGGGCGTGAAATCGCGGTGTTTTTCTGACATATTTGTATGGGAAGCGTGACCGTAGCGCCAGATGGCGAATCATTAGACGACGATGGTGATGTAGAACAACTTTTGACCAGTGGGGTCATTGCAAGAATTGCTAAATCATTCCAGGTCTATAATACTCTAAGAAAATTTCGCCCATTGCGAAGTTGTAACGGCAGCAGCATATGTCGAACCTAAAAAAGTGTGGCTCTTTCAAATTGTATAATTGCCTAACCTCGCTGAGTTTAGTACGAACTCTTCTCAGTAGATATTAGAGATTCATTCCTTGACCTTCATGAGAGCTCAAGCCTAAATTGAATAAAGACTTTGACTTTGATTTTGTGGTGTAAATAAACCATAAATGGTTTTAATAATTATGCTAATCCATATTGATCATACAAACCTTTCCATTTGAAAACATATTTTCTTTAACAAAAAGGGACATCATATTGTTTGTTAGGATCAACCTCCTTTGTAAGCGTGTGTAAAAAGCTTTGCTTTGAGACTAAACTTTTGTTGCGAAATAATATGGAAAAGGACCTTTTAATGATGTATTAGGCTTTGTTGTGTGCTCAAAGACTTGAGTATAATATTCCAAGCAGAAGTCAAAAGGACGATGAGAAATAAAATATAGTATTGTCAAGTTCACTGTTAAGAGACGTCTTGCAAAAACCGAGCTGGTAACATTGTATTTCTCACGTTTTTCTCGATAAGTTGAGCGATTAGATGTAGTATGTTAAAATTGTCCGTCTGGTGGAGGAATATACTAATTGTGTATTTATGCAGTTTTTAGGGTTCCGTACCTCAAAAGGAAAAAGGAACCCTTATAGGATCACTCGTGTGTCTGTCTGTCTGTCTGTCTGTCCGTCTGTCACAGCCAATTTGCTCCGAAACTACTGGGCCGATTGATTTGAAATTTGGTATACATATGTAAGTCGGTGACCGCAACACGTATGCGTAACGTAAACAAATTAATTTTTAACATGGGGGCCACTTTTGGGGGGTAAATTAGAAAATTTAAAAACAAAGAAAGGGCTCATTGTGAGGATCTTAAGTATGTTTTATTTGGAATTTTAAGATAAATAGTTTGGAAGTTATTTAGGAAAATAGGCGAAAATTGACCATTCCCCCCCCCTCATCTCCGAAACTACCGGACCTAAAATTTTGAAAAAAATACAGAGAATAGTTCTTTACCTATAGATTACAGGAAAACCTATGAGAAGTCTATGGTATTTAAAGTAACATAGGAAATTTCAGATAATCTTGTATGGAACGGAACCCTCTCCACGCGGGTTTAACTCGCACTTGCCCGGTTTTTTTGCGTAAATACACAAGTACATGCTTTATCATGAAAAAATATTGCATTACACACACGAGTATCATTAGATGGACAATGTTGACAGACAAAAATTTAGGTTTTCACTCAATTTCACTTCAATAATTCCACCTCAGCTTTGTAAGACGCCTCTGAAACAGGTTAAAATAGAATAAATGAACAGGAAAAGACAAATACACGATTCTGACTACTCATACCTGCCTTTACTGAGTGTAACAAAAGGAAGGTTTTCTGTTTGATACGTATACATGTGTGTTATAATCTTAGCAATTACCGTAAAAAAATGCGCCGATTTGAAATGTTCTCGCTTATATGTGATTAGTGGACCTGCCACAGCTTCACCGCGGTATTTTCCATACAATATTGATCACCTCTTTTCACCCCTTTAGGGATGGAATTTCCAAAAGTCCTTCATTAGCGCACTCTAAGGTACTCGAGGAATGTCTCCTCCAAATTTCAAACCTCTAGGACCTCCCGTTTAGGCTGTGCGTTGTCTATAAGTGAGTCACGGTACTGTTTTATGTGTATTGATGATGATACGTTCATCTGGGATGGTTTTAATATTCTTCTTCTTCTTCAGTCTGCCATCCACTGTTGAATGTACAGTTTTAATCATGTTAAGATATCTTAAATAAAGCTAACCCCTTAAAAGTCCCAACAAACACGAACGAACCGTCAAAATTGCTTCTCAACAAAAACCAAGCATCACAGCGCGTTAACAAAACAAGATGGCGTTCAGTAGCCATTTTGCGTTGTGAAATTTTAATTGGAACGATAAAGAGTCGTTCGAAGAACATCGCGGAGAATGCGGTCCCGAGAAAAACTTTTATCTGCCGTCGATTAAAATTCTGTCCGTAAATCGAACAAATAGGTGGTTTTTTGTCGGCCACGCCTGCGCGTCGACACGTTTGCGGACGACAATATGGCGGATGTTGAGACGTATTGGCAATCCTTCAATTGTTCAAACTGGGCACAAATATGCTGTTAAGATAACCCTAGGGTGTGATTCTCTTAACTAACACTTCGTTCACGAAGTCACCGGCGAGTCTAACTTGACCCATAAGTGCGTATAAACTACATGTTCGTGCGTGTCTACGAGCTTGGTGGTATTTCGACGCAGCCGGCCACGGACGTAGGTCCGTAACTCCGCATGACGCCTACGAGCACACGGGTCAATTGATGATTGTCGGAGGAAAACGAGAGACGAGCTTTGTTACAGAATAACATGCTTAGCTGGCAGTGGCGCAGCCTGCCTACAATCCGATTACTGGCGGCTTTACCAAGCTAGAAAGCTACGGCTAGCTGTCATTGAAGTCCATGTTACTGTAATTAAATGTCAGACTCGCACGTACGGTTCTAATTCTTCCGGCTTCCCTTAGGAAATATTTCACGCTTCGCCACTGAGCTGGTTTGTATAGCTGAATTACTTTGGGTAAGCAATAGGGATATTTCCTAGTAAAAAAAATAGTAATTCTAATTACTCCGTCAGTTAGATTATGAAAAAATATTGGACACATATTTTTTGCTTTATCAAATCAATCAAAATTGACAAAGATAACGCGCATCAAAGTTCGGGAGTGGGGGCTAATGACGTCACTTAATGGTAAAAAGTGTATTGTGTTGTTTTTTTTGAGATACGACGGTTTGAAAAGTCACAGTTCATACCACGCACAAAAACGCTCCATACGAAATGGCCCTGAACTATGACGTCATAGTGAAGTTAGAGTATAGTCGATACTTGGTATACACTGAGGACCAATGTAAAAAGAGCCCTTACGGTCATACATTTTATATGGCCGTCATGGCTCTTTTTACATTGGTCAATTTATACAAAATATATGAAATTTGCAATTAATTTCGAAAATACTGTTTTTAGACCATTACAAATAAAAAATGAATGAAATTCGATGAGGATGTCAAAAACTAGTAATTAAGAACTAAAAAACAATATTTTGACTAATTTTTAACCCTTAATAAAAGAAAAAGTAACAGTCAAAATGATCTTTTTGTTTATTTTACATGCATTTATTTGCTTAAGCTACCGTTCCACAGAAATTTATTAATATTTGTTACAATAGTCGAGTAGCCAATACTGGATTTCAGTGACGTCATAAGTAATACCTATTGATGCCTATGTAAAATTGGAAATAACAAATGTTTTCCGAATTCACAGACATTAAGAAGTTCCAAAGGAAATCATGGTGTTTATTCCATCCGGTAGACGTGATTTTATAGACTTATTTCCTTTTAAATGTAGTCATAACCTAAAAACGAATAAGTAGTTGACGGAGTATTACATACATAATTTTATGTGTTATTGCGCTACGTGCATACATAATCTTGAAAAACATAACCGTATTTGTAAATAAAACCGGCCAAGTGCGAGTCGGACTCGCGCACGAACGGTTCCGGATCATTATTAACCAAGCAAAAAAAATATTTTATTATTTATTTTTGGAGTTAATATATATCCAAATATTCTGTGAATATTTCAAGCGTCTACCTGTTGCCGTTATCAATATCGTGCAAAAACGAGCAAAAAAATCACGTTTGTTGTATGGGAGCCCCCTTAAATATTTATTTTATTCTGTTTTTAGTATTTGATGTTATAACGCCCACAGAAATACGTCATCTGTGAAAAATTCAACTGTCTAACTATCACGGTTCATGGGATACAGCCTGGTGACAGACGAACAGACGGACAGACGGACAAACGGACAGACGGACAGCGGAGCCTTAGTAATAGGGTCCCGGTTTTACCTTTTGGGTACGGAACTCTAAAAATCACGGGTCGGATTGCCTTAACCACATTACACACATAAGGAAACTATAAAAAAAAACTAGGCCACTGTAAAACCCCGTGATAATTAATATATATACAATTATACAAGAATTGCTCGCTTATAGCAATAAGTAGTGTTTGTTAGAACAAACGTGTTATCATTTAAATCACGTGCGTTTTAATAATTTCTAATTAGAACAGCATCAATTTGTACGCCCTAACGAGTGTCGGGTTGCGTCGTAAATCATAGTTTTTAACGTGTAAAAAAACGAGCCGGCCAAAATATCTGCTAATTGACGTTTTCCTGGTCGCATTAGTTGGTAGTCGTGTAGTGGGGCGGGATTCTCTGACTTCGCTTCGCTCGGCGTCGGGTTCGACGCTGTCCATAGTACAAGACAGTTGTTTAGCGTCAACAGCAGGCTCGTCTTCGAGCGAAACATAAAAAGTACTTACATCGTCTTTGAAACTGTTGAACATGATACGAGATAGTATTACAATAAAAAAAATATTACACAGGCTGTCCTAATTTCGACAATTAAGGCGCTCGCGCTCGGCTAAAATCGGCTTTACTTAAACAGTTTTTTAACGAAAACAATTTATTTGGGCAAAGAGAAAAATTTTTCGTATCCATTATAGTATTGAAAAAAGAACTATTTCTAAAACACGATTTGATGAATAATATAATAAATAAAATACTTTCCTTGCCAAACACATTGAAATCGATAACATAGAAAAAATCGTGAAGTTACGTCTGAAATCCTCTTTAAACAGTTCTATGTCTTATTTTTTTTAACTTATGAGTCTATAATTAATAATACCAGTACATAACGCCCATACTTAAAACTTGACTAATTTATAATTTACGTGTAGCGTGTTATTCTACTTATATAATTCAACCATTTTTGATTGTTCCCATTGAAATAACCACACAGTGCTTCTCGTTCACTCCGGTGCAAACAGACAGTGACCGATCAATCAAGGTCATTGGCTTGTCAGCGTTTTAAATTAATAATGTTCAATCTATTTATGTGTTCGGATGTTTCAGGTTCGAATCCTTCTTTCTCTTCCCGTCCCGAGCTTAGGTCAGTCAAGAAAATATCGTTACTACTCGGTAAGTAATTGAAAAAAGTAAACTTTACGCGATTGTAACAAGGTTAAATTTTTTGCTTGTTAATATCGGGACAAGAATTTCAAAGTAGTGGAAAATATGTACCTATATTGTACTTGTCTCCTCTGCTGCACTGGGAGTGAAGAAATAGCATAGAATGCGTGCAGATGCTTATCATCCTGGCATGTCGTAAAAGTCGACTAAGGGACGGGTCCTCTCCAACATGGTGGACTATCTGTATGGGCGATGGGCTGATCACCTGTCACCATACGGTTCAGCATACCATCTTAGGACTAATTAATCGAACGTGGCCACCAGTAGTCTTGTGGCTCTGCCCACCCGATTAGGGATTTCGGGCGTGATAATATGTATATGTATGTATATTGTACTAGGATTTGTCCTTGTTTACTATACCATAAGACAAAGAAACAATATAGGTAGATCTAGTAGATTATAATTTAAAAAAAAATTAAACACAGAGTAAAGGTGAATATAACAATGAATCGGTGTGGTATCTTCACTTCATAATGTCGCATCCAGTTCAACCAAATATGTCTATGTCTTTGTAAATGAGAATTCTACAGCTGTACGAGTATATTTTGGTGAACATCTATTAATCCGGGTTTAATTAAGTAAAATGATGTGGATGATATATTTATGAGTGATATTTTTGTCAGCTAACATTAACATTATAAATATCAGTGTATATCAGTGGCGGCGCGTGAGGTTTAGTTGGTGTATTATTTTTACTTAAAATACTACATCATTAATTATTGTATTTACATAAAAATATGATATTTTTTTAATGTAAATACGATACACAATGTATAATATTATAATGTTTAAGTTAAGAAATTATAAATCGGGTTATTTTATATATTATTTTGTATATTCAGGTTCTTTATGGAACTTCTATTGGTCAATTCAGCTTTGAATTGTATTTCAGACTCGACGTTTAGAGGAAGAATTTGTTGTTTATTAAATTTAAATTATTAACCGACGCGACATACAGTTTATTCTACCCACTTGATGACGTAATTCACGGTGTACAATGAGTTTTTTTTTCGTTTAATTTTTATTTCATTTGCTCGCAAATGTGATTAAAAACTCTGTGTGTAGCATGGGCAGTAAGGAGATAACAAACTCGAGTCATTGAAAGTCCTCCCGCCTTCGGCGTCGGGCTTCTAACAGACTCTCGTTATTTATCCCCTTCTTACGGCCCTAGATGCACAATGTACTATTCCTTAAATTTGGAACCTGTTTATAACAGAACTAGGCTCACGCTGTAAAATTACCACTGGCCTAATTTCACCTCACCTAGCCGCGTCACGGATTCTGGGCACATACATAAACCCAAATAGTCGTAAATTACCGAACACGTCTTACAAAACGCCTCCCTTTTTCTGTTATTTTTTTCACCCATTACAAATATGCGAGAGTAAATCATAAGGGCGCATTCCCCGGATGTTTGAGTGAACATTTAATGCTATATTGGGACCGTTGGCCAGGATGCCCCATCATTTGCTGCAAATACAGCATTCCAGCTAACACGTGGTAAACCGCGTCATTAGTAAAGAAGATGATAATATATAGAAAAAAAGTGAAGAAATGAAATAGCATAGAATGCGTGCACATGCTTATCATCCTGGCATGTCGTAAAAGTCGACTAAGGGACGGGTCCTCTCCAACATGGTGGACTATCTGTATGGGCGATGGGCTGATCACCTGTCACCATACGGTTCATCATACTATCTTAGGACTAATTACCTAATCGAACGTGGCCACAAGTAGTCTTGTGGCTCTGCCCACCCCACTACGGATTTCGGGCGTGATGCTATGTATGTGTATGTATAAATAGAAAAAAATGTATGGTTTCTTTTTTTAGTGAAAATTTCAAAACTTTTATGATTATTACAAATGTCTTAAGGACTGAGAAGCAACGGCATAAATCACTATTTTCATACAAAAGGCGATAACGATTTCCACCCCTTAAATGTTTACCGAATTTGTCTAATTTTTGATAGGTTATCAGTGCGAACAAAATAACTTGTTGCCAGAAAATATTGTTTCTGAACACATCATGGAGGATTTATAATATGTGTGTAGATAAAGTTATGTATGCAACTCTGCATAATTTGGCCTTAAAACACGTGCGATGTTGTTATGAAACTCGCTAAAGCTCGTTTCATGAAAACCGCACTAGTGTTTTAAGGCCTATCATTATGCAACCGTTGCATAAACTACTATTATTTTCGTGAAATATTTCTCCGATTTACCCATCGTTCGTTGTTAGAGATAAATTTCACGTTCCATTACCATTACCATGAGTTTACGCATACCGTTCTCGTTATCTAAAACTATCGCTCGGTCCCTTTTACTTGTATCGGCAACATGCAGTATTTCCGATAGATTTCGGTTTGCGTAAACTCATGGTAAAGGTACAGTACAATGTTACCGCCGTTATTCGGTTTTGAATTGGAAAGTTTGTTATATAGTATATATATATATAGTTTTGGCTTATCTCACAGAAGAAGCGAGTATCGGTTAGGCTTCAACCAGCGTCAACCGTTTTGAGGACACACCCTCAACCACTGAGCCACTGAGTAAAAAATATAATAATTAACAGTTGCGCAGTTTTCAAAAAAAAAAATTACGAATTAAGGCGTAGTTAAGAAAATGTTAAAAAAGTTCCTCTACGCTACTAAATTAACCATACAATTGTATGGCTAATGTTCGTAATACAGTGAGCGAGAGAGACGCACTAGGGTGAATTTAAAAAAAATTACCTTATTAAAGGCGTAGTTAAGAAAAATGTTAAAAAAGTTCCACTGTGTTACGAAAATTAGCCATACAATTTTATGGTTAATTTTCGTAGCGTAGAGGAACTTTTTAACTTTTTCTTAAGTACGCCTTAATTCGTACAACTTTTTTGAAAATCGCCCACTTAATACTTGAAATTTGTCATTATAGATACACATCGATTCAGAGTAAAATTTTACACACGATGAACCCTAGTTTCATTAATTTAAATTAATTCAATTGCATCCAAGACCAAAGGTGCTTAAGTAAAAAAATCAATTTTCGTATCACGATGACGGAAGTTAATAAATAACACATTTCTTTCACCGCTTCCTCATTCATTTGATACGGTAAACCGAAAGTCAATCCCCGGATTCAATACTAAATATCACCATTAAGCACACAATATAAACCTTATTGCGTTAACAATAAGACGCACGAAAGATAAGACATTTCACTAATAGCGCTCAACTGTCTCTCATTTTTCTTCGCACCCTTCGTAATTAACTATCTTCCCTTCGGAATACTAAACACCTATTTAGTACCAACTATCTTCGTTAGAACGAGATGCAAGTATATTTTAGTACTGGTGAGAATGAGATGGAAGAGGTAATAGATATCACCCTAAGTTTTCACGCTCGCTGGTACGTTTAGGGCGTTTATAGAGGATCCGTCCCCTCGTGTTATTCTTAGACGGCAGCCGTCTGTGAAGTGATAGGAAATGTTTATTTAACTAAACGATATTTACACTTTATTGGATATTTATGGTCATTAAACTGTCAAATGAATGACGTGAATTATGGGTGCTTTGGCTTTTACGATAGAGCTTTTTTAGGTTTTTACTAGTTAAACCACCATTGCAAGTTTCATACATGGAATTATAATTATGCCACGCGGAATAAAGCTTTAGATCATAGAGAAAAAATCGTTTATTTAATGGAAGTATTAAAAGTGTATTCGTTATTTGAACAAATATTTAATTGTAAACTTTGTTAGCAACGAAAGTGGTTCAGGAGCTGCATCAAAAAAACACGTTTTAAATTAAAACCAATCATAAATTTCGGCGAAATCATAACACCATTGTTGAAGTAAGATCACAGCAAGCAGCTAATTATCGGAAGGATTCTCAAACAAATAAATCAGCTCGCAAATATTGTCAGCGCTGTCACAGTAAATCACGGCTCCTAATTTGAAACGGATCCGTGCGCGCTGCGTCAAAATTCAGCAAACGATGCGCTCCGCGGCACTAATCTCATAAAGGGACCTGAGCACCGCTCAATAGGATTTAACAAGCGGCATTCACGACTCCTCATTATATTTTTATACTTTATACCTTTAGTGGCGGGCATAAAGTGCGCGATCAAAACGTGCGAACCCCTACAAAAGGTAATTATGTTTTGATTCCTACAAAAAATCGAGTATCACAAAGGAGACTAACGAGATAAGAGCGTGCTAAATCGCTCCCCCCGGCCCCCCCCGCGCGGATCAATTCCGAGCCGAACGGTCGATTGGCTGAGCGGGACGGCCCGATCCGCGAGGCGGAGCCCGAAAAAAACACGCCTCCGCGCCGGTACGAGGGTCTCCGCCGCACCTCGCCCGCCAGTCCACCTCCGACCGCGCCCGCATGCGTACACGATCCCACGATCGCGACCAAGTGAAACAACAGTGCTAAATGGAACTGACCAGCGTTCAATGTTAAAGAAACAAAGCTACGAAGAGAAAGAAGTTAATATGGCGATAGAGAGTGTATCGAGGTACCCAAGAAGTCCGGCCGAGGCTACAGAGCCACCGAAGCCTTCTCGAATCAGCTTCAGCGTCGCGTCTATCCTGGCGGATACTAAGGCTAGTCAAGCAGACGAGACCGCCGAGGTTCTCCGACATCACAGGAGCATTCCCGAGTCCCCCCTAAGGCAGTCGCCATCGGCGCAACCTGAACTCCCTGGCGGGAAGTCGCTGTCACCGCGGCCATCTTCCCAAACTCCTCCTTTGAACCTGAACGCATCTGCGACGGTGACTTCCTCTGACGATGAATATGAGGATGTAGAAATAGAAGATTTGCAAGATGCGCATAGTGAAGACGAAGAAAGAGCATCTGCTGAGCAAGCCAAGGAGCGGCTGGGGCCGGTGCGCCCGACGCCGTTCAGCGCCCTGGCGGCGGCGGCGGCTGCGTACCACGGCCTGGGCTGGCCCGGCGCGCCTTCTGTCGTGCCTTCCTATGGACCATTATTCCCTCCACACTTTAACATTGGACACATAACAGGTTAGTGCCTTGCAAATGAACTTCTTTAGCAATCAGTAATCCATTAAGATCTCATCTCTTCATTATTACGTAATGACGAAATTCAGATTTTAATGTTTTCTCCACAACAAACAAGATCTGTCGTCTATTTTCTAATTGACAGTAATGATTCCTCAAGATTCTCTTAATTGTTGTCTGTTGGTTTTTGCATCTGTCTGTGGATCATTAATTTATTGTGAGCCGCCTCTCCTGCCCGGGTCATCAATCATTTGTCGGGAGTTCGCGTTTATTGTCCATCGATGTTTTTTTAATGGTTCAAATTTGAATTATAGTTTTTGAAAAACGACATGCGTTTCCGGGATTAAGAGTTTTTAACTCTTTAGCAAACTAAAAGGATCAATTTGTTTTAATTTATATTGATAATTTAATGGTAATGGTAGGTTGAAACCCTTACATAATTTTACCACACTTAAAGGTATTCAAAAACTTGTTTTGTCGGGTATTCCCTGTCGTCATATTTTTTCCTCGTGTTATTTGCCTCTTCCAAATAAATATAACAAGGAAGGTTTCTGTAATAATTAAACAATTAACGCCACAATTCTCAAATTTACCCAACCGCAAACAAAAATAACTACGTAGGTATTCTGATAACTCGGTATTTTATTTTATTTGTCCCTATAGAATGACTTCCCGTCAATAATTAGTCTTTATTAATTAATTGTGTTTTTTGTATTCAAGGTATCATTAATTATTAACAAAATTACAATTAATACTCGATTACCTACATACACTGCTACAATGAAATATATCAAAATTTACTTTGAGCACGTTTTTTTTGTTATAATATACAGGAACTCTCATGAACTTATTTTGAATAAATTTTGTTTATTTTTATACATGGAAAGATTATTTCATAAAAACAATTATAAATTATATTCAATTTGAAACAGTTTTTTTTAAGTCAATACTGATTTGACTTAAAAAAAACTGTTTCAAATTGAATATAATTTATAATGCTTCGAAATAATTCAAACAAAAATAGTCCTTACTATTTTATCCATACTTTTATACCATAAATAACGGATCAGCCTAAGTATATTTTCGGTCATCATATACCTAACTCTAGCAGTTCAAATAAATAGTTATAACCCCAACAAATCCGAGAATATCCCTACAAACTGGTTGTGAATAAGGCAGCTTGAGCCGTGCATAAATATCGGATCCGAAAACAATATCCCATTGAAGGCAAGATGGCGGGATTTGCGGGAACATGGCGACGAATGCCAATATAATTGGGTGTTACTGGAAGAAAGGAATTGTTTCGCGAATAGTTTTCAGATTTATATATCTGCAGCTTTGTAATATTGTTATTTTACGCCGCAAGCGTTAGTACTATAATTGTTTTTATTTAATATATAATGATACAAAAACACCAAGTTTTTCTAAATAGATCCATATTTTGTTGGAAAACTCAAAAATTAACATTTTGCACTTATTACGGTTCTTCCAAAACATCTTGGTCAATCCAAATCATTGAGAGCCTGAAATTTCTGAACAAAGTTGCTTTTATATATAAGTATATGTACTATATCTACAAAATGTTTTCTATAACGGTACAGAAAAAAAAAACATGATTTATTAATCATGAATTTTGTTCGTAGGAATAAAATCTACTGATGATTGAGTTTAGCGATACGTAATTTATTTATTTAATAAGATTATTAACTTTAATTGTATAACTTAACTAGCTGGTGCCCGCGACTTCGTCTGCGAAGAATAATAATTTAAGTAACCTATGTACTTTTAAACCTTCCCTAGACCTCCACGAACATTTCAAGACTAAGATAAGATAAATCCGTTCAGCCGTTCTCGAGTTTTAGTGAGACTAACGAACAGCAATTCATTTTTATATATATATAGATTTAAACGCAAACAGGTCCGGGTAAATCACTTTAATTAAGTTTATTATTTCTTATTATTGTTATTGCTTAGTTTATTGTTATTGTAATTATGAAAGTAAAACTATTTAATTGAAGTCAATAAACAGGATATACATTTTACCGAGCTGCCAATAACTGCGCCACAATCAGCGGTAGGTATTTATTTAATTATTACAAGACTTCCTAAATGAATAGGTATAATCGATGGTCGTTTCACACTAAATATATCTAAAATCGATCGAGGATATCCGTTTGATAGCCTTTTGTACATAATTATTTTTGTTAACGGATGTAAATCGGCCATTGTGCTTTTTATAAAAAAGAAATAACTATCGCGCTTTTTATTTCTAACACCATTTTCGGGTCAATATCGGCTCCTCTCCAAAACTCCAATCCGTGGTTTTAGAACTCGTTAATAAAAATAGTGTTGTCTTTTTTAGGGTTCCGTACATCAAAAGGAAAAAACGAAACCCTTATAGGATCACTCGTGTGTCTGTCTGTCTGTCTGTCTGTCCGTCTGTCACAGCCAATTTGCTCCGAAACTACTAGACCGATTGAGTTGAAATTTGGTATACAAATGTAATCAGTGACCGCAACACAAACGCGTGACGTAAATATATGAATTTTAAACATGGAGGCCACTTTTGGGGGGTAAATTAGAAAAATTAAAAAAAAGTAATGCATCCTATATCGTGTGACATATCAAACAAAAGGGTTTATTGTAAGGATCTTAAATATATTTTCTTTTGAATTTTAAGTAAAATAGTTTGGATGTTATTTATGAAAATAGACGAAAATTTACCATTCCCGAATTATTTCCGAAACTACCGGGGCTAAAATTTTGAAAAAAAATACTAAAAGTAGTTTACAGGAAAACCTATAAGAAGTCTATGGTATTTAAAGTAACCTAGTCAACTTCAGATAATCATGTAGGGAACGGAACCCTCTCCACGCGAGTTTAACTCGCACTTGTCCGGTTTTTAAGAAAAAAAAAATATACATTACTTAATTCAACATATTGTGCACGAAGTATATCCAATTTAAAAAAAAAAACTTAAGGTTTTATCTATATATGTATCTAATACCTTTAAACGAGCAATTCTGGTATATATATATAACCTGAATCTCGGAATCGGCTCCAATAATTTTCATGAAATTTAGTAAGCAGGGGGTTTCGGGGCGATAAATCAATCTAGCTAGGTTTAATTTTTAGAAAACGTCATTTTATCCGTGTTAACAGGCAATTTAAAACTGCTACAATATCATTCGAATACGAAGGTAAATCCTCCGACATCTACAAGGTTATAATAGCTCAGGAGGGAAATCGGGCGGTCCCGAAACCAGAAGACCCCAGTTTGAGTCCAGATAATTATTTTTCCCTTTTCTTTTCAAGTTCCTTTGTTTGTTAGTAAAACTATAATTGGGAGCCCTTTATCAACGCATAAAATTCGTATCTAAATATGATTTCCAAAAAAATTGGTTAAGTAAAAAAAAGTCGAGCAAAGCTGACTATCTAAAACCAGGCTAGTAATTTTAAATGTCCATTTCTTAATAATAAATTTGGATATGTTTTTATAAGACATTTTAATTACCATAATGCATAGACTGCGAAGCGCGCAATTTCGCGTGCCGCGATGTCATTAAAGTGGGTTATACGATTAGCTCCGAGTACATGCTTATTCACTTATACTGCTAATCGTTATTTGCTTATTCGTGGTTATGCGACTTTGCCATCAGGCTGTTGACGAAATCATACGATTATTTTGTATTTAGGTTTTTTTTTTATTTTTATTTATTAGTTTATTTAAATGTTACTTTTCTTATCAGAAAACAGTTTCTCATAAGTATGTAATAAAACTATAATTCTTATAAGAAATTAAGATCACTCAAGCGTCAGTACTGATATAAAATGTAATTTGTTTTATCAACTTATTTTTATTGTTTTGCGTTAATGTTATGCTCCATTATCATAAGTCATTTATGGAAACAATAGAGTTATTATATACTATGTGGATATAAATAACACATACAACACAGTGTGTTGATGGTTCAGTTATTGCTTGAGTTGTATTACTAGGAATACTAGTAATTATAAGTTTAATTGGCCTACCCAGGTGCTGAATCGCGTATTATACATACAAAACCTTCTTCAAAAAGTCGCAACGGACCATCGCAGACTGTTAAAAACCTATAAAAGTATAGAAGGTTCACAGCCAGACGCTCATAAGCGACTACGTCTTATACGATTAGATATGTACATTAATACTTTTTTACGACGTTGTCAAGAATACTTTAATGTTATTTTAACTAGTGTTTTTGATCCTAGTGTTATTTAAGACAAATAGTCAACGGTAATATTTAAAAGACACTTGAATAACTCTGATTTCCCAATTTGACCCTTATTGATATCAATTTTACTTTAAATAAATAACAAAATAAACGTTTACGTAGTATTTGACTTTCCTATCCGAAAGTTTGTGTGTATGTGTGTGTTTGTTACCACTCAGCTCCGTAACGGCAGAACGGATTTTAATGAAACTTGGCATATTGGGTCCTGAAATACGACATACCGTACTTCTTACTAAAGCTCCCAAGGAAATAATGATAACCGAGTTCCACGCGGACAAAGTCGCGGACAGAAGCTAGTTACTTATAAATAGGACCCAGTAGGTCCCCTTAGCACGCGACTGTACCTAGTGGAATTGATAAAGCCGATATCAAGACGTAATTTGCATAGGCATTGCAGAGAATTGAAAAAGTAATGTCGCGAGCAACAGTAATCGGCCAACAGCTGGTAATGGCCGCTGCACATGCAATTTTGTGTGTCAATCGCTTTTTAATTCCATTATGAAAACAATATGAACACGTCAAGCTTTTGTGCATACAAATACAATAATAGTAGTTTATGCAACGGTTGCATAATGATACGCCTTAAAACACTAGTGCGGTTTTATGAAACGAGCTTTTTGCGAGTTTCATAATAAGATCGCACGTGTGTTTTAAGGCGAAATTATGCAGAGTTGCATACATAACTTTATCTACACACATATTAAAAACGGCGACACGGCGACGATGGGGCCCCGCAGGCTGCGGCGACGATGGGGCCCCTCCGACTGCGGCGACGGCGGCGCGCCGGGTTGTAGGTCATATCTGTATCGTTATGACCGTTACGATACTAAAATCGATACTGTAATAACATTACAGTATAGGTTGTCATAATGGTGGTCATTTCCTACGGTTTTTGATATGGGTGTAGATAAAGTTTATATTCATACTCATGTATTCGTTGCCTCCATAGTGTTGTACAAGATGTTCTTAAAATAAACCAGCGCGTAGGTACATAAACTAGGGCACAACAAGTTATTTATCTGATCTACTAACTAATAATTGTATATTATTTAATAACATTGGTATGAAGCTTATATGCTCTTTGCAATTTATACTTTAAATTATAAAAAAAAAACTAATATAGCTTAGTCTAATGTTTCAAAAACTCTTGCGGTCCTAACATGCAAGATACAAAGATAAGTTAAACCCGTTTATCTCTATGACTATCTCTTTCGTCGGCACTAGTGTGAAAGAGACGCACTTAGATATAAGACGGTTTATCTTATCCTTGTGGCTTGCATGTTAGGGCCGCTGCAGGAAGTATTTATTTATTTATTAGACAAATACTGAGTTTACTCACAAAAGTTTGATACTATAGTGAATTCGATATATTTACAGGAACTTTGTTAATTATTCTTAAAGGCTTTTGGACCATTTGTAGCTTTTTATTTCATTACCTCAATACTTACATCGAACTGCGGTATGAGAAAGGTGTGAGCATAGTGTCCATTGCAATTACAAGTTATAATTTAAAATAACACTAGCTGACCCGTGCGAATTTTCGCACGTTATCAAACACCGGATAGTAATAATAACAATATAATAAAGTGAGAATAAGTAAATGCAAGTAGTATCGTGGACTGTTTGACCGTAGGTCTCTTTAACTCAAACATAAATATCACTGAATTTACGAACTCGTGAAAAAGCCACATATAATTGTCCATGCGAAAAAACAATTGTTAGTTAGTTAAACTGTTTGTCAAATAGATGGCGCTTGCGCGATCGCGAGTAGACTATTATCGACGGCCGATTACATCCATTAACGACCAATAAATACAACCGTGCAAAATCACTGATTGTACAATATATTGATCGTCATTAGATGATATCAAATAATGTAGGCCAGTACCTAGCCTACCCGACGCGCAGCGCCATCTGTTGACAATTGTCAGCATCATCACATACATACTATCGTCATCGTCTGTGGCCATCACAACGTAGTTAAACAGACTGTCAATAGATGGCGCTTGCAAATCGCGTGGTTTTTTATTTATTTTTTAACGATAACGTTAATTTTAATCTATTTTTGTATTTTTAAGACGAA
This sequence comes from Tortricodes alternella, assembly GCA_947859335.1. NCBI lineage: Eukaryota > Metazoa > Arthropoda > Insecta > Lepidoptera > Tortricidae > Tortricodes > Tortricodes alternella. The sequence goes on along the minus strand of OX401988.1, from coordinate 5,704,799 downwards.
TCGGAGAACATAAGCTTTAAAATGACGTTCCAAATTATTCATTTTGGTAAAGAAATAACGGAGATCATGAGCGTCTTCAAAAAATACCTTTTAGAAATAATATATATGATGAATTTACGGATTTATCATTATTAATTAATTTAGATGGGAAGGTGCAAGTTTTAAACAGTTGAAATTGGGTCTGAATTTAAATAAATTAGTTTAGTTCTTGATAAATTAGTTAGGACAGATTACCATGAGCACTAGATTAAAACTAATCAAAAGCGATTTAAGAAAACACCTCTAAAATGGAGTTCCCGACAACATTAAACAATTAATAAATGACAAACCCTTTTAATTCAATTGAAAAAAATGGCTAATAAAACACGCATTCTATGACTTTAATCTATTTTATCTATTAAATATAAAAAAAATATTATTTTTAATTAAACCTGTAATTAGATGTTGATGTAAGCACTATATTTGTCATGCTTTTGATCATTATTAATAAATCAATATTGGTATGAGGAAAATACTATTACCTAAGACCATGCTCACGGAAAGTAGAAGTCAGCGGCCCTAACATGAATGACACAAAAATAAATTTAACCCGTTTATCTCTATGACTATCTCTTTCGTTGGCACTAGTGTGAGAAAGACGCACTTAGAGATAAGATGGTCTATCTTATCTTTGTGTCATTCATGTTAGGCCTGCAGAGAGGGCAGTCAGTTAACTGACGCCAATTTAATTAAACTTCTATTTCAGCAGAACCAGCTGCTCAATTACGTAACACAAATTGGTATCGCTTTCGCGAAAAGTAAACCAATTGTACCCTATTTATATCGAGTGATGACTAAATTGCTTTACTTTTCGAGCCAACCGATACCAATTATGTCGCGTAATTGAGCTGCCGTATGCTCCTGTTATCCTAGCCTAGCTAATAGGTAGATCATATATGTATTTCACCAAACTACACATGTAGCCAATAATCATAATCATTTAAAGTAAATTTCCTGAAAAACAAATAAAGTATTAAACGCATTGGGACAGTAAAACGCGCGATAGTACTAACCAGGCGATCACGTATCGCGAACGCACTGCGAAATAAAACCGCAACCGGTTCTGCACAATGCTACAGCTCTACCATTTTATAAGCCTCATGAGTCAAGCAAAAATAGACTTTTTTACTAGCGTGATAAGAGCTTTGACGTGCGACTTGTTTTTGCGGTTTTGGTACCATTGTAGGCGCACCTCGGAATACGCAAGAGCGTAAATCACATGTGAGAACTATTTATATTCTAGACTTTAGTAAGTGGTGGGTAGGTCGGATTTGGAGTGCGTTTCTTTTTTCGCTTAGTGCATTTTTTTCATCTTGCCAGCGATACAAGGCAGCGCGTTAATATGACTATTATCCCTACTTTCATATTCGTTTACGATCCGACATAATGGTCTATTACGATTTGAATTACTGACGTAAAGCCATTGCGTGAACGGGCTTTATTAACAAAATAATTACCTGCTGATTGAAATGCGTTCATTAAGTCTTCCAATATGCTGATTCGTTCACTAATTAGTGATGATATTTCGATGATATTTGAATATATGATATCTGTTAGCTACTCTTCACAGATATCATATATTCAAATATCATCGAAATACATATTTATAAAAATTTAAATAGCAAAACTAAAGACACAAATCGTGCAAAGAAAAAAGCGACATTTGTATTGTTTTTTTTAATAAATGGTATAAAATCAAATTGTTGTAGGCAAGAATTGAAATAGTAATAAAATATTATTAAGATAAAAAATGTTTCTGGTTCATAAAATGGATTCTTTACAATTTATCTTTTTCTCTCTACGTTTATACAATATGTATAGCTCATTCTTAGTCCTCACCAAAATGATGCATTTGATAAATTTAAAAAACAAACATTAACAAAATGCGATCTTGTTCTTGAAGATTTAAAAAAAATATCACTTTCCTATACTCCATTCGTCTAGAAAGTTAACTAATTGTAAACAATTACTTAAACTAACCCACGTCACTCCAGTCAATCTTTCTAATCTATGGTAAGTATCAGTGGCGGAGCCTGCCTGCAAGCCGATTCCTGACGGCTTTACCAAGCTAGACAGCTACGGCTAGCTGTCAGTGAAGCCCATGTTAATCTAACTAAATGTCAGACTCGCACGTGCGGTTCTAATTCTTCCGGCTTCCCTTAGGCAATTTTGGACGCTCCGCCACTGGTAAGTATGTCTTGATTGGCTGCTGAGCTGAGTCACGTGGGTTACTTTGTTTATATTGAGTTAACAACCTCCACGAATAGGGTATAGTGCCAATGTACGGAATAGTGCCAATGTATGAAGTAGGTAATTATGTTCTAATGCTGCCTTCACGCCTTGGTTTATTAACGGAAGTAAAAACATAGTTTCACTTCAATAACATAAACATTTCCATTTCACACTCATTAAACTTTTGTAAATTACACTATGAAAATATTGAATTGATTAGGAGATATCGTTTTGCAATTGCGACTTTTATCGAGTGGCGATAAAGCCTCATGATTAGGTACATTTATGTTACATGATAATTGAAATTTCTGCTTAATGAGGTTATTATGTACTTGTTATGTACAATAGGGAATTGTTTGCAAATGGATTTGAGCAATCTATGGTTTTATTGCAATCGTTGGAAATTATTGGTAAAACGTTTTAAGCGACGCTAAGTTTTATTAATAAAAAACATTATTTTTTAGAATATGTTTTTATTATATCATTAAAGTGATTTCACCGTTTTTAGGGTTCCGTACCCGAAGGGTAAAAACGGGACCCTATTACTAAGGCTCCCCTGTCCGTCTGTCCGTCCGTCCGTCTGACACCAGGCTGTATCTCATGAACCGTGCTAGTTAGACAGTTGAAATTTTCACAGATGATGTATTTCTGTTGCCGCTATAACAACAAATACTAAAAAACAGAATAAAATTAATATTTAAGGGGGCTCCCATACAACGAACGTGATTTATTTGCTGTTTTTAAAGATAATGGTACGGATCCCTTCGTGCATGAGTCCGACTCGCACTTGGCCGGTTTTTTAATGGCTTATGAAAATATTTGGCATGAAGTTATATAAGAGATTGGTGAAAGTCTATTATATTTACTCGTTCTTAAAATAACAGGGGGATAATCAAAGATATTACTTATTTATACTATTCAATCAGGTGTTTTCAGAAAATCAAGAAACCGGTGTATAGTGAATCTGGTATTTCGGGAATCTGATATTTCAGGAATCTGGATCTGGTAATCAGCTATGTGATATTCTGAGAACGATTGTTTACTGTGAATGAGATTGAACTCTTTATAATACTGGATATAATCAATTTCAGATGTCTTTAAGCCAATCAAGGCCTTTATTATAAAGCTACTGGTTCCTTTTTTACTGGTTTTATTTATTTCAGGCCCATTAGGGGCCTATGGATACCTTATATACCTTAAGGAGTTAGATCTTACAGACTAACATACATATAAAATATATTGGGGACGCAATACCGAGGCCCCTTTGCGTCGTCACTCCTGGATAAATAACCCTGGGTACACTATCAGTACCTAGATGACAAATCCTATACATTTGTTTGCCCACCGCATAGTTGTCATTTTTATGCCAAAGCGCACATAAAGACCTTTCACTAGTTGTATATGTGTTACAACGTTTCTCGCGAGTAGCGACACCAGCGCCGTAATGCGGCATAACCAATGCAAATTCACAGATAAACGCGTCCATATTTGTCTATCAGAATACTGAAAAGGCTTATCGGCCAAGTGCGCTCGTTAACGCGTTGTAACCAGAGCCCCCTATTATCGAAACCGAGAAAACACAAATTGCCACTTTACATCGCCAATTTTAAGCCACATATTCCTCCGACGGCGATTCAAAGGTCTTTTTTCGTCCGATACTCGCACGATTGCCTTTCCTAATTGGCTCGCCATGTGTTTTAATTCATTTTGCCATAGTTTAACAAGTATTTTATTGACGCGTGGCTCCGCCTGGCGGTCGGCGGTGTAACGAAGCGATTAATCGATTCGCTTGCGTGCGCGTCGCTCGATCGGCTCGCTGGATCGCGAATAAATTGTTCAATTATTCGATTTTGAACAAATATTTTCCTTTAACGGGCGAGCTTTTTATTGTGCGCAGATGTTCTGCGGTTGCGTATTAGGAATTGGAGTGACCTTTTATTGAATGCCAGCGGAAATGTGCCTGCAAGATATCTTTGTATGTTAACAGATCTTTGCATAGGGCAATCATTAAACGAAACTTCGCAATGGGAGGTCTCGAATGTCTATAAATGAAACTAAACTTTAAATCCTAAAGGTAAGACTGAAATTGGTGTGAACAGAGTGTTAACAAGATAAGTCCAGTAGCATCGCAAGTGACGCATCGACTAGCGCCACCTCTCGGCCGATGACAGAAACTAATAAATCTTGAGATAACATCTGAGACGAAGATTATACGGTGCTGTGTTCCCATCACACCATCCGTGCTTCCTGCACAAGCAAATTAGTAAAACTACCAACATAATCACTCTACATAATTTTCAACTCTATTTGAAAAGGGTTACGATACATTCTTATTCGGCGTTTTGTTTAAGATAAAAGTAGTCTGAAAACACTGAATATATTTTTAGTAATTCGCAGAAGTGAACGCTATAGCTGAGCCGGGCGCGACACAGAACTAAGCGGTTTAATGTTTAAGTAGGCTGTTAAACTTAAACTGCGGTCACGGTTGAGAAGTTAAAATATTGTTAAGAGCCTTAGTAATATTTGGTTAAACTCGAGCGCTTTTGTTTTAATTTTCTATTGACCATTTAAAAAGAAAATTAGAAATAAGCGTGACAAACAGAACTTGACGTAATCCTATTTATGTTCGGTTTTGTATTTCGGATCAGATCACTAAAATCCTAAAAAGTTTAAAAATGCAAAACAAATGTCTTAATTGAAATTAAATGAGCAAGGTCACGACTAAGTCCTTTAAAATTCAAACGAATGCAAACGGCAAAAGTGACCTCAACCCGCGCGTTGACCAATTAGAGACGGCCATTAAATACATTCGGCAAATCCCGGTCCTTTTCGGCAAATAAATGCATTCTTTCACGAAAACAAGCCACCTTAATTGGTCAATTTGCAACGAACATAACACAATCGGTAGTTTTTGAAAATCGAATAAATTCAAAATTATAATATAACCTCCATTAATGAAGACCTAGAGGAATAGGGTTGTCATCAGACTATTTTTAAAACAATTGCGGTTGAGGAAAAAGCAACTGTAGTGTGACTAAAATTAAAAAATAAATAAATAAATAACGTTCTTAAGTAATTAAAACTGTTAATAAAAGATTGTTTTATCAAATTAGTCTTCTCAGAATCTGGTTTATATTGTTAATTTGAATTTTATCGAGTGATCTGCTGACAGCCGATAAACTGGCATCTTTACGAGTCGCCGTCGTCCATAAAACGAAAGCTCGCTACTGTTTTAATGTGAGATTGTGTGATTCCGCGCGACTTTATTAAACGTGTTTGTATTCTTATTACAAACTCAACTTTTGAGTGATTGTATTTAAAACCAACTATATTAACAATTACACAACATCGTTTAGAGGACCTGTTCAAACTTCAGGATAATGCGCATATAGTTTTTAATACGTTTCTATCGTATTAAAAAGGTTTAAGGGAAAAAAGTCATAAAACCCTTTTTGTCAAAATTCTAAACGATTAGTGCCTCCTCCGGATAATTATCATAAATAACCCATACACGCATTTAAATATTGAATTCGACGTATTATTTATTTTCCCTCGAGTTAATTAAAATTATCAGCTGAAGCGAATTAGACAATTTGTCATCGAACCACTCACGACTTTAAATTACCGTAATCCAAAAGGTCCCATGTCATAACAGTGTAAAGTCACTTAATACCTTTTGACTAATGTATCGGTCGGGTATAAATTATGACGCTCTACCTTCTTGGAACTATGGTACATTTAAATATTAAGAAATCGGGTACAATAAATTTGCAAAATACCTTTGTGGTGCCGGTGGGTATAAATCAAATGCGTACCACTATATATTTTGGTTTGCAATCGATTCTACCAGATTAAATCGATAAGTTATCGGTTTAAGTTAGTACAATCTATTGGTCTATTAGATTAAGAATAATGTTATTCTTAATACGAGTTTTTGTCTCTCACAATCATATTTTTTTTATTTAATAGGCCACAGTAAGAAACATTTTACGGTACGTTAAGACGGCGATAGATGGTAATTTTAAATTCTATATTTTCAAGAGCCATTAGCGGTTAATTTAACGACAAATTATTTATTATTCTGATTAAACTTATCATTAATGATATGACAGGTTTTCAACTAGGATGCTGCTTTGTATACATTATAATATGTAACGACAATCTTTACTAACTTTGATGCTTTTCTATTTCTTCTTAATATTTTTATGCATGATGTCAAAGAGGTGTAAGAAAGGTAGGTATAAATATAGTTCTTTTAAATCCTACCGACTGCGCCATGTTGAATATGCACGTTAATAAAATCGGTAGCTGGTTCAAGACTGACATTCTTTATTTAACACCTTACCCTCATGCATAATTATTATATCCCCCACAAACATAGGACAATAGCTACCTAAATCCTAGTTAAAATCCCTAATTGAGTCCTTATTTCTATGATCATTGCACAGCTCAGAACAGGTCCATGCGAAGAAACAACATAGTATAACAAATTCCCTTGACGTTTGCTATAAATAACGCAGTATCCAAGTACAGCCGTCGGTGAGGCCGCAGTCTGTGGCTCTATTCAGGTGGGCCGCCCCCCGCTGGCGCACGCGCCGTAACATGTTCATTTATTAATATTGAGAGATAGACGATAGAGTTGACTAACAATGCAATAAGGTTTGCACTTAATAAAAGAATAAACTGGAAAATATCCGGTTGAGTTTATTGGTAATATTGAAAGTTATATAAGGCAACTAATGGACCCGCCACAGCTTCGCCCGCGGTATTTTCCATACAATCTTTATCACCTCTTTTTCCCCCTTTAGGGATAGAACCTCAAAAAATCCCTCCTTAGTTCACCTCTAGGGTACTCGAGGAATGTCTCCTCCAAATTTCAAAGCTCTAGGACCACCCGTTTAGGCTGTGCGTTGTCTATAAGTGAGTCACGGTACTGTTTTACATGTATTAAGGCAATAGTGCTGTGGTAGCCGAGTGGTCAGACGCGTGCCTCTAATGCTGGGGGTCATAGGTTCAAATCCCGATCCGCACATCTCAGTTTTTCAGAACTTATGTGCGGAACTCAATTTGATATTGACCACTAGCTTTTCGATGAAAGAAAATATGGTGAGGAAACCTACACACCCCTGAGAAGTATTTCAATGATGTGTGCCAAGTCCCCAATCCGCACTTTGCATCTCTGTCACACTATATCCCGTTTAACTCGACTCGTGTCATGATGAGAGGGACATATAGATATGTTGTAGATTGCTTACGATGTATTTTTTTAAACTTGGTCTTAGTATAAAGTAGACCTGAAGTAGGCAGGTTTGGTTTGTTTAAGTCCAATGTAATTTCGAATTCCTAACATCGGAAAAAAACTTGTTTGTAGACGTTATTAATTTTATAATGATGTAGTTTAAACCATTAATTTACTACAACCATTTAAGTAATAGTGGCTGTAGTAAAATATCAATTTGTGTCAAATATTGACAGCAGAACAATTTAAAAATGAATATGGGTGCTCAAAAATTTAAATAAATGACGCTGACATTAAAATTTTAAACTCGGAGGTCAGGATAAACAACTTGTCGGGAACAGGTTAAAAGGTTAACATTCCCACAACAACAGTAACTTGCGTTTTGACATTCACTTATTCAGTTTTGCCACTGACGAATCACTCTCTGGTCATGTTTTGAGGTTATGTATTTATTTTTATTGTGGATTTAAGTTAATTATTTTCAACAAAATATGTTAAAGATGACGTTGCCGTTTGTAAATAAAAAGAAACAGTTTTAAGCTTATAAAATATATGAAACAAGTACAATTATCATAAAACTTGTCGAGAAAACAAAGTACCTACCGAAAATATTTTTTTTATAATAATGATTACTTATGTTGTTGCTTTATTCTTTAATTACCAATTTTTTTTGAGTCAAATAAGCATACAATTTCTACCGTTCTTTTTCCTGTGTCTGTTTAACTCGTCCTGCGGCCCTAACATGCATGCCACAAAGATAAATTAAACCCGTTTATCTTTATGACTATCTCTTTACTCGGCATTAGTGTGAGAGAGACGCACTTAGAGATAAGATGGTCTATCTTATCTTTGTGTCATGCATGTTAGGGCCGCTGTGTCATCCGATTATCTGCAACGTGCAAAGCGCTTCGCTCGCCGACGAAGATTCGCCTGGCGCTTAGAAAACCGGTCAGTACCATTAATTAATATATGCAAACGGTTCCCGCTATCGAAATCTATCGGAAACACTGCTCGTTGCCGATACAAGTAAAAGGGACCGATTGATAGTTTTCTATTAGGATAACGGTTTGCATAAACATGGTAATGGTACTGTACCAATGTCAGACTCGACTTTAAGTTTTCGCTTGGCAAGTTAGAGAATCACACCCCACGATTGCGTCTCCTAGATAGAGGTTATAGGTGTCGTTCACTGCGCAGCATCAGGAACGAGGGTCACATGCAATTTAGACCTAATAATTTTGTACTTACAGTCTAAATTATAAGAGCCGGTCGTCGCTGACGCAGTGCTGCGGACGTCAGAGAATCATAACCCGCCTCGCCTCGCTCGTGGACGTTTACAAGCCATAATGTACAGTACACTACGTACACGTACTTATAAAGGCACGCAGACTAAGTGCCGTATTAGCCGCCATTTAAACGGAATTTCAACGTAACTCAATTAAGCTGAGCGCGCTCAAGTAATTTTGAGTAATTTCGTTTAGAATTAATAAGGTGATTTTGTGAAAATATTTATAAATATTGGAGTGGAGAGGAAGCTTTCCTTTTTAAAGATAAATCATTGCTTTGTTGGGTCTCACTTTGGCAATCTTCACTTTAATTCGGAAAGAGGCGTTAGCACTTTATAAAAAACTGGTCAAGTGCGAGTGAAACCCGCGTGGAGAGGGTTCCGTTCCATACATGATAAACTGAAATTTCCTATGTTACTTTAAATACTATAGACTTCTTATAGGTTTTCCTGTAATCTATAGGTAAAGAACTATTCTGTGTATTTTTTTCAACATTTTAGGCCCGGTAGTTTCGGAGATAAGGGGGGGGAATGGTCAATTTTCGCCTATTTTCCTAAATAACTTCTAAACTATTTTACTTAAAATTAAAAAAAAAATACTTTAAGATCCTCACAATAAGGCCTTTCATTTGATATGTCACACGATTTCAGTTGCACAACTTTTTTTTTTAATTTTCTAATTTATCCCCCAAAAGTGGGCCCCATGTTCAAAATTAATTTATTTACGTTACGCATCCCTGTTGCGGTCACCAATTTACATATGTATACCAAATTTCAAATCAATCGGTCCAGTAGTTTCGGAGCAAATTGGCTGTGACAGACGGACAGACAGACAGACAGACAGACAGACAGACACACGAGTGATCCTATAAGGGTTCCTTTTTGTCCTTTTGAGGTACGGAACCCTAAAAATACGTAGTTGTTGAAATACGTATCTGACGGACATTCTTGAATTATGTTCTCCGAGTAATAATGACATTAATCACCGCCGTTGTAAACCACTGTTAATAACAAAATGCGCGCGAGAATAAAAGCCAAATTGTAAAAGTTAATAAACGTTTTCATTACTTTATTAATTGGCTATTAAGAAAATTAAGTTGATATTAGTTTAGTATTTTCGACGTTCACTAATCATAAAGTTATGATAGTCTTGTTATTATTTAAAATAGTTGAAGATTAGCTTATCCTTTCTTAATGTAACTGAAAGTCGCGATTTCTTTAAGTTTCTTATTCTATATGACCAAGAAACATCTGTAACACATGTGGAACGCAATAAAGTATTGAGTATTGAGTATTGAGTATTGAACTATTTCCTGCGACAAACTGACATATACGCGAAACACTACTCACTCACGTATCAATGAATTTCCAAAACTACATATCTTAGACACATGATACATTGCAAGTAGGTGTCTTGTTACGTGTAGACGCGTACCAAGAAATAATTTTTCGCAGATCAACCCCCGAAGGGGTGGTGTAAAGGGGGTTCAAATTTGGTACGGAAATGAGCTAACTGTAGCGGATCCCTAGTCATTGTACTGGATACGTATGAAGGCGTCCAAAAAGCCTTATCTGCAATATCTACATCAAAAGACGCTAGCATTAATTAATCAATAACGTCACACTCCACAGCCGAAACTAGGATGACCTATGGTTCCGATACAAGACACAACGATACACAGATTACAAGAGAACAAGAAGTATGCCCCTGGCGAAAACCGAATCCGTGACCTCTGGCTTTTTAGTCCAGTAGTGGAAGTACTGGGTCAACCGTTGCCAATTTTAATTATCATTTAAAAGTCTAACCATAGACCCATCACAGCTTCATTAGTTGCCAATTCAAACAAACAGACACACGCATACAAAAGTACCGGCAGCAAGTCACGCTCCTAATTATAGAAGCATTCCCAATCAATTACCGTTTGAACAAAACAAGAAGACTGAAGTACCGTCGGCAAAACAACGCTTTAATGAAATTGAGACCGCAATGTATGTTTGGTTACTTTGTATGGATGTATGAGAGGGTACTGTCGATGCCAAGAGGCGTTAGATTTTGGTATTTTGGATTGACTTCGTGGATAAGCTTTGAGTAATGATGTATACTAGAGTGGACGCCGTTACTTGATTTTTTGTAAAGCCTGTTGAGGCCAAATGGCACAAATGCCTATAAGAAAACGATCACCGCCGGACGCGGCGCGCATGCGCGCTCTGTCATCAAGTGCCCGCTGTCATTTGTTTGAGATGTCTCTTCTAGTGTAACTTAATACTTCAATGATATGAAGTTTGATTAAAGAGGTGTTAAAAAGCGTAAGCAGCTGAATAGGCTAGTTTCCTAAATAAATCTAATAAGTCCGTAATTCACATTATAAAAAAATATTGAACACATATTATTATTTTTGTCAATTAAACAAAAAATAACGAAGATATAGTGCGTTGAAGAAGAAAAGATATAATGTTTTCGTGTTAACAGTAACCGAAAAACACATGCACTGACTCAATATATTTGTAAATAAACTCGCGTGGAGAGGGTTCCGTTCCGTACATGATTATCTGAAATTTACTACGTTACTTTAAATAACATAGACTTCTTAAAGGTTTTCCTGTAATCTATAGGTAAAGGACTATTTTCTGTATTTTTTTCAAAGTTTTAGCCCCAGTAGTTTCGAAAATAAGGGGGGGGGGGGATGGTCAATTTTCGCCTATTTTCCTGAATAACTTCTAAACTATATTCTTTGAAATTAAAAAAAATATATATTTAAGATCCTCACAATAAGCCCTTTCATTTGATATGTCACACAATATAGGCGGCATAACTTTTTTTTTTAATTTTCTAGTTTACCCCCAAAAATTGGCCCCTATGTTTAAAATTCATATATTTACGTCACGCGTCCGTGTTGCGGTCACCAACTTACATATGAGTACCAAATTTCAACTCAATCGGTCCAGTAGTTTCGGAGCAAATTGGCTGTGACAGACGGACAGACAGACAGACAGACGGACACACGAGTGATCCTATAAGGGTTTCGTTTTTTCTTTTTGAGGTACGGAACCCTAAAAATGACCTATATTCATAGTTAGCTGTCTAAACCCCGGTTGAAAGTGAAGCGAACTATTAATACGGCGTTAAGGAGCAAAGTACTAATATTCCTTTAAACATGTCATTTGTTACGAGTCTTAAAATAAACGATTACTTAGACCGAGACGCTTTAAATAGTTCCGGATTGTGGCCATAGAAACCGCGGCTAAAATAGCTAGAAATAATTTAAAAAAGTGTATCGAAGAGAGCTTTTGATGCGTTCTTTATAAATGAGTGTATTATAACTAGACTGACTGACTAGTAGACTGTACATACATACATACATAGCATCACGCCTGAAATCCCTAATGGGGTGGGCAGAGCCACAGGACTAGTTGTGGCCACGTTCGATTAATTAGTCCTAAGATGGTATGATGACTAGTAGACTAGTTATGTCTGCTAATATTGCCACAGAGGGCGCTTTATTCACTATTTGATGTGCATATTTACAGAAATTTATACCAGATTACAGAAAAGCAACCAATTTTTATTAAAACAACTCGTTTATTTTTATTACCTTTTTAAAAAAAATAACCATTAGTTCGCGCAGTAGTCGCCTTCCATCGCGACCTGGCACGGCGTGCCACGTGAGTAGTAACGTCACATCTATAAGTCTACAGAATTAAAACTCTAAACTTAAAATCTACCGAAAACCTTACGATATTACAAAGTATGTGACGTCACACCAGGGGAAGGGGTTCACAAAAACTGACCACCTGTGAAGCTGTGACAAGGCCTCGAGGGCTCCAAAAATCATGAAATTTGTATAACGTAATTTAGGATGGCCCCTAGGTATTAATAGGCTTGCTTAAACTTTCTTTCCAATTACCAAAACGTTTTGACTTCAGTATTGCCATCTTAAACTTGTTTTAAATATCGCTTATCTGAAAAGGTACCATTTGTTTATTCTTATTTAAATTTTCAAAATGTTTAATCCTTTTCTAGTAAGCGCCAAAGATAAATAAAAAAAAACTAGACCAACGACAAAACCACAGATCTAATCATAGATTCAAAAAGCAGGAAATCTCATAAATGCAAGCCATAGATCTTTTGTGGCCACGCTTCCTATGGCGCAAGCGGTCTATGGATGTAGATCTATGAATGTTAGATCTATGGATGTTATAGTCTGATGAATGGATGACACTTTGATCGTTGGATCGCGCGGGCGCAGATGTTAATAGCTGAAAAATCCTTTGTGCAATTAGATTTATGGAGATGTAGAATTTAAAGTATTTTGTTTTGGGTTTAAAGTGTTTAGTGAAGATGAATGTGGTTTTTAGCGGTTGCATTTTGAATTCGTTTAACGAACAATTCATTAAATCAGGCTGCATTGAACATGCGATTGAATTAACTTGAAGTTTAAGAAATGGGCACTTTCAACTGAAAGTGTCTGAATAAATTTTTCAGGTACCGCGCATAGTCGTATGCGCATTCTAAATTGCTTGCTTATGGATAGAAATCAATTGCATCATGGGGCCTACTTGTAGGTACTTTGTTAATAAGAGATCCAGATGAGAAATAGTCTACATCTCCACGTAACCTAGATTAATCAATTTAGATGTTTTCTCTGTTTTAATATTATTCTTATTATTATCACCCTTAGAGACTTTATACATCTCTAAGGCACTTAAATTTACTTGCTCAGACGCGGAGACTATACATCTCCCTTATTAGTTGTATAAGATAATTAATTTGTGCCCATTAGGTTTATTTGTTGCACTTTTTATGTTAGTTTTAGTTATATGTAATTTTAAAGTGGAAAAAAGACTTACTGCTGAGTTTCTTGCGGCGTTTCTTCTCAGCAAATGTCACCTTTCGCAGCGCTGGTAGATTCAGACATGTAAAAGAGCCCATGTGGCCTACTTGCAAAATAAATATTTTCATTTTCATTTTCATTTTCATCGGACATACGGATGAAACATGAGTTCCTAAGATTAAAAATTACATACAAAACATTACTTTCACAACTCGAAATAGGTAATTGTGAAAAATCGCCCGCCTCATGGAATGCCGGTCGCTTGTACGGACAGCAAAAACGTCGAGTACAGCGAGCATTTAAAATATTGGGATGAATGACATACCACGCCTCGCACGATTAATGGGTAGCGTCTACAAAAAGCTAACGGGCTCATTAATATATCAACTGTCTTGCGGTAGCGTCGGCAGAGAAAGCGTTATTTTTAAGATTTGGTGATTCAGTGTTTTATGAGCTGTAATGGAACAATGTGTTTAAGATAAGAAAAGTTCGTTTGATTTTTAACATTTATTGGATATACTGTTTACCGAAATTTGAATACAATAAATTTACACAACTATAATTATAATTATAATTGTTCAACAAGTTAAAAGCCCGCCTTCAAAACAACTGCACTGACAAAACTAACATTCCCAAGAATAGACACTTAACTCATTCCCCGAAAATATAGCAGGTTTTACGTCGTAAAGCCCTTTAGCCCACATAGTCAAATAAGAAATCAGTTATGCATTTGTCCTAATTTTAGGTCGTTCAAAACTAAACATAAGATAACTGTTTAATATTAACGTAAAGGACACAATGCTTATTGCTGGCTCATATTTCTCTCGTCGCTCACAACATAATTTAGCATCCCAGCATCTGTAGCCGATATCTCTTTAGACAATTAACATGAAAACGAAAGCAGACAGTCCCATTTATGTATTTTTAAATGGGATAATTTAACAACAGCGCGGGCGCACACGTGAGGATAACCGCTGCGTTAGAATCGGTATGCGACTAAATACCAAATGAATCTTCGAGAATAGATTTGTCACGTTCTCACTTAGTACTTACTAACCTATCAGGTAATAATGGTTAGTTTACTTATTACAAATATGTTAATTGATATTCATAATCACATTAATTTACTTCTTGTACCTATCTAAGGTATTTTTTACAAGATGTTTTTAACATAAGCCAGACCATACATAGACCCTACTAAAGTGTAGCAATTCATTTATCATTATTATGGAGGTAAAAATGTTGATGAAATAGCAAGAATATAACTCTTATTACACGCTACGTGATTGTTACGTCTTTGTTATAATATACCAATAAATAAATAAATAGTTTTGACAGTATTTTTACAAGGTATCGATAAAATAAACATCGCTCCTCTTGCTCTGCTGCTAGTAGATTTTCAATGGATTAATTCTCGGTTACAAAGCTTCGTGACACAAAGTGGCACTGACCAAAACTTATACCACTACTAATCGCCGGCAGTCCGCGCGCGCCCGCTCTTACCCTATTTCCGTCCCGCCGCCGGTACGCTTTGACGTCCGCTAAACACGACATTAATACCGTTTTTTTGTGCTGTCACATAATTTAACTTTTATTTTTTCTCCCCATTAGCTATTAAGCGGGTGCTTACCGTTTGACACTGGGATGAATACAAGCGCCGGCGCACAATGTTTTTACATCGATAGGAAAAAATTAAGATGGTTTTAAAAAATATATAGTAAGTATATAAATACTATACAGACACTTAACAAATACATTTAGTAAATAGCCGTCATATCACTATATAAAATATTTTGGTTAAGTACTTATTAATTTTTCTTTGATAGGTATACTATCAAAATAGTCGGAATAGGCTAGTTTCCTTAAAAAATCGAATTTGTCCGTCATTTAAATTATAAAAAAAATATTGAACACATATTTTTTCTTTTGTCAATTAAACAAAATATGATAAAGATATACTTAGTGCGTCGAAGTTCCGCGTGACGTCACAACTTTTTACACTTTTTACCATTAAGTGACGTCACGAGCCCCCACTACCGAACTTTGATGCGCGCTATTTTGTCAATTTTTATTGATTTGATAAAGCAAAAAAAAATGTGTCCAATATTTTTTGATAATCCAACTGACGGACTAATAAGAATTACTATTTTTTACCCAGGAAACATCCCAATTTAATAATAATTTACTTTCTTGTCATGTGTTCCAATCGAAACTTGATTATAGAAAGGTAATTAAACAAATGGGTAATTTATATAACGTAAACGTCAATTACTTGATTGATATTTAGGAGTAATTTCCTCTTTATTGCCTACTTACTTATATTAAAATTCCGCTGTTTGGAATTGATCTTTAAAAGCACAGTAACACAAATCAAAAATGTGAAAACGTAATTCATTGTGTCAATGTAATTTCTTTTAAACGACATACTTTTCCGATCAGGTTTTGCTTAAATTAAACTGATCGATTAGAAAATTAAAGTTTCATGTGACACATTAATTAGCCATTTAAACACAATTAACGACTTTCTTTTTAAGGCATTCGGTTAACTGCTATTTGACGATACAATTTTCTAATTTCTATATGTACTAAATAAGAGCCAGAGAGAGTAGTAGTGGTAGAGTCAAACAGTAATCCTCACTAGATGATTACTGTTCGAATGGGCCGGCTCAACCGGGGCAGTACCACACTCTCACAGAATATCGGCGTTAAGTAATAGCTTGATATTGCGTTTCGTACGGTGAGTAACGAGATCCGGAGGCCTATTCCCTCATCCGCATCCCATCCCCATTCCCCATCCTCGACTGGCAACGCATTGGCAGCACCTCTGTTGCTGCAGATGTCCATGGGCGGCGGTGACCACTTTCCATCAGGTGGGCCGTCTGCCTGTTGTCAGCGTACTCCTTTATCTAAGGGCCGGAAACGCATTCGTGCCTACCCTGGTGTTGCGGGTGTCCATGGGCGGCGGTGATTGCTTACCATCAGGTAACCCGTCTGCTCGTTTGCCCCCCTCTTACTATAAAAAAAAGAAATGTACTAAGTAGAGTTTATATTATAAACGTCCGTTACGACAAAGCTTGTCTTTACACACGAGATCAGTAAAACCATGTCAATAAAAATGAATGTATTATATCAAATATTGTAGGCAGTTTCACCATTCACAAACACCACCACAAGTCGTGGGTCCGTAATGATAATTATTGTTGAATAAAACCAATTTCCTGTTCCAAAGCACGCAATATAAAGGAACCAAACCCGTGCCTTTGCTTAAACGGTCTGCTGATAACATCATCTCATAAGAGCTGATCATATCCTAATGATACGCTCACGTCGCTCCCGTATTCGCTATCGTGGGCGCAAATCGCGCTGTTAGTAACTCGGGTAATGTTCGATATCATTAGACTCCAAGAGCGTTGAGGACATCATACCGTAAAATTAACAACTTTGTAAAGGTGACTACAAACCATGACTTACTTTGTTTTTGTACTGCTCAATTATGTGACATAACATTCTTATTGTGATTAAAATTGTGTGTAAACTTAAATAACTAAATGAAATTGACAATATAAATGATGACGTGTACATTTTTATTTATCAATGAATGAAGAAACTTAAATGAAATAAATGCTAAGTGTTAAGTGATGTTTTTTGCAAGATATTTAGCAATTCGTGACATACAATAAAACAGCACATTTAGAGTACTGTATAATGTTTTTGTCTGTCTTTAAGTCTGTCGTAGTTTAATTTACAAATATTAGGCCCGTCACACACATTCGTTTTCCTGATTCGACTTCCGAATCCGTTTTCCAAACCCCCCGAACGCAAGCATTTCATATACTTAGCAGCATTGCTGAGTGGAGACCATTTCGGCTTTATATCTTTCATTATGTTGTTGTGTTGATGTTTTCGCCGAATAAATGTTTTTATATTCTATTCTATTTCATATAAATAGTTCTACATGACACACACGTTCGTAATTTTTCCGTACGGAATTCCGAACGGAATTTGTTCGAATGGGTGTGCCATATTGAACTATTTATATGAAATGCTTGCGTTCGGGGTGTCCGCATACGGAAAACGAATTCGGAAATCGAATCAGGAAAACGAATGTATGTGACGGGCCCTAATCTGTAGATATACATTCATAAGCAAATAATTCTGTCATATCAAGTTTTTTGTCGGCGTATGTAATGGAATTATATTTTAACACAGCTATTCACCTTTACAACAAAATCAATCCGTATAAAATACAATAAAACCTACGGCAACGCAAGCACACTTTTATCAGTGACATCTCAATCTACGTGGGCGTTATTAAACTTTTCTAACCAAATAAGGCGATAAAAACCGACAATTTGCGTACTAATACGGTTGTTTTCGCTAAAGGATCGTCTAGATGTAATCTCGTCTTTCGCCTTATATAAGTTTTATTGGATTTATCGGCGCTGGCCAGGAAAGACGACATTCCGGCATTCGGCTTCCTTTAATGAATCGGTATACAAACAGGTATAATATGAGCTTCTTTGGATTATTATAAAGTTACGCCAGTATCAAAGTTGAATCATTTAGTGATAATGCAGAAATTCATAAATACGGAATAATGAAAAACCGGCCAAGTGCGAGTCGGACTCGCGCACGAAGGGTTCCGTACCATTACGATAAAACAAAAAAAAATACGTTATAGGAGCCCCCTTAAATATTTATTTGATTCTATTTTTTAGTATTTATTGTTATAGCGGCAACAGATATACATCATCTGTGAAAATGTTAACTATCTAACTATCACGGTTCATGAGAGACAGACAGACGGACAGACGGACAGACGGACAGCGGAGCCTTATTAATAGGAGGAATTTCATATTTAACTTTTGGAGGTTGGTTTCAGACAATTTCTTCCCTGGTTCATCTGCACTCCCTTTATTGTAATGCATGTTCTAAATTTCAGTTTCTCCCTTTAGAAGTTTCAGCTATTTCTTCATGATTTATCAATCAGCCATTTCTTCATTCAAATATTGTTTTGCAATATCATTATGTAGGTACATATTTGTCACAGTATTTGTTCGCTTTAAAGTTACTGATTCAGCCAGTACTTGCATACTTAATTAATTCTTACTAGAACAAAGTGACTCAAGTAGCAAAACATGTGGCACGATTGTAAATCTTATTGAAACTGTAGTTAGATTTAAAAACAAATAGCGCATCATTTGAGTTGACACATTTCTTAGGAATACGCGTTTCTGTGTTTGTAAAGGATGTTTATATTTGAATTTAGGACCTCACAGATGTGTGAATCGTCAGAATTGAACAATTATGTTCGAATTGACCTTTACAGTCAACCGTTTGCCATTTTGACAGTCACTCAATGACGTGTGATTGCGATGTACGATTTATTTCAAAATCATGTCACAATAAGAACGCAAAAGTGAAAAGCGATGTTGATTTCAATGCGTATAATCAGACATTTGATGAGTTTATTATGTTAGAAATAACTTTTTTACTTTGAACGTTCAGCTAGTATCGGTAGAAAGTTAGTATGAAAACCTTTGAGTAATTATGTATACTTACTAGAGTGGACGCTTCAACTTGATTTTTTGTACAACCTGTTGAGGCCAAATGGCACAAACGCCTGTAAGAAAACCATCACCGCCGGACGCGGCCGCACGCCCGCTCCGTCATCAAGTGCTCGCTGTCATTTTTGTTTCAGTCTGTTCTAGTGTGACGTAATACTTCAATGATGAAAACACTGACATTAGGAGTTCTTAACTGAAGTTTTAAGTTAAAATATACTTACACTTCATTAAGATTGTGTGCTATCATTCTGAAAGATAATTTGTATGCATTTTAATGCCATCATACCACATCTTCAAACCTCACTTACCTAGTAACAAATACATTATCGAGTTAAGGCAGGACCAATGAACATACATAAGCTAACGCCAAATAAGGCGTTTATTCTCTACCCACGGATTCCCAGGGAAATATCCCTGGGGGTCCGTAGGCAGAGAACAATAAAATAATGTCACACTCAAGTGCCCAAACTGGGATAAAGGAACCAAGATACAGATCTTGGGTCGAATAAGACCTGATTTCAAATAAAAGTAAAGTCTGTTCACCGAGAGTTGATAAATATTATGATATCGTCTTGAAATAGCGACCGTCGCTTACCTATCGCCGCGCGCACTGAGTTTCGTGGTACGAGGGACAAAATTGTTGTCATGCGCGGCGCCGCGCCGGGCGGGCAAGCGCGCGCACGCGGCGGCCATATTGCCATTCCGTTTTGGAATACGCTTCGAGTGTGTCGTTTGGGTGTTCGCATGTTATTTTAGACGAAGCATTTCATAATAAACGTCACCGATTTTGATTCTTCCTCCGACTCTGAGACTTCTTCATGGTCGTCGTCCGATGATATGCCGGCAATGGGACATATACAGGCTATTCAATAATAATATTCTATGAAAAAATACAGTTTTTCCCTTTAATTGTTTATTATCATTGGTAAAAATAATTAGCGGGCCCCTATGGGCTTCTTAACTCTTGGCGAATAGACTTTATGTTCAAGTATCTTTCACTGGCGGGATACGCATCATACTTCAAGTGTCGGATTTAAAATTGTTTGTAAAGCAAAATGGACGGTGACAACTGAATGTAACATTTCTTCAATACCTCACATGTCCCTCTCTTGTTGCAGACGCCAACGGCGGTCCTCCGAAGCTGAAGTGCAACCTGCGCAAGCACAAGCCGAATCGCAAGCCGCGGACGCCGTTCACGGCGCAGCAGCTGCGCGCTCTCGAGAGCAAGTTCGTCGAGAAGCAGTACTTGAGTATCGCTGAGCGCGCCGAGTTCTCGTCGAGCCTCGGATTGTCCGAGACACAGGTAATTATCATTCAGATCTTTGTCCAGGGGCCGTATCATGAGCTCTGATTCCAGACAGTTTCCGCCGTAAACGGAACTGCCCGGAAAATGCGTATTATGAGCGCGCTAAAGAGGCCGGCTTTTGCGCGCTCATAATACGAATTTTCCAGGCAGACAGTGCCTAGAATTAAGAGCTCATAATACGACCCCAGTTGTTTAAACGGTCCAAGGCAATGAATGTCTTATGATCTTTCTAAGGTCTTCGGTCCATCTGAAAAGGGAAGTTTACCTACGCTGCACCGTCGTGCGAAGTGCTAACCTAGGGAGAAAATTATTTGACGCGCTCAGTTTAAGATAGGTGAACCTACGGCTTTTCATAGAAAAGGCGATAACGATTTCCACCACTTAAATGTTAACCAATGTTTAACAATCTTTGATAGGTTGTCAGTCAGAACAAAATCTAGGTCTGTACGTTTTGATTTTTTCAATATAATCAATAAATTCAGTTTCATTGAGTATTCTCATACAAAACTAATTTCGGCGATTATTTGACTTTGTTGATCTTTAATCAATATTCAAAAACGTATAGGCCTAGATTTTGTTCTGACTGACAACCTATCAAAAATTGGTCAAAATCGGTTTACATTTAAGGGGTGGAAACCGTTATCGCCCTTTGTATGAAAAGGGTGATTTTTGCCTTTGGTTCACAGTCCTCTTAAGACGTTTAAGGATGCCTGATCCAGCAGTGGACGTTTGTCGGCTGACGTGATAATAATAATGATAAAACAAAGCAAGAATAATTTAAGTGGCAAAGGAATACGTATCGACACACGTATTTAGAAACATCCTTACTATTATGTCTTATTATCATTATTATCCCAAACCACATATTGATAATATAAAACAACGTCCAGATAATATTTTTTGTTGTATTTCAATTTAATTAACTTTCATTTGTCCTCCACAGGTAAAAATCTGGTTCCAGAACCGCCGAGCAAAAGCGAAGCGCGTTCAAGAGGCGGAGATCGAGAAATTAAAAATGGCGCAGTTTTCGCGTCACCCCCACCACCTGTACCCCCACCCCGCGCTGCAGCAGTACTTCCACCCCCATCACCTTATGGGAGGAAGGCCCTTACCCATGGGTCTTGCACCTCACTTAAGCATGGTCCAATCACCAGTTTCTGGAGGGTCGCCTTCGCCTAGCACACAACCTGGCCAGCAATAAAGCAATTAAAAAAAATTGGCCATAGAAGTTTGAATTTCTAAGTGATTAGATAAATAAAAAAAATAAGGACTGATTCTTTTCTATTGACAATAGTCAGAGTGATTGTAAATTATTCTGTAAATATAGTTAAGGAGTTTTTAGTTTTTAGTGAACTACTAATTGTTAAGAATATTATCCTAATTTGTATTAATCTAAATTATTACTTACGTTGTATAAATTCTTCTAATAACCAAATATTTTCTTTTTTCCGGAGATTCATTTTCTAATTTAGACGCATGCTACTTTGAGAGAAAATGTTTGAATCAAGCTAAAGAAATATTTTAAGATATTTTTGTACATAAACTTATGATAACTGTACATTGTTATATCTACTTCCGTAGTTAAAATATATATTTCTTTCACAATGAAAACTGGTTTTATTTTTCCCCCATTTCTTGAACAAGTACCGCAAAATAAAAACCAAGGTGCAAGTACTACTTACCCTTTAGCAAGCCCTTTAGCTTTTAGTAATCTATCTAGATCTATTATATCTATGTACTATTATATAAAGAAAGAGAAACTCCTCAACGCAGAACGCAGAAGACTGAGGCTAGAAATACAATATGTGATAATTAAATTTTATTATCATAAAACCTCCATTGGTTAATCAAAAACCGTATGAAATGACCACCATTTTGACAACCAATTAGGAAAAACCAGTGCTGCGATAAAGAAATAACATGACTTCTTTATCGTTTTTAGTAAAGAAATGAGATTAAATTTGGAACAGCTGTCAAAACTCAAGTGGGTCTCTATTCTAGTATCCATAGATATTAAAACAGTTATTGATACGTAACGTCAATTCAGTATGTTTTTTTAATATAAACTGCACAATATTTGATCTCGAGTGACGTGAGAATAGAGACTTTATCCGTTTGTCTATGATTAAAAAAAAAATGGTCTTGACGGAAGATCGGATTGCCGCCATGTTGATGTTTTGCTGAACGAAAGTAGAATTGTTGTTGAATTGAATAGAAAAAGTTGTTTGTAATTTACATTTTAGTTTAAAATATGAATAGTAAGTAGTCTTCTCGGAGTGTGTGTGATGTGAAAATGCGCCGGATATCGGAAATATGCAGCCACGATTGCAACAAATAACTTGTTGCCAGAAAATATTGTTTTTGAACCCATCATGGAGGATTTATAATATGTGTGTAGATAAAGTTATGTATGCAACTCTGCATAATTTGGCCTTAAAACACACGTGCGATATTATTATGAAACTCGCCTATCGGCTCGTTTCATGAAAACCGCACTAGTGTTTTAAGGCCTATCATTATGCAACCGTTGCATAAACTACTATTATTCTATGCATAGGTAAAACCCATCCTATCTTCATAATAATGAGACTTCGGGCTTAGAGGACGTGAAAAATTATTGGTTAATTGCTCGCCCCCTTAAAAATTATCCTGAAAATAAATCACAACGCATATACGTACGCAGCCATAGCATGTAATTTGACCGTAGGTTCCTTGCATAGCGGAACTAGTGCTGTGTCGCTTCCCTAAGCACTGGTACTTTCTTAGAATATAGTAACACCCTCAGATTTTCAGTTTGCCTTAGTCTCAGGTCGGCTAGTGTGCCGGCCCTTTTTAGGGCCGACTCGGCATCGTAACAAATGATGGCAAGAGACCAGGATGTCTTTGCTGAAGCGTCAGAAGGCCTTAAGTGGTTTGCGCGCTAAATATGATTTTGTTCCCTTCGGTGTCGAGACCCTTGGTCCGAGGGGCCCCAGCGCACTACATACATACATACATAGCATCACGCCCGAAATCCGTAATGGGGTGGGCAGAGCCACAAGACTAGCTGTGGCCACGTTCGATTAATTAGTCCCAAGATGGTATGATGAACCGTATGGTGACAGGTGATCAGCCCATCGCCCATACAGATAGTCCACCATGTTGGAGAGGACCCGTTCCTTAGTCGACTTTTACGACATGCCAGGATGATAAGCATCTGCACGCATTCTATGCTATTTCTTCACTCTCAGCGCACTAAGCCTCTTTAAATATATTACGAAGCGGTTTATAGACGTCACAGGAGATTGAAGAGCTGGCAGTTTCCGCGGATTTCGAATTTGTTAGCAACTCAGCTATCCAGCGAAGTCATCATGCGCACAATGCCACAGGGGGCATTTCTAGATTTAGTTTAGTTGTATTTTTAGGCGTAGTTTATTTTTATTTGTTAGTACATTTATTTAGATTAATATTTTGTATTCGTTTTGTTGTGTTATTACCCTTCCATCCTTAGTAGTCTAATATTTGGTAATACTTACCTTTATAAATATCTAATTTATAACTAATTAGTAACAATGACTTTAAAGTCAAAATGTGAGATCAATGCAACATAGTTTTGTTACCTTATTTGACACCAAAGTCTGACATCTGATGACTTGGTAATACTTACCCCTAAAGATAGTTAATTTTTACTAATTAGTAACAACAGCCTGAAATTTGGTTAAGCAGGTTAATTGAACGTTCTTTTGGAATCTAAATACAACCTCATAGTCCCATTATCAGCATTATATTAACCATGAAGTAAGTATTACAGCTATTTATTTAACTTTGCTTTTAACGCTTTAATTATTTATGGAATAATACCTAGTAAAAAAAGAAGTAAAAAGTGCTAAAAGAAATTCTCAACCTAAATAGGGTATAATTGCAAACTTATCTACAAATAATATATAAGTATAATATTGTATACGTGCAAGTTCGCATGCACAATCACATATTTTTCCAATGGACATAATCTATTCTCTCCAGAACGAAGTTTGTTTTTATACACACACACTGATGAGAGCCGATATTGTCAATTGAGTGTGGCACTAATTTAAATAATATCCATTAAACTTAATTGGCTGATAACGGGGTCACCGGGATATACTGATAGCGATTGTGCATGTACAGGATGTCCAAGGAACGGTGGATGAATATTTAAGTATACGATTTCGAAATATTTGGACAGTTTCATGCCAAAAAACGAATAAGTCCAAGCATCTACAACATTCTGGAATACATTACATGCTTTCGTTATTTATCAAAACGAAAATGTTTCTTAATTTGGCAAGAATGCCCCTCGAATCTTTAACATTATATTACAAGACCAATGCTTAAAGAACTAGTCATTATAATTGTTATAATGCAACAACCAAAACGAATGGTATTTATTTTAGAAGAAATATATTATACACCTATCCCAAGATTAATTACCAAAGGGAAACGTATCAATCTGGGATCGTTTCCAGTTAACTTTTGGGCGATTGGGTATGTCAAAATTAATCTAGACAAATGGCAGCGCCCGCCAAGTTCGGTGATGGAGAAAGGGTGTCTTTGAGGCAACAAATGAGCTATCCTTCTGATCGACCGAGCGAGCGAAGCGTCTCCGTTTCAGCTTGGGCAAAAATGCTTTCGTATGTCCAGCGGATGTCCGGCGTCTGTCCATTTGTTCTCGTCTACAGGTCTCAGTTCTCGATCGATTCTCGTGAAATTTTGTGAGCTGGTTCGATAATAATACAAATTTTTTTTGTCGACTCAGTTTTTGGAAATTTATCAAATTGGCGGAGATATGGGGGTTTTTGCAATTACAAACTTATTTGCGGTGTTGGTAAACTGACCCGAACACTTTTCCAATGGCAAATTTAAGTTTGTCGCGAGGTCTACAGCTCACGGAGCCAAGCCACTAGTAATATGATTGTGACTGAAGTCAACACCCTGTATTCGTTTATAACTTTTGGCTAAACAAAGGTTAACTCTTACCAAAAACATTTTTTATCATGTAATTTATGGCAAACGATTTACCTACATCGAAGCTTTGTTTGTGCTACATTCGTGATTACGCTTATCATAATCACATTTTGGTACATATTGGTTATGCAATTACTTCCAGTTGCGACATTGTTTTATTGCGCAGTTATTTCAACTTTTATTTGTATGGTAGTTTTATTGAAATTGTATAATGGTAGTCTGAAATTGAATTCTACCAATTGAATGTACAAGACAAAAAAGGCTACGGAGTCTATTGACTTGACTTTCAGGGATGAACACCAAAAAGGCTCACATGAGCCTCTATTCGGGAATCGGGACTGCTAAATGAATTACTATATCGCCACTCTCTCTTCCTAGCGCTTTTTCCCGTCTACGCTTACGCTACGGGGTACGCTTTGACCATGATTCCGGATTCGGCAGGTCAGGTTATTACAGTGGAGCGACTGCCGTCTGACCTCCGTAACCCGTGACAGGGGAACCTGACCAATTGAATCATGGTTACACATTTAGTTACCCAAATGTGCAGGTTTCCTCACGATGTTTTCCCTCACCGTAAGAGCATCGGTTACCGCAATTCGCAGGCAGATAATGTACATAAGTTAGAAAAACTCATTGGTACATGGCAACCGCTTGGATTCGAACCCGGACCTCACGATCACGAGTCAACATCCTTAGCCATGCCATTAGGCCACCGACGCTCGACGATTTACTATATCGCGACTAAAATGCCAAAATGCCAAAACCGCGAATGTGTCGTTGTTCTGTACGTGTTTGACGATTACATCTGCGGTTTTGGCATTTTATTTGCGATATAGTAAATCAGAAGTTCCGAATACAGGCCTTATGGTATATTTAACACAACACGTTCATTGGTTTTATAGGTACTTGGACTAGAACGACCAATCATCATAAAATCAAGCATATGCACGTATTTCGTAACGCCATCTACCGTCGGTTTTCTTAAATTGCGGCTGGAAATCGTTTAAACAGTTACGGTTTATTACGTTCTTTTTTTACAAACTCCTCGTATTGAGGCGATCCACGCCAATTTGCTAAATAAATGTTTTTTCTTTAATTATTGATAGGTATTACCCTGCAAACTATAGATATAGTTGCAGAAGATCGCTCTTCATTGAGGGGATTGCCAGCCAGGTGATTTTCTAACTCGAAAACTTGGATGCGATCCTCAAAAATAACAGTTCGTTCATTAACTCACAGCGAGCGTATCTTGACCCGACAGTGCGTATAAACTACACGTTCGTGGGTGTCTGCGAATTGGTCGTTTTTCGACGCAGCTAGACACTGACATAGGTACCTGACTCCGCATAATGCCTAGGAGCGCGCGGGTCAATTTATGATTGTCGTATGTAATGACAGACGAAACGAGTGACGAGATTTGTTGGAGACTGACATAGCTGGTTCACCCGTCAACGAAGACTCGCCTGCCTCGTAGAAAACTGGTTGGTGCCAGTATATGGCTCGCAAAGATCTCAAAAGAAGGATATGCCTATCAGTACAACTCCGTGTAGGAAACAAATCTCATAGAAGGTTGTCAAACGCCAGCGCTATGGCTTAACCGCACCCTACTGCTGATGTCTTAGTTCTTACGACATACATACAAAAGTCAAATTGCTTGATTCACACGCTATCATATAATGTGGACGTTGGGGTCGGTGGTGCGGTCTCACAGGTTGCAGAATTGTACTGGATACTTAATTAAATTGTGTCACTTAAACGGGTGTCAATCCCTGGGTCTCGATGGGCGTATCTGCTGTGGTATATACTTAGATTTGTATAAAACTGTAGACATCATTGTTGACTTATATGTGTAGGTACTGATTTGAAAAAATGATACCTCACCGAGTTTCTTGCCGGGTCTTCTCAGTAGAGGATTTTTTCCGAACCGTTGGTAGATTCATTCTTTGAGATAAGAGCTTGTAAAAGCCTAAATTGAATAAAGATATTTTGACTTTGAAGGAATGTGATTGTTATGCAACTGAACGTGCGATGGTGTCAGATTCGCGTTCTGACACCTCAAAATAAGCATCGCGAGAATTGCTTGAGCAGTTCCTTACTATAATAATATATTTCAATGAGGACTCGTCGTCGAGCGTTCACCCGGGAAGTTAGAAAATCACACCCCTGTCCTGTTTTGTTCGTTCATGGTCTTACATAAGCAAACAGAGCAATACTTGTAAGAAGCTCTGTCCAACACCTAATTTCTTTCACGCGCCATTTGCGCCGCAAAGAGCCCGTCGTGAACCATTTGAAACTAATTAATCTGGCGAACGCTACATCGTGTGTTCACAATTACTCTGTAATTAAAAATAACTTATTCATTTAGCATTAAAGCGGCTCTCTTGATTCTTGCACAGAGGAGTGCGCTACAGTAGGCGCTCTGCGAAATCGTAAGTGAATTGACTTAACCCAGCCAAAACAGCACGCACGCTGTATAAGGGCGTATACCTACAGCTCTTATAACGCTCATAGTAGAGTTATAATGGCTGTATAAAGTGTTATACAGCTTGTGTGTTGCGTGGGAGAGGGCCGTGGGCAAGCTTCGCAGAGAATACAGACCATTACCTATTTAGATTACTAAATGTCTATCGGATTTCCCCTCATCATACCATCTTAGGATCTAATTAATCAAACGTGGCCACAAGTAATCTTGTGGCTCTGCCCACCCCATTAGGGATTTCGGGCGTGATTCTACGTATGTATGTGTATTTCCCCTTGGTATAAAATATTTTTTTATAAATAAATAGAGATGTTTATAAATCTATATGACTCACCTTAGAACATAGATTGCCTTCTTATCATTAAATTCTTAAAGAATAATGTTATTATAGGAAACTAAAAGTATAAGTAATAAAAATAACAATTTATATTAGTTATCTAAGTATCGAATGCAAATGACAATTATTGTATTAAATTAAGTTAATCAAGTAATAAAAATCTTTTTTAACGGCACTGTTTTGATAAATTAAGAATGATCGGTCAAACTGATTGTATTTAAAGGGTTAATATCTGTTACAAAGTAAACTATCTTTATTATTAAGAAATAGCCTGCTGTACCCATACCCACTACATCGTAATTACCGAAATTAATCATGTTAATGTTTCGTGCCTGTTAATTTTCAGGCCACAGGCCGGCTTTGTGCTCGAGTGGAGTCGAGCCGTGCTCGAATGCTCGAGTGACGAGCCGGTCACGCTCATTAGAGCCAACTCGAGCACGCAGACCGGCGTTCGATCTGTCATCTCGTCAGCATTTAGATTTTCTTCTCGACCGGGGTACGGCGTTACTGATTGGTTTTCTCTATTATCTGCATTTAAACATCGCGCACAAGTATTTGATTGGTCTATTAGTACTTCGGTCCGTGTGGTGCCGGCTAAGAATTGCATCACCCCATCTCTTCCCGTGGGTGTCGTAAAAGGCGACAGAGGGACCAACCGAAGGATGGGCAGTAGCGTCCTTCGAGCACTAACACGACCAACTGCGGTCGCCAACCCGCCTGCCAAGCGTGGCGACTATGGCAAATCCCCCCATTTTTGGGGGAGGCCTATGTCCTGCAGTGGATGTTTTATGGCTGATGATGATGATGATGATGATTAGTACTTCTATGGGATTCGATGTCAAACGGATCGTCTGCGAGTTAGAGAATCCCCAGGGCCTCCATTCGGGAACGGCATTACGCGTCGTGCGGAAGAGTGGGAGGAGAATTCTCGCTCGCGAGTCACTACAACATCACTTAGCGTTCCCGAAAAGAGGCGCAGCTTTATAGTAATTCAAACAATTATGTATAGGTAATTTATCCTGTGTACGCTGAAGTATCTCGGCATATCGTGTTCTAAGAAATATGGGTGTTTGTCACAAGTGCTTACTAATTTACAAGTATAATGATAAGTTCTTTCAATTTTATAAATAACTCAAATGATAAACATTATAATAATTTACCGTTGTTCTTCACTACTAAGCTTCGAGTAAATACATGAAATATTGATTTAAAATAATTTATATAAACCAAAAAGTGACATTATTTTTGTTAAACATATGGAACAATTAAATGTTATTTCGGATCGACATAGAGAACTTTACAGCTGATATAATATAGTTATAATCAGATCAAAACATAAATGAGAAAAAGGGCCAAGTTCGGTACAAAAACGTCAAAGACCAGAATGGGTGATAAGTTCCTTAGAGCTTTCTTAAATTATAACTTTAAAAATGTACTACAACGTTTTTAAATTAATTCAAAGAAAATTTGTTATTTTCACTGATATAATTAATAACTTGGCAAGTTTTGTATTCATCCAAACTTCTAAATTCTACCTATTAATAATATGTACTTTATGCAATAAAAGGCTTTCGAAGATTCGAAGTCAGATTAAAACTTGCCAAGTTATTAATTAAATATCAGTGTCGTACGTCCTGGAAGTAGTCGTAATTTTTGATCTATATGTCAGTCAGTCAGTGATAAGAATAGTGATTTTCGGACGGCATTATCTCGTGAATGGTATAAAGTTTTTTTATTGAAATTTGGTATTGAGCAATTAGAAGACGGGTTTACTAGACACGCAAAATTGCAAGTAAGGTAAAGGCACCTATTAACGACCCCATCCAAATCGACACCCATTATCGTGGTGTTTTTAAATACGTGTTTTATTATCAAATGGCCCGACTGATTAAGAATCTTTTTCTACAAGACCAAAGCGTACTTAGTTGTCTATCGGATTTACTGGCGCGGGTGCGTATGCATCAAGCAAATAACTTGCAACTCGTCAATTCCGGCACCGGCGGCGCAGGAGCAGCTTATCCCATACAAACACGTTAGGCCACACGTAAGTGAACTCGCATCTTGCTTAGCGATTTGCGTAATAATTGTAATAACTAATCTAAGGCTATGTTTTTTAAAAGATTTGTTATAGCTTCGTTTGCGACTTTGACATACTATTTTTCTGATATTTTGTTTGGAAATATGTAAAAAATAAATTATAAAATACGTTGGTATTTGGATCCATTTTTCACTGTGGCTCCTAATTCCGAGGTATACCACGGTAATACGTTAATACCTTAGTTTTGGTTGGCATTATTTTTTTAATTTATTGTCGGTTAAGTATTTAAATGTTTTGTTTTATTGAAATCTTCATCTATCTAAGCAGCTAAAGAGCTATATCCGTCGTATGAAAAATATACAAGAAGGTCTTAATTTTTGATAAAAACGTAAGCATTATATTAGTGTTTTCTATAGACACCCTTAAATTAATAAGTCGTTTAAATATAATGATAAAATCAAAGATTTACTTCCTAGTTTTATGAGTTTGGTTTTGTAAGGAAATGGAAGTATTTATTTTCGGTTTGTTTTAAAAAAAATCACTATCTCTTATCTTTTTTATGGGTCGTAATTAGGATTTACAGTACTGTTAATTAAACTTATTACCGATGGTATACACAGATAACCCTCGGTAATAGGATATATGGGAACCTAATTCCGACTTATTCATGATTAGTATGAGTCGGAGATCGGTTCGTCTAATATTACTTAATACCGAGTGACAACGTAATGAAATAACTAATTTAGGGTACCGTAGTTCTGATTTCTTTGAAATAACCATTATTTTGATTTTGGTAGTTTTGTTCGGGTCGGAATCTGTTGTTCTTCCTACTCAGCTATGCTTTTTGTATGAGTCGGACTAAGACTGTGTAGGTATATTATTTTTTTGGGCTCAAATGTTACGATAAAATCAATTTAAATGCTAGTGTAAAGTCAGTATGTTGTTATTAATTATTATTAGTTCCTTTGTAACCAAACATGGCTTTTCGATTTAAATGTTTGATTATTATAATTTTATTGATATAATTATAAAACTTTAAGTAAGTCTTAATTTTTATTCCAATATTCTAAAAAAAAAAATTTTGTCAATAAATGTACGGAACCAAAACTATCATTAATTTTTACCCTCGGTTATAGGAACCAAATTCGCGGTATTAGCGTCACAGCCTATCCAATACCACGGTAATAGGGGATTTCGACATTTTGGCTTTAATAAATATTTAACTATTAGTAACTACCTAGAATTAGATCAAAAACCTACAAAATAACAAGTTAAATCTATATACTTTAATTTAAAAAATCCTTAACCTCGTTACGCTGTGTAGATACCCTTAATTTTTGGCTCTTACTTGAAAACTTGCTTAACTACCACGGTAATAGGTGCCTTTACCTTATGTCGATCAATTAGATTTTAAGTTATGGGGGGTCGAAAATGGCTAAATGGTTCGTATAATATAACCTACGGCCGGTGTGTCGAGAACTTTGACTGACACACTGCCGTGTGTCTAGATCTAGTAATCTAAATTGCTGTATCACAATAAAACTGCTGTCTTTTTTCGGCACATTTAGGTGAAACTTTAAATATCTAGGAAGACGCGTATAAACAAAAAACCGGGAAAGTGCGAGTGAATATCGCGTGGAGAGGGTTCCATGATTAAATAAAATTTCCTATTTTACTTTAAATACCATAGACTTCTTATAGGTTTTCCTGTAATCTATAGGTAAAGAACTACGTTCTATATTTTTTTCAAATTTGTAGGCCCAGTAGTTTCGGAGATAAGGGGGGGATGGTAACTTTTTGCCAATTTTCCTAAATAACTTCAAAACTATAAATTATAAAATTATAAAAAAAATATGGTTCTCATAATGAGCCCTTTCTTTAGATATGACACGCCATAGTTTGCAAAACTCTTTTTTTAAATTTCCTAATTTACCCCCAAAACGCGACCCCATGTTTAAAATTCATTTATTTACCTACGTTACGCGTCTGTGTTACGTATGTTTCGTAGTTACATATGTCTACCAAATTACAACCTAATCAGTCCAGTAGATTCGGAGAAAATTGGCTGTGACAGACGGACAGACAGACACCAGTAACAAATCTTTATCCAACCATTTCCATGGCACTACAAAATACAGTATAATTACCATGTTTATTTCAATTCCATTCAACAGCTTCTTATTAATCTCCAAAGACATAAAAACAGACGTATCTGCAGACGCATTTCTCAATCACGTATAATTAACGATCGACACAATTTATTGGTCTGATCATAATAATTATATTGTAACAATAATTGTTCCGTTAAAGAGACATTAAGATAGTAGTATCGGACGTTTCGATGAAGTAACTTTACGAACGAGGCTTCTATACAACATATGCATTGTGGTCAGAACCGTTGACGAAAAAGCGTTTATAGCAAACATAAACTACTGATCCGATTATGAAAAATGGGGTGTCAAATTATTCAAGAAATATGCAATATGGCGGATGCTAAAAGACTTTATTGTTTCTTGAAACTACTTATATCAGTATATCAAATGAAAGAACTTGACGCGAAAATATTATGATTATGATTGTGGGGCCAATTCGAAAGTGTGTTCGCTAAATTTAAAAGTCACTAAATTTAAAATAAGAAACGTCATACTTGATTTTCACAGCTTTGTGCTGTGCAGAATCGATTTTGACGTTTCTCATTTTGAGTTTAGGAAATTTTAAATTCAGAAGACACCGTTTCGAATTGCCTGTATGAATGTTAATTTCATTATGCAAAAATGTGTAATACCTACTCTTGGATTTAGAATGTTGTTTTTCGATTAATTGTGTTTAAAAATGGCGTCTGATAATAAACCGCCAGTATTCTCTTCTCTGCTCATCTATATACTGCATTATAGAGCACCGGTATAAAATGGCGGTATGTGACTAGAGCGTGAATTCATAAAAAGGACTCTTCTCTTTTGCGTGCCTCTTCAGCATTGAAGGTTTGCTCCCATACTCCTCTGCCTATTGCGAGATTGAACTGTGTGCACTCCCTGAAGTCATTAAACTTCCTGCTACTTTGCATGTTTTCTGCTAGCGGCAAATGGCAGCATCTGCTTTCTTTCACACACAGACATAGGTTCCAAATAAGTTAGTGTCGCTCATTGTTTCTAAATTACATAACTAAGTCTTAGCCTTTAAGTAGCATCGGGGCGAGAGCCTGGCGATCTGTCATACAGGGCTCCATAGTAAGAACACCAGGCCCTCACACTGGTTCAAGTTACCTATCTGACCTTTGTTAATAGTTATAACAAGATTGTTAAAACCATTGTGAGAGCGAATAAAGATAACTATTACTATTACTAAATAATGGCATTGGCATGCCATGGCATTGCTACGCGGCAAGCACCAACTAATTCGAAGTTCAAACCTATGGTCTGGTTTTTTTCTCTCAAATGGCGCGAATGACAACTGTTAAAAAGCTGCCAGTATATGATTTTCAGCCACATTTTGGCGAACACCCAAATAATTCTAAATTCAAAACCTACGGACTCCTTTGTTTCTTGCGTTCACAAATATGACATACGCTTAATAGCTGTCAATATCTTTCTTCTCATCCACATACTGCCTAGCAACTATAAAATGGCGGTTTGTCACTATCGGGTGATACGATTGAGTTGTTTACGACTTCCCGCGGTCATGCGGTCGGCTATTTCAGGCGCTCAATGGACGAGTGAATGGAACGTGCTGAATGAGACGTGCTGGCTAATTAATAGCTTAGTACATTCTTGAGTGAATGACAATAACCTAAGGTCTTGTAACGATGCTAAAAGCTGGGACCTTGCGCACGTCTGGAAATGGAACGTTTTACCAGTGGCCTTTGAGGTTGGCGAGCGGGGCCTCGCTCATGCAGGGGCTTCACGCACTCGCGTTAAAACCCAAGTAGAAAAATATCAGGTTCTAATAGTACTAATGTTTATTTGAATTTCGCGCCTTACGCCGCGCATTATAAATCTCACGTTATGCCACTCGCACTCTCTTGCGTGGTAGATATCGCGCTGATACTTATCCGTATTCCGTGGCATCATCATTAAAACTAATTCCTTAAAGCAAGAATCTACCCGCCAGGAGCCACGCAATGGCTAAGGCCGTCCCTGCGTTTTACCTCTGTACCCTTACCATGAGTTTACGCAAACCGTTCTCGTTATCGAAAATATCGGAAATAATCGCTTGTTACCGATATAAGTGAAAGGAACCGAGCCAGAGCTGAGTCCGAGTCCGGGTTTTGATAACGAGAATGGTTTGCGTAAACTCATGGTAATGGTACTGAACAAAACTTTTGTAGTGGTAGAGCCAAACAGTAATCCTGATTCGATGATTACTGTTCGAATGGGCCGGCTCGACCGGGGTAGTACCACACTCTCACAGAATATTGGCGAAAAGTAATAGCGTGGCGAACCGCTATTGCATTTCGTACGGTGAGTGACAAGATCTGGAAGCCTATTCCCTCATCCCCATTCTCCATCCTCCCTAGACTGGCAACGCATTTGAAGCACCTCTGCTGTTGCAGATGTCCATGGGCGGTGGTGACCACTTTCCATCAGGTGGACCGTCTGCCGGTTTGTCAGTCAATTGACATAAATAAAAAATATTGACTTTAGTCTAATGATTAGTACAGTTTATGGGAAATGATTCTCAAATTCACCAGCGTTTCGCTCGACATTAAGTCACGTATTGGCACAAATTGGTTTTGATATAGTTGCGGATAGCTCTTAATCGAGTTTAGAAACACGTGGGTGCGCATCCAACCCACTATCAACCTAATCCTAACACGCAGCCTCAAGAAAAAGCTCAATCCAAAACAACCTTCCGAATTGAATCAATACATAAAGAACAGTACCGTGACTCACTTATAGACAATGCACAGCCTAAACGGGTGGTCCTAGAGGTTGGAAATGTGAAGGAGATATCCCTCGAGTACCCTAGAAGTGCACTAAGGAGGGATTTTTTGAAATTCCATCCCTAAAGGGGTGATAAAGTTTGTATAGAAAATACCGCGGGCGAAGCTGTGACGGGTCCACTAGAAGCGTATAATTTTGATACAAGTGCCTTCCAATCATAACTATCTTTTGGCAGAGCTGTTTAATTATGATAGACAAGCATATGCTCGCAACTTCTTCCACGTGGATTTGTCCGAAATAAAAAAGTACCTAGCCTAATAATATCCTTCGTTGGCCCATAAACTAAGTATTTCTGTGTAAAAAAATCACCTTGATCAGTTACTGCGTGAAGGAAGCACAAACCGTTAGAGGTTTATAAAAACAAAGGATGCTTCGCAAACGTACTCGTATCATAGGCAGGCATGCCTCACTTCCATACAAAACAAGAACTCGAGGTACGAAAACGTGCCAAAACGACACCTCTCTTTCTTATTCATACCCTTTCTCTTTTTGCTCCATGTATAACGCAACGATTGTCAATGTTGCTATACAAAGATAGAAGAAAGGAGTAATAGGTATTAAGTGAATTACTCTTATGTACCTACTATCCGGAAACTATTACAGGTATAGTTCGCGTCACGTAAAAAGAGCGCTGATGGCCATATAAAATTGCTGGCTTAGGGGTTAGCTGTCTTAAAAGAAAGGAGCATAATGTCCTTTCCAGGGGTCAAGCGATCTCCATACAAAATTCCATCAAAATCGGTTCAGCGGTTTAGCCGTAAATCGCGTACATACATAGAAATACATAAACGGATTCTCATCGGGCGTACGCGAACTTTCTGTACATCAATTTTTCAGCTCCTAGTTCTCGGATTCATGTTCTATATAAAAGTAGCCTTTGTCCTTCAGAAGGACCCTTCGTCAGGGTTGAAACTATCTCCATACCAAATTCCATCATAATCGGTTCAGCGTTTTAGCTGTGAAAGCGTAACAGACAGACAGACAGAGTTATTTAGCTCCTAGTTCTCGGATTCATGTTCTATATAAAAGTAGCCTTTGTCCTTCAGAAGAACCCTTCGTCAGGGTTGAAACTATCTCCATACCAAATTCCATCATAATCGGTTCAGCGTTTTAGCTGTGAAAGCGTAACAGACAGTCAGATAGAGTAACTTTCGTATTTATAATATTAGCATGGATTATTTAGTTTAAATGTGTCGTTTATGGTCCTATGAAGTGATGTAAAAGATGATCAATCTCGGCATTCAATAAAAATCGGATATCATCGAGATTAATTACAATCAATCAATGACGTCAAGCTATCACGACTGCACTAACTGCCCTGCCTTTATTAGGCCATTAAACCGAATCGATTAAGTTTAAATTAAGGCGTAAACAAGTAGTAAACTTCTATGAACTATTTAACATGCACTATAAAACGATATATTTATATCCCTCTAAAGGCGAGTGGCGTTTACACGAATTGATATTGGGCCCTCTGGGCTTTGAGCAGGGGTTAAGTGTGAGGTGCACTGAGAAAACATTAAGGTTAAATTAAATCCCTTTTACTTTTCTTTCCGGTTCCGAAGTGACCGCTTATTCTTCGGCATGGTCAGAAGTCCAGTCGCCTAACCTAACCCAACCTATGATGATAAGAATACAGAATAGAAAAAATTGGAGGGCTAGAAATAAACAAATTATTGCTATTATCAACCAAGCGACTTATTTCGGACAGAGCTTGCAAAGCTGTTTGCTCAAATCAAACAAGTCAAAGCAATCACATGTCTATCATCATCAATACATATAAAACAGTACTGTGACTCACTTATAGACAACGCACAGCCTAAACGGTTGGTCCTAACGGAGAGATTTCGAGGAGATATTCCTAGAGTACCCTAGAGGTGCACTAAGGAGGGATCTTTTGAAATTCCATCTCTAAAGGGGTGAAAAGGAGTGATAAAATTTGTATGGAACATACCGCGGGCGAAGCTGGCACTAGTAATTTACAAAGCTGTAATTTATTTTCAAATAAATCTCGGTTGTATGTAGCCGTAAAATTTTAGATCAGAGAAATTGGTATTTTGATGTAGCTTGTTTTGTTTTCCGTGCAGAATAGAAAAATATATATAAACTTAATTTGATAAATTCAGGCCTAGTTTTAATGCAAATTCAAACTCATCGACTCACGGGCCCTTTCATGTCTGAAATCTGAATCTACTAGCGGTTCTAAAGGTGACATCTGCTGAGAAGAAGCGCCGCAAGAAATTGGTTAGCAGTGTCTTTTTATGCAAAATGATATGCAATAATATAATACCATGGATACTAAAAACATTGAATATATTTAAAAGATGTGTAGGATTGTCAATTCCGGTTATCTAAATAGGCACCGCCTATTACCGAAAATGTTGATTCTGTAGGTAATAAACATGTCAGCCTCTCAGTGTACCCCTCACCTTGTGGTCAATATCCCAGCAATCAAAACCCACGGAGGGTTAACCAACGGCATACATAAAAAGGACAGTAAAGTTTTACGAGCCGATACCGAGCCGCGTGAACTATGGTTTTTAAAGCCGAAATTCCAAAATGGCCACTAACGAATTCTACTCTTGTAACGTATTACAGTTGTGTTATGGGTATCGTGGTTTTGTCGATAACTTCCGATCGAAAACCAAGTCGATATGGAAAACCAATATAAAACTTTCATTAAGAGGGCATTTTCATTATGACAAATCATCGACTTTCGATTCTTTACAGTTTTACAGAAGAGTGGTAGTGTCGACTGTCATACCGGAGTAAATAGGCTAAATGTAAATCTCTTGAACCCAGATAAGATAAATTTTCCTCAAGTTGCTGAAGGCTCGACGCTCGACATGTTATATTTTATATACATTTTTAAAGGCGACATTCATTATTTACTGGACTGTACTGAAATAGAATGTATGCGATATTTTCTACTAATGGTTATAAAAGTTACATTTTTGCTCATGAATATAGCAAATATTAAAAAATATAGAAATTGTGCGAATAAATATAAGGCAGCGTACATTAGTTACTAATTTGGTATTGGATGTATTAAGTATTTAAAAAGTGTACCAAATGAGAAAGTATATAAAATGCTAATAAATCAATTTTTTGGATGTGTTATAGCTCCACTAACTTGTCTGTTTTTTTTTGTGCTCGAATTATTTGAATCGTTACTTCACCATGTTCGATTTCTTATGACGTCATATAGCCTATGACACGCGGAACTCTAACTCTGCCGAATCTAAAACGTTTGTTTCTAGGATCTAGGCGCTAAGCAAGCCTGTGTGGCCTTAGCCTATAACGAAGCCAACAAACTATAACTTACATCCAAAAAAATTAACCGCTATTATTTTACATTTCACATCACGGAGCCGGTCGGCTGCTCGTGCACCCTCGATTTCGATCATTTCGATGTCCCAAGACTCCCTTTTAAAAACGATCAAAGGTTTGCTCTGCTCTCCGAACCAGGCTATGTGGCCGGACCCTAACAGAACGTTAAAATGGAAGTGAGAATCATCTACGACAGATTCCACAGTATGCATGTGGTCCCAACAGCCCAGCACTTACATTAACGCGACCATTACATTGCCCACCCAAAGAAATATATTTCCTAGTATTGCCGCCTCGTTAGAGCAATTAACAGAGAGGCTGGAAGAGTTTATCTTGGACGGAGATTAAGGGGCAGCGATAAAAAAAATTGGAGACTAAATTAGATTAGTTTTATGGTTGGAGAATACTTAATAAACATGCCCATACACAAAAGATTAATGAAGAATCCATACTAATAATATTACAAATGCGAAAGTAACTCTGTCTGTCTGTTACGGTTTCACAGATAAATCGCTGAACCGATTTTGATGAAATTTGGTAATTAAATAGTTTTAGCTCTGGGAAAGGATCTGTGATACTTTTTTTTAAGGACATCAACCTCTAAATTCGTGAAATAGGGGCTGGAAAATTGATGTACACGAAGTTCGTGCCACCCGATTAGAACCCGTTGATATCTTTGTATGTATTAGCGCAATTTATAGCTCAACAGCTGAACCGATTAGCCGTAGAAATTCAAAAAGTCATTAAAATTGTCGACAATCGAGAATGTTCGTAATCGCCACATTATTTAACCTACTTATTTAATAATGTTATTATTGCCAAAGTTCAGGATTAATTATAAATAATGTTTTAAAAACATACGATAATACTTAGTTATCGCTGCAATGCCAAAGTTCGCCAGACTTGACAGAAGTAGATTTTTAAATAATAAACATTAAGGCTATGTGTTCCACTTTTTATTTTTAGCGATGCACTAGGCAAAAATGAAGTAGGTAACCCACCAAGTCTTAATTTTTTGAACGCCTCAGTTGGTATTGGTATACGACGGATTTTCGTGCCGCTAACGCCACAATATGCCGTTTTCGATACATTCGCGTCGGCCAAAACCGTCGTCGACGTCTGTGACATGTTTTTCGCATTTGGCAGTGGCGTTCAAAGTCAAGAAAGACATAGTCTTAGCGTTCCCGAATAGAGGTGCAGTACATAATGATGATCCGGTCTGAAGCGCTCTGGTAGATTCAACCTATTTAGTTTATTAGACATAGACATAGAAAAACTTTATTTAACATCACAATCACTCAGTACAATATTATGACGGAAGTTACTCATTCAAGTTACTCATTGACGGACGTTATTCATGTGAGGATGAAAAGAGCTCAATGGCCAATTTGCAAAATAAACGTTTTGAATTTGGATTCATTTTTTCACATTAAAAAGTTACCTATACAAATTATTACTTATAATATATTATGCAGAAAAATGTGAATGAGTGGGTGTCCCCCATTATTCCCTTTCTCGGCTAATTAACGATATCGTCGGTGTAAAAACAAGTACAATATAATTATCGTTACAGCAAGGTGACCCTAGATCACGACTTCCTCTTAAGACGGCACCACAAAGTGTCGCGTTCTATTCCAAATAAAATGTTATCGACGAATCAACATTTTTATTTATTTTATGTCTTCATTCGGCTCTTTCCGGTAGCGGTTAATAGTTAAAATCCATTAATGTTAATTATAAATTCACCTTTATCTGGCATTAGTTTTATGACCTATAAAACCGGCGCGGGCGCAATTTGTAAGCGAAACCTGAGCCACTGTTTGATAATTTATTTGTTATCGCCGATTAAGAACCGGCTCGCTTTAGGATCTGTGTAATGCGGAGATAAGCGTTGTTTCGGGTTGAATATAATTGGCCACGAAATGGCTTAATGTTGCATGTAAAAAAACGTTAGCATGAGTGCAGGTCAGTCGGTATACGAGCTTTACCGGTGTGATCCAACGTACACAGCGGCTGATCAGCGGATAAACTAAACTATTAATTTAGACTGAAAGGACGAAGCCGTTCGGTCTAAATTTGAATGTGTGCCTCAACGCTGATCAGCCGATGCGCATATTAGAGAATCACATGACTGGCCACAAACAACTTTTCTATGAGTCAGAGACGAGCTCGTCGTTGACGTACAGCCACGCGATTCTCTAATGTACGCAGCGGTTGATCACGCCACATTCCAATCTGGACCGAATGACTTTGTCATTACAGTCTAAATGACTAGTTGTGTTTATCCGCTGATCAGCCGCTTCACGTGAAATAATGATACCACACAGTTTATAATGTCCTTATGTAATCTTTTAACATTTTACGCTCTTCGCTCGAGATGAGCAAGCACTGTCGCTTTGATAACTGGTTTGTGCTAGGATAGGACAGACGCCAAGTTAAGGGGATTGCCGGCGATTTAGGGAATCCCCACCTAATCACAAAATAAATCCCTAGGCTTTACTAGTAGTTGAAACGGATTTTGTTGTCGTATCTCCAAATTAAACACTGAATTAATTAATCTGGTTTATTGAAAGTACAACACGTCCTATAGGTATCTTATCGTTGACCAAAGCGGTAGGAAGCTACAGAGAATGCCCAGTGTGACCAGAACAATTATATATTTAATAGGGATACCACAGGTAAATCCGTCATACGTCGAAAATCCACCTTTAGGTGTAGGTGTACGCTGCAGAACCGGCGATGAAGTTACCAAGAATAAAAAACAAAAGGTATTTATAATAACCATTCCATTAACATAGTAGAGGTGATTTGTAATACACTAACAATTCAGCCAATAAATTATTTATTAAAACACCCGATCAATTGAATCTGTGTCACTTGGAGTTCTAAAAACAGTTTAACTGTATTGTTATGGAAATTAGTAATTGTGATTTGCAGAAATTCGTTACAATTAGTGATCGACACTTTAACTGATTAGCAAGTTGAATTATTATGGTTCCAAGAAATCTGTTTGCAAGTGGACTGAACATTTCATTTTTAGGGTTCCGTAGCCGGTGTCCTAAATTTCTTGGGTTGTATATTTTGAACTGTAATAGGTAGCCAGTTGAAATATTCACAGAATATGTGTGATTATGGCGGATATCCTGCAAATAATAAATAAACTGAAAAAGTAAAAAAATAAGGGGTGATATACGAAACGATATTTATTCACGTTTTGGAGTTTACTCCTTAAGAATCGATTTTCATATATAAGCCCGGGGTATGAAAAATTATGGGGAGTAAAATCAAACTACGATGTCGCACTGTCACACGGTACGGAGTCACACAACGTCACACGATGTTAGCCGAAGATGCGTCGGTCGCTTCGCATTGCATACAGATAGGTATAGTGAATAATATGTTTCCATCGGTAAAACTCGGATCTCAATCGGAAGACGACGGGACCCGAAGTGTCAATTAATTATTGTATTAAATGAGTGACATGTTTATATTCATTAATGTGAAACTTAATTATTTACCGTCAAATGTCAAAATGAAAAATGACAGCATGGTAGGTATGATGGGTACTGGTTTATTTTATAATCGTTCGTAAGGAGTAAACTCCTGTCGTGCGTCGGAGCTGACACACACACACTTTTTTTTTGGGATTTTGCTCTATCGTAACATCGATCTAAGTTACTTAATTCATTCAAGCGCTAAACGTGATGTGATAAAGTGCAAACTATAAAGTAACACCACAAGTAATAAAAACCGGCCAAGTGTGAGTCGGGTAGCGCTTAGGATCAACACTGATTCAAAGAAAAAATTTAAATATTGTGTGGTGGTACGGAACTCTCGGTGCCCGAATCCGGCTCGAACATAGCCGGTTCCTTTTAAATTATACTCGAAGCTGATTCTAAGTCTTCTTAGTTATTACAGGCAGGTAAGGAGGAGTACTTATTTCGGGTCTTTGGGGATTAAAGTATGAAAGTAGCAGAAACATTGGCCGAAAAAGAGCAGCTCATCTGGCGGAACACATCGCCTTGTTGACGCTCCAGAAAAAGTAATTTTACTCCAGCTCTTTACGTTTTACCATCATTTCTCTTTTTAAATTTTTTGACGCTGAATGCTGATGTAATAAGTAATTTAGTAGTAATTATTCTGAACACATTATTACAATATTATTATATATTATATGTATATCTATGACCAATCCATCTAAGTAGCAGTAAATAAATAATTATTACAATATAGGTATAGTGTATTTATATGTATAGCGCTCCGTGAGTTACAGACGGTGCTGGCTGAAAGTCAGCGCTGCAGATGTCACACCTCAGCTTTATGCGGAGCCAGTGTCCCATTCACAGCCGCGAGGACACACACACCACCATTTTGTTTTTATTTTTTTAATTTTTATTTATGTTACTCCACAGAGTAACATAAATAAAAATTTAACACAGAAGACACACATGTCTTCTGTGTTAGTGAATAAATATTTCTTTCTTTCTTTCCAAGACCGCGGGGACGAGGTGGAGGTGGACGACAGTGACTCACAATAGATTAAAATGGCGCGCTTCGAAGGAGACCTTCACTCAGTAGTGGTAGTGGGTGATTATGACATAACAATAAATACTTAGAAGGGCATCTTCATCCTTACCACGCGCGCTCCCGCTGAGGCCTTGAACACTCCGCGGACTGCTGATCTATTAACGCGTGAACGCGCGCGGGTTGCCACCATCTATCGGCAGGAACAGTAAACATGCGACATGATTTCAAATGAAGCTTTCAAAGGCGCCACTGTCTTCGCAATCTGTTGTTTTGCTCTACTAAAATGTTAG
The DNA here is from genome assembly GCA_947859335.1 of Tortricodes alternella. NCBI lineage: Eukaryota > Metazoa > Arthropoda > Insecta > Lepidoptera > Tortricidae > Tortricodes > Tortricodes alternella. The sequence goes on along the minus strand of OX401988.1, from coordinate 5,661,375 downwards.
TTCTATTTTTGACCACGTAGAATATACTTGTGACAACCATAATTGAATATGATCGCTAATAAATTAGATTGTCCTTTGATGTGGAAGCTTGCTCAAAGGACAAAATCAATGTTAATTATAAAATAAATACTAACGTAGAATAAGTGTAACTAACACAATTTGTGGACTTATGTTGTCTGATTATAAATAAAAATAAAAATAAATTTTGCTATAGGCGAGAGAGGGGTATGGCGGAGCGTGGGGCGTGGGGCACTGCAAGTCATTATTTGTACGCTTTGCTGTCAAATCCACAAAACGCCGCCGCCGAAAATGCCCTATTGTCTTATATGATATTAATTTTATTACTATAGGTATCTCGCGGGTGGCGATTATCGCGAAGCACTTTGCTACTTGGTATTATTTTAAATGACACAATTAACGAATTTGCAACCGGCCAGCGATAACTTCTCATATCGAATTTCTACGAATGGCAACTGGCTGGGGTAGAGTGAAGAACGTTGCAGAACTGGCGATGAAGTTACCTATTCAAAGCACTTTAAAAAAATGTAATTGTTTCAAGATGATTGCAAAGAACCTGTCAGCGGTACAACCGCTCGTTATGACAGTGACATTTTATGTAAATAAAAAATAATAAATAAAAATACTTTATTTACCAAACACATCCCAAAAAACAAAAAAAATGACTTGTGATCTCACACTAGGCAGCGCAGGCTTAACATTCGGCTTAGCGCGAGCGCTCGCAGCGCGCATTTATTCTAGTTGTCTTATGCTAAATTGCCAAATCTACAATAAATACAGTAAATTTGAGTGACATAATAGAAATGTATATATAACTAATTACTGCTTTCCTATACACGTGTTTGTAAATGATTATTTTGTTGTTGTTGTTGTAGTAGTTGTTATTGTTAGTGTGTGTTGGTGGGTGGGTGGAGTGTACATGTGTAGTGTATGAGTCTAATTGTATGCAATGATGAATATCGATATTTAGTTGGTATTATTATTAACAGAGCTGCGCTCGCAAAAAAGTGTTCGAGCACCCATACCAAAATTCGGTTTTGGAAATGTATCCGTTTTTTGAAACACATTTAATACAGGATGGGCTACCTATAAAACCTCCTTGACCCTTGATATTCAAATTTTTAGGGCTGTTTTTGAGAAAACGAAGTATAATAATGCTTTGCTCGTTTAATATTTTGTTTATGGTTACTGGCTTACTGCACAATTTAAAACAAACCTACGCGTCGAAGTTTTTTTTTCTCTACACAATGAAATAAATAGAGTATTATACTGGTTCCTGTGCAGTAGCATGTGCTGGTCAAATTCTGTTGATCCAGAAGAGAGACATGTTCTATGGCGAATCGTTAAATAAGAAAGAGATTTTTATGTTACTTTTCTACCGTTCTGTCTATCGATTCCTAATTCTACGCAGGGTTATCACATCATCCATGCAACCACAATATAACAGCGCGGAGAAATTGAACTGTCGTAAGCTTTTCGTATCACTGATAAGGCGGGCAGAGGTCACTGTTTACACTTAGCAGTTTTTTAGTCTCTGACGTCCGTCGGTTAGGTATCGTGTAAGTATAGTTACTGGTTGCGTACTCATACTGATTGATTTATAATATCAAATATTACACGTCAATTGTTAAAAACGTAACAATAAGATTTCTTGTAAGGGTGCCAAGGGAGCGTTCAAGTATTACGTAACCAATTTGGGGGGGAGGGGAGGGGGTGTCTTGTAAAACGTTACGATGCATGCCAGAGGCGGGAGGGGGATTTGAACTACGCGTTACTTAACATTTTTTTAACCCTTCAGAACGATCGCGTTCTCTCACTAATTTTTGGAATGACCTCTGGAAATTTTACTAGCGGGAAGGGGGGTACAGAAAAACGTTACGGCGCGTTACATGGGGGGGGGGGGGTCAAAATATTATACGGAAATAGTGACAGTTTGATTGCAGTCGGTTTACAAATTAGCGCGCTCGCCCACCAATTTTTACGCCACCGTCAAAGATTTAAATCGTTAGATACCTATAACATGACACTGAAAATTTTGGCATGATTTTTATGATTATAAATGTATGCGTTGGTAGAACGCCGGCGCCGACACCATTTGTTTCGTTTTTGTGCATTGAAAATTGAGCCTTATTTTTATTTATCACTCATTAAAATGTGCGCTAATTATAAATGAGCGATTTCGCTCGTTTCACGAGAAACGTATTCCGACGCGGTCACTTATAACATATCTCATCTTATCTACTGATTTAAATCATTGAGCACCGTAATCTTTGGGTGTCTCTCCCTTCTCAAGATCCAATTCCCCATCCATATTCTTTGTTTTATTCTTTCTTCGACAACCTCTGTCAACTCCTTCGGTTAGATCAATTTGGTTAAAGAACGCGTTTCTTACAATATCTCGACGAGTGAAATTAATGGTGTAACTTCTAGGAAAAACTAATAATTAACTCTACTAACATAATACTAATTTACGTAGACAATTACTCTGGTTGAACACTCGAAACTGGTAGAGTAGAGTCACGATGTATCTTATGTATTTTGTGTGTTATATGATATATCATTATTTAATTGGAACTTTTTAAAGACATGATATATAATTGAATAATTCAGTATTAAGAGGAGTGTGAACCTACGGCTTTTCAGATAAAAAGCGATAACGATTTCCACCCCTTAAATGTTAACCGATGTTGACTAATTTGAATACCTCACCTGATAGGTTGTCAGTCAGAACAAAGTCTAGGTCTATACGTTTTCATTTTTTCACTATAATCAATATATATTTTCAGTATTCTCATACAAAACTAATTTCGGCATTTTTTGACTTTCTTTCATTTTTCATTTGATTTTCATTATTTGAAATTCCTATCGAAAATTGGATGGAAATCGTTACCTCTTTTGTATGAAAAGGGTGATTTGGGCCTTTGGTTCATAGTCCTTTTAATAATAGTAGTTTATGCAACGGTTACATAATGATAGGCCTTAAAACACTAGTGCGGTTTTATGAAACGAGCTTTTAGCGAGTTTCGTAATAAGACCGCAGGTGTGTTTTAAGGCCACATTATGCAGAGTTGCATACATAACTTTATCTACACACATATTATAAATCCTCCATCATGTGTTCAGAAACAATATTTTCTGGCAATAAGTTATTTGTTGCAATCGTGGCTACACACAGTCACTCCGAGAAGACTACTATTCATATTTTCAACTACAATTCTACTTTCGTTCAGAAAAAAACCAACATGAATGATGAAAGCAGTAGGTACGAGTACGTAATGGCGGCAAGACGATCCCTCGTCAAGTTTTTTTTTTTTAAATCATAGACAAACGATTGAGGTCGCTATTCTTATGTCACTCGAGATCAAATGTCGTGCAGTGTATATTAAAAAAAACATACTAAATTGATGTTTCGTATCAATAACTGTTTTAATATCTATGGATACTAGAATAGAAACCCACTTGAGTTTTGACAGCTGTTCCAAATTTAATCTCATTACGATACTAAAATCGGTTTTACCTAATTGGTTGTCATAATGCCGGTCATTTCCTACGGTTTTTGATTACATTATGGAGGTTTTATGATATGGGTGTAGATAATTTTATGAGTTTACTTTGCCCGAGTAGGTACACCTAAAATGTAGGGAGGAGAAATAAAGTCACTCAATATAATGTTTTTAGATTAGTTAAATACTCATTGTATGACTGCATTATTTTCACACGACACGATATATTTAAACAAAAACCGTATCATTCGACCCGAGATAACATGGTGCAATAACTTTTAATTTTAATTGCGAACTGCAGACAATTAACGTTTAATGGCATAGTTAAATGAGATAAATGTAAGGGTTGGCGTCCATTGAAGCGAGTCGGGTTAACATTGATTGTTGACTAACGCTTTCAATGCCAATAACACGTAGGATGATAAAGTATTCAGTGCCATAAGTGCCACAGTCAGGTCAATTCAAAGTAAAACGTTTCTGGGAACCCTAATCGATTAATATGACTTTGATGCGATAGCTGCACATTGATTCAGTCCCAAACAAGGACTTCCTGTAGGTACTAACATAATATACACAACTAGCTTCAACCCGCGACTTCGTCCGCGTGGACACCCTAATCACCTAGCGGTATGAAATATTTTTAAGACATTACATGAAATTTTTATATACATAGGTACCTATATAGATAGATAATAGACATCCATGACACGGCTACAAACATTCGTGCTCATCACACAAAGGTTTCCCCTCACCGTATTCGAACTTCTAGCACAGTGGTCAGATGCACTACCACCGCTTAATAGTACATTGTGCATCTAGGGCTGTAAGAAGGGGATAACTAACGAGAGTCTGTTGGAAGCCCGATGCCGATAGGCGAGGGCTTTTATGACTCGAGTTTGTTATCCCCTTACTGCCCGTGATACACACAATGTTTTTCATCACATTTGCGAGGAAATTAAATAAAAATTACACAAAAAATATATATATACAAATTTTATTCCCGTTTTAATAACCATCAGGTGGGTAGAACAAACGGTATGTCGCGATCAGCGCGGGGCAGCTCCGCCGGCTGCGGCACCCGCGTGCCTCCTCCGACCTGGCGCATACTGAACTCCCGCTGACGGCGGGGCCCATAGAGGAGTTAAATCGGCTATAGCTGCTCTATACGCCTGCGTATAATAACACCCTTTCCGAGCAAGTGTGATGAAAAAAATCTAATTTAACAGTGCCCTCGTCGCTGCCGCAGCGTCGGGGTCTTTAGAGAATCACACGAGTGGTTCCGATGATTTCCGAAATTGAACCAGGTAACAGCGGCCCTAACAGGAATGACACAAAGATAAATTATACCCGTTTATCTCTCTGACTATCTCTTTCGTCGGCACTAGTGTGAGAGAGACGTACTTAGAGATAAGACGGTCTATCTTATCTTTGTGTCATTTGTGTTAGGGCCGCAGGTTAGAACGACGTGAGGTCAATCACCTCCGTAATATTTATAACGAATGACCTCGGAAAATGCCTGTGTACGTTCGACCTTATACTCTTGTTTTGTACTTTTCACTATAAACTAACTTTCTGTTAACTTTAACGGCCCAGATAAATAAACAATAAATTTGTTGATGGCTGTCGCTTATCGAAATCTCAAATTTACGACGGAATCGTAAAATACTAATAATGAGATTAGGAAGTAACGACTTTATTAATGAGATAACGTTTCCGCTTTGATATTCCGTCACAATGAAAATCTACATACATACATACATACAAATGGGGTGGGAAGAACCACAAGACTACTTGTGGCCACGTTCGATTAATTAATCCTAAGATGGTATGATGAACCGTATGGTGACAGGTGATCAGCCCATCGCCCATACAGATAGTCCACCATGTTGGAACCACCCCTTAGTCGACTTTTGCGACATGCCAGGACGATAAGCCAGGAAGACATAGCATCTGCACGCATTCTATGCTATTGCTTCTCTCTCAGTGCAGCAGAGGATATTGGAGGATATAGCTATACAAAGATATATATAATATTATTAGTGGCTCCGCCACAGCTTCGCCTGCGGTATTTGTACTGACTGCAGCGCCATCTGCCGGGCTGATTTGTGAATCTAAACCATCCAGGGCGCCACTCAAACACATACAAAAAAAATCATTCAAATCGGTCCAGCCGTTTAGGAGTTCAGTACCATACACTACACACGTACAATAGAATTATATATATATATATATATATAAAGATGAAAATAGCAAAGATCGAGCGCGCAAAAGTCGATGGATAAATCGATGTAGGTATGTATATATGTACCGGTTCCTTCATATTCAATTAAAGTTCTATACGCCCACAGATAAATCATATTTAAAAGTCACGATTGGGATTGCCCTATTGCTACAAGTAGGTAACTATTTACACACATAAGGATACTATAATTTGTGTACTAGGATAGTGAAATAGTCCTATTTCACTCCCACAATTAAGATGACTCTAACGACACCTCATAATGTTGCACCAAGCCGTAGGCTACAAAACGTGCCAAAGTAATAGATATACATACATAAATATACTTGAGAGAATTAAAAAACCCTGTCATAGTTACCTAATCAAACAGTCACAAAAAACCGAAGTGCGAGTTAAACTCGCGTGAAGAAGGTTCCGGATCCGTACATGATTATCTGAAATTTACTAGGTTACTTTAAATACCATAGACTTCTTATAGGTTTTCCTGTAATCTATATAAAGGTAAAGGAATATAGGTAAAGAACTATTTTCTGTACTTTTTTCAAAATTTTAGCCCTAATAGTTTCGGGGGGAATGGTCAATTTTCGCCTATTTTCCTAAATAACTTCCAAACTATTATACTTTAAATCCAAAAGAAAATATATTTAAGATCCTCACAATAAGCCCTTACATGTGATATGTCACACGATATAGGTTGCATATATATTTTTTTAATTTTCTAATTTACCCCCAAAAGTGGCCCCCAGTTTTAAAATTCATATATTTACTTACGTCCGTTTTGCGGTCACCGGCTTACATATGTATATCAAATTTAAACTCAATCGGTCCAGTAGTTTCGGAGCAAATTGGCTGTGACAGACGGATAGACAGACACACGAGTGATCCTATAAGGGTTTCGTTTTTTTCCTTTTGAGGTACGGAACCCTAACAATAACGTGAAAATAAATCCTACCATTGCACTGACAAAGTTCTACAGTGAGGCAGTTACGACGTTTTCTAATTGTCCCCCCAATTGGCCCCGAGTGCCAAAGTAGCTTGATGGCGAACATTTATTACTAATTAACCGTATCAGTGATACCGGTGATCGCCGCTGATGGCTGTCAACTTGTCAACCCGGTTAACACGTTCGATGCTGTGGAGCGGAATAGTTATTTATGCAAGTGGATGTTCGTCACAGTTGATTTCTGTCACTGTCTGTGTTTTATTTGTGGTAACCGAGCTTTTTCGCCTTGTCGGAAATTATTTCTCACAATCACATTTTTTTATATGTAATAGGAGTATTTTTCAAAATACCGAGGATTTTTGTTAAGTCTAGCACCTATGTAGTCGATGGAAATTGTTTGATATGTATAAACAATAGGTACTCAGGTATAATGTAAGACCTAGTTTTTTTTTCTAAAACTAACCTTTTTAGGGTTCCGGACCTCAAAAGGAAAAAACGGAACCCTTATAGGATCACTCGTGTGTCTGTCTGTCTGTCTGTCTCTCTGTCTGTCTGTCCGTCTGTCACAGCCAATTTGCTCCGAAACTACTGAACCGATTGAGTTGAAATTTGGTATACATGTGTAAGTCGGTGATCGTAACACGGACGCGTAACGTAAATAAATTAATTTTAAACATGGAGGCCACTTGTTGGGGGTAAAATTCGAAAATAAAGAAAAAAGTTATGCTAACTATATCGTGCTACATATCATATATATATATATTTGCTACATAGTATATATATTTAAATTTTAAGATAAACACTTTGGAAGTTATTTAGGAAAATAGGTGAAAATTGACCATTCCACCCTTATTTCCGAAACTACAGGCCCTAAAATTTTGAAAATAGTACAGGAAATAGTTCTTTACCTATAGATTACAGGAAAACCTATAAAATGTCTATGGTATTTAAAGTAACATAGGAAATTTCAAATAATCATCATTCACGGGGCGGAACCCTCTCCACGCGAGTTTAACTCGCACTTGTCCGGTTTTCCACAACTATTTGAGTAAGATTGCCATAGTAACAAATTACGGTCATAAAAAGAGCTTTCCAATGACATATGCATATGTTTAGTCGCTATTGGTCTGTAGGGACACATTGAAATACAAGTTAAGCTGATAAGTATAATCTTCCTAAGTAAGGCAGAACATAACAGACAGAACATACAAATATTGAAATAACTGGCCACCTAATTTAAAATGAAAAATATCTAATAAAAAAGAAAACAGGGCAAACGGACCTTTATTTTAAATTTAGAATTCCATTCTAATCCATTTGAGACTAGCCAGTAACACCCACGGGTAAATTTTATCGTCCAATCAAACACTTGATCATTGCAGGGTTAAACTCAATACCTTAACGAGAGCTACCGTGCAACTGGTAGGAACAACTATTTATTTTACTGTCGTGTCATCTTCCGTCTCGTTCTGGCTTGGGTGAACATTGTATGTTTGTCTCCGTCTCTTAGGGCAATTAACACTCTCGTATACGGTAGCGATGGTAGAAATTAGTTAAGAGTAAAGTCGCCCTCATTTTGGTCGCAGTGTTGATATTGAACAGTAGATGAACTCATTTTGATTAAACGACGTTGGCGGAACGCCTCGACTGCCCAGTAGTCAAGTTTTGGATTGAAATTGCTATTGGTAGGATAAGTTAATGTAAGTGACATTGGCTTATCCTCTTGCAGTGCCCGAGTTCTAATTAATTAGTATTATTTATTATTGTTTTATCTTTTGTTTTTTGTGTGTGTGTTGTGTCCTAGACGTACTAACTTTTAGTATATAACCTCTGAGTGTTTACTAATAATATTTTATATGGATCATTATGTATAGAGATCTGAAATAAATGAATTTAATTTAATTTAATTAATTAAAATTATTGTATCACGGATTTATCGTTGGATGAAAAATGGCATCAACGTGTTTTTGATTGATTTTTTCTACATACTTCATATTGAATGTTCTTATTGTGTTTTAAAACGAAACCCTAGAATATAAGCTAAATATATACTAACAGTTGTATGGACCCAGAGACTAAAATAAATAAATAATTATTATTATATTAAAAAATAAATAAATAATAATTATTATTAAACTTCTGGTTCGGTGTATTATATCATAATTTAATTAACCTCTTTCAGGCACGTACGCCTTATCCATCTAAAATTCCGATCGATTACGGTTTGTGAAACGATCTGCGTGCCTTTAACTAACCAAACCAACTAACTGACAAAACAATATTCGTCAGACATCTTGATAAATTTCAAAATGCAAAAAGACAATAATATCGCCTCGAGTGTCATGACGGTTCTTTTGAATAGATTTTCAATCATAAGTGCTTGTACAAGGGTACCACCTAAATTGAATAATTAATTAACTTTTAAAACATTATAACAATAATAATAATAATAAATCATAATAATAAATCAGGGGACAATCTTTTACACAAATCAATCTAGCCCCAAAGTAAGCTCTAAAGGCTTGTGTTATGGGTACTAGACGACGATATACATACTTATATAGTTAAATAAATACTTAAATACATAGAAAATATCCAAGACTCAGGAACAAACATTCGTGCTCATCACACAAATATTTGCCCTTACCGGGATTCGAACCCGGGACCACTGGCTTCGGAAGCAGAGTCACAATAACAATTAGCTTGTTAAACACTAAAACATTACACCGGCAGCACATGTTAAGAGATTACATGTTGCCCGCCATGTAACACGTGTTTCATTTGCCTTCTGCCCTTATCTGCGATGTGCGCGGACGCAGTGTCAACAGGCAGGTAGCGGGTTTTTGTCGTCCAGTTCAATTTTAATGGCCGTTTATTTGTTTTTGTGACTTTCGAGTCATTAGCGCCGCGTTATTGCGGGTTAAAACTTAACAGCAAAATGGCGGGCTAATGAGAAAGTCTTCATGATAACTATAGTGTTGGTTCTTTATTGATTAAGTGCGTGGTTCGAATGAGAAAAGATCGTTTCAAATACCATCACTTAATTATTAACGTTGACTGCTAGCGGACACTTTTGTCATAACAATATAATATTTTGCTGAAATATATGCATATTTGACGACGCATATTTGACCCTGCCTCCGAAGCTAGCGTCCCGGGTTCGATCCCCGGTAAGGGCAAATATTTGTGTGATGAGCACGAATGTTTGTTCCTGAGTCTTGGATGTTTCCTATGTATTTAAGTATTTATTTCTCTACATAAGTATTTATATCGTCGTCTAGTACCCATAACACAAGCCTTTAGAGCTTACTTTGGGACTAGATCGATTTGTGTAAAGATTGTCCCCGGATTTATTATTATTATTTTGACAATGCATGTGCTTGAATAGAGCGTTTTCCAAGCAGCCAAATTGTGCGGAAAGTGCCAATTTTTCACACTAGTGCTTTTTACTTTTCAGTTTTTTTATAATCTTTAATCTGGACGCGGGCCCTGCGCACGCTCAACCAGGTAGCGAATGAGATCGATGTCTTCTGTTGTTCTTCTAACGAATTCACAAAAGTTACTTTGTTTGTGTTGTGTAATTAGGTACTTACCAACTTAAATTAATAATGTGCTACACTATCGAATTGGGTAAACTGTAAGGATAGATGTAATGTGGAAATAAATAAATAAATAAAATAAATAAATAAATAAACTCCGTCGTTAGCGCGTCGCAGTTTTTATTATTTGAGTAAAGTTTTACAAATTGGTCAAATACAGATTATCAATACATATAAAACAGTACCGTGACTCACTTATAGACAACGCACAGCCTAAACGGGTGGTCCTAGAGGTTTGAAATTTGGAGGAGACATCCCTCGAGCACCCTAGAGGTGCACTAAGGAGGGAAAATAGGTGATAAAGATTGGAAGGAAAATACCGCGGGCGAAGCTGTTGCGGGTCCACTAGTAATTCATATAAAAGTTACGATAAAACGAATAGGAACTTCATTATATCGAAATAAGCGTCAAGTAAATACACACAGTATGAGACATGCATACCTAATTTACTTGCCACCGACTTCCATTATATTAACAAAGTACATCTGATCTTTCTACGTAATTTTCTAAAGATGTTTTTGGAGTCAGTTTTTTTTTTTTAAATTAAATTTGTTAGTGATATTCGGTAATAATATAGCTTCATTTTATCCCCAGGGCCTAGTTGGGGGACTTAACACACACAGCTTGCAATTACTTTGTAGATGTATTTTGTTTTCCTTTAATGAAACGCTCGCGAAATAGTTAGGTAATATTGTGTTTAGGGTTCCGTAGCCAAATGACAAAAAACGGAACCCTTATGGATTCGTCATGTCTGTCTGTCTGTCCGTCCGTATGTTAAAGCCACTTTTTCCGAAACCATAAGAACTATGCTGTTAAAACTTGGTAAGTAGATGTATTCTGTGAACCGCATTAAGATTTTCACACAAAAATAGAAAAATAAACAATACATTTTGGAGGTTCCCCATACTTAGAAATGAAACTCAATTTTTTTTCATCAAACCCATACGTGTGGGTATCTATGGATAGGTCTTCAAAAATGATATTGAGGTTTCTAATATATTTTTTTTCTAAACTGAATAGTTTGCGCGAGAGACACTTCCAAAGTGGTAAGATGTGTCCCCCCTGTAACTTCTAAAATAAGAGAATGATAAAACTAAAAAAAATATATGATATACATTACCATATAAAGTTCCACCGATAATTGGTTTGAACGAGATCTAGTAAGTAGTTTTTTTTAATACGTCATAAATCGTAAACCGCAATTTACCTTTCATTCAATCAACTCAAATATAAAAATATAAATATTTAATTTCATAAACAAACCTTTTTATTTTTTTCTATTTTTTAGATAATGGAACGGAACCCTTCGTGCGCGAGTCTGACTCGCACTTGGCCGGTTTTATTTCTTTGATCATGCAATGCCGTTTAGAGTACACAATACTGTCCGAAATTACGTTCGTGGTTATAATCACGTGTAATTCTCCAGTAATGGTAATTGATATTACTTCATTACGCATTCTTTCATGAATGCGATGTATGAACCAAATCGCAATTCGATTATATATAACACTGGTTATGTATCCTACAGTATGTTTAGGAATGCAATTTTTTTCAACATACCCGCCCGCTCGTCCGCCGGCTCGACCGGCGTAGTACCACACTCTCACAGAATATCGGCGTAAAGTAATAGCTTGCTATTGCGTTTCGTACGGTGAGTGACGAGATCCGGAGGCCTATTCCCTCATCCCCATCCCATCCCCATTCCCCATCCTCCCTAGACTGGCAACGCATTGGCAGCACCTTTGGTGTTGCAGATGTCCATGGGCGGCGGTGACCACTTTCCATCAGGTGGGCCGTCAGCTCGTTTGTCAGTCAATTTACATTAAAAAAAAAGACTTACTAAGGAGAAAGCAATGTCCTGATGTTCTTTAGATATATTCAGAAATGAGGCAGTCCCAAGAAGAATCCGTTATCGAAATATCTGTATGTTAGCAACAATTTCCAATTAGAAGTGCCGCTGTAGTCACTATTTTCTAGTACTTAGTAATAGTACACAAACCATATATCCTATATATACTCTTCATGGCCGGGCGATCTTCGCCTCTGCTGCCGACATTAGAGTCCAAAAAGCTATAAGCAACGGCTCAGCGCTATAACATCCCCTCGCTCCGCAAGTTTGGCACTTTATTTGCCAGTAAAACTATAAGCAACGGCAGAGCGCTCTAAACTCCGCGCGCTCCGCAAGTTTGGCAACTTTATTTGCCAGTAAAACTGTAGGCAATGGCACAGCGCTATAATATCCCCGCGCTCCGCAAGTTTGGCAAATTTATTTGCCAGTAAAACCATAAGCAACGGCAGAGCGCTATAAACTCCCCGCGCTCCGCAAGTTTGGCAACTTTATTTGCCAGTAAAACCATAAGCAACGGCAGAGCGCTATAAACTCCCCGCGCTCCGCAAGTTTGGCAACTTTATTTGCCAGTAAAACTGTAGGCAATGGCACAGCGCTATAACATCCCCGCGCTCCGCAAGTTTGACAACTTTATTTGCCAGTAAAACCATAAGCAACGGCAGAGCGCTATAAACTCCCCGCGCTCCGCAAGTTTGGCAACTTTATTTGCCAGTAAAACCATAAGCAATGGCAGAGCGCTATAAACTCCCCGCGACGACATGCCAGGACGATAAGCCTCTGCACGCATTCTATGCTATTTCTTCAGTCCCAGTGCAGAAGAGGATCTCTCACACTAGTGCCGACGAAAAAGATAGTCATAGAGATAAACGGTTCAATGGCAGAGCGCTATAAACTCCCCGCGCTCCGTAAGTTTGGCAACTTTATTTGCCAGTAAAACTATAAGCAACAGCACAGTGCTATAAAATGGAAAATTTCCGCCTTTTATGAACATTTTCATCGTTTTCCTTTCTTCCGATTGGACGTCATTAGTTAAGTGCAAAATGGTGTTGTGAACTAAGGAGCGCTAAACGGCAAAAACTACGCAAACAACTGATCAAGAAATGTTAATGGTGCATTTGTTCCTAATTGCGTGCAATGAAACTGATTGCGTTGCACCAATTAACAGTTCTACTGCTGATCAGCCATTTTAAGCCTTATAAAAGTGACTAAGTAATTATACTCGTCGACCAAGCGAGCGAAGCGTCTCCGTTTCAGCTTGGGCAAAAATGCTTTCGTATGTCCAGCGGATGTCCATTTGTTCTCGTATACAGGTCGCAGTTCTCAACCGATTCTCGTAAAATTTTGTGAGCAGGTTCGATAATTACATAGAATTTTTTTATCGATTCAGTTTATCGAAATTTTTCAAAATGGCGGAGATATGGGGGTTTTTGTAATTACAAACTTATTTGTGGTGTTGGTAAACTGACCCGACCTATATCGATGTATGGGGATAACAAATTTCCAATGGCAAAGTTAAGTTTGTCGCGAGGTCTACAGCTCACGGAGCCACTAGTTTTATTTAAATTAGAGATGCAACAAGCTAATTACTTTCGATTAAGGAACTGGTGGAGATTGCAGGAGTCCGTTGGATGCGAGTACAGGAAGGGTGGTTGTCGCGATCATTGGGGAAGGCATATGTCCAGCAGTGGATGCTTTCCAGCTGATATGATGATAATGATAAGGTATTGTGTGATTGTCTAATTTTCCAAACACAAACAAACCGGTTTTCGATGCGGCAGGCGAGTCTTCGTCGTTAAAGCGCCCAGCAATGCTATTCTCTTACCAGGTTGCGTCGTTCATTTCGCCCTACAATCATAAATTGACTCGCGCTCTCGATAGCATTACGTGGGTTTATGTATCTATGACCTTGGTAGATCTGCGTTGAATCCGACTAAGGTCGAAGACTCGCACGAGCATGTAGTTTATACGCACTGACGGGTCAAGTTAGGCTTGCCGGTGAGTTCGGTGACGAAGTGTTGGAATTACACCTCAGATCACAATGGCGAATACACGAATACAGTCAACCGATTTAGTGACTGATGTGAACAGCGAAACGGTTAATGCAATACGAGGAAATGTAAAATTAGAATTGTTCATCGCGTTTCTGTGGCATTTATTGAATGCATTATTAATTGCATCAAATTTGTTCCAATAGAAATGCAGTGCGCGTGCAGCTCACAGCGCAGTGCGTTATCATGACAGTGATTACTTGACTTAATTGATATGTGATGCCTGCCATTTCAAAAGCTCGTTAAATCTCCAGTGGAAATCTCCTTTACTGCAGAACCCCGGTAGCCGGGTTGCGAAGCGAAGGGTAGAAGGGTCCATACAAACTTTGTTCAAAGTTTTCTGCTTGGGATTTTGCACTATAGAAGTGTTTTCAACAGTTTTTGTTATTTAATAAATAAATGAAATAATAATGGAAAAAAATTACTTGGTAAAAAAAGTAGACAAAACATAATGCAAAAACTCAGGTAAAGAAACTTCCATTAAAGTTGTATCGAGCGGTCTTGCCCATATACTTATACATACACATGCTCTGACGCAGATTATACATTGTACCGTGTAAATATCCTCCTTAAAAAATACAAGTAGCTCGCGCTTATGCTTGCTCCAGCTACTTGCAACGTGTAACAAGCGCCATGTCTCTCCATAGGAATGAGTATACTTTCATAAAGAGTTATTTTAAACATTTACTATGTAATACAGTATGTACTTGATACTTAACATCACAAGAGGTTCACAGAATGTCTAGCATAACCTACCCACGAGTGTGTCGCATATTTGAATACTCTAACAGTGATGCACTGAACGATAAACGAGTCGCGGGCATGTCTTGCTAGCTCCCCAGCGGCCCTAACATGCAAGACACAAAGATAAGTTAAACCCGTTTATCTCTATGACTATCTCTTTCGTCGGCACTAGTGTGAGAGAGACGCACTTAGAGATAAGACGGTTTAACTCATCCTTGTGTCTTGCATGTTAGGGCCGCGGGTAACATGACCAATCACATGACTACGAATAGATATCACCATAGCGTCTTTGTGTTCTTGGACAATATAGAGGTTATCCTAGTTTGGTCCGTTAAGTGTAACTTAATTTATTTACGGTGTATATTAAATGGCGTCAATACCAATTTACCCTTTAATATTTTAATTGGTTCATTACATCATTAACTAACCTAACATTTTAGTGCCTCGTTCGCGTGGAATTCATTTATACTTATTCCCTCGGGAACTTTAAAAATTTCCGGGATAAAGACTAACCTATGTGGTAATCCAGGGTATAAGCTATCTCTATTCCCAATTTCACTCAAATCAATTTAACTAACATACACACTCACACGCTCAGAAACTTTCGCATTTATTTATAACTTTACTGTGATATGATTATCAGCAAGACTTTTTTGCTACGACAAAATCCCCGTTACTTTGTGTTATTTTTAGGGTTCCGTACCTAAAAAGGAAAAAAGGAACCCTTATAGGTTCACTCGTGCGTCTGTCTGTCTGTCTGTCTGTCTGTCTGTCTGTCACAGCCAATTTGCTCCGAAACTACTGGACCGATTGAGTTGAAATTTGGTATTCATATGTAAGTTGGTGACCGCAACACGGACGCGTGACGTAAATATATGAATTTTAAACATAGGGGCCACTTTTTGGGGGTAAACTACAAAATAAAAAAAAAAATATACCACCTATATCGTGTGACATATCAAATGAAAGGGCTTATTGTGAGGATCTTATTTTTATTTATTATTTTCTTTTGAATTTTAAGTAAAATAGTTTAGAAGTTATTCAGGAAAATAGGCGAAAAATGACCATTCGCCCCCCCTTATTTCCGAAACTACTGGAGCTAAAATTTTGAAAAAAATACAAAAAATAGATCGTTGCCTATAGATTACAGGAAAACCTATAAGAAGTTTATGATATTTAAGGTAACCTAGTAAATTTCAGATAATCATTTACGGAACGGAACCCTCTCCACGCGAGTTTAACTCGCACTTGTCCGGTTTTATAATGTTAAAGAGATTAGTAATGTTTTGTGTATATCTCTGAAGTTAATAATCCCTAGGGACTGAGTTGTAATCTGTCAACAGAACAATCTCCACTCAAATTCTTATCCCAACACAACTCCATGCTTTCGAATGAAACTGAATCAAGTCAGAAAATAATAAATTTAAATTTCAACCTTAATGTAACAGATATTGCATTTGAAATAGCATGCATTCGCTGTCGGGTTAGATTGGTTTTAAAGTAAGGTACAAAAAACGTGTAATCCGATAAACTAAGGATTACTACACCTTGTGGAAAACACGCCTAAGTCCGATTTTGACCCTTTTGTGTTCATAATTGACTTAACACGCGACCAACTTATGTCGTGCAGTTAAACAAGAGCATATCTCGCTGGAATGTTTGCAAAAACATTAGTATCGGTGCAATTTGACTGCAAAAATTTGTTTGTCTGACTGCAACAACGGAAAACAGCGGGTGTGACACTTTCGACGTTCGAATTGACGTTGATTCTTCAATGGGATGGCAAATAATTGGTTTCTGGTAAATTCGATGTTGCACTCGAATTATAAGTGGGCTTGAGAGGTTTCATTGTCCTACTCGAAGAATAATACGGTAATTGTGACCGTTGCAAGTTGCAAGTATCTCCAAATAGATTATTAATAACATTATTTGATTTTATTTTCTAAACCTGACCTGTATTATTTGTTTTTTTTTAAATTGCTTGCCAACTGCTGACTTCATATATTCCAAAATAGTGGCTATATTATAATTTACTATGTATTTTAATAGTTCTAATACTAAATATAAGTTTGCATTCAATCGAAACTTAATTAATGTAAGTAATAAATCTTGAACGACAATGTCACGGTTTAACCATATTAAAGGTCTTTTATATATATTTACCATGTTTTATTTATTTATTTGTTTAAGCATTATTACAGAAAAGGAGAAGTTTAAAATGACACTTAATGCCCAATAGCATTGTCTACCAATGTGTTTTTACATAGGCCCTAAATAAAACAACTGAATAAGTAATTATTTTATTAATTATTACCCTACTGGGCCAGGCTTATCGTGCCATAAATATTGCAGCGTCTAGTAAACAAGCAATTAATGGTTGCGATAGTTTGTTTATTTCCCTCATCCTGTCGATTAGGAAACGTTATTACTTGTAGGTACATATCGGAGTGTAATTATTGTGGGTTTTTATTTCAAATAATAATGACCACATCCTGCATTTGTTTTTAAATCAATACATTTATAAAGTTTTATAATTAATATTAGATACTAGCTGGTGCCCGCGACTTCGTCTGCGAAGAATAATAATTTAAGTAACCTATGTACTTTTAAACCTTCCCTAGACCTCCATGAACATTTCAAGACTAAGATAAGATAAATCCGTTCAGCCGTTCTCGAGTTTTAGTGAGACTAACGAACAGCAATTCATTTTTATATATATAGATAAAATCCAAGGCAACTTTTTTTTTGTTTTTTTATTTTTGAAACAAAAATAAATAGTTCCTCGGAAGCCATTCTGAAGCATGACTAGCAAAATAAGACACAGTACGGGAGAAGAATAGTACATTGTGCATCTAGGGCCGTAAGAAGCGTACTGCCCGTGATACACACAATGTTTGTTAGGGTCCTGCTGGGACGTAAATAAAAGTGGACTGTATTACTATAGGGCTGATATATTCGCCGTCTTAATACAATTAATTTGGTACAACAATAAAGGTCGTCCGTCGCCGGTGGCTGTCGGTGAGGCGAGTGCGGGCGCGCCGCTGGGGCCGCTCGTCGTGACGTCACGCCGTGCCGTGTCGTCCTCCCGCGCGTCTCATCCCGGACGCATATAAGACCGGTTCACAACATGCTCCCCGGGTTGAAGTATTAAATACTTCAAAGATCTGGAAGGGGACAGATATTATTAAAGGCCCTTCGTATTGTGCCTCTCCTTGTCTTCAACTCGGCGACTCTAGCAACTCCGTCGTTGCCAGGGTAGAGTTGAGTGACGCGTCCTAGACACCATAACAAAGGTGGTAGAGCCTTTTCCTTGATAAGGACAAGAGAGCCAAGTTTTAGCTCCTTATTCGAGGAACGCCATTTCAATTTCTGCTGCAGTAGGGTGACATACTCCATAGAGAATCGGCTCCAGAAATGTTGCTTCAAAAGCTCGATCCTTTTGAACCTCTCGAGGCGACTAATGTTCGCATTAGACACCTGAGGCTGAGGGATAGATATAAGTGAGCGTCCAATTAAAAAGTGAGCAGGAGTGAGAGCGGAAAAATCTAAGGGATCGGTGGAAAGAGGGGTGAGGGGGCGAGAGTTTAGTACAGCCTCTATTTGAATGAGGCAAGTCGCCATCTCCTCATATGTTAAATGAGTTAAATCTAAAATGCGCTTAAGGTGATGTTTTGTAGAGCGCACGGCTGCTTCTGCCAAGCCGTTGAAATGGGGTGAATAAGCGGGCACGAATTTAAATTCGATGCCTTCTTGAGCCATGTGACCTTCAAGGTCTGACTGTACGAGGAATTGAGCCAGCTCGTTACAAGTTCCAACGAAATTGGATCCGTTGTCGGACGTGATGCTTTTGGGCTTGCCGCGACGTGAAACAAAACGTTTTAAGGCGGCTATATAAGCTTCGCTAGATAGAGCCGTAACGAGCTCGATATGACAGGCTTTAACCGAATTGCATATGAAGATTGCCAAATAAGACTTTATTAGTTTGCAACCTCTGCCCTTCCGGTCTGCTATCAATACTGGCCCAGCGTAGTCAACGCTACAATGTAAAAAGGGGAACTCTAGTTCCGTTCGGGAGGCTGGAAGCTGACCCATAATGGGCTGAATATTTTCCGCCTTATGTCTGAAACATCGCACACATTTGTTGACGATGGTTTTTGAAAGGTTATTGCCACCTAAAGGCCAATAAGTCTGTTTTATATTTCCTAACAGAAGCTGAGGGGGGGCATGTAAATATTTGATGTGAAAATGATCAAAAATAATTTTAGTCAATTGATGCTTGCTGCATAACAAAATTGGGTGCTTTGTATTGTAACAGTACGGGGAATTTTCTAGTCTTCCACCAACCCTAATTATGTCATCAGAATCAATAAATGGACTTAAAGCAATCAATCGATTTTTGTTAGAAAGAGCCTTCCCGGCTTTAAGGATAGCATATTCATCAGGGAACATTTCCTGCTGAGATTTTTGTATGATTATTTTTAATGAATTTTGAAGCTCTGGAACCGAAAGATGTCCAGTTAATTTCTTTGTCGTATGCCGACAATTGTAAATAAATCTTTGTAAATATGCTATCGTATTTTGTAAGTTTGTTAATTTTGATTTATTTTTGATTAAGTTAGATATTAAGTCAGCATTAGAATTATTATTAAGCGCGAAAGAACAAGTAATCAACTCTGGTAGATCCTGTTTCTCGTCAACGTTGGGCATTTTCGGCCAATCAGTTTCATTTTTTGATAAATAAGTTGGCCCTGACCACCATAAAGATGAATTGCTGATGAGGTCAGCCTTCAGCCCTCGAGAAACAAGATCCGCCGGATTGTCTTTCGACGGTACGTAGCTCCACGTGTGACTCTCCGTGCTCTCTTGAATTTCATGCACACGGTTGCGAACAAAACTTTTAAGATTGGTCGGTGATGTAGATAACCACCCTAATACAACCGTTGAGTCACACCAGAATCTACACTTGCTGATAGGTAGAGTTAAAGAGGTTAATACTTTGGTACACAGTCTTGCAGCCAAAAGAGCCCCGAGAAGTTCAAGACGAGGTATCGTCGTTGGTTTTATCGGCGCCACTCTGCTTTTCGAAGTCAAGAGATGTACCTTGACTGAACCTAGAGCGTTTATAGAGCGGATGTAGAGGCAAGTCCCATACGCTCTCTCGGATGAGTCTGAAAACACATGAATTTCATGGGAAATAGAGTCATCTATAAGAACCCAACGAGGAACCTGTAAGTGGTTAAGTAGAGGTAGGGTATTTGCAAATGATAACCATCGTTTTTTTATGTCACGTGAGACTTCTTCGTCCCATGAACATTGTTCGATCCACAACTTCTGCATTATGATTTTGGCTTCGACAACGCACGGGCCTACAAGGCCCAGTGGGTCGAAGATTTGACTTATAACAGAAAGTATGTGGCGTTTGGTCACTTTGTCACGAAATTCAATGTTTATGCAAAACGACAGAATATCTGAATTGCAGATCCAATTTAAACCTAAAGTTTTTGATGAAGCATGAATATCACTATTTGAGATATCTAAGACATTATCTGTTTGACAGAAAAAAGGCATAATTTGATGAAGAATCCCTTGATGATTTGACTGAAATTTTCTCAAATTAAATTTGGCTGATTTTAAAGTGCTTATGACTCCTTTACAAAGCTTTACAGTGCTTTCAATAGTCGATGAACCGCCCAAATAATCGTCAACGTAAAAATCTCGTTGAATCGATTGCTTTACGTCACTATCGAGAGCACTGGATGCTAAACTGACCAAACACTTAGTGGCTAAATATGGCGCGGATGCCGTGCCATACGTCACTGTATTAAGAGTGTACGTTTTTAAAGGCTCTGATGAATCATACCTAAAAATGATTTGTTGAAGAGAGCGTTGAGCAGGATTGACCTCAATCGCTCTGTACATTTTCTCTACGTCTCCAGTCACGACGTACTTATGTTGACGAAAACGTAATAATATGGAGTAAAGGTCTTCTTGTACAGTTGGGCCGACCATCTGGATATCGTTGAGTGATAAACCAGAGCTAGTGGTGGCAGAAGCGTCAAAGACTGTACGAAGCTTTGTGGTAAGGCTGGACTCACGGATAACACCGTGATGAGGTAAAAAATATTTTTTCTCATGAAGACAGCTAGACGAAGGCTCATTGTTTTCGGTCATGTGACCTAGGTGTTCATACTCATGCATGAACTCCATGTATCTATCTTTAAAGGCAGGCTCTCTAAGGAATTTACGCTCCAATGACAAAAAACGGCACTTTGCCATTTGAAAAGAATCGCCTAAGACCGAAGGATCCTCCTTCAGCGGCATAGTGACGACAAAACTGCCGTTGTCATTGCGCGCGGTGTTTATTAAAAAGCTCTGCTCACAAGCACGCTCCTCGGGCGACAAGGAGTGCTTAGCTTCTACAGTATCAAGTTCCCAAAAACGTGATAAGTCTGGATGTGAATTCTCGTTAGCAAAATGACAAACGGGGGCCGAAGACGGTGACTTAAGACGGGCGACGTACCCAGACACCAGCCAACCCAGTTTTGTTTCATATAACTTAGGTTGATTCTTACCTAAGTCAATAGAATTGTTGCATAAGACGGACCAAAATACTTCTGCACCAACTAAGATGTCAATGACTGACGGTATGTTGAAAGAAGGGTCCGCTAGACTTATTCCCATAGGAAGAGGAATATTTTCTATGTCTACATATGAAGACGGTAAAGCTTTGGTGATCTGTGGCAAAATAAGACAGTCGACAGTAAGGCTATAGTCATTATGAAGAGACTTGATAGTAAGACTGCAAGACTGTGTAATATGAGAAGTATTATTATCGATACCTGTCACCGTGGAGCTCGCACTACGTCGTGACAAACCCAGCTTACCGCAGAGCGATTGCGTGATAAAGTTGGCCGTGCTGCCGTTGTCGAGCAGCATTCGAGCAGAGTGCACGACGCCCTTGCCGTCCACCACCTTCACGAGCGCTGTGGAAAGCAAAACATGCGGAGGAGTAGTAAACTGTTGCGACTCGTTTGAATTAGCAAAATGATTGACGTTGCTAGTTGAAGCAAGAGCAGGCTCAGGCATGGTTCGTGCTTCATGTAAGTGCAACAGCGTGTTATGACGCTTTTTGCAATATTTACAAGGTACAAGGTTGCAATTATTTTCGAAATGCCCTGGACGTAAACAATTAAGACAGACCTTAGACTCGTTGGCCTTTTGAATACGTGTTTCAATAGGAAGGGCTCTGAATGTTTCACAGTTAAAGAGAAAATGATTTTGATTGCATAAGGGACATGTAAATATTTTTTTATGAAATGAATTGAATTTTTTGTTTGCATTAGGAATTTGATTTAATTTTTGACTATTTGTAGCTATAAGTAAGTTTGTATTTGTTTTATAAGTTTCTATTTTATGTATTTTACCTTTACTTTCTTGCAATGTCTCCAATAAGTCAGCTCTGTTGCATAGGAAAGTAGTAAATATATCTAAAGAAGGTGGATAAGTCAAAGTGTTTCTATGCTCTTCCCATACCCTATGTGTGACACTATCAAGCTTTTCGGCCATCATGTGTATTATAAGCGTGTCCCAATGCTCAGTAGGCTGGTCTAAGGTAGACAGTGCACGTAGATTTTTATTCGTGACGTCTATAAGGTGACGTATAGCTGAGCATGATTCACTACGCATATGATCGACGTTAAAAAGTTCTCTGACGTGGTTATTAACAAGCAATCTCTTGTTATCGTACCTATTGCACAATAAATCCCACGCAGAGTCATAATTCTCGGCCTTAAAATCCAAGTTGTCAATAACAAGCAAAGCACTACCTTTAAGAGATGCACGAAGATAGTGCAACTTATTAATATTATCTATATTTGATCTGGAATGAATTATTGAAACAAAAGTATCCCTAAACTCAAGCCAGTGTTGATAGTGACCATGAAAGACGGGTAAATCGATTTTAGGCAATCTAATACAATTGGATCTAAAACCACCTGCCTGTGCATCCTCGAAGCTCGCTACGGATCCATCTTCACGCTCGCGTTGCTGGGCCGACCGCGCGCCGAGCAAACTGCGCGCTGTCGCCACCAGGCCGTGGTACTGGCCCTCGAATTCTTCGCGTTCCGCCAGCTGGGTGTCGACGTCGTCCGAAAGTATCTCGATCTCGCACTGTAATTCGTCATATTGCGCGTATAAGGCATCGAATTTATTGAAACGACTTTCTAAGTCTAGCAGTTGTAAGCTACTAGGTCGACCGCCAGATTTAAGCACTGATATATATTTACTAAAAATAGTCATTTTAGATTTTACACCACCGCGTTTTTTAATCAACTTTTCGTCAGCCATTGTAAGGTAGCGGTAGAAACAAGGTGCAACTAAATAAATAAAATCTATTGAATAAGGCAATAAAATGCAGCGGGAACTGACCTTGTAATTAGAACAAAGGATCAGATGTGCAAGCAAAACGCGCCGGCCAGGTGGCACTGATAAGAAGCGAGCGATTTGCGTAAACAAGTTACCGTTATTCGGATTTAATTTTATTGCTTAGCGTAGTATGCACAATTCAGCCTTAAGCATATGGATTAAAAGGATTAATTTTAAATGTGGATGAAAGATTGATGTCCTGCGAGTAAAAAGCGTAAAATGAAAAGATAAGCAATCACTAAATAAAGGCTGTTTTTTGAGTTTAAAGAAATGTTAAAGAAGGGGAAAGATAATAGGACAAATCGAAACGATCTCACAGATATCCAAACCGTATCCTCGGTGAATCGTAGACGATGAGATGTTTCCTTTGTCTTCAAGATGACACGCACTTTCGACGGGTCCAAAGTCCGTCGCACGTTCGACCTCCAAATGACTTCTAGTTTTCGGGCGTGTGCGGTTACTGAGCGAAGTATCCTCCAGAGGATGATGATGATGAAGGCTCCTTGAGGTATCTTCTGCAGCTGAAGACCACACTGAAGTGCTCCAAAACTTGAAGATGCGTTGACCGAACTTTCAAATTAAGACGGTGAGATCCTAAAGGACCAATGTTAGGGTCCTGCTGGGACGTAAATAAAAGTGGACTGTATTACTATAGGGCTGATATATTCGCCGTCTTAATACAATTAATTTGGTACAACAATAAAGGTCGTCCGTCGCCGGTGGCTGTCGGTGAGGCGAGTGCGGGCGCGCCGCTGGGGCCGCTCGTCGTGACGTCACGCCGTGCCGTGTCGTCCTCCCGCGCGTCTCATCCCGGACGCATATAAGACCGGTTCACAACAATGTTTTACATCACATTTGTGAGGAACGAAATAAAAATGTGACAAAAAAAAAACCCATTGTACACCGTGAATTACCATCAGGTGGGTAGAATAAGCTGTATGTCGAAATGATCACCGCCGGACCCGGCGCACGCGCCCCACCAGACCCAGCGCACATGCCTCGCCGTCATCGGGAGTTATAAACAATACTAAAATCCATAACTCCCGTGGGAGCTAAATCGGCTATGGCTGATCTATACGCCTGTGTATAATAACACCCTTTCAGAGTAAGTGTGATGAATTGAGTAAGTACTTAAAATGGTATATTCTGTTAACTATCCGCAGTTAGTAGTACTTTCAGTACACATCCTTTAATTACACATAGGTAGATCTTCTCAACACATACAACTTGCTACGACTCCAACAAGTTTTTGTGTGTTGTCACTCGATTCACGCTCGTCACCAATAATGTTGTAACATTCTTTTAAATTACCTCTTGCCATGTGGCGTTAGGTGCCATTGCAATGTGGCACTTTGGGCCATTGTCTGGTGATTGGCGCTTTGCTGGCCACCCAGTCGTGCCCTGTCACTCAAACAAACATGGGTTTACTTGTAAACAATACACAATAAACGCTTTTGTCAAATCCTTTGTCAAAATTTAGATAGCAAAAGGTGGTAAGTAGAATTTCAATCTTTTAAGGGAGTTGATAAATTATGTTTTGCTTGTTATTGCAAAAGCAGTTTTGAATAAACTGTTTCATATTGGATGAAGGTCTTCGATAGCATATTGACGCCTAAACTAATTGACAGGAATCTATGTAGTCTGGGTTTTTTTATAATAATAAAGTGAAGGCTAAACAAGTAGGTAAAAAGACTATGAAATATCACAAAATTTAAATTTAGATTTAACTTATTTACCGACTAACTGCAGCAGTTGCGGAATGTATTAGAATAAATATTATATTTCTGAAAACATGGAATTCATACTTATTCCCTTTTACCACCTAATTTAATCCACCTACAACAGATACAAAAATTATCCAATAAAATTGGATCTTGCACGCCACAGTGCGCTCGAACTGTTCACAATGAGAAGTCAATCATTTTCGAGTTAGCCAAGATGGCGGACAAAAGACTGAATGAAACTTGCAGTGACAGACAAATTTAATGCTCAATGATGGATTTATGGCAAAAAGGTTATGGGAAATGTTCGATATTTGAAAATTATGTCATGAATTGTGATTGATTATTTTATTATTCAATATCTAAATTATTTTATTGTTTAATATCTGAATTGTGTATGACTCCAGCTCACATGCACAGAATTTCTATTCTGCCGTTCTGGTAATTGTAAATTATTCCAGAAATAAAGGTCATCAGTCACTTTCCAACTATCCAACTATCCATGTGGAAAGAAACACGTGATACCGTTGCTCGGGTTCACGTGAAAGAGGAGCAATCAAGGACTTTCGCATTATAATAATAATAAATCCTCGTCCCATCCCATCCCATCGATCTAGTCCCAAAGTAACCTCCTGGATCCTTGGATTTACCTACCGCGGGGCATGGTGTGGCCGGTGGTGTCAGATGTTAAAGCCGCACTGCTCGCTGATTGGCCACCTATGACTCGGTGTTTATTTTTTTAGGTTGTCAGTTTCGTTCAGAAACGTTCTATGCGTGTTCACCTTGACATTTGGCTGTAGTTTTTTTTTATAGTTATGTCCTCAAGTGAGGATCGGGGCGTCCCAGGAGGCTAACTTTAGAGTCTAATGGCTTGTTGTTATGGGTGCTAGACAACAGTTCATATACTTATATATATACGCTTAAATACATAGAAAACATCCAAGACTCAGGAACAAACATTCGTGCTCATAACAAAATATTTGCTCTTACCGGGGACCGAATTCGGGACCGCTAGCTTCAAAGGCAGGGTCACTACCAACTAGGCTAACCATGTCGTCAAAATATATATTAGTCTTCCAACCGTTTGAAAATATCTAATTAGGCCACCTGTGGCCCTAACATGCAAGACACAAGGATGAGTTAAACCGTCTTATCTCTAAGTGCGTCTCTCTCACACTAGTGCCGACGAAAGAGATAGTCATAGAGATAAACGGGTTTAACTTATTTTTGTGTCTTGCATGTTAGGGCCGCTGACACACACATAACACAAGGGATGATCAGGAAAACCGGAATCTTATATTTATTCGTTTTGTTTCCAAAGAGATAGATAGCGCGATCTACAATTCTATAACTAGCATCGTGTGCGCTTGCACTTATTTCTCGCGAGGCATGCCATTACATACCTATCGGTTGATAAAAACTTATCAACTAATCGTGTGGACGGACGGACGTCCATTAAATACGGGAGCAAGCGAGGCGATGTGACTTCCACTGAAAATTGGTTCGAACGAGATCTAGTTAGTAGTTTTTTTTTTAAACGTCATAAATCACGGAACCCTTCATCGGCGAGTCCGACACGCACTTGGCCCCATTTTTCCATTTTTCTCATTCGCTGTTTATAATAATATTAACAAGAATAATCTTTATTTCAATTCTTTTTTTCACATTGATAGCGAACGAGTTGGATGTTGCGGTGGACTGTATTAAATAACTAATCAATGATGGAAACGTAGAATTAAGCGCATATATTTTAATAGTCTTGCAGAACGACAAGGCTTGACAGCAAGAGTGAATGACATGGCCAAACTTAAAACTAGGAACATATTATGATAAAAAATGACGTATAAAAACGGTTGCCTGCCAGTCACCAACATTCCGGACCCCTAGTGGGACACTAACAACCGGTGGTGACTGGCTGAGGCTCGGCCTCCATTAAAATTAATTTACGGGCCGGTCGGCGCAGCGTACCGCCTCTGGTGTGAACGTCCACTACGCGGACCGCTCCGTCAGGCCCTGAGTAGGCCTTAACTACCCTCCCCAAAGGCCATAGGCCGCGAGGGAGGCCGGAGTCCGCGATGAGCACCACATCCCCCTCGCTTAATCGTATTGCGTTATTGGATTGTCCTCGCGGCCGAAGTGTGGGCAAGTATTCACGTACCCATCGTGCCCAAAAATGGTCAGCGAGCCGTAACACTCTTCGCCAGTCGCATCTACGCATCAAGTCTGCGTCCGTCAGAGAGTCCGTCCATGGCGCTACTGAGGAAGTGCCCAGAATGAAGTGAAATGGTGTAATCGATTCAGGTGCGTCAGATGAAGATGAAATATATGTGAGTGGCCTTGAATTGATTATTGCTTCCGCCTCGAGTAAAAGCGTCGTCAGCACGTCTTCTTTTAGTAACTTGTCATTGAGACATGCTCTTAGCGCTGTTTTCACGGATCTTACGAGTCTCTCCCATGCCCCACCCATGAAAGGGGACGCGGGTGGGATGAAACGCCATTTGATCTTATGGTTTGTGGCAAATTCTTGGACGGACTCGCCGTGCAGGGACCGTAGCTCACGGGAGGCGCCGACGAAATTGGTACCGTTATCGGAGAATATGGTGGACGGGGATCCTCGTCGAGCAATGAAACGCCTTAAACTCATGATAGCAGCGTCGGACGAAAGTGAGGTAACGACTTCGAGGTGAAGTGCTCTTGTTACTAGGCACGTGTAAAGAGCAACGTAACGTTTTTCATGACGTCTGTAAATGGTTACGGTGATTGGTCCAAAATAATCAAGGCCTACGTGAGTAAATGGCCTTCTATGATGGTCGAGTCGCTCTAGTGGTAAGTCGCCGGTCTGGGGCTTAATGATCTGACCCTTCCATCGTCGGCACTGGACACAGGCTTTAGTTACGCTGCGTATAGTATTCCTTGCTCTGAGTATCCAAAATCTTTGCCTTAATTCATTTAAAATCAGTTCATTGAATAAGTGTGACGCTTGAATGTGCTGTTGGAGTATTAAAAGTCGTACGATGTGCTGGCGGCCGTCCAAAATAATAGGCGATTTTGCGCTCTCACTCACACCTGGAGCAGACTTAATGCGTGTGTCTAAACGAAGGAGTCCATCTGCGTCGAGAATTGGGGCAAGCTTTGCAATGCGACTGTTCTTCGGTATGGGTTGTGCGGCTCTTAGGGCTTTGAGTTCCTCAGGAAAGCTGTCTGTCTGAGTACGTTGGAGCAGAATCTTCTCGGCGTGTATTAAGTCTGACGCGCATAGTTGGGAGGAGGGCGTGGTGCCATCGATGTACAATTTGGAATTTGGATCTATTGGCCGTGACAGTTTAAGCCGAAAACGTCGCGCGCCCTGAAAAACACGGGCTGTGGTGCGTAACAGTCGCAACCAAGAACTAAAACGCGTCGGGTTCGGTACAGGAAGATCAGGCAATGTGACGTCCACGAGCAGTCCCACAAGTTCCGACTTAAGTTCGGAGTCTGGTGAGGTCTCATCTACGTCGATAACCTGTTCAATCGGCCAAGAGCACGGTGGTTCTAAAAGAAACGGTGGGCCGGTAAACCACCTATGAGACGAAGTTAAATTTAGCTTTTTGGGTTTGGTTGCATCGTCAGCAACATTTAGAGAGGTAGGGATCCACCTCCAGTTGGAAGGATTAGTAGCTTCCAATATCTCTCCTAATCTGTGAGCCACGAAAGGTTTAAAAGTACGAGCATCACTCCGGATCCACTTAAGAACAGTTGTAGAATCAGTCCAAAAAGTGAAAGTGGTTGCGGAGGGCTTCAAACGATGAGCATGCAAGATGGTTTGTGCAAAACGTGTAGCTATAAGTGCCGCTTGGAGCTCTACGCGAGGAATCGAAAGCGGTTTTAGTGGGGTGACCCGTGCTTTGCTACCTATGAGAGCCGTGGACACAGAGCCGTCATCGTAGCTGAAACGCCAGTAAGCGACACAAGCGTAGGCCTGCTCACCACCGTCGGCCACCATGTGCAGCTGAATGTCGTTGGTGTCGGCCTTATGCATGTACCAACGCGGTATTTTGATGCCGACTGTCCCTTGCAACTGAGTGAACCATTCTTGGCATTCAGCCACGTATTTCTCTGGTACAGGCGTGTCCCAGTCGATGCCTTCTCGCCACAGCTTCTGAATTAAAATGCGGCCCCAGATAATAACGGGCATCAGTAAGCCAAGTGGATCGTACACTTTCATAACACTGGATAACAGGCTGCGCTTAGTCAAAGCGTCAATTGACACGCAAGGTACGGCACGAAAGGTTAGCGAGTCTTGAAACGGGTTCCATTTGACGCCTAGGATTCCAACCTCGTTGTTAGGTGGTAGGTAGACGTCCGAACTGTCATGGCTTCTGAGTCCCTTCGGGATGAGTGAAAGTGCCTCAGGGTTGTTTGACGTCCATGCTCGCATTTCGTAGCCACAAGCTTTGTGCACCGTGACTACGTCGACGGCCAGTTGTGCGGCCTCGGAAACATTAGAGAGGCTGCCCAAGTAATCATCCATATAATGGTCTTCGAGTATTGCCTTACAAGCAGCAGGGTAGGTGGTCAACATACTCTTTGCATTTTTGTCTTTTATGTAAAGCGCAATGAAAGGGCTGGATACTGCCCCGAAAATCATAGACGCCATACGATACTCAGTGAGGGCTCCATCTCTGTTACGCCAGAGAAAACGTTGGGCATCCCTGTCTTTACTAGCGATTTTGATTTGCGGGAACATTTCCTTAATGTCAGCGTTTATGGCCACAGCGCCTTCCCTAAAGCGGAACAGAATGTCGAGCAGAGAACACAGTAGGTCGGGTCCTTGCAAAAGAAGGCTATTAAGGCTTACTCCTTTCGTGGTAGCGGCGGCATCATGAACGACGCGGAGTTTCTTTTTCTGCGGATGCATGACGCCAAAGGTGGGCAAGTACCAGCGGATACCTCCATCTGCATTGATACACGATACGTTGAGTGGCTGCCGTTTGTAGTACGTGTCCGCACCACACTCTTCGGCATAGCCTTTGCTGATTACGTCATCTATGAAACGTTGATAAGCTGCGGAGAAAGATGTATCCTTAGACATTTGTCGTTCAAGAGCTTTGAAGCGTGAAAATGCTTGTGGGTAGCTGTCGGGTATGATTTTAGGTAAATCTTTTTTCCACGGTAGCCCCACTTCAAATCGGCCATCATCGAGCTGATGTGCCGAACATTCGATGATGTCTATCGCTCGCTTGTCATCGTCATTGGGACGCGGCGCACTTTTCATTATTCCGAGAGAGTCAATATCGTACTGACTTTTTATCAGAGCGTCTAGGTCGTCACAAACGTGATTAACAAACTCTAATGGCTTGGATGAAACTGATAATGCGCCATGAAGCACCCATCCTAATAAGGTCTTAGAAGCGACGGGCTCGTTTTTCTTGCCGCATCGTACCTCGCGACTCAAAGATAAGTGCCAGTCGGGAGCCCCAATAAGAACAGTAGGATTAGCGTTAGAATATGTAAGTTCATCGGATAAGTCAGACAGATGATTGTAATCCGTAAAGTTAATGGCGTTCGGATGCTGAACGCGCAGACCTAAAGGAGTAATGGATCGCGCGTTTTCTACCAAATATTGGTCTGATTGGTTACGCCCGCGAATATAAAAGTTTACGTAACTTACGTCCATTTCCTTTGTCATACCGCCAACTCCTTCAATGCGAAGACGCTCATGGCGGGTGGGTTTGGCGCCGATGCGCGCCGCTACTTCGCCGTCGATCAGCGTGGCGGTGCTGCCCTCGTCGAGCAGCGCTGTTGTTTGGAACTCGCCGTCGGGGCCCTCGAGCACGATCGGGAGCGTTTTTAACAAGCCACGCGGCCGGCTTATCAACGGTGATGAACCTGTCGCGGTGATTAAACGATCAGATGTGTTCGTTATCACAGAGGGCTCAGTAATGTCGATACAATCATTGATGTTGGTTGGAACGGTTGGGCTGTTAGGCTTTATTTGGGCGTTGTTGCACTGGGCGTTGGCTGTTAACGTATTCGTAATGGCGGCATCGTTAGGTGATATGCCGTGGAGGAGGCAGTTGTGGCGTCTGCTGCACCCGTTAATTCCACACGATTTTGCGCGGCAATTGTTCCATGTGTGTGGGTTTGACTTAAGGCAGCGATAGCACACTTTGGCCTCTCGAACCCAACGCCATCTGTCTTCTAAGGAGAGGGACAGGAAAACTTTACACGTTTTTATAGTGTGCGGTCCCTGTTTGCAATATGCGCAATTGAGCGTTTTGCCGCTAGAGACCGTGGCATGTACTGTCTCTTTCTTAGTAGAAAGCTTTAAAAATTCGTCGGATTTTGCGGCCCAACAATACCATCGGGTACAAAATTAAACTTCAATTGTTTATCGGCTTCTATAAGCAAGAATCGTGATAATAAATCTAATTTTGCGACGTTTGGTTCCGCGGGTATGTTGGTCGCAGCAAAATCTGTAAAGCGTGCTCGCATATGCTCACTTAACTTAAGTAGAATGCAGCGAAAAAGCTCTGGCGAGCATAAATAATCACTTTGATTTAAAAGTCGGATGCCGGTAACAAAATTTCTCAATTTATTCGCTAACGCATTTAAATCTTGAGGAGAACTTAACTTAGGGCTGCGGCGCAGCTCGGCGACCTCGCGGGCCACCAGGAGTTCCGGACGCGCGTAGGTCTGCTCCAAAGCGTTTACGACGTCCTGGGGGTCACAGGAGGTCCACAGGAGCGACGCTACGGATTGATACGCCGCGCCACGAACAGCATTATTTAGACGTGTTAAGTTCTCTGCTGGGGAAAAACTGGATTTAGTTCTCTCGTAACTACTTTTAAAAGCCATCCATTGACCTCCTTCGCCCGAGAAAGTGACGAGTTCGGGTTTCTTTGGGCGGTCCGTCAGGGTTGTAATGGCTTGAGCAAGCTGTGTTATGGGATCTGATGGAGGATGGTCAGCAAGTTGGCGTGCCTTGTTTCCGTTATTCACGGCAGGTGCGGGTTCTGTAGCGTAGTATGCATGGTTGACATTTGGCATATTGTACGGTACCTCGTTGATGGGAACAGCCGGCTGTAGAGAGGGTCCTTGGGTATTACCCAAGGTGACAGTCGGTGCCTCACCAGGTAAGTTCGCATGAGTTGCCAGGGTCACGTTTGCATTTTGCTCGTGCACCCATGTCGCAGTGCGTTTTTCGGTATTAGGATTGGAAAGACACGAACTACGAGATTTAACTGACTTATCTTTGGCCTCCAGAGCAGCGAGTTTAGCTTGCAACTCCGTTTGTTCCGCTTCGGACTCCAGACGAGCAAGTTCACGTTCGCGCTCTGCCTGCTGCCGAGCGAGCTCGCGCTCGCGCTCGACCCGGCGCCGCAAAGCGTCTGCTTCAACGGCCAGCATTTGAGCGCGGATGGTTGCGGATGAATGTGAGGAATGCGTGCGCCCACTTGCAGACTGTATGCTACAAAAACTGTGGCCGCTTTTCGATGTTTTGGCATTGCCTCCTCGGCCACTAGGACGCTCGGCAGAGCAGGTTGGTGCTATGCCTGAAGCGGAGACGCCCACAAGTTGTGTGGTTGAGGTAGGTGGCAATGGCAAATCAGCGATTGCTGTGGCAGAAGCCGGCCGGACGCTGTGCAGTGGCCGAGTTTGGCGTTCGCCTTGCGTACGCCCGACTCCTGTAGCCGTCAAGTCTGCAACGGATTTGCTCTTACTCCGTGTTTCCACCATGGTTGAAAATGAAAAATTTACAACGCGTTAAAATGAAAATGAAATTGGCGAAAAGTGACAGGAAAATTTTGGTAAAGAAAAATCGAGAAATTAATGGTTCTATGCTTACGGTGAGAATGACCAAAATGATAGCGAACGAGTTGGATGTTGCGGTGGACTGTATTAAATAACTAATCAATGATGGAAACGTAGAATTAAGCGCATATATTTTAATAGTCTTGCAGAACGACAAGGCTTGACAGCAAGAGTGAATGACATGGCCAAACTTAAAACTAGGAACATATTATGATAAAAAATGACGTATAAAAACGGTTGCCTGCCAGTCACCAACACACATATTGGGTCCAATTCGAAGCAGTGTCGCTTAAATTTAAAATTCCCTAAACTTAAATTAAGAAACGTCAAAGTCGATTTTACACAGCATCAAGCTGTCAAAATCGAGTTTATCAGTTCTAATTTCAAATTTAGAGACTTTTAAATTAGTGAACACACTTTCGAATTGGCCCCATTGTTAGTAAAACTTCATATTAATTGTTAGTGCTGAATAATAATGCCTGAACCTGAACATAACTACCCAACACTGAGTACAGCACAAGTAACCGACTGCAGTGAAGTAAGTCCAGCCTGCTCCCTATCATCTTCAGAATGGTGTTGGGGCTGGCGCGCACCCAGCGTACCAGTTTAACATGAAACGAAATTTGCTTACAAATTGTCACCTCACACCATTTCTTTTTCACTGCCCCATTATTATAAGCTATTATGTTCAATGAATGAACTAGTGGCTTGTGTAAAGCGAAGTCCTTCTCAAATCTCTATCCCTAATAATATAAATAAGAAAGTGTTGTTTGTTATGGGCCGGAGAGGGGCATAGGCTACTAAGACTTTTGGTCTAGGAAAAATTCACAGTTTTCGAGGGAATAGCGATAAACGAATTCCATGCGGACGGAGTCACGGGAAAAGCTACTGCCTAGTATTATAATTGCGAAAGTGTGTTTGTTGATTTGTCCTTTTTTCACGGAGCAACGGATCGATGTGATTTTTACGGTTCCGTATCTCAAAAGGAAAAAACGATTCCGTATCTCAAAAGGAAAAAACGAAACCCTTTAGGATCACTCGTGTGTCTGTCTGTCTGTCTGTCTGTCTGTCCGTCTGTCACAGCCAATTTTCTCGGAAACTCCTGCACCGATTGGGTTGAAATTTGGTATACATATCGACTGTGGAAATTTGAAATGTCGTAAGGGACATTTTGTCATTTCGACAAAATGTCCCTTATTTCAAATGTGGTAATGGTTATTTTGACATTTCCTCAAAATGTCCCGTACGACATTTGAAATTTCCACAGTCGATACGTAAGTCTGTGACCGCAACACGGACGCGTGACGTAAATATATGAATTTTAAACATGAGGGCCACTTTAAACTAGAAATTAAAAAAAAGTAATGCAACCTATATCTTGTGTCCATATCAAATGAAAGGACTTATTGTGAGGATCTTAAATATATTTTCTTTTGAATTTCAAGTAAAATAGTTTGAAAGTTATATAGGAGAATAGGCGAAAATTGACCATTCCCCCCCCATATTTCCGAAAATACTGGGGCTAAAATTTTGAAATAAATACAGAAAATAGTCCTTTACCTACACCTATAGATTACAGGAAAACTTATTAGAAGTCTATGGTATTTAAAGTAAGATAGGAAATTTCAGATAATCATGTACGGAACGGAACCCTCTCCACGCGAGTTTAACTCCCACCGATTGGGTTTTTAGCATAATGATTTGTGGGCTGGAAAGTGAAGTAGACAACTTTGAGGTCCGGGATAAATGCACAGTTCCCCAGCAGCGAAAAACGAATTCGACGCGGACGAAGCTACTAAAATTATATTATTAAGACAAGCGGTGGCAGATGCTATGTAAATAATGTTGCAATGGACGGGGCGCCTAACTGTGCGAGCAGCTGATTAATTTATTAAGCATGTATTCCAACACGGTTTTTGCTGAAAACACCGTTTTCTGTAGCGCAATGTGTAATGTGAGAATCACTAATGGATTATTTAATTTAGCACTAGTTATGAAATAATTATTAGTGGTTTCTGCTAAAATACTTATATAAAATAATGTGAAACAACTTGACTATAAAAAACTAACTATAAATTTTGAGATAAGAGTACTGATACTTTTACCATTAGTGCATTTAAGTTAGTTTTGATGCTAAAATTACTGGCCAGCATTTAATATCAAAAACAATGACAAAACAGTGTTTACTGTTTTTTTTTAAATCGTGAGTTTTACAAGGTCGATTGCAAATTTAAATGCTTTTGCTGCTTTTTCTGCATCTTCTTGAGAAATTGTACTTATTGCAGTAAGATCTTCGGTTAGCCTTGTTTGTTTATCCTATCGGAATATCGATAATAGAGGCTCATTCATCATGATAGATTCCGAATCACTAATAAACCTAAAACTAAAGACCCGCGACTCGCTGTGTTTACAAATGAGACGTCTGTGTTACAAATGAGACGTCTGTGTTACAAATGAGACGTCTGTGTTACAAAGCAAAACCTCTGTCACAAATACCGAGATGCAATTAAATTAAATGGTGTCGATGGTTACAACAAATACTTGTATTATGAAAAAAGTATTAAGAGGTACGGGTTAACCATGGCTGAAAATTACAACTAAATTAATTTTAATTACATCAGACAACGATTCCGGTCATTAAAAATAAAAACACATAATAATACACAAACATTTCTGATCATTTCGCAACAAAGTAACGTAACCTTATTTAGAATCAATTACCTTCTTGAATGACTGATTAGAGTAAAACCTTTTACAGACAAACAGGCTCACGGATAAATTCAGTAAAAAGTGAAGAAACAATTAAAACGCAGTAAATAATGGCAATTACGTAGACAACGTGGGAGCAACCGTTACACGACGACACTGTGGCCATTGGACACGTAACAAAATATGAGGACAAGTCTCAGCGAAATCGTTTGATACATACATACATATAATCACGCCTGTTTCCCGTAGGGGTAGGCAGAGACCACTTCTTTCCACTTGCTACGATCCTTACATACTTGTTTCGCTTCGTCCACTTTCATTATTCCCTTCATACATGCTCTTCGGTTTAGGGTACTCTTGACCTGGCCTTTTTTCAAGACGTCCCCGATTTGGTCTCGAAACGTCCGCTTAGGTCTACCCCTTCCAAACCTTTCATTCACACTCGCCTTATACACTTTTTTCGTCAATCGTTCTTCATTCATTCTCTCGACAGGGCCCTAACAATCGTTTGATGGCTTGTGTAATTTCAAACACCAAACGCCACGGTTCGCGGACGTCAAAGGAACTGATTATTTTGCGTGATAAATAGCGATTATTTTTATATTTCCTGACTAGCGGTTGTCAAAGTTGTAAGGCTAAGCGCTCCCTACGATTTTTTGTCGCGGCGACAATCGGATTCCTTGCTCTAAGTATACGTCTTCGTTAGTGATTCGCTCATTCTTACTTGACAACGTTGGCTCACGCGAGCAAGTGAACGGACATGCACCTAACCTGCAAAATTCGCTCCCCGGCGCCGCACTTTAAAACCGTATTGTGCGAGTATGAGATTAGAATCCAATTGGATCGCCACCTACATTTAAGTATTTTATTTAAATAACTGTCTTAAATCGATAAATAAGGCTATCATTTGAAGAAGAACACTATTTTGATGATATTGAATAGCAGCTCAATTATGCTACATAATTGGTATCGCTTTGGCTCAAAGTAAACCAATTTGACCCTTAGATACGTCGTTACATCGAGTGATAACACCAATGGGGAAGTTGCATTTAAATCAAAGTGAGGTTTAAATAATATATTATGAAAGTAAATAAATAATATATTATGAAAGGAAATAATTGCAGATTACGTTTAAACGCCATACATTTTGTACAGTCTAAGGACAGCTGTGACGTCATAGCTGTTGTCCGTTTTGTATCGAGTGGTTTTACGAGTGGTATGGACAATGACTTTTCAAAGATTCATAACTCATAAAATAATCAACATAAAAATGTTTTGCGTACACAGATCGGTTCCTATTACTCAGCACTTTCCAATACAAGATGAACAAAAAAATGCATCTTCCCTATTGTGTTACACAAAAGAGCTGCAGGTTAGAGAAAAGATTTCAGTCTATCTCCAGCGACTATCATATAGGAAATCAGAGGCGGCGTTAGGCGTAGGCGACGTGGGCCAACGCCTACGGCCTCGCGATCCTAGGGGCTCCTAGGGGCCTCGCGCCTCAATGGTTTATGCATAACTTAGACGCAACGTAAAAATCTAGTTTCACCAGAGGGCCTCGCAAAACGTACCTTGCTCACATTAAATTTTGGTCTTGCCCCGCCACTGTAGGAAATGCTTACTTAAATATTACGTTCCCAGTCTAAAATAAAATAAATAGTAATAGATAAATATTAAATGCCGTGATTGCTTTTAATTGTGGGAGCCAGTTAGCAGATAACTTTTGAAAATACATTTCAAAAGGTATGTGCTATAGTCCTATCTATAATCCTTTGCATCTATCTTCTCTTAGCGATCCTCTTAAAGAAATAAAAATCATCTGTCTGGACCTGAAATCTATACAATTGTGTCAAATAATTGTATACACTGATATTTATTCTCACATATAAACTAGCGGGATTAGTATACATGCACCAAGAATTAGGGTTCAGGGAACGTGCCAGAGCTATGTCCTACCATCGACGTAAAGGCTGGTCACCGTTACCACTTAATTCATAAATGCACTGTAAAAATTGTAAAATGCAAGTACACAATTCTTCTCGCTTTGAGGACCACCTAGTTCAGAATGGATAGTGGATTAAAAACAATGTCTCAAGTTAATTGACAGCATCAAATACCTGAGAAAGTGAGAAACTTCATGCGATCAAAGAAGTAGAATAAATTGGTCTCTTTAACAATGTCTCAAGTTAATTGACAGCACCAAATAGCTGAGAAAGTGTGAAACTTCGTGCGATCAAAGAAGTAGCATAAATTGGTCTCTTTAACAATGTCTCAAGTTAATTGACAGCACCAAATAGCTGAGAAAGTGTGAAACTTCGTGCGATCAAAGAAGTAGCATAAATTGGTCTCTTTAACAATGTCTCAAGTTAATTGACAGCATCAAATACCTGAGAAAGTGAGAAACTTCATGCGATCAAAGAAGTAGCATAAATTGGTCTCTTTATTCAATGATATTTATTGCATTTGAATTCTAAAGACAGTAATAAATTCTTAAGTGTTTATTAGCTCCGTTTATTATTGCATTTCTTACATTACATATAGCTTCTTTGACGATGAACACGTATTTTTTTCTAAATCAATGTAAAATAATGTTACCCTACTATGTAACATTTACATATATGAGATTTCATTATTTTACTGTCTCGTTCTTTCTTCCTTTGCAAAATTTGCATTTTATCATGTTCTCCTATTAGTATGTAATGTATGAATGTTTTCTTATAAGAATTTAACTGAATGAGTAATCGGCCAACTGGCCGAGTACGAGTCTAATCGACATTGCCTAAGCGATATGGCAAAATATTTTGCTATGTTACTGTAGTGTGAATTGCGCCACACTCACACTCTCATATGTAACCTTAGTATATAAGTATTCATTTAACCTAATATACCAGTTATTAAACATAAAACAAAAATATTTATTTTTCAAATTAAAAGAGGAGTGTAAACCTACGGCTTTTCATACAAAATGCGATAACGATTTCCACCCCTTAAATGTTAAGAGGGCGCCGACCGTCCAGTGGCGCCCTCATCACTGTTATTGTGTTTTCTATTAAAGAAAAATATTTTATTAAAATTGAAGCCGTATAAGTTGTTACGCAACTTAATACACAACGTATATTCTATGTAATATAGCTTTACAAAGTATAACCATCATCTAATCAATTTAATAGAAAATAGCCGCTTTTTTCTGTTAAATTGATTAGATGATGGTTATACTTTGCAAAGCTATATTACATAGAATATACGTTGTATATTAAGTTGCGTAACAACTTATACGGCTTCCATTTTAATAAAATACTTTCCTTTAATAGAAAACACAATAACAGTGATGAGGGCGCCTGGACGGTCGGCGCCCTCTTAACTGATGTTCACCAATTTTTGAAAGGTTGTCAGTCAAAATAAAATCTAGGTCTTTACGTTTTGATTTTTTCGCTATAATCAATACATTCAGTTTTATTGTGGTTTCAGTATTCTCATAAAATACAAATTTCGGCATTATTTGACTTGCTTGCTTGCTTCCTCCTCTGCTGCACTGGAAGTGAAGAAATACCATAGAATGCGTGCAGATGCTTATCATCCTGGCATGTCGTAAAAGTCGACTAAGGGACGGGTCCTCTCCAACATGGTGGACTATCTGTATGGGCGATGGGCTGATCACCTGTCACCATACGGTTCATCATACTATCTTAGGACTTACATCATACTTCATCGAACGTGGTCACAAGTAGTCTTGTGGCTCTGCCCACCCCATTAGGGATTTCGGGCGTGATAATATGTATGTATATGTATTGACTTGCTTGATCTTTAATCAATATTCAAAAAACGTATACCTACACCTAGATTTTGTTCTAAAATCGGTACACATTTAAAGGGTGGAATAATTATCGCCTTTTGTATGAAAAGTGTGATTTTTGCTGGTGGATCACAGTCCTCTTAAGAGGGAAGGTGTAAGGTGAGTTTTAATTTTTTTTTAATTTTAAATTATTTATTTCATGAACAATAAGCATTGTGTTTGAAAATATTAATAGACAGATGTGTAGGTAAGTAAACAAAAATAATAAATTAACTTAGATAACAGATGCATTCAAATAAATTACAAAAATATTATCATAAATCACATGTAACTTAAGATAAACTAGGATAATTAAGAATAGTTACTATACTATATTTAAATAAAAAAATAAAAATACTAATTAAGTCAGAACATTAAAACAAGTCTTTAGAGATTGACTAGAAAAATAATCATATCCAAATTTATATAAGTCACATGTCACCACAATAATTTAATGACAAAAAATAAAATAACACAAAAATAATAATAATAATAAAAATCTATTTGCTATACATGCAATCGTTGCGACACACTCAAACTCTATGTAACCTTAGTATAATATAATCATTCATTTAGCCTAATATACCAGTTAATAATCATCAATCATTTGTTTAACTTGTGCTCCCATCTCCTTACAATACCGTGGGTCTTATTAACTTGATTGGAAAGACGGCCACATTGTAAAATGTCATACGCGACATCCCTAAGGCAATGTTGAAAGGAGGCCCTGGTAACGTTACACCACTGTACCACATCGCTTTTCCTTTCTGCTTAATCCTTTGCTTTGCAAGATGTTTAAATATCAGTCCGTCTAAAACCGCGTATGTGTCGTTGTTTTGTATGTTGCTGTTTGACGTTCACATTCGCGATTTTGGCATTTTAATGATGATATAGTATATTACTTTATCTACACCCATATCATAAAACCTCCATAGTGTAATCAAAAACCGTAGGAAATGACCACCATTTTGACAACCAATTAGGAAAAACCAGTGCTGCAATGTTATTCCCGTATCGTTTTTAGTATAGAAATGAGATTAAATTTGGAACAGCTGTCTAAACTCAAGTGGGTCTCTATTCTAGTATCCATAGATATTAAAACAGTTATTGATACGAAACGTCAATTCAGTATATTTTTTAAATATAAACTGCACAACATTTGATCTCGAGTGACATGAGAATAGAGACTTCATTCGTTTGTCTATGACTTTTTTTTTTAAATGGTCTTGACGGAGGATCGAATTGCCGCCATTATGTTGGTGTTTTGCTGAACGAAAGTAGAATTGTTGTTGAATTGAATAGAAAAAGTTGTTTGTAATTTACATTTTAGTTGAAAATATAAATAGTAGTCTTCTCGGAGTGTGTGTGATGTGAAAATACGCCGGATATCGGAAATATGCAACCACGATTGCAACAAATAACTTGTTGCCAGAAAATATTGTTTCTGAACATATCATGGAGTAAGTATTTATAATATGTGTGTAGATAAAGTTATGTATGCAACTCTGCATAATTTGGCTTTAAAACACACGTGCGATCTTATTATGAAACTCGCTAAAGCTCGTTTCATGAAAACCGCACTAGTGTTTTAAGGCCTATCATTATGCAACCGTTGCATAAACTACTATAGCAGTACCGAATAGGGTTCCTGTAGGTTAGTTCAGAGGTTAGAGTTGTGACAATGCTAAAATATTAACGGCTTCAGCTGCAACAAACGTTTATCCAGCAATCATACGTAAGTGAACACTTCCAAAGTAGAAATTAATCGCATCCTATTTCAAAAGTTCGTGATCGTAAGTAACCGTATAAATCCATTTCACGCAATCATATTCACTTTGTATCACAATCGAAGTGTAAAGACCGACAGACGTGACTCATGCAATGGCTATGCAACTGGCTCGCTGGTATTCAAAGAATAGAGATATCGTCCTTATAATACAGCCATGTTGTGATTCTGTAACGTGCGCAGCGGCTGATCAGCGATTAGGGACACGTTCAAATTTGGACCGAATGACTTTATTCTTACAATTTAAATTAATAGTTTCGTTTATCCGTTGATCAGCCGCTGCGCACGTTAGAGGATCACATCACAGGTTACTTATAGGCATATCTGGGCACAAGACCGTTAATCCGTCAATCGTTAATTAACGAAGTTAACTTTACTAGTAACGGATTAACTTTTAAGTTAACTTTAAATATTGTTAACGGACTCATTAACATACGTTAAACCCGTTAAAGTCCGTTAATCGTTAACTAAGCACTTACTACTTATTTGCCAAAAGTGCACCGCGCGGACCGTATAATATTGATGTTTATAAAATTAGGTAAGTATTATTACAAACTCTCATGTAACTCACTCTCACTCTCCCTTCTTTTATAAATTGTTCATGTCCTGCCTAAACTTCCATACCCCATACCATTTTTTTAAATAAGTAAATCACTAACGCAACATCATATAAAATGCAATTTCTAGCACGAGTTAATGATTAACGATTAACGTTAACTTCCGTTAAATGTTCCGAAATGTAACGGTTATACGTTTTACGAAGTTAACTTTTATGGTAACGGATAAGCGATTAACATACATACATACATACATAGCATCACGCCCGAAATCCCTAATGGGGTGGGCAGAGCCACAAGACTACTTGTGGCTACGTTCGACTAATTAGTCCTAAGATGGTATGATGAACCGTAAGGTGACACGTGATCAGCCCATCGCCCATACAGATAGTCCACCATGTTGGAGAGGACCCGTCCCATAGTCGACTTTTACGACATGCCAGGATGATAAGCATCTGCACGCATTCTATGCTATTTCTTCACTCCCAGTGCAGCAGAGGAGCAAGCGATTAACGAATTTAAATATTTGATTAACGGTGCCCAGCTATGCCTATAGGGCAAAAAGAGAATCGCATTTAGAGGTCGTGGTGATCTCCCAGTTCATAATGGGAATGGATTGATTGAAAGTATGACAACTTTAAAAACGAATCAACCATCTCTTCAATCGACTTAACAATAACGTGAAACTGATAAAAGCTACGTTTTAACACAAACTTTTCTATTCGACGACATTTTGGCTATTTAGTAATGGAAAATCCGACCATTTGGAACTGAGAAAGCATTACAAACGTCTCTTTCTTACACCGTTCTCATAACCATCAATCCAAAATTAGTGAGGTACTTCACATTTTATTATCGATAAAAATCCGGATCAAATGAAGTATTCAGCGCGGTGTAAAGTGCCCGCAGTGTTGACAGAGACGCGGTCAATAAATCACTCGCCACAAAGGAATCAATGTGTGCTGATTGTGCATCGGGATCGCTTTTTAGTATTAGCTCGTGGTGGGAAAAGTCGATATCGATAAAAAAGGATTTTGCCTTTGCTGGTAGTGTAATACCTACTTATAAAACCATTTAAGTGCCTTACATTAGCTGACTGTTAAATTTCTACAAATAAAAACTCTATAATACTTCCCCCGCCACACAATTACAAATAATTAAAAATACATTGTACGAGGGAATTATCAATGATAATTGATGGCGTGTCAGTAATTAATGCAATTGCCTAGATAGTAGATATATCATTTGTTATTGCTAAGTTGATTGTTTTAAGTTATAGGTAATCACTTATATAATAGTTACCATTGCCATAACAATTATGATCAACATACTAAATGATTTAATGACATTAATAGGGAACGTTTATTTTAACTAATGGTCATTAACTTGTTATTAATTTTAGCCGTGATTATTAAAAATATAATTCAATGTAACAGCAGGATACCTTCACAGTTCACTGACTTTGAATTGCAAAAACTATGCAAATTAAGTCTTTTAATTTTACCGCTTAAAATCAATTAAGCCAAAATTGCATGCTCGTTAAATTTAATGTTCTTAACTATAACTATAACAACATGATCAAATATTAGTCGATAATTATCCTCTCTCCTTGTTGCCTAATTGAGTTTATCTATACATATATAATAAAATCGTAAAGTGGAAAAAGTCTGTACATTGAAGATAACAATGAAAAACTGCTATAGGGGGCTTCAGAATGAGCAACACAACACATCGCAATGGTTTTTGAATTTCACGTTTGTTTGTCTGTTTGTCTGCTTATCAATTTGTCTGTTTATCTGTTTGTCTGATTGTATGTGCGCAATAAACTTTAAAATTACTGGGTAGATTTCAATGCAGTCTCAATATTATATTAAGAAAATTTTCAGGCAAGACATAGGCTATAGAAACTTTAAGAAATAAAACTGAAAGGGAGTA
Source organism: Tortricodes alternella (assembly GCA_947859335.1). Taxonomy (NCBI): domain Eukaryota; kingdom Metazoa; phylum Arthropoda; class Insecta; order Lepidoptera; family Tortricidae; genus Tortricodes; species Tortricodes alternella. The sequence goes on along the minus strand of OX401988.1, from coordinate 5,617,674 downwards.
AAAGAGGGGGAGGAAGTCAGTACCTATGGGAAAAAAGAATTCGATGAGTTAATTAACTTGAAACTTGGTAAGTATAAATATTCTTCGAAACAAACCCTTAAACCTACTACCCGAAAAACCGATTCCATTTGTTTATCAACTTGAAACTTGGTATAAATGCAGTTCAAAACACACAATTAATAATAATAATAATTATTATTATAATAATAAATCATTTATTTCGGTTATTTTACCATAATAATGTTAGTATGACCAAATATTTAACTTATCACTATGTTAGTAAGTACTTAAAAACTAAAAAAACTAAAAAACGTAAAGTAAAAGTAGGCAATCGAGAAAAAAAAGGGATGCCTTAGGATGTTGAACTTTATATTGGAAAAACTGATTCTATTTGTTAATCAACTTGAAGTTAGGTACCTACGAGTATAAATGCACCAAAAAACAAACGATTAGGTAACCTTCAAAAAATAAACGGATTTTCATGAAACTTCGTATGTATGTAGATAGATTTTAGTTCCTGGAATAGGAAATAGAGTAACTTTTAATCAGGGATAAGTCAAAAATTCCCGAAATAATAATTATAACTGATTCCACGCGGACGTAGTCGCGGGCGGAAGCTAGTATTAAAATAAATCAATAATGTTTGTGGACATCACTAGTCAACATTTTTATCCGTTCATTGGTGGTCCATCTTCACATTGAACAAAACTGCCAAATCATGGAATGCGATTCAAATATGACTACGATATGACTCTAAGAATACAACGCCACTAAACATTACCTGATTTTCTTAAGCCTTAGTACCTTAACACGAACGCGTTAAGGTCGAGATTTGAACTGGTTTTTGGTTTGCCGCAGGTGTTTTATTTGGTGTTGCAAGGAGATAAATTGATGTCCATTAAACAGTTATTATCTGTTCATTGATGCGGGTTAATAAAATATTGTGCGGTCGCGGCGGTAGTGTGGGCAGCGTTTAATGCCTAATTTCCGGTTCAGTTTTAGCGTTATAGGTATGAGATTTTAGGTATTGTCATTGAAAATATCGAATTACACGATTGTAAAGTTGATCTCAAAAGTATGATTGTATAAAGTTTGCCGCTGAAGCAAGAAAAAAGCGGCCAAGTGCGAGTCGGACTCGCCAATGAAGGGTTCCGTGATTTATGACGTATTAAAAAAAAATACTTACTAAATCTCATTCGAACCAATTTTCGGTGGAAGTTTACATGGTAATAATGTATATCATATATATTTTTTGGTTTTATCATTCTCTTATTTTAGAAATTACAGGGGGCGGGACACACATTTTACCACTTTGGAAGTGTCTCTCGCGCAAACTATTGAGTTTAGAAAAAAATTATATTATAAACCTCAATATCATTTTTCAATCAAGACCTATCCAAAGATACGTATGGGTTTAATTAATTATTTTTTTTGAATATCAGTTCTAAGTACGGGGAGCCCCAAAAAAATATTTGTTTTTTTTTTATTCTATTTTTGTGTAGAAATCTTAATGCGGTTCACAGGATACATCTACTTACCAAGTTTCAACAGCATAGTTATTATAGTTTCGGAAAAAAGTGGCTGTGACATACGGACGGACTCTAAAACCCTAAAAAGTATCATAAATGCTAGAACGCTTCGAACGAACGCATGCACTGTTTGAATTAGAAACTCAGTCCAGTGATGCGATTCTCTTGCGTGCGCAGCGGCTGATCAGTGGATAAATTAAACTATTAATTTAGACTTTAATGCCAAAGTCATTAAGTCTAAATTTGAACGTATCCCTCATCGTTGTTCAGCCGCTGCGCTGGCTAGCTGCAGGCCACTGTCCGACGTCTTGTTCAGAACAAACTCGCCAAGTCGAACCTTTCTTTACTATCTCGATGTACCTATAACACCGGAATTATAAAACAAAACACTTACATTAGCCCCTCGTCTCGCCCCGGGGCCCCCCGCGGCGATGAAATTGCCCTCGAATTGCCCCCCCGCGCGCCGATCGTATTAACTTTATGCGTAGACGCAGCAATTTGCAGTAAAACCTTACGATTTGGATAATGTATTTGTTTATTTGGTATTTTGTAAGGAAGATGTTGTTAATGTTAATAATTGATCCGTGTTGCAAATGATTAGATTATTTTTTAATTTGATTCTAGTCTCACTAGTTGATCCACTGTAATTACCCGACCTGCCGAATTTGGGAACATGGTCAAAGCGTACCCCGAATTAGAGACGGGAGAAAGCGCTAGGAGGAGAGAGAACGAGAAAAACAGAGAGAGAGAGAGAGTCTCACTGGGTAAAGGTATTTCCCTCGGTCTTGCAACTTTTTCTATCCTTTGAAATCTCTGACCAGTCTTTCGAAATACTTCCAAATCGTCCTGCCATCTTCGCTTGGGCCTGGCACTTTAGGGGCATCAAAGTCAAAGTCATATAGCCAGTTTGACATGAGGATAAGTTAAAACCGTCTTATGTCTAAAGTCCATGTCGATTAAAATGCTATACTTTTCGTGAGCGTCCGCTAGCGCTAGCTCATGAAGTATCGACTTCGTAGCTCTAATAGAAACTGAGATATTTCATACCAAACACGGGTAAAATATTGTGCACCGTCAAGCTGGCGTACCCGATCGAGATCACACAGAAAGCCATTGAATTCCTAAGCCAGCTATATATCAAAAAATAGTACCGGAAATAGTACCCCTTTTACGACAAAAGCATAAAAGAAAAGCTATGTAGAACATTGAAAAATAAAATAAATGCCAACTTCTACATACAAACTCATTTTCGTACAGTCGAAAACAAAGAGGAACTCTATTGGTAGCAGTGGCGAAGCGAGAGGGTAAGATGGTGCATACTTTCTTAAATTATACATAATAATATTATTAATTACTTCTTGTATTACCATAAAAATTGCATATTAGATATTTTTTTAATAAATACTATATTTAATGAGTAATAATATAATGTATAAAATAGAAATGATACACCGACTTACCGTCACGCTTCGACTCTGATTGGTAGTAAACGATTATATTGAAAACTTAAGTAAACATATGCCGTTAATGTTATGTTTTTAACAATTTTTAACATGCTGAGTGAATGAACGATGATGTAGCCTAAACTCTTAATACTTAGGAACCGCAAAAGGATAAAACCAAGTTTGCTATAATCTGATTTATGCCAACTATTGCAATTGCAATGAATACTAAGCAAATTAAAACTTTCACTTAAATTCTGCTTAAAAAAGTGAAAGAACAAATAATAAATATAAACGAAATAAGACTTTTGTACATGACGGTACTATGACAATGAAGAATATTCATCCATTATTTTTTCAATGTTCCACTTTGCTTTTCTGTTATGCTTTTGTCGTAAAAGGGGTACTATTTCCGGTACTATTTTTTGGTATATAGTTGGCTTAGGAATTCAGTTGCTTTCTGTGTGATCTCGGCCGGGTACGCCAGCAGCAGTGCACAATGTTTACCCGTGTTTGGTATGAAATATCTCAGTTTCTATTAGAGCTACGAAGTTGGATCTTCATGAGATAGCGATATTATCTGGGTACTATTTTTTGGGATATACAGCATTTTTTGGAACAGCACCGTGCTCGAGATCCAAACTTAGTGCCAGTTTGACGTCAAGTTAGCGTACCCGTTAAACAAGGCTCATATCTCCGAAATTACAAAGGTACTATTTTTTGAACTCGGTACTAATTGGGTACTATTTTTTGGAATCATCAGATCCTGGATATCTTCGACGGATACGCCAACTTGACGCTCACTACTTTTCTGTAGTTAGATTCGATTTGATCGTTTTCTTACTCGAAGGCTAGTTAAGGTTTAATTTTATGATGAATCATTAAACATTTTACACGCAGTAAGTCGATTAAGCTCTGTAATTGAGAATTCGAAGACGAAGTAGTTAGAAATGTTATTGGCGGGTTTTATTCCTACGTTAAATAGTTGTTTAAATAATCAACAACCGGTAAAAAAAATGGATTCAGAGGTACACATTCAAATTTAGACCGAATGATTTTATCGTTACAGTATAAATTAATAGTTTCATTTATCCGCTGATCAGCCGCTGCGCACACAAGAGAATCACACCACAGCGGCCCTAGCATGCCAGACACGGGGATATGTTAAACCCGTTTATTTATCTGACTATCTTTTTCGTCGGCGCAAATGTGAGAGAGACGCACTTACAGATAAAACAGTTTAACTTATCCTTGTGTCACCCTTGTGGTCATAGAAGCGTCATTGATATGACAAAGCGTTTTTAACATGATTGTCTAAACAAATGTTTGTTGTAAATATATTTGTGCATTCGCGAAACTTCTGCGTAGGTATAAACTAAACTAAATCGGTTTTGCATTTCAGCTCATTGTATTGCAGCGTCTCTTCTCACCCAATCTTAGTTCAATTCCTATTTTTTATTTTATTTGTAATTTCTTTCACGTAATACCTATTTAGCCGGATAATCGCTTCTTTCAATTCTTTAACATACCTACTGTGACAATACTCACCTCCAATAAACCGCGCAAATATATCTTATAGTCTTTTGTTACATTCTGGGTCGTAAAAATTCCTAGCATTCTTACTTACGAGGCTAAATCAATACCAAAAGAAAAAAAAAAGTAGAAAATGAAGTCATAACAATGGACACGAGATGCATGGAACGGAACGTAACATAACTTGAAAAGTTGCCATGCTGTTTTGAGATCTATAACTTAGGGTTCAAGATTCATTGTTGAAGGTGGTTACCCGTTATGGTTGTTAGTTGCGAATCAATTTGCATACCATTCTTTTCGTACGAGCATCTGATAAGTCGTAGATGGGGTGCCACTGTTTTGTTGTCAGCAAAAATAGCCCAAGCTAAGCATTTTGCATACAATGTTTATAGTTATATACCTATTGCTATAGCTATTGATATGCGTGTTCAATTAGTCGTAAAGCGAGATTGAAAAACCGGACAAGTGCGAGTTAAACTCGCGTGGAGAGGGTTCCGTTCCGTACATGATTATCTGAAATTTACTAGGTTACCTTAAATACCATAGACTTCTTATAGGTTTCCTGTAATCTATAGGCAAAGGTCTATTTTCTGTATTTTTTTCAAAATTTTAGCCCCAGTAGTTTCGGAAATAAGGGGGGGGAATGGTCATTTTTCGCCTATTTTCCTGAATAACTTCTAAACAATTTTACTTAAAATTCAAAAAAAAAAAATTTAAGATCCTTACAATAAGCCTTTTCATTTGATATGTCACACGATATAGGTGGCATAACTTTATTTTTATTTTTCTAGTTTACCCCCAAAAAGTGGCCCCTATGTTTAAAATTCATATATTTACGTCACGCGTCCGTGTTGCGGTCACCAATTTACATATGAATACCAAATTTCAACTCAATCGGTCCAGTAGTTTCGGAGCAAATTGGCTGTGACAGACGGACAGACAGACAGACAGACACACGAGTAATCCTATAAGGGTTCCTTTTTTCCTTTTGAGGTACGGAACCCTAAAAACGAAACCCTTTTTTAAATACCACGCTTTCAAACGGACCAAATCGACAAGAAAGCGAGTTAAAATTGCATTACCATCCAGTTCTGAGCTATATAGTCTTTAAGTTAGCTAAATATCGATTGCAAAATGTATACCCACGGAACAAACCAATAAACAGTCAGACAAGAAAGCGAGTTAGTAAAAACGTAGTATAATAATAAAAACCATGGATTATGCACTTCAGACTCAGATCTAAGTAGATAACTATAGGAAAATATATAAATTAGTTCAAGACAGGTACACGAACATGAAACAATCTGGTCTATGCGTCATTTTTTTTTTCAGAGGCAGAATCTTTACACAAATCGATCTAGTCCCAAAGTAAGCTCTAAAGGCTTGTGTTGTGGGTAATAGACGACGATATAAATACTTATATAGAGAAATAAATACTTAAATACATAGGAAACATCCGAGACTCAGGAACGAACATTCGTGCTCATCACACAAATATTAGCCCTTACCGGGGATCGAACCCGGGACGCTAGCTTCGGAGGCAGGGTCACTGCCAACTAGGCTATCCGCGTCGTCATTGCACGAACGTAGCACAGTTCATATTTTAAAAATAAGTAGCAAACCGCCCACCATCATACCTAACCTACCTAACCTCATATACGAGTATATACACCAGTAGCTCACAGCAGGGTCATCACACTGAATGGCGTCCCTAAACTACTTAATAGGGTGATAATTGCGGGCCCATTACATTCCCCCAGCCCTATAACCACAACGCTAATACCACCGCTGCAGAACTAAAAGGTCTTAACTCAGGACGTAATAACAACATTTATGTCGTTTTGTTTCTGGCAGCTACGTGTTTGAATGATGGCAAGATTAAGGTGAATTGGAGTCTTAAGAGACATTATTAGGGTTGAATTTTCAATGATGATTTTGTTTTATGAATATGCGACAGGATTTATAAGGTAATGTTTGCTTAAACTGATTACATTTCAGAGTTTGAATGGTGAGTGTGAATTGTACGTATTAACTGGGAATAGTAATGATGTTATTCTAACACAGACAGATAAATTAATAATTGTTACTTGTAATTTATGTAAAGGCTTTTTAATTTTCTGAACGCAAATAAATGGTTAAAAATTTTGCGGCCTGGATCTTGACATTCAATAACGTACGGTAAGTATTAAAAGATGGGTACAGTAGGCCTCATATTTTTCACTCATAATAATATTATCTTTGGTGCCACAATTTTATCACGATCTTTGATGAGGGACCAAAAGCACTAAAATTTGGTAACAATATCTCAACTTGTAAGTCAAGGGGTACAAAAGTAGTGTGCAGACACAAATTGACATTTATTATCGTCGCTTTGAGCTCTAATAATTTCAGTTCTGTTCTTAAAGTTGGTGGTTTAAAATTCAGACACATAATTACGCAATAATACATAACAATCAGAAATAAGATAATAATCTGTGGTTTTCATTGAGCAATGAAGTAAACAAGTCATTGCAGTGGTGTTCGGTAAAACAATAACTTTCGATAACCATAATAAATAGCTCCTAAGTACTGTCGCTAGTCAGCTCAAAATAACTCAACATCGTTAACTTTTTGCGTCGCCACAAACCGAAACTTTATTTAATTTTAAACAAAATGAAACCGCTTAGTGCGCAAAAAACCTTTTTACGGCCCGCTGCCAGCCTCTTGTTACACTGAAAATTCATTACGCAAACTTCTGTGGCCGGAGATTGCTTAATTTTCTTTAATATTAACTTGTACGGACCCCTTTTTAATTAATATCGACAAAATAGTCGAGTCTGCCGCGAGTTGGGAGATAAAATTTTGTACCTAGTGGTGTCCTGGACATCGATCTTTGATCTCCTTAATATTTACACCAACTTGCTTGTAAACCTGCCAGTGAAACATGACAGCGAGAATCACAAGAGAGAAAGAGGAGAATCTAATTATGAATTAATTAGATTCTCCTACATGATCTATGGCAGGGTGTAAAAAGAGTGAAGGAATCGACGATTGCTTTACTGCAACTGAAAGAGGTTGATGGAAGAAACTGGAGGAGACCTATAACGTCCGAGATTAGAACACGAAAGGACCGGCAAGCATATCAGTCTAATTAATAAATGATTAACCATTTTAAATGTTGCGTGGTGAGTCCGTCCTCGTGTACTAAAAGAAGTACAAATTATAGAAGTCGTGTCATCATATATCTAATGGGACAGGATTGAAATTAGAACGACATCAAACAGAATACCTGCCTCATTACCTGATATGTAGGACTTAATGAGGTTTTGTACAAGGGACTTCAAGTTTGAAGTTGAATTTGGATCAGTTAACCAATTTGATAGATGGCAAGCTCACCATTATTCTATTCTTACATTGTTTTTAGCTATTATGCATATCATCAGCTGATGACAAGCGTTTGAAGCCACAACAGAAGACACGTAACATCCCTACGTGGCCTGCTTATAAAACGAAATATTTTACTTTTCACGGAATTTTTCTCTTTCAAATAACAAAAGTGTAGGCATTTTAAAACTGTCAAGCCCTTAATTACGATCACTTAACATTACACTATCACAATTGGCTACAAAATTGTTTGTAAAATAAACAATCCTTTATTTTCAAGCGCTCAAACATCGATACCAGTCTCGCCCGCACTTCGTTATTAATTTCAAAATTGCTTTAAATAGGCATTACGTCGCTTGTTAGCTCGGGTCCAAAATGAACTCATTAAAACTATAAAGGCAGCGGTAATTAAGGCAACCCCGGCCCGACCCCCTGCCCCCTGTCCTGTCCCCCTGGGGAGGGACTGCCCCCAACGTCCTCCCAACGGGTATATAAAGACGTGGATAAAATAGCAGAATGTGACATTTTTTCAGGCCCTGTTGAGATCCATCCATTGGTGATAAGAAGGCTGCTTCCTTGAACCATATGTTTAAATCTTCAGATAGAAAGAAAGAAGAAAGAAAGACATTTATATATTTCACAAGACACACAATAATAATAAAAATTATAATAATAAAGAAACAAAAACGAGGGATGTGTGTCATCGCGGCAGTGAATCGGTCAGACACCCGCAGCGCTAATTTTTAGCCAGCACCGTCTGCAGCTATTGAAGCGCTATATAAACACACTAAACACTAATCATTACACAAAACTACTTGGATTAAAAACCACTAAACAATATCTGCCCATTTTAAGTTATAAGTCTTATAAGATACGCCAGACGTTCCAAGCAGTAACAAAAGCATATAACTGAATCACTTTATGGAACTGTTTGTGACTAGTTATGTTGTGTTTGTTTAGTGTTCCATATTTAAAATACAGACACAATAACGCACAAATGTATACTTTTATCTACACCCATATCATAAAACCTCCATTGTTTAATCAAAAACCGTAGCAAATGACCACCATTTTGACAACCAATTAGGTAAAACCAGTGCTGCAATGTTATTACAGTATCGATTTTAATATCGAAATGAGATTAAATTTGGAACAGCTGTCAAAACTCAAGTGGGTCTCTATTCTAGTACCCATAGATATTAAACAGTTATTGATACGAAACATCGATTCAGTATGTTTTTTTCATATAAACCGAACGATATTTGATCTCGAGTGACGTGAGAATAGAGACTTCATTCGTTTGTCTATGATTTAAAAAAAAAAAAGGTCTTGACGGAGGATCAAATTACCGCCATTATGTTGGTTTTTTGCTGAACGAAAGTAGAATTGTTGTTGAATTGAATAGAAAAAGTTGTTTGTAATTTACATTTTAGTTGAAAACTAGTCTTCTCGGAGTGACTGTGTGATGTGAAAATGCGCCGGATATTGGAAATATGCAGCCACGATTGCAACAAATAACTTGTTGCCAGAAAATATTGTTTCTGAACACACCATGGAGGATTTATAATATGTGTGTAAATAAAGTTATGTATGCAACTCTGCATAATTTGGCCTTAAAACACACGTGCGATCTTATTATGAAACTCGCTAAAGCTCGTTTCATGAAAACCGCACTAGTGTTTTAAGGCCTATCATTATGCAACCGTTGCATAAACTACTATTCCATATCCACTAATACATATGCAAAAAAACGGTTTCTTTTAACACCAATTGAAACGATCGAATATTTTCAGTCGGCATTACTCTAAGATTCTATCACGGCATTTCTGCACTTTTTCGACATCTCTTCCTTATCTTTAAAAGACCTCTAGAACTGCCTATTCTGAAGGCAGATCTGCCTCGCTTTAATCACTTCACTTTCCTTTTTATGGCTATCTAATGGAGTAATGGAGCCTTTGGATCTTCCTATCACCTATTTTCTCGTCTACCGCTTACCAGTGCTGGCTTTGATGACCAGTCCATCACTTATTTTACCGTTTTACCATTATGTTTATGCTCGTTCAGATTTTGGGATTTACCTTGATAAACATACCGAATATTTATGCATAATTTCACTCAGTTATAATGTCTTTTCCAGTTAAATTTCGCTCTCCGTCCCCGTTATTGCCAATGACATTAATTCGAGCGACGCGGTAATTTTCAACTAATAACCAGGTTAATTTTCACCGCTTTTATTTAGTTTCACCTCTATTACCATATATTTACTTTTATATATTTGGTTGTAAAATAATTAAGTAATTACTATGTTATTTATGAGCTTAAGACGTGATAATACTACAATTATAAGCTCCAACGAACCGGTTTCGTATATACAATTAGGTTTTTATACGATCGTGCTTTAAATTTTGAACAGAGACCGACTAAAGATTGCTTTGTAATGGTTTTTATTAAGATTAGTCTTCGTTAACATTTAAATTATGTTTTTATTTTGAGGTAAAAAGGTGGTCCTCGTTTGCCAAGCTAAACGGAATCAAAGTGACGGACGCTTGAATCCGCGACGCCATGTCGCGAAACATGGTGAGCGTCAAGTTGGCGTACCCGTGGAAGATATCCAGAATCTGATGATTCCAAAAAATAGTGCCTAAATAGTACAGAGTTCAAAATAAATAGTACCTTCGTAATTTCGGAGATATGAGCCCTGTTTAACGGCTCACGGCACATGTTTCCACCAGCTGTGTGATTCTCCAACGAGTGCAGCGGCTGATCAGCGATGAAGGACACAGTCAAATTTAGACCAAATGACTTCGTACTTACAGTCTTAATTAATAGTTTCATTTATCCGCTGATCAGCTGCTGCACACGTAAAAGAATCACACCACAGAGCGAGGCAGCTAACTACGCGGTGCGCGAGGATGAAATCCATTACCTACTCCAATTACTACATTTTGGTAATGGTACAGTTACCATGAGTATACGCAAACCATTCTCGCTGTCGAAATCTATCGGAAATACTGCTTGTTGCCGATACAAGTAAAAGGGACCGAGCGATAATTTTCTATTAAGAGAACGGTTTGCATAAACTAATGGTAATGGTACTGTTGGTGAATTTATCTTGCTCACTGCTAAGCTGCGTCGTACAGCTCTGGTACAAACGTAGCCTAAAGTAGGTACATTCTCTTTGACATACGCAGATCGCTTTGAATGTGTGAGTTCACGTTCAGATAAGTTCTATGAATGTGTCTGGCGTGTATATTATACATAAAAACCATTCAAAGCGTCTTGCGCACGGGTATAACACGAACACATTTGCATAGGAAATATAGGAATACGAAAAATTTATAAGAAACGTATCAGCTTTTCTATGCTCTTTACATAAATTATATTAGGCGGAGACAAATAAAATTCCCATAAATCTTACAACAAACCAACCATTCAGAATTCAAAAGGCATTTGCCGCGAGTTCACGCCGAGTCGGTAATCAGGCCTAATGCGGATAATCAAGCTATTGCCGGGGGCCGCCGGGTCGTCTGGTGATACACGGCTTGCTAGAACTGCTAGCAGTCAAAATTTTTGGAGAAACGTGTAGAATTCATGCGTCGATAAAGCTCTTCAACTTAAGGATTCTCAAGTTGATAGCATATCAGATACATAGGTGTAAAAAAAAGCAAATTAATACCCGAAAACATTTGATTCTTAGCAATTTTGGTTAACAGTTTTTAAGAGACTGAAGGAAATCGTGAACGTGCAATTTGCTATCTCCCGTGTGATTATCAAAGCTGGTTACACAATAGCTAGCTGTAAGTGTAACTTGCACATTACGGTCACTAGTACCATTACCATGAGTTTATGCAAACCGTGCTCTTTATCGAAATCTATCGGAAATACTGCTCGTTGCCGACACAAATCTCTTATTTTGTGTTCTTAATGTTATAACTTTTAATGTAATAATAATGCTGTTTTGCAGTGCCCTAACAGGGCGCATGTACCTAGAAATAAGTTTCTTGTAAATGTAAGCAATGAAATAAATAAATAAATAAAATAAGTAAAAGGGACCGAGCGATCGTTTTCTATTACGAGAACGGTTTGCATAAACTCATGGTAATAGTACAGAACTCATAGTGTGTCCGAGTTTTGCGGGCTGCGAACCACGTACTATGCTTCGTGATGTAATTTGATTTCTTTATAGTGAGAATCCGGCTTAATGTTCATGACCTAGCCGCTGTCATACAGACCGATTTTGTGCCAGGAGATTTCTGACACATTCGATCATTATTTAAGGCCAAGGCAAACCAAACGCGGTTGCGGCGCGAACGCGGGCCCGCGCCATTGTCGAACACACCAAAGTAGCGTGGGACCGTCCCGCGCCCGCCGCCGCGGTGTGGCATGGTTAATCCGCCCGCGCCGTTCGACAACGGCGCGGGCCCGCGTTCGCGCCGCAACCGCGTTTGGTTTGCCCGGGCCTTTAATGCAGAGTTTATGCAGCACTTTTTATAATCGCCACTAAGTTTTAACTCCTCAATCTAGTTTACCGAACGCCCTTCCACTGTGCACCAAGTGTAAATCACTTTATCAGGAGGTTATTCGAAGTCGATTTCCGAAAATCAATCGTAGCGGGCACATCAGATAGCTGTGATGTATCGGTCCCCGGCCGTTTTAACTTGCCCCCCTTCACAGAGAAGCCCGCTTGGAATGACGTCTCAATTACCGCTCGCTTTTTGTAATGGGGAAAAATTGAGTTTCGAATGGTTATTGGTGAGAAGCTTTAGTGGGACAAGTTACGGTTGTAGATATATATATATGTGTATATATGTACGGTGTAGCACCGCACATATCGCATTGACATAGTGCGCATTCAGCAAACGTATCATTTCATTCTTTAGGTAAACGCGCTACGACGTCAGTCTACATATCAACCGCCATCGACTCATTACATGCACCTCATTTAGCATAGTTCAGATGAGTGGAAATAATTCAATACATATATCAGAATCTTTCAATTTACTACAGTCTAATTTAAAGGTGTATGGTGCAGACCAATATATATGTTTTTGTGCTGAGTTTCTTGAGGAACTTCTTCACAGCAGTGATGTTTCTGTCCGAAGCGCTGGTAGTATTAACGTATTTTAACCGACTTCATAATTTATTCATGTGATAAATAAAAGAGCCCACGTGTGGCTAATTTACGAAATACGCGTTCTGGATTTTTCAATTTTACTGGTACGATATATATTTGTAACTTGTATAATCTTAAAAATAAATATGTAGGTAGGGGAGGACGGGGTTCAAAGTGCCGGGGGTAGGTTGTTCCGATCCGAATAACTCCGCGAAGAAAAGAGATAGAAATAGGTATGAAGTGCGTCGCGAAACGTCATACCATCACGCTATTGCATCAGCCATTTTAGTGACGCTCTGTCGGCATGTTATAGTTGTAACCGATTAGTGACACATAAACATCACGTAAGTAATCTTTTTCATTCTTTAAGTTTTTGGTCTATATCAATCAATTTTCCAGTTATTTGTGAGTTACTTGCTATTACCAGTTGGGCGAACTATAGTGATTATCTTTTTAATATCATTGTAGGCTTTTAATAACCTATTCTATTATAATCGGAGGTCACTTTGAAAATGGGATTTGGGGTTCATAGTTCCTCTAGGGTGGGGCTAGTTGTTCCGCGAAACAATGTGCCCCGTAAAGAAACACGTAAATAAATAATACTTTGTTTTAGGATGAGAAACAATAAACGCCAACTGAACGGGGCAAGGTTTCGATAGACCTTTTGCAGTGGGCAGCTCATGCTGTTATTAAAGATGGTCGTAAGCTTAAGACGGTAGCTCGGGACTAGAGATATGTCATATGACATTATTTCGCTGAAAAGAACGCTTTGGCTGAAGAAAAAGCAAGAAGAGGAAACAGCAATAGTAAATAAAGAAAATGGAAATTGAAAAAAGAGTCGGATAGAAAAAGGAAACCGGTGAAAACAAGCGAAATTGTAGTGACACGTAAATCCGCAAATGGTAAAGAAAATGCAAAACGGAAAGTCCTGCAAGAAGATGATCATGGAAGTGATAGTGAAGAAGACAGCCTGAAATGGTATTGTTTAATATGTTGCGACTCATATTCTAATTCACTACCAGGTGAACAATGGATTGAATGCGTCATGTGTAAGAATTGGGCTCATTAAAAATGCCTGAAATCTAAAGATGTTCATTTCTTTGTTTGTCCGAATTGTAATTCTGACGACGAATCCTCTGAATAATTATTTTTTAAGTTCTGCGAGACTGAAAAAAATATATGAAGTAAAGTGAAAGCTATGACACTGAATAGAAACTTTAGTTCGAAATGTTAAAATTTGTTGATGTTTCTTTTTGTTTTAATTAAAATAAATAGTTTTTTTTGACAAACAAGTGATTGTCAAAGTTGATTAATATTATAGATGTTTATTAACCATAAGCCCTAATTAATAGGTTGTATTACATTATTAGTATTAATGCTTGCTACTATTTTGTTCATGGTTTTGTTTTCATTAAAGCCTGTTTGTTGAAAATATGTCAAACATATTAAAATTTAGTACTTTACTTTATTCATATTATAAATGAAACTTTCATAAACATTCAGTAAATGTGCCTTATTTATTTTATACATACCTTTCCAACTAATATTACCTTATTAATGATTGGAGTTGACAGCGGAACAACTTACCTCAACTGAGGAACAACCAGCCCCTTTGTGGGGCGAGTTGTTCCTTGTCGACTTGCTACAGAAAAAATATCCTGAGCCAAAATATGTTATTATTTCAATGAATTTGACTATAAAATTTGAAACTAGGATAAATTCTGCATATATTTATACAGGTATCGTGGAGTATAAATCTTTCTATTACATTCATATTGCGTCCTACTCAAAAATCGGAACGTCGAACCCCGGCCTCCCCTACTAAAATCAATCTCTCACTTTAGCGTTAGCAGTTACCACCTAAGGAAGAGCGGTGCCTCTCAGCACAGGTATCTTCGTATACTTAAAAAGAGGCGCCAACCATTTTATATGTATATTGCAAGTGATTGAATAAACATTTTTTTTATTTTTTTTATTTTTGATAATCGTGGTATCGAAGCCAGATTATCTTGTGTTATTAAAATGAGCAGGCAACTGTCATTTTAATAACACAAGACTAGCTTCTTTTACAAGACTTTTATAACGTTTCTAATCTAAGCCTTGTTGTCTTAAAAGACGTCAATAAACTTTGTGCCTTAAAATACTCCTCATACATACATAAATCATTATGTCGTGTTTTCATTATTTGCAGCACTTTATTAAGTCCATCAGAAGTGCTTGAAAATAAATCAAAAGATAAGTATAATACAAGTTGAAATATTTCTGCTGGAAATCAATAGTAGTTTATGCAACGGTTGCATAATGATAGGCCTTAAAACACTAGTGCGGTTTTCATGAAACGAGCCGATAGGCGAGTTTCATAATAAGATCGCACGTGTGTTTTAAGGCCAAATTATGCAGAGTTGCATACATAACTTTATCTACACACATATTATAAATCCTCCATGATGGGTTCAGAAACAATATTTTCTGGCAACAAGTTATTTGTTGCAATCGTGGCTGCATATTTCCGATATCCGGCGCATTTTCACATCACACACACTCCGAGAAGACTACTTACTATTCATATTTTCAACTAAAATGTAAATTACAAACAACTTTTTCTATTCAATTCAACAAAATTCTACTTTCGTTCAGCAAAACGTCAACATAATGGCAGCCGTCCGTCAAGACCATTTTTTTTTAAATCATAGACAAACGGATGAAGTCTCTATTCTCACGTCACTCGAGATCAAATATTGTGCAGTTTATATTAAAAAAACATACTGAATTGACGTTTCGTATCAATAACTGTTTTAATATCTATGGATACTAGAATAGAGACCCACTGGAGTTTTGACAGCTGTTCCAAATTTAATCTCATTTCTTTACTAAAAACGATAAAGAAGTCATGTTATTTCTTTATCGCAGCCCTGGTTTTTCCTAATTGGTTGTCAAAATGATGGTCATTTCATACGGTTTTTGATTGACCAATGGAGGTTTTATGATATGGGTGTAGATAAAATAACTTACTATGCCACCGACCAGTTTCATGTTTACTCATGACTAAAACTGGCTGTCAACTTAAACTCAAAAGCACCCTAAAACCGATCAAACGTCAACGTCAATAAATCATCCACGGCCAATTTACTAACAATCCCTTCAGACAAACAAAGCGTAGCTTAAGCGATTTGACGACATCTAATCTTAGATAAGGCTCCTGTACACGTGTACTATTAGGCTATATCTCATTACCTTCCAAACAATACAAAATACCCTTTATAAATCAAAAAGCTAATGCACTTTCAATTCTAAATCCACAACACCAAGGTTGATTATTGAATGCCAGCGACAGTGCCATGGGATATTCTAAGGGGTGATGTTTGTAGTTTTAATGCGTAATCTTTGTATTTACATCACAAAACGTTCATTCATCAGGCACATCAGCCGTCGCGATGCTGTGATAAGGCTGCGTGAGATCTGGAAGTTCTTAGAGCTGTTATAACACATCCTGGTAGACATTTATGTTATGCAAATTAAAAGAAAAAATGACATAGTTCTTTGAAACTGGCAATTAAACGGGAAACAACCATCGTCTTTCTATTTGAAGCCATTTCAGAAAAGAGTTTTATTTAAATAATTTCTTCACCTAAATTAAACTGTGTCAATAATAAGCTACGACCACTCGTGACATAGGGCTGAATGATATGCATTTGAACGTAGTTACGCAAAAAGGATCCAATCCACACGGCTTGCCTTATGGGTTGGATCCGTTTTGCGTAACTACGATTGGACGTAGTTACGCACAACGAATCTCGGAGGTCTATTAGAACGACTCTAGTGTTAGTTCGTTTATTTTCCAATCAGTAGTAGGTATCTACTTTTATAGAAAATTTACAACACACCAAACTACATCCCTGTCACACCTAACTCCTCTAACCGATAGTAATTGCGAATAAATCTCGATAACAAACAAACTAATTATACTGAACCCTTACCCTTGATATGACGCATAGAACAACAATAGAACCCTAGAAAAACATTAAAAGACTAAACAATTAAAAACCCGGAACCTTATGGCTAGGGTTTAAAGTTCAAATTGAAATGGCTAGTTTTCCAAACAGCAAACGAACCTCCAATCAGGTCCGAGGACAGATTTCCAACTAAGATAACTTTGTTCTAGGTATTTATTTAAATAAACAAATTATTAGTGATTTTGTGAGAGATAAAATTAACGAATATTTATTGATATCGCCGAGCTGATTAATGATAATGTTTATTAATTATTAACGTTATGTGTGCGTTATTTATTGTTTTTATTGCTTCGGCTTGAGATTGATTTGCGACTGAGAGACACCAAAACTAACAACATACATTTTAAAAGATTTCTATAGTACGAGTAATATTTCACGAAAACGGGAATACAAGGGTGTTGGGACATATGACGGATTCAACCTGTTCTAAAATTATCACAATCAAATGCTGCAAAATATTTTCTAATTATTAAAAGTAGTTTTATTTCAATAGTGACAAGAATGAAGTCCTCTTAGGGCTCGAAAAATACATCTTGAAACACTTATCCATTCGATCCTTTTTGCTTACAAAGCCATTATAATTTTAAGTCAATTTTTGAAATCAAAACCGAATTAAGGTATAGGTAGCTAAATATTCATGCCTCTTGTGATACCGTGCGTCATCTAGCATGCGAAATTACAACGCTTTTGGCGACGAATCAAGATGTATAAGCGTATCATACACGTTTGGTATAATCGCGTTTGCATATTAACATTCTCATGCCGGCATAATAATATTATACACGCATTTCTATTAGGACACAGAGTAAAGATGGGTCGCCAATGTCCTTGTATTTTTACAACGTGCGTCAATGTAGCATGCTACGATTACCATGGTCGCGATGTAGCACAGTGTTGTCGTCTACAAACGTGTGATAGTCGGGTTTTCGCGCCGGCAAGGTATGACCATCTATATTTAGATAATGAGTTAAATCGCCATCCTTAGCTTCTTTTGACAGCGTGCATCTATGTACTCGTAGCAAAATAGTATGGCATAGTCCGCTACAAGCTTGATTGAATGTACCATGCGTCATTTAACCATGTAACGATGTAGCAAGGCGTAGTTGCTACAAAAGCAAAATACACGGTAAATACACTCGGGTTTGGATATTGACGTAGCATTCCCATTCAAGAAGGGAATACTTATACGCCTCTTTCTATAGCATGCGTCATTGTAGCAATGTAGCATGGTGCAGTCCTCTATAAACGCATGATGCACGGTAGGGATAGTCGGGTTTGCATATTAACATTCCCGCGTCGGCATGCTATGCCCGCGCCTGCGCCGCGCTGCGACGTCTCAATTCAGCCACAGAGTAAACAAGAGACACATTCTACTTTTAAATACCTTGGTCAGTTTAGAAGCAAATATACCCATGTAACAATTCTATAATATTTAGATAGAATATTAAGTGCAAAAAGTGCAAAGTTTATTGAAAAAGATAATTTTGTCGTAATTTTTTAGTCTTCGTACCGGGAAAGTATAATGATCCTCTCTTTCTTTGATACTAGCATGAGGAAGACTTACTGAGGGATAAGATGGGGTTATCTTATCCTCGTATGTCAACCTTGCTCGCTTGCATAGTCGTTCCCAATATTCAAGCCGCAGATAGATTTGGTTACTACGGGTTAATTTTTTTACATTTATCAAGATTTGTACAGACACCGACCGTTACTATGGTAACGAAGTGCCGCGTGTTTTTTCACTCTCTTTTTAATTTAAACTTCACAAAGTAAGATAAAGACAAAGCATATCGCTTGCCAAGGTCAAATAGAGGCGCTGGTGTGATCCTCTAACGTGCGCAGCGCCGGATCAGCGTATAAACACTACTATTAATTTAGACTGTAAACACCAACACATTCGGTATCAATTTGGATGTGTCCCTCAACGCTGATCAGCCGATGCGCACGTTGTGGAATCGCATGGCCGATTTCGTTTATATTTAGCTAACAGTTTCTCGGTAGCATACGAGTTATATTTTAATTGGGATGATTCCCGGGTACAAAACAAAATCTAATTAGTCCGTCAGTTAGATTATCAAAAAATATTGAACACTTATTTTTTGCTTTATCAAATCAATCAAAATTGACAAAGATAACGTGCATCAAAGTTCGGGAGTGGGGGCTTATGACGACGTCACTTAATGGTAAAAAGTGTGCAACGTCGTGACGTCACGCGGAACTTTAACGCACTATATCTTCGTCATTTTTTGTTTAATTGACAAAAGAAAAAATATGTGTTCAATCTTTTTTTATAATGTAAGCGACGGACTTATTAGAATTTTTCAGGAAACTAGGCTATTTTTGCCTTATTTCGGAACTGAAATTTTAATTAAATTAAATATATTTTTTATATTTTTAAAAATATATTTTTTTGGATATTAATCAGACCACACCCCACGCTATTAATTCCAAATCCCAGCTCTTTCATCTGAGTTTTTCCAACATGTGCGGCATTGAATTGATCACGAGATTTTAAGAAAAAGGAAAAATCCCGAGGAAACCGTGTTATCATAAAATCATAGTCAATTAAAATATCTCTATGAACAACATGCTCTGTGCAATCGGACACAGAATCCGTGATTTTTCCGTCGCGTATCTTTTCCTTTTGTTTTATCTTTACCTTTTTCTGTCGGACGTGGCTCACAATACCCCCGTATTTTATCAGCCGCGGTTCGTTCGAATATTCAAATTTATGACGTACGCGCTCGACGCCATTTTAGCTGCGTAGGAGCATTAGTTTTTTATGTTTTGAACGAGATTTAAAATTCGGAAGATTTTTATTACAGGCAAATATAGACGAACGAATTCGCTTCAGTAGAAAAACAATTCGAGCAAGCATTGTAAATCTTTGTAGGTATGTATATTGTGCAATAAAGTTTAAACAATTAAATAAATCAATCCTACTAATATTATAATACTAATATTAAGTGCGTGTGTGTGCGTGTGTGTGTGTGTATGTTTGTTACCTCTTCCCGTCAAAACGGCTGGACGGATTTTGATGAAATTTGGAATGGAGATAGCTTATACCCTGATTTACTACATAGGACCACAGGAGGATACACTTTTTAACCCGGAAAATGGAAAAGTTCTAGAGGGAATAACGATAATCAAACTCTACGCGGACGAAGTCGCGGGCACAGCTAGTAATATAATAAGTTATGAATTAGAAAAATTGTTTGTTATTATTGTCATTCTGAAAAAATCTTATTTAAATGTGTTGATATTTTACATTTGAGTCACAGTTAAAATACTGTGTTATGCGATTTAAGGGCTGATACCTAGCCCGAGTGTAGCGAGGGCTTAGATATAGTTATTTTATTTAAACCAAGCGGATGTCGAAATCTATCGGAAATACTGTTTGTTACCGATACAAGTAAAAGGGACCGAGCGATAGTTTTCTATTACGAGAACGGTTTGCATAACCTCATGGTAATATTGGTACTGGTTAACAGTGGCGAAGAGTGAAATATTTCCTAAGGGAAGCCGGAAGAATTAGAGCCGTACGTGCGAGTCTGACATTTAGTTAGAGTAACATGGACTTCACTGACAGCTAGCCATAGCTTTCTAGCTTGGTAAAGCCGTTAGGAATCGGCTTGTAGGCAGGCTGCGCCACTGCTGGTTAATCACTCTCACTTTACCCTAAGATTTCAAAACAAACCTAGAATATCAGCGCGGCCTACAACCCAAGGCCTTATCTGATAAAATATGCAAATGGCTTACGTAAAGGCACGTGTGTTGGACGTATCAATTAAGTCTATACGATAGTATCTGATGCATAAACATGAGCTCGCATGGGGATAAAGTGCTGGTCTAAAGAACACCTGAACTTAAAATAGGTAGATAAATAGCTATAGCTAGGTAGCAAAACATGATGGTAGCTCTATTAGTGGTAGAGCCCAACAGTAATCCGCACTAGATAATAACTGTTCGAATGGGCCGGCTCGACCGGGGTACCACACTCTCACAGAATATCGGCGTAAAGTAATAGCTTGCTATTGCGTTTCGTACGGTGAGTGACGAGATCCGGAGGCCTATTCCCTCATCCCCATCCCATCCCCATTCCCCATCCTCCCTAGACTGGCAACGCATTGGCAGCACCTCTGGTGTTGCAGATGTCCATGGGATGGGCTGCGGTGACCACTTTCCATCAGGTGGGTCGTCAGCTCGTTTGTCAGTCAATATGACATAAAATGATAAACTTCATTCTTAAAGATGAATATTATAGATGAACATTGTCAACCTTCATAAAAATCATAGTAACAGCAAACTAGAACGTTACACAGCGGCCCTAACATGAATGACACAAAGATAAATTAAACCCGTTTATCTCTATGACTATCTCTTTCGTCGGCACTAGTGTGAGAGAGACGCACTTAGAGATAATACGGTCTATCTTATCTTTGTGTCATTCATGTTAGGGCCGCTGCATGAATTTGTTTGTACCTCCTAAATGTAACAATGGATATGGCAAGAGACCTTACCTAAGTTGATAAATAGCCTTCCTAAAGACAAACAAGACCTAGGTATATCTCTGTATTAAAGCAATAAAAAACATCAAGAAATATTTCCTGCCCTGTAAAGACATAGAATATATATTGTAAATCCGTACCTACCTTATGTATAACGGTAACTTGTTAATTTAATAAAAATTTAAGTATAAACTGTAACAACCTTGAACTCTCCGACTGCGCTTAAGCCACCCTGGCTTCTTCAGTCATAAACGTACTTAAAACTATGCGATTAATGTAAAATTAGTTTATTAATAAAAGAATTACAATAAAATTGCTCGACGCAAAAAGTGCGAGGTAAGCATGAATATTATCTGCGCCTCTATTCGGGAACGCTAAGTGATGTTGTAGCGACTCTCGAGCGAGATTTCTCACCCCACTCTTCCGCGCGACGCGTAATGCGTAAGAGCGAGATGCGAGTCTTGCTCGCGGGTCGCTGCAGTATCACTTAGACGTTACCGAATAGACGCCCTGAACGACTATATAAAATGGTAAATTGTTCACGGCACTTCACGGCCTACAAAAGTTGGTGCAATTCTGTAAAAAAAAAGGTGCGAGTCTGACTCTCGCGCTGAGGGTCCCGTACTTACCTATGAAAAACACAGTAACCTGTTAGGTGCGGAACCCTAAAGATGAACAATGGCCATAGTCATTCAGCGTGGAATTGAAACTTGCAGTAGCCTACCGCGGGAGCCAAATTTTCTACATTTATTTTAATTTAATTTAGTTTAGTTTTAGTTTATAATCTAGTTTAGTTTTTATTTTAATTTGTGAATGGTACTTTACACTAATTTATAATAGTTAAGTAATAATTATTTTATCTAACTAAAAATATTACATTTCCATATCTGCACATAATATTATACAACTGCTCCCCCAAAGTTATTTACCTATAACTAATTTTAATCCCATTACTTAGGAAAGAAACTGTTCTGTTAAACTATTAAGGTTCCTACCTATTTACAGATTTAAATGGCTTTATTTTTTTACAACTTAATCTATTCTCTACATACACATACATACATATTATTACGCCCGAAATCCCTAATGGGGTGGGCAGAGCCACAAGACTACTCGTGGCCACGTTCGATTAATTAGTTCCAAGATGGTATGATGAACCGTATGGTGACAGGTGATCAGCCCATCGCCCATACAGATAGTCCACCATGTTGGAGAGGACCCGTCCCTTAGTCGACTTTTACGACATGCCAGGATGATAAGCATCTGCACGCATTCTATGCTATTTCTTCACTCCCAGTGCAGCAGAGGAGTACAACCACAACAATACACAACAATTCTATTCTCTACAATTAGTATAATCCCACTGTGCCCGCGGCTTTATCCACCATGACACTTACAAAACTATTTAATTTACCATTACGTTGCATTCCGCTTAATTCCACTTTATCGTACACTCCATGTCTCCAAGTGTATTAGTTAGTTAATTACACTCAGATTCATTACACGGGCTACACTGGCGTGCATGATTAATGATACAACTAAATATACAAGATTTCGTACTACAATATACTGTAATTGCTTAAGGCCGTAAATGGAGCAATTATTCTCGAGATGCTATTAATATCGATCGAAGAAAAATTGCCAGATTGAGATACTGTATCACTAATGGAATGCTGTGTATAGAGTTGTAAAGTCGCCTTTTTTCCTAGAATAAAAATTTATTGAAACACGTAATTGAGTTGTTTAAGGTCCGTAAAATCCACGATAAATTATGAATATTTAAGAAACAATACGTGTATTAAATGCCATTAAAAATACCTCCGGACAAAGGAATTTGAGTACAAGTTAAAACGACAATTTAAAAATCATATCTCATCGCTCGGCGTGCCTGGAGCGTGGTCCAGCCGAAACAATTACTTAATGTCAACGAAAAAGATAATTTAATAATTGTTGGTGATGATATATGAGGGGTCTCCGCCCACCTGGGGGCCAGCATTGAAATACTCGATACTTCTCCGACCCTTATTTATGCGCCGGCGAAACTTACATCTTACTCCGTACGCCGTCCTCGTGCATTTGTTAAAAGAACACGGTAATAGTCGCTCGGAGATTTCTAATGTCTCAATTTCCTCTCCCAATCAAATCAAAATGAACTCTATAACATAGTGTTCTAAGTGTACATTCGGATGCTATTAAGACTGCACGACTGCTGCGCCGCAGTAGAGAAACATTGTAAGTCAAACTGGAGATGTCATTCGAAATTGGAGCGTAAAACTTTTGTTTTCATTTGCAATTCCAATGTCGTACGGGGTTGCGTTTAAATTATGTCTTGTTTAATGAGTCGCAATGGATTGTCAGCTGAAACGCTTTATAGAATCCAATCTCGTAAGCAAATGCAGACTTTAAATAGTTGTAGTACAGTTCAGATTGGCACGAAGTGTAAACTGCTTTTAGGTAGAAGAATCCTTCGTGGAGTTTGCGAGATGTTTTCACCGGGAACACAGTCATGTAACTAATGCAGGGAATCTACATATCATTAAGAGATGTAGGCTCGTTTTATACGTGTGTACCGCTTTGTTTCGTATATTTACGGGTGGATATGTCCGTATTTATGATATGGACGCATCGGCTACGATATCGGCGGGGAATAAGCTTGTTCCAAGACGCCTATTGTATCAAATACGATGCGGAATTTATGAGGACGGCTTCGACTTTTATTTATGTCTTATGTTAAATGTAAGCGATGTATATTCTACGATATTCAGCAGGTATCAGTGAGGCCTTGAGGGATACAATGTTGGGGATCGAAATTGAATCAATTTACTTGGAAACAATCTGTTGTGTCAACAAGTCAGTGTCTTTTCTTTCTCATAGAAATGGGAGATCAAAGTACTATGTTCTTATAATAAGTAAATGGTATGGCTTCAGCAGATCCCTATTAGTTCTCATATTTGAAATTAAAATTAATATTTGAGTTAGTTGGGCTCAGACAGGAAAGTCATTGTATGTGAAGATACCATATTGCATGAAGAAGAAGTATTTCAGCTGACTTTAAAAATGTAACAATTAAATGGATATTGCCGAAAATTCTGGTTTTCTATTCTATTAAAACTTCCAAGGTATCTGTTTCGACATTGGCCAAGCGATATGGTATAGGTATTATTTCGCTTTGCCTTTGTCTTTATCTTACTTTGCGAAGTTAAAATGGGAAGGAAAGAGACAAAAAGCGACATTTCGTTACCGTAGTAACGGTCGATTTCTGTATTACTTAGACCAGTGTTTTTCAATCTGTGGGTCGCGACCCCTAGGGGGTTCGCGGAACCTTACTTGGGGGGTCGCCGGCAAAAAGAAAAAGGCAAAATTCTACACTACAATAAAAACTCTTTAACGTACCCTTTTAATTAAATTATTTCCTTGCCTGTCTATGGCACAAGGAAGTTTTGGACGAGAATACTGAAACTACAATAAAACTAAATTTATAGATTATAGTGATAAAACCAAAACGTATAAACCTAGATTTTGTTCTGACTAACAACCTATCAGAAATTGATCAACATCGGTTAACCTTTAAGGGGTGGAAATCGTTATCGCCTTTTGTATGAAAAGCCCTCGATCGATTCGATTCACACGATTTACTGTCATTAGGTACAAATGGAAAGTCGTCCACTTGAACGTCCACGTTCATTATTCGTTAATTAATTATTAATTTACAACGAAAATAAATTTGATTGTAAATACTTTTCAGCATAATTAAATTTTGACTAAATTCACTTTGAATACTATTACTTTTGACCCAACTTCAGAATGGTTATTTCACGTGGACGAATTTGTACCTATGAACATGAAAATGAAAATGAAAATATTTATTTTGCATGTAGGTCACACGGGCTCTTTCACGTGTTTGAATCTACCAGCGCTTCGAAAGGTGACATGTGCTGAGAAGAAACGCCGTAAGAAACTCAGCAGTGAGTCTTTTTTCAACTTTAAAATTACATATAACTAACACTAACATAAAAAGTGCAACAAATAAACCTAATGGGCACAAATTAATTATAGTATACAACTAATAAGGGAGATGTATAGTTTCCACGTCTGAACAAGTAAATTTAAGTCTCCTAGAGATGTATAAAGTCTCTAAGGGTCATAATAATAAGAATAATAATAAGAAGCGAAGAGTCTCGACCAACACCTCAAGAGACTCTCGCTTGATGGCTGGATCAAAGGGTCAGATACAGAAGGCGGTACTCCTGGACACGGCGCGCATCGAGGTTGGAGGAGTCAGGAGGTTCCTCTCTCTGCGGCCCTAACCACCGGTAGCTTGAGCCCTGCCCCGCTACCGGCGGCACCCTAGGCTAGGTCTCCATAGTGTTTGTATTTTTATACTGATATTGTATTTTACTTTTTATACAAATATTATAAAACCTAGCTTAAGATTTAAGATAAATAAAGAGAATAACATTAAAACAGAGAATGACAGTAAATGACAGTAAACCGTTCACACTCCTCTTAACCATCCTAGTAGGTACTAAAGTGATTTAGCTATACTCGTATATGCTGTATATTCGTATTTATTTCATTTGATTAGTCAAGACCTTCACAATTGCAATGAGGATTTCACCAGTAGGTCACAGCGTTTCACACGTGTAACAGTTACGCTGGCCGTCTGGCCTATCGTTGCTCTAATGTGTTGGGCAAAGTTCGGCTAGCGGCCACCCGCGGCGCTCAGGTGGCCGTAAGGCTGGCCATGGAGGGTTTGGGATTTTGGGCAATGTTGAATTCAGATTATGGTTATTTAGGCTGATATTATTTTAGACGTAATACGTAAGAATAAATAGCTCACATTTTGGAACAATAATGGGGCCAATTGTGTTCACTTTATTTAAGGTCCTACCCGGCGAATTTCGCTCTTTTCAAATCCTATAAAGTAGTATTGTGCAAGCATCTTGAAAAGAATATGTATTGTAGTATGGAATCGATTCTTTATTTTCATCCACTGGAACCTTGAAAAAAGTGATAAAACAATAGCAAAAAACCCGTAAACCCCTTTTCAAATAAATTCCGTAGAGGCTCCCTTATTATGTGACGCTTATACATGAGACTTTCACTAATCAGAAGACAATAATGTACACTATAATTTCATCCGCCGGTTTCTCAATTCATTTTGTAGTTTTTGAGTAAATTATACTATTCACTGCGGCGCGTGAACTAAGGCCAGTGGGGAAGGACCGAGTTGGTACGCTCAAGGTCATCGGCGTGGGGTACGCCCTTAAAAGTGGCTAAGCATGAAATAAGTAACGTCATCGCTGTCACTTGATTTTGACAGCTTGATGTCAATCAAGTTTGACGGTTGTTATTTTAAGTTCAGGGCCCATAGACCCATTACCTGAGTGGAAATTAAGTCACACACGGAAAAAAAGGCAGACTAAGATAGAGACGGCAATAAGAGCTGGACCAATTCCGCGGAGATTGAGCTCTTGAATCTTTCGACAGATAATCAGAGGCGTAGGGAGGCCTTTGCCCAGCAGTGGGACAGTTTAAATAAGATAAGATAAGATTACCTGATTATTTGTTACTAAGTAATGTGGCTTCAATCATGCATTAGGAACTTCAAGTAAGGAGTATAATCAAAGAAAGCTATGGTTTATCTTCACCCATATACTGCAGGTTTTGCACGCGGTTCGGGAAAACTTAGTTTTTCCGCTGCTATTGTTTTCTGCGTCCTATAAGTATTAAAAAAAAACGAAACAAGCAATATTAATACAAAATAATACAACTTTATTAGGTCTTTCTCTGAGCTGCCTTTTCTTTTCCGCTATTATCTCTCTTTCTTTCTCATAGATGATGCACCGTTCTCACGGGGCGATTTAAATCGGTCAAGTATAATTTTCAATTATAATCATGAGGAGCTTAATGGACCAAAAATGCCCACATTGTCGACAAGACAGATTGATGCTATACTTAAATGTTATTTTTCCAGTCATTTAACAGCCTGCCTTACACTTATTGACCAATTAATGTCTTCTGTGGTCCTACCACTCGAAGCGCTAACGACCCATCCATGGATCATGCAAACAGACAAACAAACGAACAGGGGACTGCGTGCTTTCTCGTACAACCGGTATTGTGACGATTACTCGAAGTCTCTAATTGATTGTACGTGTGGATGTGTAACCCAATTTTTGAGATTTACAATAGACCTGAATTATTGTTGTGAAGGGAAAATGACCTAGAAATACAAACTAGGATATAAAAGCTGGTAATTAGTACTTAAAGGCCCGGTGACATTGCAGGCGCGGCGTTACGCGGCGCGATCTATCCTCACACCAATGTAATACAACAAAATGGCGGCATCGCATTCGCGAAAGCGAGCATTGTCGTGAGCGGCATAGATCGCGAATGCTTCTGCGCGCCCGCGATGTGGCCGGACCTTGGTTCTCTACTAACTTGGTGCAAAGCTGGTACAATTTTGGTACCATTTCAGACAACACAACTACCCTCAGAATATTAAATGAAGAAGGAAGAAATTAAGTCACACACACAGACTACTAGTGGCTCCGTGAGCTGTAGACCTCGCGACAAACTTAACTTTGCCGTTGGAAAACTGATATCCCCATGCATCGACATAGGTTGGGTCAGTTTACCGACACCGCAAATAAGTTAGTAATTGCAAAAACCCCCATATCACCGCCATTTTGAATAATTTCATTTTCATTTTCGAAAAACTGAATTGACAAAAAAAAACTAGGTATATAATTATCGAACCTGCTCACAAAATTTCACGAGAATCGGTTGAGAACTGCGACCTGTAGACGAGAACAAATGGACAGCCGGACAGCCGGCGGACATCCGCTGCCCAAGCTGAAACGGAGACGCTTCGCTCGCTTCGCTCGCTCGGTCGACAAGTTAGACAAGCTTATTCGCATAGAGAAAATATGAAAATATTACTTGATCAATTGCAAAAGCTCTTCTGCGTAAACAATGTTTACCTCATTACCTACTGCTTTCACCTTTTTGTCACTTCTTTGATTAGCGACTCAGTGGCAAGCACCTGTCTATAGGATCCATTAATAACGTAATCGCGGAAAGATGCGTTTGTGATGTATTGGAGGTAACGCGTGTTTTCATTGTCGAGGGCGACGCGATATTGTAGAAGCTGATTGAATCAGTCAAAACAAAATAGGTATTTAGTAACCTTTAATAATCAATTCAAAAAACGAGAACGGCCTGCGTTAAAGCGAACTACAAGGATATCATTTTTCTTTTGGAGTTTGGCCCGAGCAAATAAATGCAAACATTCTGAAAAGTCTAATAAATCTATAGGTTGACCGCTTAAATGAGTCTTCGTCCGCGCGGCACAGGGGCGCGGGGGCAGGCGACAAAGGGGACCGAGAGAGGTGCGAGCGGCAGGCGCATTTTTGTTTTCATACATTTCACGCTGCCCGCACATCTCTCAGGCCCCTTTATCGTCCTGCCCCCGCACCCCTGTGCTGCGCGGGCGAAGACTCATTTAAGCGGTCGACCTATAGTCGCTGATTTCGTCCCTCATTTCAATCGACAATCATGAATTGAGCCCCGTTCTCGTGGGTATTATACAGAGTTACGTACCTAGTCCATGTGGATGGCTGCGTCGAAATACGACCAAGGTTGGAGACACGCAGGAACATGTTAGTTTATACGCACTGACGGGTCGAGTTAGGCTCGCCGACGAGTTCATGATCGAAGTGTTATATAAGAGAATCACACGCGGCAGCCTCCGCAGCAAATTTTGATTCTATACCTATTGTCATTTTTGATTTAATTTTTTTGTGTGTATAATTAATCCTGTGTCCACGACTGGAGTATTTTTTGTTTTTATTTCTATTATCGTACAAAAAACGATACGTCACACTCATCTTCCACCTGACGCCCTGTGTGAACACACACCGCGATTTTTCCCCGTCAGCCGCGCTATCTCCTAATGTGCGCTGCGATGACGCGATGATTCAATACGCATGATGTAATGACGCGGAATGTGCTTAATGCAAAACAAAGGGTAATGATGTTAGAGATTTGACAAATGACGCAGAATTAAGTCAAAATTTAAAACCTTTCCCGCGCTTAATGTTAATCTTTTAACCTCTTCTGAAAACTAATATGAGCTATTTCTACTAGACAATTTTGTGCTGACAAAATATCAATAAGTTGTTGGTTACAGACAACTTTCATAGTCCATGCCGTGATTTATTACGCTTGAAAACGATTTTTATTTTTATTCAAGTCATTATAATGACAATAGAAATGCTCCTAATTGAGTTTAAACCCGATATAAATTAAGTCAAGCCGCCATGCCTATACTTTAGCCAAGAAAAAAACGTCTTCAAATCTAATCATTCACAGTCCCACCCGCGCCCTCATTACACACTCTATGAATAATTCATACAGAAGTTACTAATAATAACAATAAGCGGCCATTATTATTACTATCCATTATCCGCTGGGGATTTATTAACCGAATATTAATAAAAAATTCAAATGAAGCTTACACGCGTAAGCCGAGGATTTGAATTGTTTGGTATTCTCACATTAAAAAAGTAATAAATTGTAATTTGGTGGTGGGTGGGAGTTAAGCCGTTGTGTGAAATGTCAATAATCGTGTAGTGTGGTTGCGCAGGAGTCTCGCGGGATCGTTTTATGGGTTTATTATGTCATTAAGCTTATTATTTTGTTAGCTGTTATGGGTTTTGTTTTGTAGTAATTTCTTGAATGTTCAGCCATGTGATTCTCTAAGCAGCGGCTGATCAGCGATGAGGTACACATTCAAATTTAGACCGAATGCATGTGTTTTTACGGTCTAAATTTATATGTTCGTTTATCCGCTGATCAGCCGCTGTAAATGTTAGAGAATCACACCCCAGAACTTTATTCCACAAAATAGCGTTGCGCAAATTATTAATCGGACTGCATCAATTCAATATAACATATTAAACAGTGGGGCTAATTCGAAAATGCGATCGCTAAATTTAAAGTCTGTTAACTTAAAATAAGATACGTCAAATTCAAATTTGACAGTTTTGTGCCATAGAGAATCGGTTTGATGTTTCTTATTTTTAATTTTAAGAAATTTTAAAAAAGAAGACTCTGTTTCGAATTGGACCTAGCAATGGCGAACCGTCAAATATTTCCTAAGGGAAGCTGGAAGAATTAGAACCGTACATGCGAGTCTGCCATTTAGTTAGAGTAACATGGACTTCACCGACAGCCAGCCGTAGCTTTCTAGCTTGGTAAAGCCGTCAGGATACGGCTTGTAGGCAGGCTGCGCCACTGGGACCCAGTATCCTTTAAGGTAAATACAGGATACGTAGTAAATAGCATGTGTAAGAATTGAATGTTTATCTCGAAAAGCGGAACAGTAGTGGTAATTTTATATTATTTGCCCACGAATTCTACAATGAAATTATACCTCCTGCCAATTTCCTGAAATAATATCCCAATATGTATTTAACGAGATTGCAATACACATTAGAACAACAGTTATAAGTCAGGGATAATTTCCCTTGTTACTTGAATCACAATTTTGACAACCATTAAAATCATAGCGCTATAAAATATCATAGTAAATCAGTCCGCACAATTTACTTAAGGGCGCCTCACACAGTACAACAATCCGTACAATTCAGTTAAGGGTGCGTCACACATGACGGATCGCCGAAAGCGAAAGTTAATTTCGTCTCCCAACAAATTCCCTCCCTCACAATGGAGCATATTTGCTTATCTTTAATTGATTCACTTTAACCCTCCAGCGATAAGGATTAGCTCTATTCACGCGCTTTTACAAGGGTTGGTCTTAACGAGGGTTGGCATAGAGTAGTTCGGATTGGCAACGTTACACATCTGAGTTGTCTCTCAGAGGCTAGCAAAACTTTTGCTGCTAAATTAATTACTATTATAACAATAGAACTTATTTCGGTAGGTGCTTTTTAGGGTTCCGTACCTCAAAAGGAAGAAACGGAACCCTTATAGGATCACTCGTGTGTCTGTCTGTCTGTTTGTCCGTCTGTCGCAGCCAATTTGCTCCGCAACTACTCCACCGATGGAGTTGAAATTTGGTACACATATGTAAGTTGGTAACTGCAACACGGAGGTGTAACGTAAATAAATGAATTTTAAGCATGGGGGCCACTTTTAGGGTTTAAATAAGAAAAAAAAGGTTTGCTAACTATGGCGTGTGACATATCAAATGAAATGGATCGTTGTGCGGATTGTAAATTTATTTTTTATATACTTTTAAAATTAATGGCTTTGAAGTTATTTTGGAAAATAGGCGAAAATCGGCCATTCCCACCCATCTTAGAAACTAATGGACCGCCAATTTTGAAAAAAAAATACAAAAACTAGTTCTTTACCTACAGATTACAGGAAAACGTATAAGAAGTCTGTAATATTTAGAGTAACGTAGGAAATTTCATATAATCACGGAACCCTCTCCACGCGAATTTAACTCGTACTTGTCCGGATTTTTATTATTAAACATTCTTCTTATATATTCTTATTTGTAATTTAACACTCAATGCTTGCTAGTCCCACATAACATACTACATAATTATACTATTTTCACCGTATACTTGCGTAATAATCTTGCAATCAATTGTAGTACCTACTTACACGTTTAAAGCTTGCTTGATAATAATCCCTAGATCGCCCAACAAATCGCCTACCAGAAAATACACAAATGTAAACACAATTCATAGGGTTACCATTTACCACGCACACGATATGTCGCATCTACATCAACCTTCACAAAACGACATCGAATTTCATAAGCGGGCGCGTGGCACGCATTATCGCACGCCGTCGTAACGCGATATTCTATGACATTCGACTTCGCGATGCGATATCTGACTTGGCGATATTCGTGAATTACAACAGTTTATCGCCGCGTGTTTGCTTTGCGGGAAGGGGGCTTTATGCGATGTGAGATATTGTGTGAGGTAATTAGTTTTTCTTGTTACTGTTTTGGATTTTCGTGTAATGTTTATAAATAAAAAAATATTATTGTATATAAAATGTCGTTATGTGCGTTGTTGATATTTGTATAACTTAGATTATTTAAAAAAAAATCGGCCTAACATGGCCACATGCTTTTCTGTAGATTTAATTGAAAATGAAATTACATTTATTCACAGGACAGTTACGTTGCTGCCAGTTAATATTATAATTCCATAGATAATTATGTAGGTACGTAATTGTTTGACGGATCTAAACGAATTGAGCTAAAGTCTAAACTGTCGAAATCCTCTTTCTAATGCCAAAATCGAAAGATTCCGCAATTTTCACAGTCAAATCCAGAACAGGCGAGTGTTCAGCAAAAAAAATTAAAAAACCAAATGCACAGAGTCACACATACGTTATTAAAACGTTATTCAGCATTTCAATAACGCTGAAAAAAGCATGCTAATCTAAAATGATGTATGTTCCTTAATAGTTACATAAACATACGCTCTTTTTGATTAGCAGGGTATAACGTGCAAGTCAGTCGGGCGGACGCATGATATGCCTAGACGGGGAAATTGGAAAAACGCGCGATCCGATGTCTGGCCGTGAGGGAGGCGCTTTATTTTTCGGCAGTTCCAAATTTAAAGTGATGGACGGGGACGTCGCCATTCTCTTGAAAAGTCAAATTTTGTTGCTCGTATTAAAAACTGCCTGTGCGTTATAATTTTAAGGATGTATACCCAATATATCGATTTGTAGATTTTTCGCTGAAATTGAATAGTATGGTAGTATTAGTCGTTTCGCAGAAGTGTAATAAAAAATAAAACCACTTTACCGTTCTTTTAAAGGAGCTAAATGACATATAAGATTACATGTGTTATGTGTTGTGCCCTTATTATTTGTACCGGAAGTTGATTAAAAAGCGAAAAATGTTTCTGTCCCATAGTACTTTTATAATCAAAAAAATGTATTTGTACTTTGTACTCTCCTCAATTTTTTGATGCCAAAAAAAATGTCGCTACCGTGTGTTCCCACGGAAATATTCTTGATTGAATTTCCACGTGTCCGGACCGTTTCAAATACTGCATATTGATTGGTTATGACTCGAGTAGTCAAATCAGGTTTTGATTTTATTTCACATACTAAATAATTATTAATAATCACACAATTTGTATATTTTAAATCATTATTCGTACAAAATTACTCATTGCCGTTATTTGGTGCAAATGAAACAAAACTTGAAAAATAAAATTGATGTACTGCGGATTTGACGTGGTACACATCCTTAAGTATCTATAGTCATGAAACCATCCTTATTATTAGTTTGCCTTGTTTATTATGCCAATTCGAATGCATTATGAAATGGGTGAAGTCAAAGCGCTGCATGGGCATTCTGTTCGTCGCTATACTTATTCGAAAAAGTGAAATGATTTATTTTTAATTTAACATTTGTGCTCATTACAGAGAAATGCCCCAATATATTATTTAATGTGTATGCACCTTTAGATGAGTATAAATTCTGTAATGGTTCCAAATTTAAATCAACCCGTAACCTACCCGAATATTCACGACTGCAGCCGAATACCTTTATTATATAGGTACCAACCTCTCTGCCAACGCTAGCGGACTATCGAAACTCTTATTGGATTGGAATAAAGTATAGTTTAATTTGGATACGACTTTTGACAGTTCACACAAAGTTGGTAGTTCCATATTCGGTTTTAACCAAGTAAGCGTAGGTAAGAAGGGGAGTAATGATAACATACGTATTTTGTTCCCCTCTATTACGAACGGCCGGCCACTTACGTGAATTTGTGGCCGGAAAAAACAAGATGGCGGCCACACACGCGCCAACCTTCCTAGTCGTAGAGTCGTAGGGGAAAAACAAAGTGCAGAATAAATTGTACTCACGATTTATTGTCAGAAATAGTCCGACATGTTTCGAACTCGTATGGAGTCCTTCAGGGGTCTCACGAAAGTTTTAATATGACTATAAGAATAAATTTATTTATTTTTAGTGTTTTAAGACACTGCTTTTGGTCCATGACTTCGTTCAGTTGGAATTCATTAATAGTTAGTCTTGAACGTTATATCCTGGTCAGTACTTATTTTTATCACAATCCGTTTAGTCGTTAAAGCGTGAGAAACATACAAACATCAAAATTGTTTAAATAATATTAGCAAGATTGGAACGGATATAAACTAAATAGTTTTATCTGACTTTGAGATTAGATTTAGGTAGGTAGGTACCTTACCTACTTTAAATTCGTCCCTAATAACAGGGTGCCACTAAAATGTGTTGTCCGTTTGGCGAGGAAATTATTTGTATAATATGTTGTGTACCTCTTGTTAAATAAATAAAATATAAAAAAGTCAAATATCCTATTTTTAGCTACTACATTCATTTATGTAATAAGTATAATTAAAAAGAACTTTTCCCACAGGTTCAAAATAAACATCATCATTACAATGTCAGGATACGCATCCTACCTAAATACCTACTTTTCCCTGAAGCATTTGAAATTATTTATTTAGTAAGTATCCATATCTAACAAAAACACGGACTTATAAAACCGCAACAATACAACTTTATTAACCAAACCAATTTTAATAACAATAGAGCCACCCCTACGGGGAAAGGAAATTGATTTTTTATCCCCACCCTGCACCCGTGACGACTGCCAATAGGGTATTGTGAATTTTTCATGTCATTTTTATATCCGAAGCTTTCCGATGCAGTGCCGGTTTAACTCTGTTGCAGGATGACAGTTTTATGAAATCTTTTCAGCCAGTATGGATATTCTATATTCGAATCTGAATTTTGATTCTGGTTGTATTAAATAGATACACAATGGGGCCAATTCGAAAGTGTGTTCGCTAAATTTAAAAGTCGCTAAATTTGAAATTTGAAACGATTTTGACAGCTTATTGCCATACAAAATTGAGTAAGACGTTTCTTATTTTAAGTTTAGCGACATTTAAATTTAGAAAACACCATTTCGAATTGGACCCACATGAATAAGTATTTCCAGCTAGTGTTAAGGCTCTGTTTTGATTAAATTTGCAGTTTACTTTTTTATGAGTTGTATTTGTCAGATCCGAATTGGAATATAAGAAATACTTGGTAAATATTCTGCAATAATTTCGTTAGGTTTCGTTACTGACTTTATCCCGCGAATTCTACCGCGTAGAATTCCATTGAACTGCTACATATGTCAAAGTCAAACTATCTTTACTCAATTTAAGCTTTTACAAGCTCTTACAAAGGTCAAGGAATGAATCTACCACCGGTTCGGAAAAAAATCCTCTACTGAGAAGAGCCGGCAAGAAACTCGGTGAGGTATCATTTTTAACCGACTTCATTTCAAAACAGTACACATATAAGTAAGTTAACAATGATGTCTACAGTTTTATACAAATCTAAGTATATACCACAGCAGGTACGCTCATCGAGACCCAGGGATCGCCGGTGCAGGTCAGGGTTGAAGCCAATCGTCCCTGTCCATGACGTAGTCTTTTACTGTACGTAATAATATCCTAGATATAACATTACGTTTTACAGTAAATTTGTATAGGTATTGTGTATGTTTGTTCTATAATGTTTTTAGGTATTTTATTGTAAAAACGAGTACAATTTCCTAGTTTTTTTTTTTTTTTAGGTTTAGCCTGTGTATAAGTTGGTACTTAAAGCTTTCCCGTATTTCTAGAAGCCTTTGGCTTATCTGCACTTGTAGGTTCTTTTTTGCAAAATAAAAATAGGCTCTAAGTCAGCAGCTGATCCCCATAAAATTAAACCGTTTGAAAGAATGCTTTTGAAATACGCGAAGTAAACCAACCTTGTCGTCGCTACATCAGTTAACTGCCTCATATGTCTGACTGCAAACGCAGCAGAGCTCAACCTACTCGCTATGGCTGTAATATGGGATCCCCACTGCAGTTTTGAGTCAAGTGTTAATCCTAGAAAAACAGTTGACTTTACAAATTCAATGCTTGACCGTCTAATTTAATATTTGACGACGTGGATAGCCTAGTTGGTGACCCTGCCTCCGACGCAAGCGTCCCGGGTTCGATCCCCGGTAAAGGCAAATAATTGTATGATGAGTACGAATGTTTGTTCCTGAGTCTTGGATGTTTCCTATATATTTAAGTATTTATTTCTCTACATAAGTATTTATATTGTCGTCTAGTACTCATAACACAAGCCTTTAGAGCTTACTTTGGGACTAGATCGATTTGTGTAATGATTGTCCCCTGATTTAATTATTATTTATTATTTATTCAAGTGTGCATTGTTTACTTTTGTCATATGTATGTATGCTTTGTTTACTTTTCTAGGTAACTGTTCCCATCTCCCGGTTACTTATATATAACCTTTAACACAAAACGCCCTAAATACCTTCAACATCCATGTCAACATCCGACACAAGATAATTCCTGCCGTTCCCAAAGCGTGCCATCTTGAAATATCGTCACCCACGCCTCTAAACAACCCTTGTTGATAAGGGTGACTACGTGTTAGGGGATGATTACTATCTGTGCAATTTAAATTTTGGTTTGAAAAGGTGGAGCAGACAAGCTGGTATGCTTTTAAAAAATAAATAAATTATACGTAAAATCTTTATGAGGCAGCATGAAAACATTACACTCTATTTTAGACAGTCGGGCAAAAAAATTACAGGAAATTAGGCAACCTTTTATCGAAGGATAATAAATAAATAAATAAATCAGGGGACAATCTTTACACAAATCAATCTAGCCCCAAAGTAAGCTCTAAAGGCTTGTGTTATGAGTACTAGACGACGATATGCATACTTATATAGTTAAATAAATACTTAAATACATAGAAAATATCCAAGACTCAGGAACAAACATTCGTGCTCATCACACAAATATTTGCCGTTACCGGGATTCGAACCCGGGACCGCTGGCTTCGGAAGCAGAGTCACTACCAACTAGACCAAACGTGTCGTCCGTCAGATAAAACACAGTACTGGCGCCTCATTCGGGAACGCTAAGTGATTCTGTAGCGACTCGTAAGCCAGATTTCTCATTCCACTCTTCCGCACGACGCGTAATGCGTAAGAGCGAGATGAGAAATCTGGCTAACGAGTCGCTACAGAATCACTTAGCGTTCCCGAATGAGGCGCCTGTTTAATTTTCTTCACAAAAGTTTTGTATCTAAAAAGATACAAAATCAAATCCTCAATTATTAGTTAATTTTTTATATAACAGAAGGCGTTCATATTAATTATGTTTCAAATAAGTCTCAGTAATATAGGCGCGGTCTTCTTAACGCGTCTATAAAATTAGTACATTCCAAATTAGTTCTCTTGTTCTCTCTCTCTCTCTTTTTTTTGTCACCATTCTCTTTGTGTTTCGCTCGAGGAGCTAGCAGCTACCTACCGTAGAGATGGCCGGTTTGTACCAGTATGGGACAACGTCGACCGGATAGCCAGCAAGTAAGAGAATCGCACCCCACCCGAGTCGTTTCCTGTCATTACGCGCAAAAGTCTTCGCTCGCCGATGAAGACTCGCTTGCCGCATGCAAAACCGGTTTGTACCAGTATGGGACACGTCGAGCGGATCGCCGGCATCACAGAATAACACCCCAGACACTTCCCGAAAACTGCCAAATAGGGTGACAATAATATACTATATTTAAGGCGTGCATAAATATCCTATCTCTCCATGGGCCATAAACTTTAACGGACTTACCCCCGATAAACAGCTAAATTTGGGTAAACTTGTTTGTACGGTTGTTCCGGACGGGGTAAACAATGTTAATATATTGGGTACAGTGTCCGTGGTACAATATACCCTCTTTTTGGTTTCGCGCAGTCGTAAAGTAGGTAATAGAGGTATTGGGGCCAATTCGAAAGTGTGTTTATCTACACCCATATCATAAAACCTCCATTGGTTAATCAAAAACCGTAGGAAATGACCACCATTTTGACAACCAATTAGGAAAAACCAGTGCTGCGATAAAGAAATAACATGACTTCTTTATCGTTTTTAGTAAAGAAATGAGATTAAATTTGGAACAGCTGTCAAAACTCAAGTGGGTCTCTACTCTAGTATCCATAGATATTAAAACAGTTATTGATACGAAACGTCAATTCAGAATGTTTTTTTAATATAAACTGCACAATATTTGATCTCGAGTGACGTGAGAATAGAGACTTCATCCGTTTGTCTATGATTTAAAGAAAAATGGTCTCAACGGAGCATCGAATCGGCGCCATGTTGGTGTTTTGCTGAACGAAAGTAGAATTAATTGAATAGAAAAAGTTGTTTGTAATTTACATTTTAGTTGAAAATATGAATAGTAAGTAGTCTTCTCGGAGTGTGTGTGATGTGAAAATGCGCCGGATATCGGAAATATGCAGCCACGATTGCAACAAATAACTTGTTGCCAGAAAATATTGTTTCTGAACCCATCATGGAGGATTTATAATATGTGTGTAGATAAAGTTTTGTATGCAACTCTGCATAATTTGGCCTTAAAACACACGTGCGATCTTATTATGAAACTCGCCTAACGGCTCGTTTCATGAAAACCGCACTAGTGTTTTAAGGCCTATCATTATGCAACCGTTGCATAAACTACTATTGCTAAATTAAAAATCGATAAATTTGAAATAAGAAACATCAACTCAATTTTGACAGTTTGGCGCCATACAAAATCGGGTTTGACGTTTCTTATTTTAAGTTTAGGGAATTTTTAATTTAGAAGAAACCGTTTCGAATTGGACCCATTATTTCAAAGGGTCACGTGGGTGACTACGTGACATCCCGCAATGGCAAGTGTGTTGGGACATACTGTTAACCATACTTGGAACTTTGTCACTTCTGATTATTTCTCTTAAGTAGGTATGAGTCGTATAAGTGCTCTATTTAGAAGAGTATTTCTTTAATAAATAGTTCTGAACAATATTTATCTATACTTATTAAACAGTACCGTGACTCACTTATAGACAACGCACAGCCTAAAAAGGTGGGCCTAGAGGTTTGAAACTTGGAGGAGACATTCCTCGACTACCCTAGAGGTGATTTTTTGAAATTCCATCCCTAAAGGGGTGAAAAGGAATGGTAAAGTTTGTATGGAAAATACCGCGGGCGAAGCTGTGGCAGATCCACTAGTTTAAAAAAAAAACGGTCCATCAGTTAGAATATGCACTAAGTTTATATGAGTTGCTAAAGTCTAAAGCTTGTATTAACACAGCTGGACACAATACCGTTAATCTTTTAATCGTTAATTAACGGAAAGTTAATTTTAAAAATTGTTAACGGTCTCATTCCCGTTAAACACAATTAAAGTCCGTTAATCGTTGATAAAACTTTAATATATTGATGTTTATAAAGGGGAATATGCACCTTATGTCACATAGCTTTTGAATTTGATCTCTAAATAATTAGCTGAGTTCCTTGCGGCGTTTCGTCTCAGCAGACGTCACCTTTCGAAGCGCCGGTATATTCCAGTGGCGCAGCCTGCCTACAAGCCGATTCCTGACGGCTTTACCAAGCTAGAAAGCTACGGCTAGCTGTCAGTGAAGTCATGTTACTCTAACTAAATGTCAGACTCGCACGTACTGTTCCAATTCTTCCGGCTTCCGTCAGGAAATATTTCACGCATCGCCACTGGTAGATTCAGTCAGACGTGTGAAAGATCCCGTGTGGCCTACTAATACAATACAAACAACAAACAATTTTAGTACAACTCCTCTGCTGCACTGGGAGTGAAGAAATAGCATAGAATGCGTGCAGATGCTTATCATCCTGGCATGTCGTAAAAGTCGACTAAGGGACGGGTCCTCTCCAACATGGTGGACTATCTGTATGGGCGATGGGCTGATCACCTGTCACCATACGGTTCATCATACCATCTTAGGACTAATTAATCGAACGTGGCCACAAGTAGCCTTGTGGCTCTGCCCACCCCATTAGGGATTTCGGGCGTGATAATATGTATATATGTATGTATGTATGTAGTACAACTCGCAACAATTTCGCAAGTACCCATAAAACGGCTTACAAGTTAAACATAAACCGTATATACATATACTACCGTTCCGAGAACATTAACTGTTAACTGAAACATTAGAGCTAAGTTATTAACTTAATTATTTAGGTATAAGTTGAGTGATTCTTAGAATTCTTAATTGATACGCGCTTATAATAAATAATCGGGGTCATAAATGTTCACATAATTAATTTTATACATATTCGGTTCTTATCTTGTAACTCTAGTTTTTGTGAGGGCATAAGAATGTTGTTAATTGTAATGCATATGCAACATGTCACATGTTGCTTGGATAACTTTGAATTTCACTTTCACGATACAACTAGCTTTTGCTAAATGCTTTTTAAACATGAAAATACCAAATTTTATCCAAATCTGTTCAGTCTTTGCGTGAATATATACAAACGACACTTTCGCATTTATAATATTTAGGAGGCTTTATTTTATTACTTACCAAAACAAAGTTTCTGTTTTTACTTATGTCCGTTCCCAATATTCAATCCGCGGATAGATTTTGGTTACTACGGGTTACAATTTGAAAGCTAAGAAATAACTAAATTTTTAACTGGTACTAAATTAATCTATTCACTGATCGAATATTGGTAACCGGCGTTAGTCAAAACGTGAAAGAAAAGAAAGAAAGAAACATTTATTCACTAACACAGAAGACACAGAGTAACATAAATATAAATTAAAACAATACAAAACAAAATGGTGTGTGTGTCCTCGCGGCAGTGAATGGGACACTGGCTCAGCATAATGCTGAGGCGTCAGACACCTGCAGCGCTGATGCTCAGCCAGCACCGTCTGTGACTCACGGAGCGCTATACAAATACACTATATGCTAATAATTACTTATTTACTACTACTTAGATGGATGGGTCAGACATATATACTTAATTTTGTGATAATGTGTAATAATGTCAAAATAATTACTATAGTACATTGTGCATCTAGGGCCGTAAGAAGGGGATAACTAACGAGAGTCTGTTAGAAGCCCGACGCCGATAGGCGAGGGCTTTTATGACTCGAGTTTGTTATCCCCTTACTGCCCGTGATACACATAATGTTTATCATCACATTTGCGAGGAATTAAAATAAATATTAGACAAAAAAAAGTATATATATTAATTTTATTTCCATTTTGCATCGTGAATTACCATCAGGTGGGTGTTCATAAACTGAGCGTACGTTGCGATCAGCGCGGGGCAGCTCCGCCGGCTTGCGGTCGCGCGCGCTCCGCCGGCTGCGGCTCCCAAGCAGCTCCGCCGACCTGGCCCACTTAATTGCCCGCGGGAGTTCGAAACGATACAAAATCCATAACTCCCTAGGGAGTTATGGATTTTGTTGCTTTATAACTCCCGCTGACGGCGGGGTCCGTCGAGGAGTTAAATCGGCTATAGCTGCTCTATACGCCTGCGTATAATAACACCCTTTCCGAGCAAGTGTGATGAAAATAAATTACTTGTTACAGCAGCATTAAACTTAAAATGTAAAAAAAGAGAAAAAGAGACAAAGAC
The DNA here is from genome assembly GCA_947859335.1 of Tortricodes alternella. Classification (NCBI taxonomy): domain Eukaryota; kingdom Metazoa; phylum Arthropoda; class Insecta; order Lepidoptera; family Tortricidae; genus Tortricodes; species Tortricodes alternella. The sequence continues at coordinate 5,575,662 of OX401988.1, read as the reverse complement.
TATAAGTTGTAAAAACGAGAAATAAGAAGAAATATTTAACCAAGCATTGTCCATAAACCATACGTTGTATTAAATATCAACTTTTCTAAGAATTCATCTAAATCAATTGTTTATTCCACCGGATTCCAAAGGAAACTTGGAAGACCTATAACTTTTCAAAATTCGAATTCCCGCCAATTGCACTTACTCGAACGGCGCCAATTCCAAATTTAAATTGTAACAGTTCTGAGTAGCCACGCCCCTTCCAGTAGGGCTGTACGGCACAAAGTTATCGGTACTTTACCGATACAAAGAATCGGTATTTTCTGCTACCGAGTACTGGTCGTAAAGACTTCAGACGCCGCCGGGGTTTAACTATCTGTTGAGAAGTTTTCAGTAACTACAAAGAGGTTGAGTTAAAATGTACTGTTGCAAACAAAAGTTTTTAATTTATACTTGGATTGCACAGTAAAATATTTTAACAAATGCTTGATCTGAGAAAGTATACCTACTTATAAATGAAATAAATTTGGTAAAATTGGTGAAATTCGCTCATTATTTAGTAGTCCTAAAAATAGGCATACGTTAACAGCCAAATGTCAATAGACTGGTAGACGGTCACTTTTTAATCAGTTGCACCTTGCACAAGAAACTATATTCGTTTCATAACAAATATGATAAAATAAAAGGAAATGGTTTTCGTTTTTCTTTTTGAGCTACGGAACAAAAAAAAATTGCCTCGGCCTTCTACCACCAAATCAATATAATGCGCATGCTTTTTAGCCTAAATACATGAAAAAACATATCTTAGCTAACTCTGGTACCTAGCTACAATAAAATACATATAAAATATTTATTTTATAGAGAACCTTTATTAGACACAACAATAAAACATCTAATTTATATTATCTTATGCTTAAACATCATGTCCTAATTTTAAAGCACTTTTGTGCCAAAGCGTCCGTGGGCGGGGCGAGTGCCGCGAGTCGTTTTACAGCGATTCACAGTATGCCCTTAATTGAGCGAGGAATCAAAGAGCATATCCCCTTAAGATAAGTGCCTTAAGCGCTTCAGCTTACAGTTAAACTAATTAATGGAATTCAGAAGACTTTGTTACACGTCTGTCATGTTAAGGATTAACTAATGATTAGAATTTAGGACAATTTAATGCAAAATTATAATAATTATGTTACATTTTGGGCTTATTTGCATTATCATCAATATCGCCTATTAGTGCTCCCCACGCGGGCCCCGTGCGGTTTGGGGACTCTTAGTTAGTTTCAAACAACTCCGAAATGCGATCTGGGATTAGGTTTTATAACAAGAATTTCGAGCTTAAATTTACTTAAAAACCGGCGAGTTAAACTCGCGTGGAGAGGGTTCCGTTCCGTACATGTTTATCTGAAATTTACTAGGTTACTTTAAATACCATAGACTTCTTATAGGTTTTCCTGTAATCTATAGGTAAAGATCTATTTTCTGTATTTTTTTCAAAATTTTAGCCCCAGTAGTTTCGGAAATAAGGGGGTGGGGAATGGTCATTTTTCGCCTATTTTCCTGAATAACTTCAAAACTATTTTACTTAAAATTCAAAAGATAATATATTTAACATCCTCACAATAAGCCCTTTCATTTGATATGTCACACGATATAGGAGGCATAACTTTTTTTATTAATTTTCTAATTTACCCCCAAAAAGTGGCCCCTATGTTTAAAATTCATATATTTACATCACATGTCCGTGTTGCGGTCACCGACTTACATACGAGTATGTATACCAAATTTCAAGCCCTTTCATTTGATATGTCACTTGATACAGTTTGCGTAACTTTAAAAAAAAAAAAACTAATTTGCCCCCCAAAAGTGGGCCCCATGTGCAAAATTAATTTATTTACGTTACGCATCCCTGTTGCGGTCACCAACTTACATATGTATACCAAATTTCAACTCAATCGGTCCAGTAGTTTCAGAGCAAATTGGCTATGACAGACGGACAGACAGACAGACACACGAGTGATCCTATAAGGGTTTCGTTTTTTCCTTTTGAGGTACGGAACCCTAAAAATCAATTAAAACTTCTCTTCAATTCTCGATATATCGAGCGCTTCCCTCATTTGGGGTTATCAGGTTACATTTATTACTAAAGACAAGCAGTTGGGGTGTTTAAAATATGGCCTTCGACACGTGATATTAAGACCTCTAAACATGGTACCCCTAACCGACCCCTGCCTACACGTTCCGCTCACCAGTAGTCATAATAAAGCAAACCATAAACAAAACAACTTCAAATAAACGAGGGCGCTACTGTCGCAAGATTCGCGTAACTTAGTATGCGTTTTCGTTAGTTCCTATTTTGTCCACCGACGCGATAAGTTTGTGCGGAACAGATGTAGATAACGTTTGATCACCTTTTGACACCTACAGTTCGCCTAATTGAAATTTATGTAGCAGCCTTCTGTGCACGATCGGTTCTCGAACGCAACTCGCCAAGATCTCACAATTCAACTATCGACATGATGGAAATTTTTATAGTGAATCTGGTAACTTGTAACCTTAAATCCTTAGTCTAAATCGACACGATGAACTTCATGTCATGCACTTAGAATTCAGCATAGAGGTTTTGTTTTTTTATGTCCATTGACTGACAAACGAGCTGACGGCCCACCTGATGGAAAGTGGTCACCGAGGTGGCTTGACATCCAGGAATGAATTAGGATACTATTCTTATACGCAGGAAAATAACGAAAAACTAATTCTACAAGTTAGTTTTCCCGTAAAAATAAAGAAACAATACATAAACCCATTATTTTCATTGGACTAATAAATAATATCGTTAACTTTCGCCGGCAAATCATCACCATAATTTCAGCCATCGGACGTCCACTGCTGGACATAAGCCTCCCCCATCGATTTCAAAGGCCGTATGGAAGTGGTCTGCATCGAGCGTTTTCCTGCGGTCTCTTTTAGGTCGTCTGTCCATCTTGTGGGTGGACGTCCTACGCTGCGCTTACCGGTCCGCGGCCTCCATTCGAGAACCTTTCGGCCCCATCGGCCATTTGTTCTGCGTGCTATGTGCCCTGCGCACTGCCACTTCAACTTGCTAACAATGCTAACCCGGTGGGCTATGTCGTTAGCTTTCATTTGTGTATGGATCTCCTTATTTCTGATTCGATCTCGTAGAGAAACCCCGAGTATAACCCTCTCCATAGCTCGTTGTGCGACTTCGCCGGCAAATATAAATAGGTTACCTAATAATTACAAGAAACAATATTTTTCACATAAATTTTGTTTATGTTTAAGTAAGTTAATTAGTAACAAGTGATGTCACAAAACGTTCATAAAAAAAGTAAACTAGAACTCGACATCAATTCGTTCACACCGATAGTACCTCCGTCCGCCTACGCTTTTATAATTCAGATATTAAGCCCAAGGCGGTTGCGGACCGCTTCCGAACCGTTTCCGGCATAAAAAACGCTTTATTTGTTCTGCGGCTTATCTTAATTTCTTAATTAACGCGTTAATTGAAGTCTTTGTATATTTAATGAGATAAGCGTCTACACATTTCTCGCGTATGTTTACAATGGTGCGTAGAAATGAGTTTTAGGTGTAACGCAGTTGCATTAAATAGTAAGTTATTAAAAAATTATAGTTTAAAAAAAATAAATAACACGCTTTATAGCAAACCAAACTAAAAAGTAGAAAATATTTTTTAAGTATGAAGAGTTTGTGTTACAGTAATAGAAATTCCAACAATCAATTATGACTAATCAATTTGGGATAAGATTAGAATAAAAATTAAGTTATTAACAAATAATTCAATTATACTAAAAAAGCGTGGGGTGCAATTTACTATATTTTCATTATGACTCATATTTTATAAATAGCTACCAATGAAATAATTGGAACATTTAAGGCTGTATACCCAATATATCGATTTGTATATTTTTCGCTGAAATTGAATAGTATGGTAATATTAGTCGTTTCGCATAAGTGTAATAAAAAATAAAACCACTTTACCGTTCTTTTAAAGGAGATAAATGACATATAAGATTACATGTGTTATGTGCTGTGCGTGTGTTATTTGTACCGGAAGTTGATTAAATTACAAGAAAAAGCGAAAAATGTTTCCGTCCCATAGTACTTTTATAATCAGAAAATGTATTTTCTATAACTTTGTACTCTCCTCGATTTTTTGATGACAAAAAAAAATATCATTACTGTTGTTCCCACGGAAATATTCTTGATTGAATTTCATGTGTCCGGACCGTTTCAAATACTGCATCTTGATTGGTTATGACTCGAGTAGTCAAATCAGGTTTTGATTTTATTTCACATACTAAATAATTATTAATAATCACACAATTTGTATATTTTAAATCATTATTTGTACAAAATTACTCATTGCTGTTATTTGGCGCAAATGAAATAAAACTTGAAAAATAAAATTGATGTACTGCGGATTTGACGTGGTACACATCCTTAATACCACGCACCCCACGCTTTTTTACTATAATTGAATTAATTGTTAATAACTTAATTTTTATTCTAATCTCATCCCAAATTGATTAGTGACCACAGAGCCGTTGCAATACGGACAAAACGTCGAGGTAAAGTACAATTTTAAGTTACGCGATTAAGTCACATCTACTTATAAATATTTGTAGCATAGTGTTTATATGACCTACGTGGAGTACTAAAAAGTTAAATCGAATAGAACTCGAGTCTTTACTCTAGTCGAAGAGCATCACACTTTATTTTACATTCAGAGCTCATCGTATTACCCCGTCGCTCCGGTACTGTGCCTAGTACACCTAGTATTCAAAGTATTTGGATTACCGAGGGTATCGAGTACCGGTGATATCCCTGAAATTGCCGGCCCCCGTATCCAAATTGAAAATCAACTCTTTTTATTCAGTCTATCGCACGGCTTATTCTGGAAATATCGATCTAGTTTCATCGATTTCGACATAGAAACTTAGTCTCAATATAAGTTTAAATAAAGATTAAGAAAGGGGATAAATAAATTCATGAGTGGCGACCGCGAACTTGAAGACGGGGCGTGGTCAGACCAAAACGGTGGATTGTACCCGGTGAAGAGCGCGGGGGTCGTCGTCCTAATATAACGCGATTGCGCGATCATCGCTAATTCGCGCGAATTTTGTTCGCACGAACGCGCGATCAAACATACTGATGTCGAACAGGTGTCCTAATTGATCGCGCGAATGTCAATTAGGCGAAATAGCGATGATCGCGCAATCGCGTTCTATTAGGACGACGCCGGCGCCGGACTCCGCTGGATGCGAGCAGCACAATGTAGGATTGGTCATTGTGACGGTCAGGAGAGGTCTATGTCCAGCAATGAACGTTTTTCGGCTCAAATAATGATGATGATGATGAAGATAAGGAATTTTACGACACTACTGTATTTTTTTGAAAATCCTAACATTATTACAATTTTCTTGTATCTACCTACTTGCTTCCAAATTTTTTTTTTATGTCAATTCACTGGCAAACGAGCTGACGGCCCACCTGATGGAAAGTGGTCACCGCCGCCCATGGTCATCTGCAACACCAGAGGTGCTGCCAATGCGTTGCCAGTCTAGGGAGGATGGGGAATGGGGATGGGATATGAGGGAATAGGCCTCCGGATCTCGTCACTCACCGTACGAAACGCAATAGTAAGCTATTACTTTACGCCGATATTCTGTGAGAGTGTGACTACCCCGGTCGAGCCGGCCCATTCGAACAATAATCGTCTAGTGAGGATTACTGTTTGGCTCTACCACTACCAATTTTATCTGAATATAGTTCCAATCCACGATGGCAGAAGCTAAATCCTGAAGGCATAATATGTGAACGTAATACACCCGCCAATTCAAACTTTACATATCAAAGATTCGAACGTAGGCGTCTAAGATTTTTCTGCGAGGCCTTATTCCGCGCGATCCGATCGTATCATGACAAAAGGTTTTTCTAATAAAACACTCAATGATTTGCATTGTAAAACGTTTTAGCATTGTTCGGTGTCTGGGGAATACGGATCCGGCATTAGATTGGAAAGAATTTCGTGTAGTAAAATGGGATTTTCAAATTGAATTTAAATAATGGCGCTCCTTTAATTTATTCGAAGGGGGCTTAAGTTGAAAGGTGTCGTTCATTTTGCGTAAGTCCTTTTTTAAAACGACAGATGTTGATAATTTTGTAAATTCTAGCAAGACCGACATCTCATTTCCCACATTTTTCCCAGCAGTGTTGCCAATTTTTATCGGTAAGATTGTAACGTAACTTGTGTAGGTTTTGTAACGCATATTATGATAGAGAACCATCCGTAAGTTGTTTTTCAAATGCGTCATCTGAAAATCAAACCGTACCGTACCGTTCACCGTTTATTTCGTCGTTTTCCAAAACCATTCGAAAAACAAAATTATGAACTGTAACATTATCATAACTGCGTCGTTTGCCGAGACGCGACGCATCCAGCTTTGCGTAACGTTCCCGAGGCATTTGCGACGGTACAATAAACAGGATAATGGGTTCCCTGCCTATCGCATTATACAGGTCACCTTCATATGCCGACAGTGGTACGGGGGTCTACATACACATTTGACTAGCGTTAACCTGACGAGCAAAAATATGTGAGTCTAGCTTCTGCCTGCGACTTCGTTCACATGGAATTCGGTTATAGTTATTCACTCGGGAACATTTTTCCCGGAATAGAAAGTAGCCTGTGTGTTAATCCAGAGTATATGCTATCTTCATTCCAAATTTTATCCAAATCCGTCCAGCCGATGAAGTATGAGGATCAAGAAACATACTAGCTCACAAAGTTTCGCGAGAGAAATGCCCCATCGAAAACTTTATATGCCTGTATAGAATATCTTTAGGTACACTTTTGGCCGAATTCGCAAACGTCACTTAAGTATTTGATAAGAGTCTAGAACTAGTTGTCTTGTCAACCTATACATAAACGTCAGTTTAATTAAAGATCAATTTGAGTGGCCTTTGAGAATTTGGCCATTTGTAATCGACACTACGGACAACTCCAGCTGTAAAGAAATGCAATGACATCATCCATTCGTTGAACTTGTTTCTGTCTTAATCTTTATTTATTACAATATAATATTAATTTCACTTGTTAGTTCGTCTGTTCGTATGTGCGGGTTAAATTTTCAGGTACCCGATTTTTTTGTGATTTTGCATGCAAGTGTATCCTGCACTACTTTGAAACGAAAGATCAAACAGGGATGTTTCCTGGGTAAATAATAATTATAATTAGTCCGTCAGTTAGATTATCAAAAAATATCGAACACGTATTTTTTGCTTTATCAAATGAATCAAAAGTTGACAAAGATAACGCGTATCAAAGTTCGGGAGTGGGGGCTCATGACACTTAATGGTAAAGTGTGCAAACTCGTGACGTCACGCGGAACTTCTACGCACTATATCTTCGTCATTTTTTGTTTAATTGACAAAAGAAAAAATACGTTTTCAATAGATTTCAGGAAACTAGCCTATTGTAGTACACGTCTACATTCTCAATTCCTAGATACACAAAGGTATTCAAAGAAAATAAAATATGTAGTCGCTTTCATGTCATTGGCAGCAGTTATTAGAATAATTCTCTCATATATATGCCAAAGAGGCCGTTACACACTTAAGTGTTTCTGTGGATCTCAACCGAAATCTATAGCTTATTGACTATCCCGGCTATAACATTGAAATATATTTGCAGTAAGTATGATTTTAGATTTTATTTTAAGATGTTATTATTTAGATTGCAGTAGAGATAAAAGCCGTTGGAAAAGTATTTACGTAGTGGCTTTGTATAAAATGTTAAACAGATAACACTTCCGTTATTTACAACTACACACTCTGAACTTTACGTTTTAAGAACGATCAATGGACGCTTTATATCTATACTAGATTTTGGAAGTGGAAATTTATATACTCGCGTATTTACAAATCAACCGCGGGCTCAAATCCAGGGTTGCCAATTCTTCAAGGCGGTATACCCCTAAAAGCAAGTCAAAAAATCCCTAAAACCCCTTAAATCACTAACAACCGTTTTTTTTTGTTAGCTCCCTTTACCTCAAAGACTGATAACCCATACCATACCGTACTCTTGTCAATGTGATCAAGTACAGACGACAAATATTCTGCAAATAGCACAGTTTTTATCACGATCGCACTGTCACTGTCATCTGTTAGGCGTATAATCAATTTTGCACTCATTTTCAGTTCGTTTTTTATACCCCAAAAAAACCCCTAAGATGTTCTGCCCCTAAAAATCACCAATCTACTTATTTTGCCCCTAAATTTAGGGGTAAACCCCCGAGGTTGGCAACCCATCTCAAATCTTAGCTCGCACGTGTGATTCGTAACTTATGTGCGGAATTAAATTTGATATTTACTAGTAGCATTACGGCGAAGCAAGCCATCGTGAGGAACATCAGCAAAGTAGTGCAACGATGTATGTGAAGTCCCCAATCCGCACTGGGTTCGCGAGAGAGGAGACCTGTGCAGTGAGACTTATATAAGCCGATGATGACAATCATATATTCAAATGATCTCCATATTGTAAACAGATTGCAGATAACTGGAGACCCGGCTTTATCAAAAACGGCCATAAACAATGCGCAAGACATTCCAGCAAGTGTTGCCCTCGCGCCGCTATGACGGACGGCCGCCGCGTTTCCGCTTCCGTCACGCCCTATACCGACAACTATGCCTTATCTGTGGTGTATATCGCGTAAGTCTGTTTGAAAGAGACATGGCAATGCATGTAAGACGTGCAGTTCTTCAAGATGGTCTGAAAAGGTTCACTGCGGATTATCTAACGTGAGAAAACCGAATTGTTACAATAATAATAATATCTTAGACACACTGATTAAGTCCCAAACTAAGATTCCCTGTGCTATGGGTAACTAGAACATCGATACGACATACTTATAATACGTGTAGTGCCCGGAACCCAGGCTGCAGAAGTAGACGGTTTCGTAGTGCGTGAATGAAATACATACACATACATACATAGCATCACGCCCGAAATCCCTAATGGAGTGGACAGAGCCACAAGACTACTTGTGGCCACGTTCGATTTATTAGTCCTAAGAAGATATGATGAAACGTATGGTGACAGGTGATCAGCCCATCGCCCATACAGATAGTCCACCATGTTGGATAGTCCACCATGTGAATGAAATGCGAATAAAATAAAATAAATCAATAAAATCTTTATTGAAAAACTTATTTAACAATGTTACAACTAAAGTATACATACTGATGGAAAAAATTGCACACGTGTCTGAACTAGGAAGTTCGTGTTTCAGGCAAAAAAGGACTTACATAATTATCTGAAACTATCGCGTGAAAATTACAATTATATTCTTAGTAATTAGATAAATTACAAAAGAGACAGCCCAAATAAAACAAAAAAACAATAACAAAATACCAAGAGGTTGTGTTATGAACTGAACAATATTTATTTCAAAACAATGAACAATTTCTCTGTATCTTCATAGGATATATTTTGAAGTGCTTCTTGGAGAATTGTACGAACTGTATTTAAGTTTAATCATAGGACAGCTTAGATAAAGAAATAGTGCCGAATTCTCGTACAGTCAGATGAGCGTAATAAGGAGTAATTTGCTGTCATTTTTGGAGAAGCTAAGAATTAAAATAATATAAACTAAATTAAACAAAAATGGAATCTATAATAAATATAATTGCATGCATATACAAATACATAGACATCTATTACTCGTGTACAAACTTTCATGCTCATACAATATTTGTCCCTAGCGGGGATCGAACCCGCAACCACTGACATTACAGGCAGTTGCACTACTACCGTGCCTTCGAGTCCGTCAAACATGTTACCAACGCCTTGACAAGCATAGCAGCAACATATTATATCTACATATCGGTACAAGATTCTCCTTCCGCGCTGCCGACGAGCCCTCTTTGTTTAGCGTGATTGTTTCTCAAATGCCTAAGCTAGACCATACGCTAGACCTAGGCAGACTATCTTCACGGTAGGCTGGATGCCGTGAAATTCTAAAGCCTACGGATGAATATCTGAGCCACTGTAGATTTTCTCTTGTTAGGGGACGAACATAGTAGCATATGTTATCAGTTATAGCCGTTATAGGGTGTTATATAAAGCCTTGTTACAGAAAAGATAATTTTACTATGTCGAAAATGTTGTACGGTGTTTGCGAAACTTATAACTATGTGCTTATTATCTGTACATGTTACATTAACTAAAAGTAATTACGTTAACGTATGAGTTAATTTTATACAAAGATTTCAATTGCGTGCGTGAACTAGCGAAAGGTAATATTCATCAACAATTTTAATTTATAAATCTCATCATCATTGTCATCATTTCAGCCAAAAGACGTCCATTGCTGGACATATGCCTCCCGCGATGATCCGCATCGTAATCTTTACCAGATAGTCAGAAACTAAAAGAAAATTGAAATACATTGGAGTTGAATTTAATATACTTACACATTAAGAACACTTGTTGCAAGCGGAACGGAACTTTCCATTGCGGCTGAACGTCTCTTCCTCTTCAATATGGCATTCACTTCGATAATTATCAATTAACGAGCTTATTTCCAATCGGCAAAGCACTTCCTCTAGAAAACAACAATTTATAGGCATTTAATAATTTTCTTTAACTTATCATCCCCTAAATAAACCTAATAATCGCACCTTACTTGACTTTGTAACCAAATCTCCCAATTCACAATCCAAAATCCAAAAACAAACGAATATCTGTCAATTTGACAAAACCAACAAAGCGGGGTCGGTTGTAGCAAAAACGCGGGTCGGGGGCGGCGCTAAGCCGGAGTCAAATATTTGGAATGCGATTAAGCTGTGCCTATTGATTGATGGGAACACGATATGCGCACAGAGTAATATCAGCGTTCATAATTAACTAGTGGATCCGCCACAGCTTCGGACACGGTATTACCCATACAAACTTTATCACCTCTTTTCACCCCTTTACGGATGGAATTTCAAAAAAGCCCTACTTAGTGCACCTCTAGGATACTCGAGGAATGTCTCCTCCAAATTTCAAACGTCTAGGACCACCCGTTTAGGCTGTGCGTTGTCTATAAGTGAGTCACGGTTCTGTTTTATATGTATTGATAATCGATGTTACAGACAAATTTGAAAGGTCTCATCCAGAGGCCATTATATCCAATAAACTCTGCATAGCCGGGTGACCTCCGCTGTCAGCATTAGAGTTAGAGGCAAAACACCATAAGTGACGGGGCTACAAGCGCGGGGTGCACATAACCTCGAACGCACCAATCACATACTCGTACATACATACATATATCACGCCTGTTTCCCAAAGGTGTAGGCACAGACCACGGATTTCCACCTGCTACGATCCTGACACACCTTTCGCTTCGTCTACTCTCATTAAGTTCTTCATGCACGCTCGCCGGTGTAGGGTCCTCTTGACCTGGCCTTTCTTAAGAACGCTCTCGATCTGGTTTTGGTACGTTCGCCGAGGTTTTCCCCTTCCAACCCTACTACGCCTCGCCTTACAAATCTGCTTCGTTAGTCTTCTGTCGTTCATCCTCTCCACATGTCCAAACCATCTAAGCACATATCACAGCGCTTTATAAACCCCGCGCGACCGCTTTGGCAGCTTTATTTGCTAGTGACGGCTAAGCTTCAGAGACAAGGTCATTACCAACTAGGCTAACCGCGTCGATACATAAATAAATGAATCAAACGAAATACCTCTGATTTTAAATGACTCTGTGCATTCTCAAACGCAGCTGGAACCACCCCGCCTACTTAGTCATAGTTTAAAAACAATTAAATGTTTGATACGACAAATGTTAACGGTAACTCGCCGTGGGATAATTTCATATTTACCCAAAGGACTCGTTCAAATCGACGTTTAGTTTTATTTTTATTTTTAACAGTATCTTTTGTGTGGGAAGCTTTTTTATGTTTATTTCTCTTCCTAATATAACAGCGCTGCTGTGTACATTGCGTTTCTTAAAATACAAAGTTAAAGATATGCCTCATATTATATGGCTGACATAAGCTCATAAAAACATTGTCAAGTCACAAACAGCGCCTCTATTCGGGAACGCTAAGTGATTCTGTAGCGATTCGTGAGCGAGATTTCACATCTCGCTCTTACGCATTACGCGTCGTGCGGAAGAGTGGGATGAGAAATCTCGCTTACGAATCGCTACAGAATCACTTAGCGTTCGCGAATAGAGGCGCTGATCATTTTACCTTGTCCATCATTTTCATTTTCAACATGACAACTCCCTGAAAATTATAATGACTTCACTACTTAATATAATGTTAGGTTTATTCGAGCTTACCATTTGTTGGTTAGTCGCTTGTCACTTTGTAAATAGGACCTGCTTCTATTCACTGGCACCTCACAGTTTAACTAATGCTGTATATTCACAAGGTTAAAGTGTAAGTGACAAGCACTAGCCATTTAGTTACTAAGCTCATGTAAACCTAGTAGGTATAAACTTAAGTCCTCCGCCGCGTTTTTCTATCGTCCTTTCTGTCTGAATAGGCAAATCGCAGAAACCACTATAGGGATTTTGATGAGGTTTTCACTAATACATATAATGATTCACGTGGAAGGTTTGTGTATATAATTTATAACAATTTCATGCATATTGGCTGATCTTTTCAGGGCTTTCCTAGGTGGGCTGCTAGGATTCTCATAATTTATTATAACCCGCGTGCAATATTTACTAAACCTGCACTTTCCCAAAGCTTCCTTTCACCACAGCAAAGTAGTTAATAGAACAATAAACAAAGGCCTTGCAAATTCCCCACATCCTCGAAATCGGACACGAAAGGTGCTCAGACGTGTTCAAATATTAGCGGCGAAATCAAAGCGAATGAGCCAAGCGCCGCTGTATGGTATTATTCAGTTGGGGTAAGTTTAGGTGGCAATAGTTTATTTTAAGGGGCTGTTGGGGTCTGAGTGGCTTGGTATTTTGGCCAATAATGCATTTTTACAGGCAGGCCTTTGTCCAGCAACAAGATACTATACTAAGGAGATCTCTGATCTTTGATGCTTCGATGATCAGAAGGCTGGCACACACACCATATATCCTAATGACACCGCCATAGCTGAAATTAAGAGGAGTGTGAACCTACGGCTTTTCATACTAAAGGCGATATCAATTTGCACCCCTTAAATGTTAACCGGTTTTGACCAATTTTTGATAGGGAGTCAGTCAGTCAAAACAAATCTTGGTTTATACGTTTTGGTTTTTTCACTACAGTCAATAATTTCAGTTTTATTGCTGTTTCAGTATTGTCATACAAAACTAAATTCAGCTATTATTTGACTTTGTTCATCTTTAATCAACATTCAAAAACGTATAGACCTAGATTTTGTTCTGACTGACAACCTATCAACCTATCAAAAGCAGCATGCGACGGCAATTTAGGTAGCATTATTTACCTGTCGATTTCTTAATTTTAGGTAACAACTTTAATTTTTTCTCCCTTTTTTACAATTATTTGGGTAACAATCACGTTAAGAAACAATTTTTCTTGTCTGTTGCCAGAGGTAAAGAAAACCCCTTCGTTTTCGTTAACTTCTTTTCAATTCATGTTTTCTTCATACACAAAACATGCCTCGCGCTCGACATGCTGATATGATCCATACAAGAAAATCAGGCTTCAGGGTCCTTAACTTTTGAGAACAGGGGCCCATTGCATAACTACTTGTAACTTGTAATACAAGCGGAAGTCTCTTTCTAGTAAAAGAAGTTGAAAAGAGGCTTGCGTTTGTATTACAAGTTACAAGTAGTTATGCAATGGGCCCCAGGAGGGACAATGCCTTCGTATTTCTGACCCTAAATGTGATTATTACTCTTAATACCAAATTTTGCACGCGACTTCGTCCACGTGGAGTTCGTTTATCACTGTTCCCTCAGGAAATTTGCATTTTCCGGGATAAAATAGCATGTCCTTCTCCAGACCTCCAACTATCGCTATGCAAATTTTCAAGTTGACGTGAAAGAGGAACATAAAATGCACTTTCATATTTATAACATTAGTAAGGATTAAATTAACGTTTCTTTTTTCAGATATTATGACACTTCCATCTCCACTCTTGCGCAGCGGCGACATCAAAGGCGGGATGGCGCTAACGCAGCATAATACTACTTAATCTATATCGCGGCCACTTCAATCCCAGCACCATGACTATGATTCTAGTCAGTCGTGCGATTCTCTCACGAGCGAAAACAACTGCTTGTATGAGACTTCTTCTAACCTTCACGTGGTAAGTTAGAGAATCACACCCCAGGACCCCATTTCTCGGTGACATTCGAGATTAAACGTCAGTGCATACAGTACTTTGACACAAGTGAATGAATCTGACGTTTAATCTCGCAATCGACATTATCTCGAATGCACCGAGAATTAGGGCCCAGCTCTGACCTGGACTATTGATTTCAGACATAGACTTCGTAATTTGTATTTGATATCAATAGAAACAATACTTGAAGGTAGGAACTATTCCTTTTTAAATAAAGGTATAATATTAAACTCCTCTCTATTTATTTGACTGCAATGAACTTCATACTCTATACTCTTTGGTCTATCCAAAGAGTATAGAGTATGAAGTTCATTGCAGTCAAATAAATAGAGAGGAGTTTAATATTATACCTTTATTTAAAAAGGAATAGTTCCTACCTTCAAGTATTGTTTCTATTGATATCAAATACAAATTACGAAGTCTATGTATTAATCACTTATGTGTGTTTATGATCTAAATAATATACTATTATAATTGATTATGTGGATCTCACAAAAACAGTGATCTCAGATATAACAAGCCCTAGCTAGCGATCATAATCTTCTGAAGATTAATGACATTTCTCATATAAAAAACTATACCTGCGTCTCACCGAATGTCAACACATTTCTAAAAGTAAACACTGTGCGGTTATTTTGAAGTAGTCGACCAACACTAAGTGTCGGTTAAGTGAAAGCTTTGTAAAAACTTACTGACTGCGGCGCCTGTGAAGTACTTTAATACTTGCGCGTGAGTTGAAGGAAGTAGCTATTAAGAAGGAGATAGGCCCACCGGACGCGATTTGGTGAGTGTGACGGCTTTTTGTGTGACATACGTTTGTAAATTGATGCACTCATTATTATGACGCAATAAAAAGATTTCTAAAAACCGGACAAGTGCGAGTTAAACTCACGTGGAGAGGGTTCCGTTCCGAACATGATTATCTGAATTTTACTAGGTTACCTTAAATACCATAGACTTCTTATAGGTTTTTCTGTAATCTATAGGCAAAGACCTATTATCTGTATTTTTTTCAAAATTTTACCCCCAGTAGTTTCGGAAATAAGGGGGGGGGAATGGTCATTTTTCGCCTATTTTCCTGAATAACTTCTAAACTGTTTCACTTAAAATTCAAAAAAATATATATTTAAGATCCTCACAATATTTTTTTCATTTGATATGTCACACAATGTAGGTGGCATAACTTTTTTTTTTAATTTTCTATTTTACCCCCAAAAAGTGGCCCCTATGTTTAAAATTCATATATTTACGTCACGCGTCCGTGTTGCGGTCACCAACTTACATATGAATACCAAATTTCAACTCAATCGGACCAGTAGTTTCGGAGCAAATTGGCTGTGACAGACGGACCGACAGACAGACAGACAGACACACGAGTGATCCTATAAGGGTTCCTTTTTTCCTTTTGAGGTACGGAACTCACCATAAAATCCTATATAGCTATTTGAAGTCACCGAATCCTCCTCTGCTGCACTGGGACTGAAGAAATAGCATAGAATGCGTGCAGATGCTTATCATCCTGGCATGTCGTAAAAGTCGACTCAGGGACGGGTCCTCTCCAACATGGTGGACTATCTGTATGGGCGATGGGCTGATCACCTGTCACCATACGGTTCATCATACCATCTTAGGATTAGTTAATCGAACGTGGCCACAAGTAGTCTTGTGGCTCTGCCCACCCCATTAGGGATTTCGGGCGTGATAATATGTATGTATGTATGAAGTCACCGAATGATAATTATTTACATATCGACCCTAAGGCAAAATATTTTTTTGTTTATTTTCATCATTTTAGTTGGAGTTGTGTTATAATTTGTATGGATAGTTAAGGTAGCTAGAAATGATTCCACATGTAAATATTTCTATATGGAAAGTACATACTTATATTGATGTATATTTTTGGAACACTCTTGTCAAGCCCCTTGATATTAATAATGCATCGGTAGAAAAATATCAAGAAACAAAATGTCTTCTAGCATCCGCCATATTGGATTCCCGGTAACATCATACACCCTATGTCGCCCGGGCATTTTGCTTAAATCGTTTGACACCCCATTTATAAAAATCGAGTCGGTAGTTTTGACTTTAAGTTTTTATTAATTATTCGATTACCTACATACATACTTGTGATAAACATAAACCTCCTTTTTGCTTCGCCGCAGTCGGGTAAAAATAAGAGTTCTTTTATCATAATACATTATATGCGAATTTGAAGGGTGTAACAACGTTAGTACTATTATCTATTCAGTGGTGTAACCTAACACTCTTCAAATTTTTGAACTCACTTTTCACTGCTTTGTTAACAAACTTCGTTATATACTTTAAATGCTAATAATGTTTTCTACAAGAATTACTGAATTGACGTCAAAGTGGGCGAGAGTGGAAAATCCATTACCTCCTGTAATACCTACTTATACGTACATACAGCACTCGTAGTGGTGTAAAGCACAACAAACCAATCGATATCGACATCAAAATTAAAATCTGTAATATATTAAAAATTCAACAATGATAATGATGTATTTGTTTAAAATAATCTATCATCTATCGTCGATCTGGAATGTAACATAAAAAAGTGAAAAAGTAATATTTAATAACTGTTGGTCATTTTAAGTAAATAAATAAAAAAAAATCTACGTATTTTCGGTTATTAATAAATAAAAACCGTTTTTGATTAAAAGTCTAAATACCTTAATAATACCTTACTGTATGTACTACAACTACAAATACACAACTGTACATAAATGATATTTCTAATGTGCTAGTTATAAAACCTCACCTCAGACTGACGACCTGATGAAGATTGTGGGACTCCGCTGGATGCGAGCAGCACAGGATAGGTTATAGTTGCGATCATTGGGGGAGACCTATATCCAGCAGTGGACGTCTTTCGGCTGAATGCTGAACTGATTATGACGAGTTCAAAACAGAACCAAAATGCTATAAAACAATGACAAATATTTTTATAATATATCTTATAAGCATTACATAACAAAGTTCACCTAACCTTAACAACTACTAATTGACATAAATATACGTATGTCCATAGACAAAACGAGAAACATTCGTAAAATACCGTTCACAGTCCACACATACCTATGTAGAATGAATTAAATATCCCTTAGCAATGAAACCACCTATAAGGTAATGGCCTCGTCTAAATATATTATTAAGTTCGGGTATCTCTATTAAAGTTTAAGCTATCCGGCAATAAGGAATGAGCTGATTAATTAAAGTTGTTAGCGCGATTAGGTCTTAACATAGTATGGAATTATTTGTAGCATTTTTTAGCCTATACCTATATGTTATAAGGGCCACAGTGTAGCAAGGAATGCTCTTTGCTGTGCTATAACACATTAAAACATGATCATTATCTCTTAACGCTGGTACTGGCGGCAGTACTAGTAGTAGCAATCATTAGATGACGACTGATGTTTTTGAAATACTTCACCAATTAACCTAACTTATTGAAATTATATACAGTGATCGGCAAGACGGTTGCCACTTAGTGTCAATGACCTCAATCATTATGTTAATATGGATAGTCCCCGGGATTCCAGCATTCGAATCGGTAAAGGAAAATAATATATTCTCATTTCAGTAAGTAGGGAAAAGGGTTTTTGTGCACTTCAAATGATTATATTTTAACACTTACATATTTTATATGAGTGCACGTAATATTTTACGCAGTATAAAATAAAACCAAAGTTTATCAATATTTTCCTTAATGAAAAATGATACATTTCATGAGTTTATTAAATATTTTGACTTCTATTTACAAATACATATAAAAAAATACATATTATTATTTTCTCTTTGAATCCCGCGGTGTGGCAACCGTCTTGCCGATCACTGATTATATACTTTAATTAATAGGAGTATACAAATTTAGTGAAATAACAAAATAAAAATATTTTATCGATAAATATGCCATCCCTACGAAAACATATTAGAGTGCACGTAGTCACATTTTCTAATCTATATTCAAATTGGCGAGCCCGCCGCACCGCATTGTGAAAACGGAATATTTTTCCAATTTCGCCTGGAAAACCACTCCCTTAACAACGATATCCATAAAACGGAATGCAAATAGAATTCGACTCTATCCCCTCGCAAGAGAAGTTACAAAAGATAATTTGAACTGAAACTCCAAATTGGTAGAATGAATAGAACGACCTGAAAAACGTATAACGCGCGACTGCTATTGTCATCTCTTTTCAGCATTTATACTTTTTATTAGGGTTGTAACTTTTTATTTCGTATTGATTTTTCGCATATTTTGTCTGAATTTATGTACTTTTTGGTTGCGTTATGTTAGTTTACTCGTATTACAGCACCTGAGGGTAAAGTAACTGCGAGACATTTATCAAATTAACAATGGGAGTATTGAAACCAGTATACACATCCAGTTTATTCCGCGTCTTAATCCAATATGGCGATCTGTAGCGCCGTCTTGACAGCGTTTGGGCAACTCGTTAGCAACGTTGAAGCTTCGGACGTTGCCTGGAAGAGATTTCTGGATAGTCCCAGTTTATGTCAATGAACTGGAATCTGTATGTTAGTCTGTAATGCAATATAAATGATACCTATTATTAGTATTGAGTATTAGAGTCCGATCCGATGATTCTTTGGAAGATGTACATCGGGCCGAAGCCAACACGCACGCAGAGGCTCTTAAGACATATATTATTTATCCTTTTCAACGCCAATGACGGATATATCCGCATCACTGGTTCATCGCCAACGACGGATATATCCGTCAGGGCATAGTATCAAGAGAAGGACATACTTCATACAAGCGCACCGCGCGCGGCTTGTATGTGTGCGCCAAAGTATCTATGCGTCGCCGCACGTGGCCGCACGCACACTTAAACAAATCTCGACCCGCTTAAATGAGCGTAGTAAGGGGTCGTGGTCGTGTTTAAGTGTGCGTGCGCCGCGCGCGGTGCGCTTGTATGAAGTATGTCCTTCTCTTAATACTATGGTGTGAGTGACGACTTTTGTTTTTGACGTAGCGTTGAAGAGGTTAAATCTGATGTGAAACCAACCTGTCTACTACTGTTAAATAGTCCTCCCAATTTGCGTCAATGCGCCCTATTCAAAGCATACCGCAACCAATCACTGCTGGCTCTTCTGCGTCTCTCTCCAAGTAGCCAAGTGACGTTTTAAGATTGCTGATTTTAAAGTTCAAGACCACTTCTGCCGCTATAGCTGTCGATTCTTTTACAGCTATGTGATTCCTTTACGCCCAAGCACTCACCGAGAAAGACTCACCGGACACCCTTTGCCACTTATGGCCGTTCCCAATATTAAATCTGCAGATAGATTTGGTTACATAAAATTCCTCTATGGTACGGGTTCATTTGACATCTGCCGCGTACAAAGTATTTCAATTTTTAACTGGTAGTAAGCAAATATCACGGATTGAATATTGGGATCGGGCTGTAACAGGACTGTGAAGCAACGAAAAAATCACCCATTTCATACAGAAAGCTATAACGATTTCCACCCCTTAAATGTTAACCGATTTTTACCAATTTTTGATAGGTTGTCAGTCAGAAAAAATCTAGGTCTATACGTTTTTTGAATTTTGATTAAAGATCAAGTAAATCAAAAAATTCCGAAATTAGTTTTGTATGAGAATACTGAAACCACAATAAAACTGAATTTATTGATTATAATGAAAAAATTCAAACGTATAGACCTAGATTTTGTTCTGACTGACAACCTATCAAAAATTGGTGAACATCGGTTAACATTTAAGGGGTGGAAATCGTTATCGCCTTTTGTATGAAAAGCCATAGGTAGGTTCGAATACTTGTCTTAAGCGGGTTTTAAGCTATATTGATATTTGACCTTCTGAGCATTCATTATGGATCCGATATTTAGCGCATCTTCTTCAATTATAATGTTTTTTACAAAAACCCGCCATTTCCAGAACACTAACTCTACCATTGAAACACGATCCATGAAATAAGATGTCCAGTTTCATATTTATTTTTATTTATTTATGATTATTTGCATGGGCCGCGCGGGATGTGACAGCGCAGGCGCTATTGTCTTCCGAAATAATAACAAAATGGCGCTTCGCAACATTCGCTTTGTTTTTTTTATCTGTCGTCACGAGCTCGCTATGCCTTTAAAGGTTATGTATTTTAGCATGGCGTTTGAATAGGTTTAAAATATTAACGTCTGAGTGACGGGGGATATTTATTATGGTATGGGATCTGGATTGGTCTCACGCTCATCCAGGAATCGCGGGAATAAAATTTCTTGGATTTATTTTTATTAGCGGTATACAGACTTATATGTATACCTACCTATACCTAGTGATCATACTGTGCATTAGAGTGGTCCTCAAACGAGCAAAATTTTATTTTTTGGTGGCACACCACCTGATTTGATTCCATGTCCAAAAATAATAACAATGTTTAAGGGTCGCTAGGTCGCTACCTAGATTTGAAATTTAACTATTCGCCAAGCACCGCATAATGACGCATCTATTGGATAATCCATTATACCTACTAAGTAAATGAGTACATGGACCTTAAGTTGCAAGTTGGTTTATTGTCAAATATTACTGATTTTAGTTTCATTGTATTTTGACATTGTTATACCTATACCTATTTGTTTTTTGTTGTTTTACATTTAGATTTACTTTAAAATGACGACCCCTAGAGGAGACCCAATATGAAGTCCTATCTATATTATTATTTCTTCAATATTGAATAACAAACTATTAATTATTTTATTATTTTAATGCTTATATTTACTTGTTTGACGGTCTTAATGTAATTGCTTTTAATTTGACATGCCATTTAATTTAAACTGTATATTATATTGAGTAATAAATAAACTAAACTAAACTAAATCGCTGATAACTGGCCTATAAGCACAATGTTTGTTTCACGTCTCGTTGAAAAACTCGTGCCACTAAAAACGCGGATTATCTTGCAAGTAAACGGAAGTGCGACAGCGGGAGGTGTTCATGCAGAGCTGGGAGGGGAGAGGGAGATGACGTTATGATGGGCCTTTAGAAGTTCCCTGACACCTAATTCGCTAAGCGTAGTTAAAAAATAACTTTATTAGCACCAAGTAGTAGGAAACTGTCTTTAAGAAATGGTAAACTAAACTTTCGGCAGAAGGTTTTTCTAAAGTTATAAATTGTTATTTATTAATTTTGGACTTAGCATGAAATCAGGTGGTGACCCACCAAAAAATTAAAAATAGCTCATTTGAGGACCACCCTACTGTGCATCGATACTTTTAGACGACATTTGAGAGATGTTAGAATATTTACTTTTTAATTTCATTATATAGGTACTTAAATTTGAAACAACAAGACACATCGCCCAACACTTCAGCAAGAAAACTCAAACCTACCCTAGGCCTATTCCCTCGTCCCCATCCCATCCCCATTCCCCATCCTCCTTAGACTGGCAACGAATTGGCAGCACCTCTGGTGTAGCAGATGTCCATGGGCGGCGGTGACCACTTTCCATCAGGTGGGCCCTCAGCTCGTTTGCCAGTCAAATGACATAAAAAGAAAACCATTATATTTCTTTTACCTTTTTTAGATTTACAAGCAACATAGCAACTATTAAGTTATCGACCCATTAAAATAGCAGCGGTACAATGCCGCGGGAATCCTGCCAATCCGGCATTATGCTAAAGAACCAGTTGTGAAGAGAACGCAATAAATACGGTTAAAATACCTTCCAGATAATTAGCGAGCACCACACAACGCGGCCGGTGGGTAAAAAATGTAAGTTATAAAATACCTGTTAAGAAAGTACAGGAACGGTAGCAAAAGATGTGGCAGCTAAGATGATTATCGCGGTGTCGATTATACCTTTCCCGCAATATTTACTAATTAGATCATGATTTAAAATTAAATTAAATTAAACATAAGCTGCATCGAAAATGCTTTTACACTGTAAAAGAATATTAATGCGCATTTTGTGTTAGTTTTTAGATAACACTGTACTGCCAAAGTTGAAAAAAGACTTAGGTACTGCTGAGTTTCTTGCAGCGTTTCTTCTCAGCAGATGTCACCTTTCGAAGCGCTGGTAGATTCACAATTCAGACATGTAAAAGAGCCCAGGTGGCCTACTTGCAAAATAAATATTTTCGTATTCATTTTCATTTTCAATGGAAGACGTAGACTTATAGAATTAATTTAATTTATAGCGTCATTTGTGAAGAATTAAATTGTTAAGCATTAATATAAAATATTAACATTAATTCTAAGTTAAGTTAAAGATAAGTTATTGTTTTCCGAATGTTTATTGTCATCTAGTAATACCATGGTTGCACCGAATAAATGAATATGAAAAAGTCAAAATAGTCATCTTGATTAATAACAACAAGCAACTATACATTATATTCCACCAATATAGAAAATTAAACTACCCTAGCTAGGATTTGACCCTCATCTTATGCTTCAATGGAGGAAGCACTTTACCAAATTGAATTAAAATGATAGGCGATTGAAAAATCAAGGAGCCACGGATAGGATTTTATCAGACACAACATTGTCTATCTCGTTCTTAAAAAAGACTTTATGTAACAAACTGCCAACTAAGAAATAAGACGATGTAATACAAATTATACTGTAATATTCGGGGTTCTGTGTATTTGCTGCCGTACTTGAATTTTGTATGAGCTTTGATGACGCGAAGAATATTCTAAGCTTACGTACTTGAAACGTTTAGTTTTTTTGTGAACTGTCCGATTCGTAATTGTGCTGTGCGTTTTCTGCGACACGCAAACTTGACGCTATAAATTCAATTACAGGTGAATTAATTCGGATAATACGCAGGATTCTTAACGAAAAATAAACCAAATGGACACATTGGTGTTGTTAAGGACCTTGCTTAGGTTTGGGAGGGTTATTTTAAGAGGGCGCCGACCGTCCAGTGGCGCCCTCATCACTGTTATTGTGTTTTCTATTAAAGGAAAGTATTTTATTAATATTGAAGCCGTATAAGTTGTTACGCAACTTAATACACAACGTATATGCGATGTAATATAGCTTTGCAAGGTATAACCATCATCTAATCAATTTAACAGAAATAGCGGCCACTATTTTCTATTACATTGATTAGATGATGGTTATACTTTTCAAAGCTATATTACATAGCATATACGTTGTGTATTAAGTTGCGTAACAACTTATACGGCTTCAACTTTAATAAAATACTTTCCTTTAATAGAAAACACAATAACAGTGATGAGGGCGCCACTGGACGGTCGGCGCCCTCTTAACGCCTGTGGCCCTAGCAACGATAAGTTAAACCGTCTTATCTCTAAGTTCATCTCTCTCACACTAGTGCCAACGAAAGAGATAGTCAGAAAGATAAACTAAGGGTTTAACTAATCCCCGTTTCTGGCTGCTGAGAGTTTTTGCGGGTTGAATTTTTTTTTTTTGGATCCTGATTTTATCCCAGACTCGTTGGTTCCACAAATTAATCAACTAAACAAAGCATAGGACGCTGTCGTCTGTCTGTTAAGGGGTGTAATTCTTATTACTATCAGTTCAGTCATAGTATAAAGAGGAAGTAAGTTATCTTCATACAAACGCACCGCGCGCGGCTTGTGCGTGTGCGCCAAAGTATCTATGCGTCGCCGCACGCACACTTAAACAAAATCTCGACCAGTTTCTCAGTGCACCAGTCGGGGCTAACACCGCACGAGGTTCGCGCGTCACGGGTTTTCGGCACCGCTAAATGAATGAAAAATGTGTGATAATCGCAGGGGAACCTATTGCTGTGTGTTAGGGTTAGGGTCTTAATAATTCATTGATTCCAGAATTGTCTCTGTTCATATTACCTATTGAACTGGAAACAACCCTGAGACAGTAGGCAATTATATCGCGGATTGGGACGGAGATAGCCTACTTCCCCACTTTATACTATGGTTCAGAGCTTATCATCCTGGCATGTCGTAAAAGTCGACTAAGGGACGGGTCCTCTCCAACATGGTGGACTATCTGTATGGGCGATGGGCTGGTCACCTGTCACCATACGGTTCATCATACCATCTTAGGACTTATTAATCGAACGTGGCCACAAGTAGTCTTGTGGCTCTGCCCACCTCATTAAGGATTTCTGGCGTGATGTGTATGTGTTTATGTATCAGTTCAAAAACCACCTTGATTACAAATTGTTGTTTTGGTATGGAATTACTTATAAAGAATAGAATAATAGTAACAGCTGAAATTTTTTCTCCGATGTTTACTTATTTTCGACGGTGTTCAAGCAAGCTCCTATTTAGTAAACAGCCTTATTAATATCAGTTCAAAAACCACCTACGCTTTGCTTCTTTTTATTGGCCAGGTAACGAATGCGCCCGCGCACCAATAAATACTGCTACTGTTTAATTGAAACATTATGGACCAGATCTTATCGCAAAGACACCGCCAAGCTTAGGGACTGGAATTTAAAGGCCTTTTTGTTTGCTTTATTGTTTCCTGTTTGGGAATTATTTGGGTAAAAAATATGTTAAGTATTTGAGGTTAAGGTTACTAATAAGTTATTCAGAGCGCAGAGACAATGCGCACGAATTAGAAGCGTACAATGGCAATTGGTGGTGCCGGCTGTGCCGTGTGGTGCCGGCTAAGAACAGCATCACCCCATCTCCTCCCGTGGGTGTCGTAAAAGGCGACAGAGGGACCAACCGAAGGATGGGCAGCAGCGTCCTTCGAGCACTATCACGACCAACTGCGGTCGCCAACCCGCCTGCCAAGCGTGGCGACTATGGCACATCCCCCCATTTTTGGGGGAGGCCTATGTCCTGCAGTGGATGTTTTATGGCTGATGATGATGATGATGAATGGCAATTAAAAAGTTATAAACTAAAACCCGAATGGCGACGTAAAAGCATTTTTGCTCCTAGTATAACGCATCCGTAGAATTCTTATGTACCTTATATGACTCACGCGTTTTCCACAAATCATATGATACCTACCCCATTCTTTAAAATCGATTTGTAGTTCGGGACCTAATGGAATATCAAATTTTTGGTCACATACATAGACTGTTAAAATCTGTACCCTCTTTTATGCTTCGCGCAGTCGGGTAAACGAGACATCAAACCCTTAAGTAAATAATAAAAAAAATGCATATTTTATACTTCGTTTCCGATTATTAGCAAACGGCGCGCGGCGATGCAGACGTGCGACTTACAAACGCGTCTGCGTGTCGTCGCTTCAGAGATATCGGTTTTATCACAGCTGCCGTGCGTTTCCATCGCTGTAATTAGTAATTGGCAGCTGTACGTATCTATTACGTTATTTTGAAGGTTTGACCGCACTAGGCGGAATTGCACTGGATTTACGCGACACGACGCCACTCAATGGGGAAGTTGAATAAAAATCAAAATGAGGTTGAAATTATATATTATGAAAGTAAATGTAAACAAAAGCATATTACAGAAAAAAGCAGATCATTTTGACTATTCATTTTTATTTGATTAAGTGTCAAAATTAGTGAAACTTATTATATTTTGTTTTTTAGTTCTGATTTTACTCCTCATCAAATTTTTCATGTCTTATTTCGACAATGTTGGTCTAAAAACAGTATTTTCGGAAATAATTGCAGATTTTGTTTAAACGCCATGCATTTTGTACAGTCTAACGACAGCTGTGATGTCATAGCTGTTGTCCATTTTGTATGGAGTGTTTTTGCGAGTGGTATGAACAATGACTTTTCAAAGCTTCATAACTCATTATCAACATAAAAATGTTTTGCGAACACAGATCGATTTCTATTACTCAGCACTTTCCAATAAAGGATGATAAAAAATTCATCTTCCGTATTTAGTAAACTGCACTTAAACTGCAGCAGCGCGACAGTACGCTGCAGTTTTTGTCTGTCAGTTTGTATGACCACGTCTTCTGAGCAAGATGAAAGAAGCGTAAAATATGGAGGCTTAACATTTCGAAGGAGGGAGAGTGTTACGTGTTTCTTTCTCACGGTTTGAAAGGGATCCGAAAAGATTTAATAAATACGTACTTTAGAAAGTCTGAACCTAAAGGGAATATATTAGAAACTATGCGGTCTCATACAAAAAAACTGGATGCCAGGCAGTGTTGGTGATGCGGTCCACTTTGCCGCGCAGTGCCGCGTCGCAGTTTCCGCTGCCAAATAGTACGTTACGTTCTACACATACATACATAGCATCACGCCCGAAATCTCTAATGGGGTGGGCAGAGCCACAAGCCTACTTGTGGCCACGTTCGATTAATTAGTCCTAAGATGGTATGGTGAACCGTATGGTGACAGGCTGACAGGTGATCAGCCCATCGCCTATACAGATAGATCCACCATGTTGGAGAGGACCCGTCCCTTAGTCGACTTTTACGACATGCCAGGATGATAAGCATCTGCACGCATTCTATGCTATTTCTACACTCCCAGTGCAGCAGAGGAGCTTTCGAGTTTCGTTCTATCTCATACAATTTCATAGAAACAATTTAGTCGCGTTGTGACGCCCCGCTCCACCAGTAGTGCAGTTCCGTCCAGCGGCCCTAACATGCATGTCACAAAGATAAATTAGAACCGTTTATCTCTAAGTGCGTCTCTCACACTAGTGCCGACGAAAGAGATAGTCATAGAGATAAACGGTTCTAATTTATCTTTGTGGCATGCATGTTAGGGCCTCAGTGGGGTCAAACCTTTAGCGGTTGTTACCAACCAACAGCGCCTCTATTCGGGAACGCTAAGTGATTCTGTAGCGACTCGTAAGCGAGATCTCTCATCCCACTCGTCCGCACGACGCGCAATGCGTAAGAGCGAGATGAGAAATCTCGCTCACGAATCGCTACAGAATCACTTAGCGTTACCGAATAGAGGCGCAGAAATGTTTGTATTAGCAATATTGATCGATAGTTCCTCTACTTTATTTAGCAATAAACAACTAGCCACCCACAAAAACACGAGCTCAATGGGTCGGTAACAAGCCACTAGCACCACGTAAAATACAATAAGGGACCAAACAAAAACAATAAACACTTTTCCTAACAAGCCACCGTGCAAAACTATAACCAACACACCCTTTACCTCCACTTCCACCCTTAATTCACTTATAATAAAGTCAAAACTGCTATGGAACAGCTGCATTCACCGTTAAAGGATTTACCCTAAACGTCAATTGTAATCAGAGCTCTTGTCCCAACCTATTTGTTAGGAACAATAGTTCAGGTTAAGCCGGTATATAATTATAAGCCGTTGGGAGATAGTACGAGCGTCGGCGGCGGCGCGAAGAAGCCCGCAGTATATTCTAATAGGCTATTAACATATAATGCTGCTGATTGGACGGATGCAGAGCGGCAGATGTGACGTCGTTGTACAGGCAGGGGTTGTTAACTTTTGGTGTCCAGTAAATTTACATGTTTTTTTCTTTGTTTTAGTAATTTAAATTTCATTGTTTACCTTTTACCTTAGAAAATACCTTAGTTTCAAAATATTTTATTATTATTTGTGTCTTGTAATATACCTAATGATATAAGTACGTAAAAATTGATAATGATTGCAGCACCAAACAAAGAAAGTAATGAGACTACGAAACGTTATGAATTAATATCATTAATTAATTGTTATTTCGAAGATAAAATGCATAATATAACTATATGTAACTATATTCGATATAAGTGTATAAAAATGGTAAAAGGTGCAGCTAAAGCTTTGCAATCTGAAACATAATATTTTATAATGTTTTTTGCAGGTTAGATGCCTTAAGGTCGAAAAGCTTCGAAACGGTTTCGAAAAGCTATTTATTACCTGGGGGAGAAACACGCTAGTTTGTTATTAAGAGCAACTATGCTCTCTTAATCTGATTTAAATAACAACATCAAGCTTTACGTAAATAAATTACACATAAACTTTAACTCAACTTCCCGCAATCATTACGTAAGATTAGGGTTGACACTAATAAAACGATAGTCACGACTAAACATTAACGCGCCCTTGGTTCGCGACCCCTGAAGCTGCGATGGCGCGCGATACGGTAGCAAATAGCGCTACTTTCGCGACTCGCTGTACCTACCTCACACTAGATCCCTTGCCAACCCTATTTCCACCTTATGACACAATACTTCACAATAGAAAGCACACCTTAACATGGAAGCTTAAGGAATATTTTCAAATGAAATGCCCGCAAAAGGTATGACGTAGCTTAATACGCTTAATTTAAAATCTGAAAATCGATGTTCTTATTTCAAAACGTACTAAATACGAACGCTGTAAACGAATCCGAACTATATACTCACGAGTTATGATTCAAATTTGAATAGTTTCTACTTGTAACCATTTCCCGGAACAAACTAAAGGAAATATCAGATTTGAGAGGAAATGTGCATCCCAATGCTTGGGACTTAAAGCTCAATTTCCTTTGGCAAGTGGATTACGTATATCATTTTGATATAAATGGATGTATGCATGAGAAGCAAACATAAACTGCATTGTAGGTGCACCAAGCTTTTGTAGAACCTAAATAGAGGGAGCTAGGTAAGCATGGAATAGGCTTCACAAGTTTTAATTGAAATTCGTTAACAATATTAAAGTTTCTATAAATAATGATAGAAACTATCAATCACAATTTATAAAGTTCAACTGCTGATTGCAATGCAGTAATTGGAGTCGGATTTTAAGCAAACGTGTAAAGTTTAATTTGTGTCTATTCATATTTGAAATGTTTTAAGATGAGAAGTACACTTTTGGACATGTTTTTGCTTTGCTTTGCTTGGTTAGGTTGGTATTAACCAAAGCACTTTTCTTTGGCATAGGCTTGAACGAAAATTTTATCATGGTATTCCATCTAAATGCCAAATTCCCTAATAATTAACGTTACAATTTACCAATATTAATATTATTTCATAAGTACAAATTATCTACAATAATTACGACAAGTTGTCGCCCCTATAATGTTTATTAATTAGGGCCAAGCGGGCTCTAATTAATTTTCTTCTTAAATCACAAATAAAACCGCCCGCGGTGGGCCTCAGCCTTAGATGGCATATACTCGTACTATGATTTTGGCAACTTTTCGTTCAAGCCAGTGCAAAAATGCTTGCACTCGTTATTACTAACTAAACCAAATACAGGTTAACAGGAAGAATCCTTAAGGATGTATACCCAATATTTCGATTTGTATATTTTTCGCTGAAATTGAATAGTATGGTAATATTAGTCATTTCGCATAAGTGTAATAAAAAAACCACTTTACCGTTCTTTTAAAAGAGATAAATGATATTTAAGATAACATTCAAGCCTGTGTTATTTGTACCAGAAGTTGATTAAATAACAAGAAAAAGCGAAAAATGTTTCAGTCCCATAGTACTTTTATAATCAGAAAATGTATTTTCTATAACTATGTACTCTCTTGGATTTTTTGATGAAAAAAAAATGTCGTTACCGTTGTTCCCACGGAAATTGGTTATGTCCGGACTGTTTCAAATAGGTACTGCATTTTGATTGATTGACTCGAGTAGTCAAATCAGGTTCTGATTTTATTTCACATACTAAATAATTATGAATAATCACACAATTTGTATATTTTTAATCATTATTCGTACAAAATTACTCATTGCCGTTATTTGGTGCAAATGAAAAAAAAAAACTTGAAAAATCAAATAGATGTACTGCGGATTTAACGTGGTACACATCCTTAAGCTTCGCGTTTGTAAGTATTACTGTTGTATTTGCTAACTGAAGTTATTAAATAAAATAAAGATTCTTATAAAGTCGCCTCCACACAGCCCGACCGCGTCGTGTGGGACTGAAATAATAGGCTGGCCACACTGGGAGGTATTGAGACATCAGTATTAAATGCCCGTGCCCGCTCGTTAGACGGAACCTGTTTGCAGCTAGATTAGAATTTGTGCTTGTTGATTGGTAATTAGCGAATCGTGCTGGATGGTCGATGGTGGCTGGGTTGGGAAGTGTGTCGAGGTTTTTTGGGGCTTTTGATTTCATTCGAAATTTAATTGTCAATTAGTTTTAAGAAGGTATGCTGGTTTGCTATTGACTGCCAGATTTAGAATCGTTGTTTTCGGAAGTTTACATTAGTTTTGCTATTGAGTTCAAAATGTGAGAAAATGGACAAAAAAACACTCGAGAATTGATGATTTTGAACACTGCAGGAAGGTTCTCAAGATTAATGCAGTTAAATTATATTAGGTAATTTTTATTTTTGTTGCTATAATCATGAGAAACTATTAAAAACTCTATACCATTGCCTTCGCAAAGCAAGGCGCGTTCTAACATTTCCAACAACTCCACTACACCGTCCAACACAACTCAATCGGGCGGGTTAATTATTCAAAAGCCATTAAGTGTAGAGACTAAAAGCCACTAATCGAGCGGCTTCCGACCAAGTCATCGAGCTAAAAGGGCCCATTCACTTCACAACTTCATTACACTTAAGCCGTTTTCAATAAAAAGTCGCGGCAATTATCGCCTTAACCGCGCGGCCTTTTTTTATGTTTTTTTCATTATTTTTGGTTTTGTTTTGGAATAGATGTGGGCGTGAAATAGTTTAAAGTAGGCTTATATGGTGTTAGAACGAACCAGCGAGCTTCAGTTTCTTAGTACAACAGCACGGGACAACTAGTCTAAATCGTTCAACTAGTTGTAATCTCATCATCATCATTTAGAAAGAAAGAAAGAAAAAACATTTATTCACTAACACAGAAGACACACAGAGTAACATAAATATAAATTAAAACAAAACAAAATGGTGGTGTCTGTATCCTCGCGGCAGTGAATGGGACACTGGCTCAGCATAATGCTGAGGCGTCAGACACCTGCAGCGCTGATGCCCAGCCAGCACCGTCTGGGACTCACGGAGCGCTATACAAATACACTATATGCTAATAATTATTTATCTACTACTACTAACATGGATTGTTCATACATATATAGTTAATATTGTGGTAATGTGTTCAGAATAATAACTACTAAATTACTTGTTACAGCAGCATGTTAAAAAAAGATATAAAGATAACAAGTTGTAAAACGTAAAGTGCTGAATTAAAAATTTCAGTGAAAAGATGTCCACTGCTGGACATAGGCCTCCCCAATGATCGCCACAACGACATGCCAGTGCTGCTCGCATCCAGCGGAGTCCCGCAATCACCAGGTCGTCAGTCCACCGTGTGGTCTGCCCGCGCTACGCCTTCCAGTACGCGTTCGCAGTAACCTTTTGACCGCCAAGCATGTCTGAGAAGTTACACGAATTTCAACTTTAAGTCAGGTGATGAAGGTCTTTTTAGGGTTCCGTAGCCAAATGGCAAAAAAGGAACCCTTATGGATTCGTCATGTCTGTCTGTCTGTCTGTCCGTCCGTATGTCACAGCCAGTTTTTTCCGAAACTATAAGGACTATGCTGTTGAAACTTGGTAAGTAGATGTATTCTGTGAAACGCATTAAGATTTTCACACAAAAAAAAAAAAAAAAATTTGGGGGTTCCCCATACTTAGAACTGAAACTCAATTATTTTTTTCATCAAACCCATACTTGTGGGTTATCTATGGAAAGGTCTTCAAAAATGATTTTGAGGTTTATATTATAATTTTGTTTCTAAACTGAATAGTTTGCACGAGAGACACTTCCAAAGTGGTAAAATGTGTGTATCCCCCCCTGTAACTTCTAAAATAAGAGAATGATTAAACTAAAAAAAATATATGATGTACATTACCATGTAAACTTCCGCCGAAATTGGTTTGAACAAGATCTAGTAAGTAGTTTATTTTAAATCGTAAACCGCAATTTACCTTTCATTCAATCAAATCAAATGTAAAAATAAAATAAAAAATAATAATTTCATAGACATAAACTTTATGCATAAACCGATAATGATACGGAACGACTGAGGCCATCAATTTTTTTATTTTTCGTCTTTGTTTTTGTTAGTAAATAGAATCGGATTATATTTACTAAGCGACAAGCAACTATCCAACAATAATACTAAGCTCGTGTGTCCCGGCTGACGTCACTTTCGCCCCATGTAAACGTTTTCAACGTGTCTATGCGCTAACAGCGTTAGTACAACATCTCTTCCGTCGACCGGCGCCGGCGCACGAGATCTAATATTAGACTACAGGGATAGATGTACAATCTGTTTTCAGTAATGTATCGTCACTATAAAAAAAGCTCGTATCTAGAAATCAACCTGTAGCGAACTCGACCCTACCACAAGGGCGCAAAGTAGGTATAGGTCACCATTAATTGATTTTGATATACGAGATTTTTACAAAGTATTGACGGTATTATGGTTCATCATTAACACCTGAAAGTCCACGAACCGCCACCAAAAAACCCTGTCATAATGACATAAAAGTTAATGAGATATTTTTGAATTGAGAAACGTCTCAAACTCTACTTTAAGATATTGTCACACAAAAAACATCCCAAGTTTGAAACGTTCTCACCTCTAGTTTAAAAATTTTGAATCCGTGTTTAACAAAGTCATCAGCAGCCTAAATACGGCCCACTGCTCAGCACAGGGCAGTGCGGATTGGGGACTACACATACATAATCTGAATTACTTCACATGTGCATGCAGGTGTTGTCACGATGTTTTCCTTTACCGCAATGCAAGTGGTAAAAAGAAAATTCATATTTCGCACATGAAAAATTTCATTCAAATCGTTAGAGCCGCTTCCTAGAAACCAATAACATAGATCTACGTAAATACAAGAATTGCTCGCTTAAATTAATAACATTTCTCGTAACAAAAGAGAATTGTAAACCGATTGGCCACTTTTTATTTGCGGCATCACATCGCACACCATCGCCGGGCCTGCTTATATAACTATCATCAACATTATCTTATCTTTATTTTGGATCTTTTGAAGGAAAGAGTGAACGCATTATCTAGGTGTGCATGCTCCATTGACGACATCATCACTTTCCATCAAGTGAGATAGAGGTCAAATGCACATCTATCTTCTATAAAAAACCGGACAAGTGCGAGTTAAACTCGCATGGAGAGGGTTCCGTTCCGTACATGATTATCTGCAATTTACTAGGTTACTTTAAATACCATAGACTTCTTATAGGTTTTTCCGTAATCTATGGGTAAAGAACTATTTTCTGTATTTTTTTCAAAATTTTAGCCCCAGTAGTTTCGTAAATAAGGGGGGGAATGGTCAATTTTCGCATATTTTCCTAAATAACTTCCAAAATGTTTTATTTAAAATTCTAAAAAAAATATAATTAAGATCCTCACCATTCATTTGATATGTCACACGATTTAGATAGCAAAACTTTTTTTTATAATTTTCTAATTTACCCCCCAAAAAGGGCCCCCATGTTTCAAATTCATATATTTACGTCACGCGTCCGTGTTGCGGTCATGTGTATATCAAATTTCAACTCAATCGGTTCAGTAGTTTCGGAGCAGATTGGCTGTGACAGACGGACAGACAGACAGACAGACGCACGAGTGATCCTATAAGGGTTTCGTTTTTTCCTTTTGAGGTACGGAACCCTAAAAATAAAAACTACGATTTCGGCTTTGAAAGACATCCGAATCGATATCCAGTTATTCTGTCTATTTATGTGTTTAATGGTTTTATTTTCACGGTATATTTTGGGCCTTTTCCAATAAAATCACCATCTGTATTAAAACATTGACGACACTGACGAACTCGCGGCTAAAAGTTTGTTTTTAGGGTTCCGTACCTCAAAAGGTAAAAACGAAACCCTTATAGGATCACTCGTGTGTCTGTCTGTCTGTCTGTCCGTCTGTCACAGCCAATTTTCTCCGAAACTACAGGACCGATTGAGTTTAAATTTGGTATACGTATGTAAGTCGGTGACCGCAACACGGACGCGTGACGTAAATATATGAATTTTAAACATGGGGGCCACTATTGGGGTAAATTAGTTTTTTTTTTTAAAGTTATGCAACCTATATTGTGTGACATACCAAATGAAAGGGCTTATTGTGAGGATCCTAAATATATTTTAATTTTAATTTCAAGTAATATAGTTTAGAAGTTATTTAGGAAAATAAGCGAAAATTGACCCTCCCCCCCCCCCCCCCCTTATTTCCGAAACTACTGGGGCTAAAATTTTGAAAAAAATACAGAAAATTGTTCTTTACCTATAGATTACAGGAAAACCTATAACTAGTCTATGGTATTAAAAATAACGTAGTACATTTCAGATAATCATGTACGGAACGGAACCCTCTCCACGCGAGTTTAACTCGCACTTGTCCGGCTTTTATTTACAAGTAACACCATCGTTAATGTTCTTCTAAACGACACAAGCCACATTGTAACGTCTCCACTAAAACCTCGTTAAACTTAACGAGTTGTCACCAAAATGAAACGACCGCTTATGACAGCCGTCAGTCGCTGCGGCCGCGACAGTCGTGACAGTGACAGGCGCGAGTTACGAGGTTTATAATGAAATTTAACGATTCCACTGAATTTATGGGGGTCGTAAAGTGTAAGTTTTGAGTTGCTTTGATGACTTGAACGTTATAACTTCATTAAATACTTATGCTTGAACAATAATTGCAAAATTTGAATTAGTAAAACCGGATTACATGTATCGTATTTTGGAACCTATTAATACATATAAAACAGGCGCCTCATTCGGGAACGCTAACTGATTCTGTAGCGACTCGTAAGCCAGATCTCTCGTCTCGCTCTTACGCATTTCGCGTCGTGCGGAAGAGTGGAATGAGAAATCTGGCTTACGAGTCGCTACAGAATCACTTAGCGTTCCCGAATGAGGCGCCAGTACTGTGACTCACTTATTGACAACGCACAGCCTAAACGGGTGGTCCTAGAGGGTTGAAATTTGGAAGAGACATTCCTCGAGTACCCTAGAGGTGTACTAAGGAGGGATTTTTTGAAATTCTGTCCCTAATGGTGTGAAAAGGGATGATAAAGTTTATATGGCGGGTCCACTAGTTACCCATATAATATCCAAGCTTTAAACAAGTTTGTCTTTTAAGGCCTCAGGAGGGAAATATTTTTTTCATCACACTTGCTCGGAAAGGCTGTTATTATACGCAGGCGTACAGAGCAGCTGTAGCCTACTTACCTCCCAAGGGCAGTTATGGATTTTGTATGGGTTATAACTCCCGCTGACGGCGGGGCGAGCCGCAGCCGGCGGGGCGCGCGACCCGCGAGCCGGCGGAGCTGCCCCGAGCGGATCGCAACGTACGCTCAGTTTATGAACACCCACCGGATGGTAATTCACGATGTAAAATGGGAATAAAATTAATATGTATACTTTTTTTTGTCTAATTTTTATTTCATTTTCTCGCAAATGTGATGAAAAACATTGTGTGTATAACGGGCAGTAAGGGGATAACAAACTCGAGTCATAAAAGCCCTCGCCTATCGGCGTCGGGCTTCTAACAGACTCTCGTTAGTTATCCCCTTCTTACTGCCCTAGATGCACAATGTACTATTAAAGTTTACGTTGTTTTATTTTGTTCTAGGCAATGACATATTATAGAAAGACACGTTATATCCATACTCAACGCGTTTGAAAAACGTGACTTAGATAATTTTCTTTTTTCGTTTCTTTTCGGCCAGTGCAGCTTTAGGTGACATTTGACGTGCGGATATTACACATTAATTTGGAATATGGCGATCATGTCTGAACAAAATAAATGCATTTTAGTACTTCTATTTACGTTGAATGTACCTACAAATGAAATAAAGCATCAGTTCTTCCTTTTAATTTTTTTGTAGTATTATGAACCGACATTTTGCTCAAGTATGGCTTTCTTGAGAACATTTTCAAGTGTGACTCGGCCAAAAGTCCGCACATGACTAATTGAAATGATCACAATTGGGTTGCTTTTTGGGTTTAAATTATGAGCTTGAAAGATGCATCTTTGGTTTTTTTAATATCATTGGTTATAATTCCTCGTTCTATTATTCCAACGCTATTAAATGCTCGCATTTTAATCTCACTTAGAAAATCATTCGGGAACATTAATCCCACAGATTTAATAAAGATATCGTTTCCTCCCGGTCCAATAAAAACCAATTTGCAGTTCGCCAAAACCAATCACAATAATTTTTATTTTTAATTATGGCCAACGTCCATTTCGGAACAAGAGGAGGCGGGAAACAAAAAACGATCAACGAAACCACAATAACTTTGCTCCCTATATTGTGCTTACTGGATCTTATTTTTGATACCCTTAGGTTTATAATCGCTTTATTTTTGTTTGTAAAGGTACAGGCCAGGTTTAATAAGATTATTTGTCAGGTAATAATAGATGGGCCTACACTATAAATATTTTTCCGCCCACCTATTAGGTACGGAGATAATTCGAGGCACGTTTTTTTATTAAAACGTCATAATTAAAATGTTTCTATTAATGTCTATCTGGCAAATGATGTATTTAACTGCTTTTCTGTAAACGTTAATAAGTGGCTACAAACAATAATAAATGGTGTAGAACAAATTAAAAAGCGAAAATATAAGGGCTCATTGCCTGAGTAACATTAAATCGATGTAGGTATTGAATTTTTACAAAAGATCTTTATTTTAAGCCCATTTCGTGTATACTTTTTCATCATACCATCTTAGGACTAATTAATCGAACGTGGCCACAAGTAGTCTTGTGGCTCTGCCCACCCCATTAGGGATTTCGGGCGTGATGATATGTATGTATGTGTGTATTTCGTGTATCCAGTGGCGTATTTTTCGTACAATTAAATACACAATTTACAGTTTATTCAACAAAGCTTCATAAAAAAAACTGTCATTTTTTTTTATGTCAATTGACTGACAAACGAGCTGACAGCCCACCTGATGGAAAGTCATGTCATTATAACGGTAAATAGCGACCGCTTTTCCCCGTTTTAACTTGATGGTAAAAATTATACATATAGCATATAAATTGCGTATTAGGTAAGGTGGCACAACAATTTTTGTGACTACGATTTTAATAAAATACATACTTTAGTTTAATAGAAAACACAATATCAGTAACGAGGGCACCGCTGGACGCACGACATGCACCTTAACCTTTTGACCGCCCCAGTCGGCTGCAGCTGTCAGCGGATACAGGGTAAAAAAGTCCTTCATAACCTTGACTTACAGTTGAAATTCGTGTTACTTCTCAGACATGCTTGGCGGTCAAAAGGTTAAACAGAAACATTTGAGCACTCGTAGTTATAGTAGGTATGTCTATAGCAAGAAAGTTTCGACTAAACGAAATAAAAACAAACTGAACAAAAAACAATCAGACAGATAAACCTAATAGTCCAATTGACAAAATTAAATGGGTTATTTATAAATTATCCAAATGTGCCTGTGCCAATGTCTGAAAGTGGTCAATCAAGTTCGGTCTCACATGTTTAACCATAGATGGCATTCAAAATTGTATCTTAAAACTAACATTCTTTATTTTTATTCAATTTAATTAATTCACTGTGTCGTATTTTCATTTAATATTATATATTATGTATGTATATTTGGCACAACGAATCAGCCTAGCCATACAGCGTGGTAACGCTGCCAGCCTTCCGGGCACCCTGCCGCCTGGCTCTGATTTGGAATAAGTATTTTATTCATAGATAGTTTTAAATTAGTCCTATTTATTTTGTATCTTATTTAGTTATATTTCACCTTAGGCTTAATAAGTTATTCTTAAATAAAACTGTATATTACCTATTAACTTCAATAATAAAAACTGTATGTATAAGT
This sequence comes from Tortricodes alternella, assembly GCA_947859335.1. Lineage (NCBI taxonomy): Eukaryota > Metazoa > Arthropoda > Insecta > Lepidoptera > Tortricidae > Tortricodes > Tortricodes alternella. The sequence continues at coordinate 5,537,647 of OX401988.1, read as the reverse complement.
ATATCAAGAATTTTATGCTTAAAAAACCAATAATGTGCACATAATACCTCGATGAATCATACAGCAATGTTTAACAGTTCACAGAATTATTGTCAGCGTGAGAAGACTTTTTCAAAATACGATTTATTACGACTCCCTTAAAGAAAATGAAATTGTGCTTCTATGAGTTAAGTTCCGGCAGCATAAATAATACAATTAATAGTCATTTTAAAATCTCATATTCCATAAAATCGAGAGCTAAATCATTAGACCGCTGAGAAACCAATTTAGCCGAGGAAATATAATATGTGCATACAGAAGATTTCTCATTATTAAAACATTATAACGAACAATTTTATTATTAATAATGACAGCTATTTTGAGGTTTCAGGATTGAAATGTCAGATGAGGCCACTAATTGAGAGATTTAGTTTAATGCCGCGATAACAATCTCCGGTTAAGTTATAAGGATTATCATTTTAAGGCCAATATCTTCGTGGAGTCTAAATATATATAATAGGGGTTAAATTTTGCAAAAATCTTACCTTCATGCGCGCCTACACCCTAAAAGAGTTTTGGAGATTCCTTGATACGTGAGTCAGTCAATATTATAGACAAACAATTTCATGTACATAAACTTTTAGGCATTTCAATTGTAACGGTGTGTTTAGGCACCTTCATTCTGAACGATCAACAATTAGATTCGCACATATTTCCCACTAGATGGCGCTGTAAGCGCACTTGTTTATAATTCAATATTATTAAAATTTTACAGTAAATATAATAAAATCAATATTCTTAGTTACATTTATATATTTATTAATTACATTTATATATTTTAACCATAGACAATACTTATTTTTAATACCAACTTACAAAATCAAAGACAAACGTCTTTGACATTGATTAACCGTTACATGGCTATAAAGGCAACAACTTGCCCAGTTCTTCCTCTTTACCTGAAGAACTCATCGCTTCAGTAACCTTTCATACATATCAGCCTTCAGCACAAGTCTGATTTTAATACTAAATATATTCGTTCGCCCAAATCAGGCAACTACCTACGGGTTTAAAACCCTGAAGCTTGTTCTTCTGCATCTGCTGCACGCCTTTTCCCCGCTTGGCTTGGCGTTAGAGGCGCCGCCGTCGAGCATTCTCCTACCGTCTGGGTCCGTAGCCGCGTGGTGTAACCCGAGTTGCGGCCCTGTGACGTCTGCTGCCGACGACCTCCGCCTCCGCCTGGAACCGTAGCCGCTGGGTGTGGCCCGAGCTGCGGGACTTCATCTACTGCCTGAGGGAAGTGCCAGCCTCCGAAACTAGAACCAGTGGCATTTATTATCCAATAATAAGCACTTTAGAGCATTAAATAAGTATACAAAAATATTTTTATGCTTAAAACATATTATGCCTAACAAAATTATGTGAAAATTGTCGGCCATCTGAATTTAGGACAATCTATGTTATGCGAAGGGTCCCTGGACTAGAAATTATTATGTTTTTGTAGCACTCTTGCATTCATTGCGTTAAAAATTCATCATCATTGGAATATTATAGTAAGAAACTACTCAAAGCAATTCTCGCGATACTTACTTTTGAGGTGTCAGAACGCGAATCTGACACCATCGCACGTTCAGTCGCATGGCAACTACGGTCCTTGACACCCGTTTTAATAACAATATTAGGTATACTTAAGTATCCAGTACAATTCCACAACCTGTGAGACTGCACCACCGACCTCACCGTCCACAATATGATAGCGTGTGAATCAAGAAATATCATACTTTTGTATGTATGTCGTAAGAGCTAAGACATCAGCAGTAGGGTGTGACAACCTTCATTTCAGATCTTTGTTCATCATAAAAACTGCGTCCCCTTTACAGAGTCGTAAAATAATACCAATTATTTCTTTATTATCCATACGAATTACGAATCCCTCCGAATTGCACTTGACTTGCCAAATTGGTTGTTAAAACGGATTGCAATGAAGATCATTATAATTCATACTCATGTAAATATCGCTTCCATTATTAAACTCTCAGCTCAGCTTAATTGTGTTACTTAATTATAATTGCGTACGCAAACAATCTTGTGGATGCGTATAGGTCAATTTTTCATTTGCCAGTATGTTTAATGACGCAATTAAACTGCCGTTCATGTGAAATTTCCAATTTAATAACCGATTATATTTATATGTTAAATACTTAACTGTTATTAACATCTGAACGTTTATATTGTACATTTTTTAATTTAAAATAAAACCAAGGATCAAAGGATAAAACCATGATGGTCGGACGATCAGAAACGAATCTGATAATTTAATATTTGTTCTAAAAATTGCATCTGCTGGATACTTTGAATAATCCATAAACGTAATTTGCGTATATAATTAAGTGCCAACACGATAAATTAAAACAAACAAACTTTAAAACTTACTCAGAATGTCATTATATATCCGTTTTGAAATGCAATGCCATCCTAATTCAAAATTAAAATAATTTCATTATAACAAAGTCGATGAATTTGTATGTAAGTTACGCTCTGACGCCTTTACGCTATAGTGGGTTTAGTAACCGTAATAAATTATGATAAAAATAAGGAATTTTATTAACATTAATGTTTATCAGTTGTGGAAATTTAAGACGAGGGACTTTAATTGTTTCTTGAGTTATTTCTTTTTATTAAAAGCTGCGTCATGGCGGCACCTAGCTCGCTTCACTTAAAATACGCAAACAACTAAATTTAAGCGGTTATGAGCGAGTTGCCTACAAAGTAAGATGCCTAACAAAGCAAGATGCCTCAAAAGCAAGATGGCCAAAAAGCAAGATGTCTCAGTAGCAAGATTCTTCAGAAGCAAGATGGCTAAAAAGCAAGATGCCTAACAAGCTGGATGTCTCTAAAGCAAGATGTCTCAGAAGCAAGATAGCCAAAAAGCAGGACCTTGATCCCGTATATTTGTTTCTATCTTTATTTTATTTGTTACGTTTACCTACAATAAAAGCCATTTTAGGTGTCTTGCTTTGCAGGGTTTTAAATACCAAATTTATCTTCAAGACAGACAACTACTTAGACATTTTGCTTGGTAGTCGTGTTAGCAAGTAGACCATTTGCCTAGACGGCATTCTACCACTTAGACATTTTGCTTTGTAGGCATTATACTTAGGCATCTTGCTTTGTTAGGCATCTTGCTTTGTAGGCAACTCGCTCATAACCGAATTTAAGTACTTTAGACCAGAACGATGCCTTCGCCCAACGAACTAAATATTTAAATTCTGCAATCTTTCAAAGTTAAGAGAAAAAACTATCTATCTCAAAACATCATAAAAACGACGTTCCCATCAGAAGCTTTATCTACGCCATCATTGAAAAAATGCCACCGAAAACCATATTTCACACTAATTATAAAAGGCAAAAAAATCGAATCAACTTTGTGATGCGAATCAATGATAGCTATTTCTAAAATAACAATAAATAATGTGACACAGCAGGTGAAGAAAGATCCTTTTGTTCGAAGTCAAAAAAGTCACTTTATGTCTTGTGATTTTGGTCAGTGTTATCTTTTGACAAAACTTACGAGTCTATGCAGTAGCGTGAAATAGTTGTAGCCATGGAGACATGTATAGAGCTGTTAAAACCCCGCGGTCTGTCGGTTAGCTTCTACACTTGGGAGAGTTTAAGATTGACATAAATTATCTGGCTCACTTTAAACTGTTTTAGCATTGTACTTGTGTCCCACACGTCAAAAAACAATAGACAGCCAAACAAAAAGGAATTAGACATTTATAAAAAAATGAAGTCAATAATATACTCGTAAAGATCACTCGTCACACTAAATTTATAAATATAGGTATCTCATTTTTCATGTAACTAAGTTGTTTTTTCTTTGAACTATTTAGTTCGAATTTGCTGCATACTCACCATCATCATCATTTCAGCCATATAACGTCCACTGCTGGACATAAGCCTCTCCCATCGATTTCCAAAAGGGCCGTATGGAAGCGGCCTGCATCCAGCGTTTTCCTGCGGTCTCTTTTGGGTCATCTGTCCATCTTGTGGGTGGACGTCCTACGCTGCTGCATCCTAAACAAATTAAAAAGCGTAATACAAAAGCACTTTACTCAGCACCAAACTCCAAACTTTATTATTATAGCTACGTTAATGGGACCAATTCGAAAATATAATCACTAAATTTAAAAGTGGCTTAACTTGAAATGAGAAACGTCAAACTATTTTGACAGCTTGTTGCTATACAAAATCGAGTTTGACGTTTCTTATTTTAAGTTTAGGGAACTTTAAATTTAGGCGACACTGTTTCGAATTGAACCCAATATCTAATTTATGTTTAAGATTATAATAGTTATAAATGTACCTGCTACTATAAAAAATACCTATTATAAATTGCATTGTATTGTCAGGGCTTATGTTTAGGATAATGTAGGTAATAGTTTTAAGACCTCATATAATCACATAACGCAGTAAATGAATATAAAAATGCATATTATTATTCGGTAAACACAGCTCCACAGCTCTCCGGCAAGGGTCAGGTATAAGTATTTTTTTACCAATTTTTTTGGTAGCGACGACGGAGATCGTTAAGTGAAAAGGACCCGTTTCGGCGCGTTTGAGCCCAAATGTTCCCAGTAGCGGCGATTATTTTATCGCACTAATTAATCGGAGTGTTTTTACCAGCCGCGCTTAATTGAGACGGCTAGTGTGCTTATCCAGTTATGACTATTATAGATTCACATTTTGCATTTGCTGCCGGTTTCGATGGTATTATGTTTTCATCACACTTGCTCGGAAAGGGTGTTATTATATGCAGGCGTAGAGAGCAGCTATAGCTGATTTAACTCCTCTATACGCGCCGCCGTTAGCGGGAGTTAGAAACTATACAAAATCCCTAACTCCCAAGGGCAGTTATGGATTTTGTATGGTTTAGAACTCCCACGGGCAGTGATGTATGCGTCAGGTCGGAGGAGGGGGGGGGGGAGGGCGCGGGCGCCGTAGTCGGCGGAGCCGCCCTGCGCTGATCGCGACATACAGTTTGTTCTACCCACCTGATGGTAATTCACGGTATACAATGGGAGTAAAATAAATATATGTATATATATTTTTGTCTAATTTTTATTTCATTTCCTCGCAAATGTGATGAAAAACATTGTGTGTATCACGGGCAGTAAGGGGATAACCAACTCAAGTCATAAAAGCCCTCGCCTATCGGCATCGGGCTTCTAACAGACTCTCGTTAGTTATCCCCTTCTTACGGCCCTAGATGCACAATGTACTATAGGCCAAGCCACACCGGACTAAAGCGGCAAGCGCTTCGCCGAGTGCTTAGATGACATATTGCAGTATCGAACTAACGATAATCTGCGGCGCCAGCCACACCGCGCGCTTAATAATAATAACATTTCATTTTTTTGTCACTAGCTGTGCCTGCGACTTCGTCCGCGTGGAATAGTGTCTTTGGGTAGCATTTTTAATTATTACTTCAGTTTCACATTTCGTAATGACTCCGTAAATGTTACATCAGAATAGCTCTAATAAAACTTATAAAAAATTCACATTAACCTTACATATTTCCGTACAATTTTTCATCCCCTATTCCCTATTGTTATTTTACACCCTTGAGGGTAAAACTTTTACAAACTTTGAATGTCATATTTATTTAGGTATATCTAATCAACAGCCTAAAAAATAAGTTTCAAGCGTCGAGCTCTAAAAATGACGATACTTCCATACAACGGTTCTTCCCCCGTTTTCAACCTCTTACAATCTTTATCGCATTAAAAAGTCGCTTATGTCCTTTCTCAGGTTCTAGACTATCTATGTACCAAATTTCATCTAAATCAGTTCAGTCGTTTTGGCGTGAAAGCACGACATACAGACAGACAGACAGACAGAGTTACTTTCGCATTTATAATATTAGTAAGGAAGTAAAGACTTCGTCTCTTATTTCGCCCGACAATGATAAATTGAGCTGCGCGCGTAGGTGTTATGTGGAGTTAGAAATCTACGACCATAGCAGAGGTACGACGAAATGTGACCAGTCGAAGACACGCACGAACTTGTAGTTTGTAAGTACTGACAGGTCAATTTAGGCTAGCCGGCGAGTTTGGTGACAAAGTGTTATTTACACCCCTGCCATGTGATTCGCTAACGTGCGCAGCGGCTGATCAGCGGTGAGGAACACATTTAAATTTAGACTGAATGACTTTACCCTTACAGTCTAAATTAATAATTTCATTTATTCGCTCATCAGCAGAGAATCACACCAAAGCTTCAAAGAAAAATGCTCGTTGAGGTACCTAGTTGAAACGCAGCGGTATTAGAATATTACACAGCGGCCCTAACATGCATGGCACAAAGATAAATTAGAACCGTTTATCGCTATGACTATCTCTTTCGTCGGCACTAGTGTGAGAGAGACGCACTTAGAGATAAACGGTTCTAATTTATCTTTGTGCCATGCATGTTAGGGCCGCAGTACTACTATTTTGATAATGAAATAGTCTTGACATTTTCATCGATATCCGTGGTCACCAATTAAGTTCACATGTACGAATGATGAAGTTCTTAAAATTAAATTAAATATGTTCGGAAATAACTCTACGGATCTGTCTAACTTACACTGAGCTGCGTATCAAATTGAGGGTGCAAGCACCCAAAACTACATAAATATCCGTGCACAGTGAATGCACAGTTGACTGTTCGAAGTGGCCTTAAAGCAGACAAAACACGTTACAAGGAATACATTTTCATATCCATATAAACAACAGTACGCTATAACTCTGAGCACGAATGTTTGTTCCTGAGTCATGGATATTTTCTATGTATTTAAGTATTTATTTAACTATATAAGTATGTATATCGTCGTCCAGTACCCATAACACAAGCCTTTAGAGCTTACTTTGGGGCTAGATTGATTTGTGTAAAGATTGTCCCCTGATTTAAAAAAAAAAAAAAAAAAAACTCTGTTCCCAGACCATATCGACTGAAGCCATAAATAACCCTGACGTTATGCTATATATCGCGACATTGTCTGTCTGTGTCCGCGTCGCCAATCAACGCGACGGTAGCAAAAATGCAATGTGGATGGGTTTAGGAAATTTGTTATTTTATTAATTTATAAATTTACAATACGTTCGGTATTTTATATCTGTTTTTTAGGGTTCCGTACCCAAAGGGTAAAACACGGGACCCTATTACTAAGGCTCCGCTGTCCGTCTCTCCGCCCGTCTGTCACCAGGCTGTATCTCACGAACCGTGACAGTTAGACAGTTGAAATTTTCACAGATGATGTATTTCTGTTGCCGCTATACCAACGAATACTAAAAACAGAATAAAATTAATATTTAAGGGGGCTCCCATAAAACAAACGTGATTTTTTTGCTCGTTTTTGCTCGATATTGATAACGACATCAGGTAGACGCTTGAAATATTCACAGAATATTGAGATATATATATATAGGTACATATATATATTTAATTTATATATAAATAATTAAATTAAAATAAAATAAATATTTAAGAGGGGCTCCCATACAACAAACGTTTTTTTGCTTGAATATTGATAATAGTACGGAACCCTTCGTGCGTAAGTCCGACTCGCACTTGGCCAGTTTTTTTAGTATCGTAATCAGTAACAATACCATTACCACGAGTTTACGCAAACCGTTCTCGTTATCGAAAACTATCACTCGGTCCTTTTTACTTGTATCGGCAACAAGAAGTATATCCGATAGAATTCGATAGCGAGAACGGTTTGCATGAACTCATAGTAATGGTACTGAACTATTTATTGAGTAAAGTATATCACTTAGTCCGTCGATGAATGTATGTTTGTGTCATAGAATATTTATATGATATATATTTTCTACAATAAACACTTATCAACAAACTTTGCCCAGAATGTATCTAATCACATATTTACACATGGCATCACGCCCGAAATCCCTAATGGGGTGAGCAGAGCCACAAGACTACTTGTGGCCACGTTCGATTAATTAGTCCTAAGATGGTATGATGAACCGTATGGTGACAGGTGATCAGCCCATCGCCCATACAGATAGTCCACCATGTTGGAGAGGACCCGTCCCTTAGTCGACTTTTACGACATACCAGGATGATAAGCATCTGCACGCATTCTATGCTATTTCTTCACTCCCAGTGCAGCAGAGGAGCAATATTTGCTGTTTGTTTATATCATCTTTTCATAAACAAAACCTTTCCTTTTATTTTTTAACTCGCATAAACCATGACAATATGTGTATATGTGTATGTACATAAGTATTTTTCTGACCATTAAACTTAACAGTTGAGAAATTGAAATAATTCTCTTAAACGTGAAATTAGTAAATAATAATATCAGAAGCTAAGATTGTATCACATGTATCAGAAAACACTACATCGTAGTCCGGCGACGCAACAATAAACGCCCAAACTTCATAATTTCTAAAAGAATTCCATCAATGAATAGAGGAATCACAATTTTCCATGACGAATCGGTTAAAAGCGCGAACCTATGCCCAAAAAACTTGCATTTTGTGTTATATTTGTAGAATTAAAAATAAAATAAAAAATAGAGTCAAGTTCGAGCCGATTTCATGGATTCATAATAGTTCACGAGGTCGCTTGAATTAATGAAAAGTTTATCTGTCTAAGACATGGTTTATAAGGTGTTACATGTAATAAAGGACAGCATGTCTCGCTAACAATATAGCATACAAATATTGACTAATAGTAGTTTATGCAACGGTTGCATAATGATAGGCCTTAAAACACTAGTGCGGTTTTATGAAACAAGCTTTTAGCGAGTTTCATAATAAGATCGCACGTGTGTTTTAAGGCCTATCATTATGCAACCTACATAACTTTATCTGCACACATATTATAAATCCTTCATGATGTGTTCAGAAACAATATTTTCTGGCAACAAGTTATTTGTTGAAATCGTGGCTGCATTTACGATATCCGGCGCATTTTCACATCACACAGTCACTCCGAGAAGACTAGATAATATTCATATTTTCAACTAAAATGTAAATTACAAACAACTTTTTACAATACTACTTTCGTTCAGCAAAAAACCAACATGAATTATGAAAGCAGTAATGGCGGCAATTCCATCCTCCGTCAAGACCATTTTTTTTTTAAATCATAGACAAACGAAAGAAATTTCTATTCTCATGTCACTCGAGATCAAATGTCGTGCAGTTTATATTAAAAAAATATACTGAATTGATGTTTTGTATCAATAACTGTTTTAATATCTATGGATACTAGAATAGAGACCCACTTGAGTTTTGACAGCTGTTCCAAATTTAATCTCATTACGATACTAAAACCGATACTGTAATAACATTACAGAACTGGTTTTACCTAATTGGTTGTCATAATGCTGGTCATTTCCTACGGTTTTTGATAACATTATGGAGGTTTTATGACATGGGTGTAGATAAACATATTATTTGATTACTATTGAATGTCATTATATTATTAATTAATTATCATAAGGCATTCAGACGCAAAATTAAAACAAAACAATATAGTCATAGTCATAGTCATTTATTCAGAAACAATGTACATTGTATTTGAAATTATACTAGTAGACAATCCCCAAATTAACTTATACAATTATGACATTTTAATTATATATTTATTCAATTAGTAATATCATTATTATTATTATTATAGCTACATAATATAAGATTACAATTTTTAAAATGTACCTACTAGTACTAAACTAGGGTTAATTTAGATAATGTCAACGTGTGTTTAGTCAGCTTTTTTTTATATAAGGGAAGGCAATCGAGCATGCGATTCACCTGATGGTAAGTGGTCATCGCCGCTCATGAACATCACTAACCCCGAAGGAGTCATTGAGCTCTTCTCTTGAAGGCCCCAATTTCGAAACAGCTACTTCCAAGAACTTATCATTTTATGTATCTAATCTTTAATGGTGATTGAAGTTTCTTGCGTCCGTAGGTTTTTCTCTAAAGTCCCTGCATGTGAGCGCCGGTGGTGAAAAACCAGCAACAGACTGCCGGTGGTAGGTTTCGACCACGGCTGGTCGCCACCTTATAAATAGCCGCCCAACAAGCGACTCCATTCGTGTTTCGGCATGATGCTTTGGATAGCTCTTTGAAGAGGGGTCTGGACAGTTGCACTGAGCTAGCGAACGATCTTTCAGTTCTAGTTTCGGTGCCTCATCCAATTTCCTTTCTTTCCACGCATATACCCTTAGAGTAAAGAAACATTCCGGGGCAATAATCTGCCGGCTCCATCATCGGCCGCCTCTTCACTTTCTATCTGTGAGACTGTGATCAATTAAATTCTATCAAGAATAAAAAAACCTCTTGCAAAGTAACATTAAGACGTTAATAAGTCTAAGACGAATTTTTTGAAAATTTTTTATGACATGCAGTTTGCCAACTATACAATAATATTGCTTTCTTTGGAATCACACGTGCATGTCAAATTTAAAGCAATTGGAGGACTACAAGTTGGTCAAAATCGATTAAACAAATTTGACTCAATAGCCATACGGTTGAACTTACTAAATGAATCTTTATCTATACAAGAAAACATTCGTGGCCGATCTTCCTCATTTTAGTTAAACAATTGATACCCAACTCAAGACTAAAAAAGAAGATTCTAGAATACTCTCGAAAATCTAAGCCAAGTTCTTAATACTCTAAAATTAAACTTTAAGGTTCAGATACTGCAGAACCCTACACGACCTCGGCCTTAAACGAGCACATTAACTCAGCGTTGACAAAACATGATTAATAGCCACAATAAAAATATTTTAGGATCTTTCATTATTAATTCTAATACTTTTTGTATAGGGAAAAAACGGGGAATGCTTCGATGAACCGTAACTTATGTCAGGAACCATTAGCCACACCCGATGCTTCGCCCGATCATATATAATTATAATAATATCATATCAATAAGTTTAAATTATCAATGGCTTAATACGTGTAAGTTTTTTATGAACACGGTCATTACATGTTTTGCCTAGAGAGAACATGACACTAGCTTGATTGGAAAAAATAATTGACGTTTCAATCATAATCACGCCTTAGGCTAGCCACTCACCTACAATATAACTGTGCAATATCAATAATGGCACAAATATATTGATCGTCAGTAGATGCTATTGACGGTCAATATCGTCTACTGACGATCAATATAATTGTGCAACCAGTGATATTGCACATTTATATTGTAGGTCAGTGGCTAGCCTTAGCCACGACCACGGTCTTATATATAGGTATTGCAACTGGACAAAATTTCTATGGGACGCAGTAACTCCACTGTTGAATTAAAACCAGGTGGCGCTGCAATCGAGGGGTGCAAAACACTTATTACGTTGGTTTTGTTTACATTCATTATATACTTAAACGAGATTTTTGGGTTAGAGTTCAATGCGCGACTATCGTCATCTTTGTCGCACCGGGTATCCGTCGATCGCAGCGACGCTACCAGCTTGGACGTTAAGAGGCCCACTTTGAAAGCCAGACTGGCAAGACCTGTATGTAGTTCATCACCACTACGAATGTAATCTGAATTTTGAATACGTGCAAACGTGTGCGTGACACATAGGGTTGCTAATGCTGATGTACTAATGCTGAATAGGTACTAAATTAGTACAGACTAGATATTCTACATATATGAGAAATATTTTGAGTAAACAGTTCTACCAACGTTAGGTACTACCGTTTGTGATGTTTGTAACTGCTTGCAACAGCAACTGTCATTTTTTTTTAAATGACTATTTTACGGGCAGAACTCGTGTGGAGGTGAGCCGTCTGATTTTGGAGGGAGGCGGTGCGGTGCTATTCTGTACGTAGTACAATAAGATATTCTGTCCTAATATGAAACAAGCCTCCTTATATTTTTCTCATTTTTTAACGCCATCTATGTGTCTTTCTGTAAGACTCATTCAAATATGTATTACTTCAAAAAAATTAAAAACATACCCGACGCTTCGCTAAGCAGGACGCTGATCGGCGTCCACGGCATTATGTTAAGATCAATAATGACGGCCCGATCGGCATCAGCGGCAACGAATGGGTTGTGTATACTAGCGCCATCTGTCGTCGGTAAACGAAACTATTTTGATTCAACTATGTGATGAGAACTCTAGGTCTTTTTACTCTATTACAATTTATGTCTAAGTTTATAGGATTTTATTCCTTTGATTCAGCTTAATAATAAAAAACATTGTTTTAGTGTTTTCATACAAATCTAAAACCTGTAAAAAACCTAGATTTTGACTACTTGTGGCTCATTTCACTAAGATTACATTACAATTTTACAGGGAAAAACTAGCAAAACACAGCATGGCAAACCTATGGGATCTGACATCGGTGTTGCAAATTTTTGCTAGTAAAATTATAAATTGTATCTTGGTGAAACGAGCCACATCAAAATCGGTACACATTTTAAAGGGATTAAAACGGTTTTGGCGTTTCTGTGAAATGTGTGGCGTTTGCCGCTGGTAGTCTGTCCTTTTAAGCATCAACGAATTAGAAAGGAGCAAAAATCGTTGTTAAACCATTCACATACCTTTATCTCTCAACAGGTTGGCAAAAGGACAGAGATCATCAGACTTGACGTGATCCAAGCCATTGAATCCATTTTTAACCCCCGACGCTACCAGAGGGGTGTTGTGTTATGAGTTTAACGGGTGTATCCGTGTATCTGCCAGTGGCATTGTAGCTCCCAGACGGATGAACCGATTTTGGTTTAGATTTTTTTGTTTACATACATACATACATAGCATCACGCCCGAAATCCGTAATGGGGGCTGGGCAGAGCCACAAGACTACTTGTGGCCACGTTCAATTAATTAGTTCTAAGATGTTTTGTTTCAAAGGTGACTTAATCGAGAGTGTTCTTAACTATGATTCACGAAAATCTGTTATTCCGTCAGAAGATCATAAGCTCTTTTCTAGTTAATAAAGGGTTGAACCAACTTTCAAAGGTGTGATCCATTCGAAATTTGGTATCCTGTTACTTCAATGATATTGCAAGAACATGATAACTTGATAACCTTGACCTGGTGCTGTAGCATCACCTGCAGACTGCAGGTTCCCCAATTCCTCAACAGTCGGGGTCTTTTTTAAATTTTAATTTATTATTTTGACAGTAGATAACTGCCAGAGTGTAGATTCGATATAGCTGCATAGCTGCATAAATCCAATGCACCACACCAATCTATCTATCTTTCTATATATCTGTGCATCTATATTATATGTATATATAGTAGTGTTTAGTATCGGGCACCTCTGAAAATCAGCGCCGTGGCATGCTGCGGCATATTATCACTAAGTGGCGTCCGTTTTAGCGAAAATTTGTTGTTTTTGTCCTATGTTCGTTTTGTATTATTTTGTTGTTGTATTGTTAGTTATGCTTGGCAGAGATGGCACAAATGTATGGTAAATTTTGTGATGTTGGTCACCACAGGACAGGCTTAGCATAGTGTGGGACCAAATGTTCAAGCTTCCGCCATGTAATCTCTTTCCGCATAAAAACCTTTCTTTTATTATTTTATTATATTGATTTTGCACTAAAAAAATTAAGTAATATATATATCTGAATGAATTAATATTTCTTTATTGACCGTATTATTTCTTATATCATCCGATTGCGATGAACGGTTGGTGACAAAAAACTGTACTTACTTGGAAGAAAAAGAGGCGTTGCAACGCATGCCAGGCACAGCTAGTAATTAATAAAATATACAAAAATCATCATTAAACATAATTATTTAATAATAACTTAGATAGTGACGGAAAAGTATAGCCATGTGGTCTCATCGAGTTTCGCTTACAGGTTGGGGGATTTCGCTCTCGCTCAGCTGTTGCTCCTTCGCCTTCATATGAGCCAGATACACCGTCCACACGAAGCTCACCGCACTCACAAAGACAATCCTATTCTTCTCCGAAATAAAATAAAAATTCAGCGTCTGCGCAGTCGGCCAAAAGATCACGCCGATCTTAAACGTTGGCCAAAATTTCTCCTTGACTTCATTAACGCACGTCTGAATCGGCTTAAGTTCTAGCATGCTCATGCCGAAAAAGAAATAGGCCATGGCTAAAGGAGAATACGAGACCTGTTCGATCGCCGCTCTAGTTACGGCTGTGGCGAGAGTCTTCTTCTTGAAGAAGCGGCTTGTATATTTCATCCAGCCGTAGAAGACTGGAGCCATGAAGAACGTGCCGAAGATCCCGAAGCGCGCGGCTCGCGGCCAGTTCGCGTTTTCAATGGTCGTGCCGTGCTCTATGTATTCTTGGACGACACTGCAGGTCGGCCAGATTACGGCGTAGGACATCATACCCCGCACTAGAGGGAACTGGACCGGCAGCTTCCTTACTTTTGTAAAGATTCCCGACATTATTCAAAGATGTCTCAGATTAAAGTTGTACCTAATGTGTTTGAAGCAGTGACTTATTCGTCAGCGTATCGACAGCGGCAGTTTAACGTCTTTTTACGCTGTATGCTCTCAGGCTCAAATGCCATTTTGGCATTTTCTATTTCGTTCTTTCAACCTCTTTCATAGACAATACGAATTTTAAAACTAAAAACGCTAAAAGACATTTGTCCAAGAAATAGGCAAACAGCCTTCTATTAATTCGCTAAAGCCGAAGCAGCTCGAAATAGGTACTTAACTTACCGATTTCTATTCCTTTTCCAATTTATAAGGTTAATACATGACGAAGGACTTCCGCGGGTAAAAAGGATCATGGTCTAACTAAAATCTATTTCTTAATCCATGAAATAATATAGAAAGTTTTGGATCTGCGCCTCTATTCGGGAACGCTAAATGATTCTGTAGCGATTTGCGAGCGAGATTTCTTATCTCGCTCTTACGCATTACGCGTCGTGCGGAAGAGTGTGATGAGAAATCTCGCTTACGAGTCGCTACAGAATCACTTAGCGTTCCTGAATAGAGGCGCTGGTCATTGGAAACTTGCTGTTTCGGGCCTTAAATAAGAACACCGAATCGTTTTCTTAAAAACTGCCCCGCATTTTAAGCGATGAAAACGAGTAAAACAAAGAAGTACTTTTGTATTTATAATGCCATTAACCTTTTGAATGCCACAGTCAGTTATACACGACAGCAGATTTTCGTGCCCCTGACGGACGCCAAGATATGCCGTTTTCCATACATTTGCGTCGGCGTCCGTGGCACCCTATTTCGCCTTTAGCCGTGGCGTCCAAAGGATAATATTAATACCCCTAAGTTGAGCATTTTATTTAATATAATAATCTATCCACAATTTACAGTTAAAGGTCTTAATTAAAACAGTAAGTACATTTAAAATAAAGCGTTTAACACTTAAAATTAACAAAACAATGAATATAAAAGAAAATAAGAGTCAATGAGCCGAAACGCGGCCAATTTACTATAAAAGTTTTAATTTTTGTTTCCAGTTCGAAGTAGCAATATCGGGGAGCAGCTCAACTTATTTTCAATTCTAACCTTAAAAAAATAACTAGTTAGTTTTAAATAGGCCCAGGAATATGACTTTTGTACCAAAAGAAATAGCTATTATAGGAATTTATAATGCATATTTTGTACGAGTAGGTACATGACTGAAACGTCTCACTTTTCAGCTGTGACTGAATAGAGGGAATGAAACAGCACTAACGGTAACTCGAGGAAAAGGTCTCCCGCGAGAACTGACCTGGCGCCTCATTCGGGAACGCTAAGTGATTCTGTAGCGACTCGTAAGCCAGATCTCTCATCTCGCTCTTACGCATTTGGCGTCGTGCGGAAGAGTGGAATGAGAAATCTGGCTTACGAGTCGCTACAGAATCACTTAGCGTTCCCGAATGAGGCGCCTGGTGAAAGTCAGGTTGCTGTGTTTCATAGGAGAGATGTAAATGATATTTTAAGGCGAAACTGCTCGACGAAACTGGGAACCAGATGTTCGGTGGTAGCCAGGCCAGCCTGCCCACGAAGTAATGTGATGAATGGACGCGAAGATATGTGTTCACTCGGCGGCCTTGCGGCAGTTGGGGCATGTCTGCCGCTTCGTCAGCCAAGGCGCGATGCACCCCGAGTGGAACTTGTGCTCGCACGGGAGAGTCGTCAGATCCTGATCGTTGAGCATGACTTCGACGCAGATGGAGCATTGCTCAAGGAACCAGGAGCGTTCGCGGAACTCCTGCGCCCTCAGTACGTTAGTCACCTTAACCCTCAACGGAGACACTTCTCTCAACGGCTGCCTCTCAGGAACGTCCAACGAAGAGTCTGTCGTGTCCCAGTCATCGGTAACAGAGTCTGTTCTTTCAAGCTCTCCATCACTACTGTGAATCCCGAAGGAGTCTTCACTGTCTTCATCATCTGTAGGTGGTATAACATCTATACACGAATCAGATGATTCACTCCAGTCTGAGTCACTGGATTCCTCGTCATGTATGATGCTGTCTGTTGTTGTGGTTTCTGTGACGGTTGTGTAGTCCAAGCCATCGGTGGTGAGTGTGCTGTCCAGGCTAGTGTCGGATGCTTTTTCATTGTAAAATGTGTTAAAGGCATGATGTGGCTCGCACGACCAACCAGAGGTGGAACCTTCTCGATCAGGGTTTTCTAACCTCTTGCTGAAGAAGGCGTACAGAGTAGCTCCAACGCCGACGCCCATAGCCGCGGCCGCCACACCGAGACCGCGGCTTGGGCAATTG
Organism: Tortricodes alternella; assembly: GCA_947859335.1. NCBI lineage: Eukaryota > Metazoa > Arthropoda > Insecta > Lepidoptera > Tortricidae > Tortricodes > Tortricodes alternella. The sequence goes on along the minus strand of OX401988.1, from coordinate 5,520,973 downwards.
TTCTTTTGCCGATCTTCTTCGCGCGTACTCATCTTTATATATTAATTATTGCGTTGTTCTAAAGTCACCTTCAGTCTTCGAGTAAAAAATATTATGATCGTTGATTACGTTTTGACGTTGACAGATGGTGTTAAGCTAAGTTGACGTTGAAAATGAAACAAAATGAAAAACGTTTATTAAAAAAGCAAGAAAGTTTATGGTATATGTGTCACTCTGGGCCCGGAGGGCGGTTAGCGGGTATAGTAAATTATGTGTGGGCCATATCATCGGCCATCGCACGGGACGCATTCATACTTAAGAATGAGATAGAGTTATCTCTTCATAAAATAAAAAAAACAGTCACCATTGAAGACCCAACCCAAATACTTGATCCCCTGACCTCCAATCAAGTCCTAATCTTACACAAATAACAATATCAAAAATTCGTCAAATGACTAATTGCACTCGCCGACTCATTCAACTTCTTCTATAGGTCACATAATTCAAGATAAAATAGCCTTTATGGTAACGATATAAGAACGAATTTAACTTAATTTCTATGTTTATGCTATTGGCTGTTAACTTTCTCAACCTCATATAGTACTGAGACATGGCGCGAGATATTAAAAGTCATAAGTGGCTCGTTTTGAAGTTCAAAGTCGGATAAATTGGTGACTTGCGAGGTTGGAAAAGTAAGAAGTCGATATGCCTATCTCAAAGCGATCACCGATCGGCGCCAGCGGCTCGATAGCCTAAATCGATCGATCGATTGTTCTGCGGGTGGTCATCACGACGCTAAACGGTCTTCGCTAATGATGAAAGTCTAATTTGATCATTATTGATTTGATAAGATCTTGAGCTATTTGTTGTTCAGACATTGGGAAATATTTAAAAGCAAACGAGGCACCGACGTTTGACTTGTATTTCAAAGCACAACTTTTGAGTTGTGCCGTTGAAACAAGAAATTCTGAAGGAACTTGGAGTGGGAAAGACTTTTTATTTTGATTAGGAAAATACACACAGGTGACGTCACAGGCAAAGGCTGCGTACTCGAAACACATCTTGCTTGAAAAGCGCAAAAATTGAATACGAAATGTTTAATAAAACAATTAAATAATTAAAGTAGGCACAGTCCCCATTCTTGCATTCGAAACGTATCAGTATATTGTAATTTATTATGTATGTTTCTGTTTCATGATTCATGATACACATATATCTTTAAATATTAAACATACTTATAATAAATTACAATGTGTATGTTTATATATAAATAGCTACATGTCTTCTTGTATGACTTATTTTTGAAATAATTAATTTCATTTTTGTTTTTTTTTTATGCATTTATTATAAGTCTCTGTTTGGCTTTGTGGTTGACTGGTAGTGAATGCCATTAGGTATTAAGTCCGCCTATTGTTCTGATATAACTACGTATATTGTGCAATAAAGTTTATATAATTAAATAAATAAATCCGGATCACTGTTTTTACAAGCTTTTAAGCTCGTTTCGTACGTATTCCAGTTCACATCTTGTAAGTCAAATTTGAACCAGTTCCCGTGATGACGTTGTTATGTGATATTAAAATGCAATGAGAAAATAGCTTGTCAAAAAAGGTACCTATTTTATTTTTTAAATATTATCTACGTTTTGAATCTTCTGCGGACTTGATAACAATGTACCCGACTTGAATCTAGTAATATTCATTGACTTCACCCACTATACAGACGGTGTCAGCGACATTCGTCTACTTCTTATTTCGTCACATGACGGAAATGACACCAATAAAACTCTAAAATTAAAAAATCTGCTTTGGTGCGCCATCTGCAGAAATATTTTGGTCAGTTACCTATTACAGAAACAAATGACGAACGTAAATATTACAACCATAATGCTGATTTTAACGCCATCTAGTATATTTTATTTGTAGCTGCTGGCCAATACACTTTGAATGACTCCACGTTTTACACATATGAAACTCTAGATGGCATTGTTATCAAAATATTTAATAGTCCCGCTACTTAACGCTAGGTGGTGGATTCGTTTAAATATTAATACTGAAAAAGCAATAAAACTGAATTTATTGATGATAGTGAAAAAACAATCTCTAGATTGTTCTGACTGACAACCTATCAAAAATTGGTCAAAATCGGTTAACATTTAAGGGGTGGAAATCGTTATCGCCTTTTATATGAAAAGCCGTAGGTAGGAGGTAGGTTCACACTCCTCTTAATACGCCGATTGGCGTTACGAGAATTGTAACAGGCTGGAAACATGCTTCAACACTTTATTTATTGCTTATACGCTTATAAGTATTCATTGCTTTAACTTTTAATGTGTTTATACCTAAATAAATAAACATTTTATTTTGATTTATTTACAAGAACTCTTTAGGCGTAACAATGCGGAAAAATATCGCTACGGGCTATACATACAAGCGCAACGAATAGCACCATGTGGCCAACGAAATGATTTAGGACCATTCCAGTGGCGCAGCCTACCTACAAGCCGATTCCTGACGGCTTTACCAAGCTACAAAGCTACGGCTAGCTGTCAGTGCAGACCATGTTACTCTAACTAAATGTCAGACTCGCACGTACGGTTCCAATTCTTCCGGCTTCCCTCAGGAAATATTTCACGCATCGCCACTGGACCATCCATTACTTCGGCGTGGTAGTGAAAGAGACAAACTTAACCTACAAAATTGGCTTAGTGCAACCAATGTCCTAAATTCTTCAGCATTTTCCTGTGATACACGATATCAGTCTCCATTATTTAAGATACGTCCATCCCTAATTTCAAGACAATTGGTGCAGTAGTTAGGCGGCGCAGGCGCCACAAACAGACAAATTACTTTCGCTTCATAATATTTTTTTAAGGAAGTATGGATGGGCAAAAATACCGAAACTCCCATACGTAAACTACTTAGCCGTTTTACGTTTTTAATAAAAAAATACCAACTTAAACATCCACTTGAGAGAATACTTCAGAATCATAAACCTGCTTCTTTATTGGCAAAGTGACACGTTTCGAGCTTTTGGCATCTTTGACTTTTTCTAAATTGACCACTTTAGAAGGCGGTTTGGAATAGTTTACGAGGTGTAAACAGTCTTTAAAATATTTTAACGCGATATTGAATGGATTCAGATAAGATTTGTTAGCGTTAATCTTAAGGGATTCTATTATATCATGCTAGCTTTTTCCCACTACTTTTCCCGCGTAGTATTCATTTACCTTGATTCCCGTGGGAGTTGTGAAATTATCCGAGATAAAAAATAATCCTATGCCCTTCCCCAAACAACAAGTAAATTCTTGCGGAATTTTATTCAAATGTTTTGGGCGGTTTGGCCGTGAAAAATTAACAGACAGACAGATAGAGTTACTTTCGCATTTATAATATTAATAATAATATGAAGCTAAGACAAACTGTTACTAAACATAATACTTATCAATACATAGGTATAAAACAGTACCATAACTCATTTATAGACAACGCACGGCCTAAATGGGTGGTCCTAGAGTTTTGATATTTTGAGGAGACATTCCTTGAGGGTTTTTTAAGTTCCATCCCTAAAGAGGTGAAAAGGGCCGATAAAGGTTGTATGGAAAATACCGCGGGCGAAGCAAGTCGTTTTTAAATCCTACTTAAATAAAAATTCCTTACTTTTTTATCGTAATAGGGGGCAAATGAGCGGGCGGGTTACCTGATGGTACGCCATCACTGCTGCCCATAGACACCCGCAACAGAAGGGGAATCACGGATGCGTCGCCGGCCATTTGAGAAAGGAGTAGGTTCGTCTGTTGAAGATCCCTAAGTTGTATCGGTCCGGGAACGTTGCTGCAGCAAGCTCGTTCCAAATTCTTACCGTATGTGGCAAAAAATCCCGCAAAAAACGTACAGTAGTTGACTGCCACAGATCAAGGCGGTGAGGATGGAAGTTAATTCGGTTTCGAGTAGTTCGATGGTGGAACTTGGCAGCAGGTAATGCTAATGCAGGTAATGTTTGGGGTCACGCCGGAACAGCTTTTAACTCTATATCAAGCGCAGGTTCGTTCGTGCATGGAGTACTGCTGCCACCTATGGGACGGCTCCGCCAAGTATCAGCTAGCTGCTTTGGATTCAGTAGAGCGGCGGGCTCGTAGACTCATTGGTGCTGCTCCATCGGTTGGGGACAAAGTACAAAGTCTCGGTCACCGTCGGAGAGTTGCTAGTTTGTCTGTGTTCTATAGGTTATATTTTGGGGAGTGTGCGCAGGAATTACACGATTTGATTCCACCGTCTCCGTTCTACCACCGAACCTCCAGACGTCGAGAGCGTCTTCATCCTTATGTTGTGGATATTCCAATCATTCGCACGAAGCGATTCGCCTCATCCTTCTTAATGCGAACCGCTAAGGACTGGAATTCACTCCCGTCGTCTGTATTTCCTATCAAGTATAATTTAGATATCTTCAAAAAAAGAGTGAATAGGCTGTTACCAGCGAGCTACATCTTCGGCCTCGTCAACACTTACCATCAGGTGAGACTGAGGACAATCGCTGGTCAATCTTTAAATAAAAAAATAAAAAAGGTGCCTTCTAGTAAGTCAGTTCTGTCAGTTCTGTCAAGCTGATCTAATTTGACAGACAATCAGATGTACTTGAAGAGTAAATCAAAAGAGATGATATAAGTTAAATAACCCGAACAATTCTTCGGAACAGTCCCCATAATAAATACGGTACAGGACGCAAAGAGATGCAATATCCCTCCGCAGGGCCAATGCAACTTCCTGCGCCACCCTTAACTTGATTCTGTTTGACCTAGTGGTTGACTGGTACAGAATGCCTTAAGGTATCAAAATCTGCCATTTGTACTCTCGTGTATCCTACTAATAGTATAAATGTGAAAGTGTGTGTGTGTGTGTGTATTTTTGTTACCTCTTCCCGTTAAAACGGCTGGACGGACTTTGATGAAATTTGGAATGGAGATAGCTTATATCTTGGATTACCAAATAGGCTACTTTCTATCCGGGAAATTTGAAAAGTTCCCGAGGGAATCACGATAATCAAACTCTACGCGGACGAAGTCGCGGGCACAGCTAATTTTGGAATAAAGTTTAAATAAATAAAAGGCTTTTCATATTTTATAATACCTTTTGTTTTTTCACGAACGCTCACACTTGACTGACCGGGGGTCGGCTTACAAACGCGGCTTCAATAAGTTTACACTTTCATTAATCACGCCGAAAAAGACGGCGTTATGTGAGTGAAGAGAGGCGAGCGTTTTATATTTCTCTTCATGTATTTTCATGACAGGTTCATCTCCAGCCATCCATCTATTCCATCCGCACGATGCGTAATGCATAAGAGCGGGATGCAAATCTCGCTCGCGAGTCGCTACAATATAACTTAGACGTTCCCGAATAGACGCCCTGATGAGACAGGGGTCAAACGCATGCCTAAAATGCTTGCCCTTCATAAAAAAGGTATGAAAATACGCGAAGTATTTAAGCTCACAAAAAGTAGCAATTATAATATAAAAAAGTGTGCGTTAGAGGGTTTGCGTGGAGAGGGTTCCGTGATTAGGTATATGAAATTTCCTATGTTACTTTAAATACCATAGGCTTCTTAGGGTTTTCTTGTAATCTAAATAACAACTTTCTGTATTATTAAAAAAAATGTAGGCCCAGTAGTTTCGGAGATAACGGGGTAAATTTTGACCTATTTTCTTAAATAACTTCAAAATCATTTATATTAAAAATATTTTTTTTAAAAATGATTTTAACAACGAGCCGTTTCATTTCAATGTCACACGTCATAGTTTACAAAACTAAATTTTTAATTTTCCAAATTACCCCCAAAGTGGCCCCCATATTTAAAATTCATTTATTTGCGTTACACGTCCGCATTGCGGTCACCGACTTACATATTTGTACCAAATATTAACTCAATCAATCCAGTAGTTTCGGAGCAAATTGTCTGTGACAGACGGACGGACAGACACACGAACGATCCTATAAGGGTTCCGTTTTTTCCTTTTGAGATACGGAACCCGAAAAAGGGCTCATTATAAATAATTATTTCTTCCAACTACGCTTTAATTTCATCATTATGTTATAATGTAATGTAATGTGTTATATAAACTAGTGGCTCCGTGAGCTGTAGACCTCGCGACAAACTTAACTTTGTCGTTAGAAAACTGGTATCCCAATACATCGACATAGTTCGGATCAGTTTATCAATACCGCAAATAAGTTTGTAATTGCAAAAAACCCCATATCTCCGCCATTTTGAAAAAATTCGAAAAACTGAATCGTCAAAAAGAATCCATATAATTATCAAACCTGCTCAAAAAATTTCACGAGAATCGGTTAAGAACTGCGACCTGTAGATGAGAACAAATGGACAGACTCCGGACATCCGCTGGACATACGAAAGCATTTTGGCCCAAGCTGAAACAGAGATGCTTCGCTCGCTCGGTCGATTACGCGTAATTTAGCTAGACTCTCATCACTTACTCCCCGTCATCGTCCGAACACAACCGTAATAAATGGGTGTACACAGGCATAATATTGACCGTCACCCATATTCTGAAATAACATAATCCATACATTTATTTAATAACCTTTTATTGAAAATATGGAATGATGTTTTCACCATCATCAGCCTACGAATATACCTATACGTCACTGCTGGGCTTGTACCTCATAAAGAGCTGGGCAGAAGTCTCCGCGCGGGCCCTGTGCGGATTGGGCTCTTCACACATGTTTCCTTCATCGAAATGCTCGTGGTAAATATTCAATTCAATATCACATAAGATCTAAATCGCAGAGGTATTTTATGAGCCGGGATTTGAGCCCACAACGAGAGGCCGCGTGTCAGACTACTAAGCTAACGCTGCACGTTGGGCCGTGAGCCAGCAACAGATTTTCATGGCAAATTCTCTCTCGGACGGTAACTCGTAAAATGCTTGAGAGAGTTGTATCATGATTCATGAAGTTTCGTGAACGTTAGCTGCGGTTCCATAGGTGGGTTGAGCAGCGGTAACTTCCAAAGAACGTAATTTTTAAATCATTCCCTCCCGATTATGTCTTAAAGAAAACTATTTTTTTTTACGTGCTTGGGAGGTAACTGCTATGCTCAACCCACCCACGGAACCGCAGCTGACGTTCACGAGGCTTCATGATATGAAGCATTCTCAAGCATTTTACGAGTTATCGCCCGGGAGGAAATGATGGACGAAGTTTGTCCCTGGCTCGTAGACTAGTTTGTTTTACATAAGAATAAAAATCTACAATACACAAAATAGCACAAAAGCTGAGCGTAATGAGATTTTTAACCGACTTCAAAAAAAAAGGAGGAGGTTCACAATTCGGTTGTATTTTTTTTTATGTTTGTTACTTCAGAACTCCATCATTTATAAACCGATTTTGAAAATTCTTTTTTTAATCGGTAGGGTATACCTCCAGTTTGGTCCCGTTGACGGCAAAGTCGAGTTATGATGAGAGGATCTATGAGGAATCGATGGAACTCTTCAAATATTATAGGCAAGCATAGGGCAATTTTAGTATTTTCTGTCATAACTCAAGCAGTTACGATCCAAAAGCAATATTTGGTGAAGTGTATCTGTTGATGAAGATCATAGATGATCACCGGAACTCCTAAATGTGGAGTTTACACGGTTGGCGATTAAATTGCTGTATAAAGTTCTGAAGCAACGTATGTCCATGAAAATTCATGTAGTAAAATTGAAGAACCAGGAGAACTCCTCAACGATAATCGATAACGACATCCTTGCACCGTAGATAGCAACAGTTTGTAAATGGTGATGAGCAATTGGCATTATGCTATTGTTCTTATGTAGTAAATGTGTGTCGTTAAATCACAGGATAATAAATAAAATGTGAACAAAAAACTTAGGTACTTTTCAAAGGCTATTTAAGTATAACTTATGGATTATTAATTCGTTGGTTAATATCGCTTTGATATGGACAATATTTTTCTATAATTAACTAAGATATTAATTTATGTTTCATGCAAAATTTGCACAATTGCAGAATAAAATAGACAAGGAAGTGACCTACACGTGCCTGCATTTTTTGCTGCAATAAAAGTAAGAGCATCCGTCCGTTTGACAGCCACTGGGGTTTGTTACAGTTTTTGTACCGTCACGGAGCCCAGACGAGGTCAAATTACTTGGTAAATTAATAAGAAATTAGTGTAAAAACTGTTTTGAAGTCGAAACAATAGCTTTAAGTTCACAGTTAAACAGCAACACGTTACGGAACATGGGACAATCATAGATTGCTTATGCAAGCAAGGTAAGTATTTAGTCCGCCGCCATTTCTACTTATTATTGTGCAATAAAATTAAAATTTCGTTTTTATTTATTTATTCAAACATTTGTAATTTACACTACATTGCACCAAATCACTTACACACTATACAGACATACGTTTGATTTCCAATAGGCTAGTTTCCCAAAACATCCTAATTAGTCAAACAATATTTGGTCAGGTACGTATCTTTTGAGATGGGTATGAATTTATGACTTATGCCAGCCAATAGAGACGTTTATAGGCCAAAAATAAAAATAAATGTAGATACCTACCGAAGCAAGAATTGTGTAGAGGTATACACTCTGTTTTAGAACTTTATTTTCAAATACATTTCCATCTCTCATATTCTGTAAGTACTTATTTCTTTATCTGAATAGGGGGATGAAACTGATGCAGTAATTATAGAAGAATCAATTGAAAATAAACCTAAAATATTCAGTAAAATAACAGAAATAATTAATTTGCGCAGGAATTAATCTTATCCAGGGACTTCAAAGGGCTTGAACTCTTCATTATACATATATTTATGGACATACCTAAATATCTCCGACATTTATGAATACGCTTGAATCTCAAATTACGTAAACCGTGAATATACCGGGGAAAAATTGAACGCTGTCGTTTTCTAACTGTTCAAATATTACCATAAACTTTAATGAATACGATGATTTAATAAAAATTAAAAATTGCTTTGTATGTTTTTTCTCTTTCCTCATATTCAAAATGAAAAGTAAAGTGTTTAACTCTGGTGGAAGCACCCATTCTAACCTCGAACTATTGGCGCTCTCACTTCGTTCAAGCGCCAAAATATCTCGGCTACAGTGGGTTCCTTTCATCCCTTGGTTAACAATCTACTATTTCACTTCTCATGTTCTAAAAGTGTCATTATACCTTTGAGTAGACGGACTAATGTATCATTTTCTCCCTAGGGAGTGAAGTATATTTTCGCCGTGAATAAACCCAAATGGCCCTTACATTTGCACCAAGAAGATGGGTAAATCTAGTTTTAGCCATAGGTAAGTAAGTTTTAGTTATGTCACAATGTAAATCAACACTCATATACAAACAGACTGCAAAGCAATAACCGCCTGCGTGCGGTGCGCTCCCATACTGCCTTGATGCGCAAGAGTGTAATTTGCTTGGCAAGTAAAGTACATAATAAACTCCCTGTTTTTATAAAAAATAAAACTATTAATGAATTTAAGCGAGCACTTATGGATTTTTTGATACAAAAATGTTATTATTCACTGTCAGATTATCTTTTTGAATGAGAATTATTTTTAATTTTAAATCACGACATAACCATTTATTAAATTACATTAACTTTATTTTATTTCGTTTAATCATCGATATATTTAACTACATGACATATTTAGACATTAACTGCATAAACAATTTTGTATGCCTCGCGGCGCAACATAGTGATACTTCCTCTATGAACAAGACCTTATGTGTATATTTTTTGTACCCACCTGTGTTGAACAAATTAAACTATTTCTATTTCTATTTCTATAAATATGTTTAAGAGGGATTTAATGAAATTGTTATTAAAAAAATGTTATTATAGTATTAGTGAATTTTTAAATGAAGTAAATTTTTAGATGTATTTAGTTAAAAAATTGATCAATGTGTTTCGGAATAATTAACATTTCCACTACAATTTGTACGCCGAAAGGCAAAACATGAAGGACTCTAAATTAATTGTAACACCTGCATAAAACATTAACTCATGTTTGACAAATAAATTATCTTTATCTTTATCTTTATCTTTAAATGTATGGAACTATCAGATTTAAGATTTGTGAAAATAATGTAATCCGTAATGAAACTGCAGGCGACTTGTCTTTTCGAAGTTACATTTCCTAAATAGGTTCGAATTCAAAAGAAGTTTTTTTATTGTTTTCCGGTAATGGAACAGAAAAGCCGAAGTCAAAGTCAAAGTCAGTCGAATTGGCTACAAGTTGAACTACAAGCTACAGCTCTAGTTGAACTTTGATAAAAACTTGTCTAATTCTATTTTGACCAATATCTACATGATTAATATTCAAATTTTCTTAAATAAATACCTAAATAAAATACTATTAATACCAGTGGAAGCAGAAAATTTGTAGATATTTTTTTTTGTAAATTGGCGTTTCTTTTTGTTTTCTCGCAATCGAAGTAAAAAGGAAAGTGTTTTTTTAACTCGGGAGTGAAAACCATTTTAACTCGACTTATAACTCAAATATCTCGTTTTAACGCCTTGTTGAACAATGTACTAGGTATTTCGATACTGCATCATTAAAGTGTGAAACTGGGGTCCAAAATGATCATAATACCACGGGCAAAGTTGCTGCCAGGAATGCCGTTCTAACATTACAAATCTATATAGAGAAATGACCCGTCGCGTCGTGCAGATAAGTATTTCTTTATAGATTTCATAAGCAATTTGGAAGCGATTAAAATGCATAGGGATGTTAAGAAATAGTAAAATAAGTGAGTAATTATATCAGGTTATTAAATGAGTAAGTTAATACCTATAGGGTTCAAAATCGCATGAGAACGGGAGCAAACCCAAACAAACCGCGGTAAAGTCATAGGACCCTGATCGGTGCAGAGCGTCGACGGACAAACGTAAACACCACTCACCACCAAGCTAAATAAACAAACTGAGAATTATCGCCCTTATTTAGATTATGAATAATGCATTATTTAAAGAAATATATGCCACTTAAAGAGAGTAAGAAATCTCAGACCGTGTGATAGAAGCGAGAAACCTGTTATACACCTAATTAGCAATAACAAGAACCCATATAATAAACTTGAGAAAATTTGTAAATTCTTTTTTACTAAAACTGATTTGAAGGACATTGATTTTCCTAATAGAGTCATACAAAGCACTCTTTATTATGGCTATTACGTTAAGGAGACAAACAAATCTATCGGTAAATCTATCAGTATACTTTTGAAATATTCCTAATATCAAACGACGCGCCAAAAGCTATCTAAACACCTTCTAACGTTGACTTGAGAACAAATTCCAATGTCAGACGGATATTGGTTTCGGATGATTTCGTTTTTTTTTTTTTTTTATGTCAATTGACTGACAAACGAGCTGACGGCCCACCTGATGGAAAGTGGTCACCGCCGCCCATGGACATCGGCAACACCTGGAGGTGCTGCCAATGCGCTGCCAGTCTAGGGAGGATGGGGAATGGGGATGGGGTGGGGATGAGGGAAAAGGCCTCCGGATCTCGTCACTCACCGTACGAAACGCAATAGCAAGCTATTACTTTACGCCGATATTCTGTGAGAGTGTGGTACTACCCCGGTCGAGCCGGCCCATTCGAACAGTAATCATATAGTGAGGATTACTGTTTGGCTCTACCACTACAAAAAACGTTTACTTGTTTCTACGTTTATTTGTTTGTTGGTCTGTTCGTCTCGTAAACATTTCTATACCATTCAAATCCGAGTACGATGAAACTTTGGTGAGCTGTTGTGGGAGCGCCAGGAAGGTCGTCAATCAGAACAAAAAGTAACAAGAAAATAAAAGAATCGTAACACAATGCCGCAACACTAATTCGTAATAAAAAACGCATAAGGAAGTTAAACATGTTTCATTGTTAATTAAATATTACAGCAGAAGATAATTACATCTTTGATGTGTACAACTATGCACCAATATAAGCATTACGGAAACTAAATCGTAAATAACCTTCTGAGTATCCACCTAACCGTCTCTGATACACTTTTTTTCCAGATCCCTCTAAAGCATTTATAACAATATATTTTCGTATCCTTTCCTACTCAAAGTATACATTTGTATTTTTACTTGACTCAAACAATCATGTTTTACCACTTACTTAGAAAATAGGTATAAAAAATTATGCTACACAATAATTTTATCGGGAATCCGAACCTGTAAATAGCTATTCGTCTCAACTCATAATCACTTCAAACTAACCGTAAAATAACCTAAATATCTTAACGCCCATGAAATCACCCGCTTTATTTACTCAGACGAGTAAACAGTCACTAAACAAGGATAGTTATACACAGACCGCAATATGTTAAAGAGGGATAGAAGATCCCCATGGCTCCGCCCATGCCACTTGAGCCGTCGTGGATTGGCTTCGGCCATACAATCTGTTCGTCATCAGTCTTCCATCGCGTGCCTTCCATACAACAGCTATTAGACCCCAAAGACAATTAATTACAGTGAAGTGCACAGTGCAAAATGGAAACTTACGAACAACACAATGAAGTATCCACCTCGTTTAATAGTAACAATCATTGCAAAGACTTTTACAACTACATAGACGTCGACTGTTTAAACAAACAGAAAGAAGATAGTTTTATAGACCAGAAAATTTACCGAACGAGAATAGACGAAACGCATAGCTTAACCACGCCGTTTTCCGTTAAAGATATCCTTAATATTAATCAGACAACACTATATAATTATGAAAGGACCGAAACATGGAAGGTGAATGAGCGAGAAAGAAGATACGACTACATGTATCAACCTCAGTGCACATCGGAGTATTTCGGCCAGGTGTATCCAAACATCCCTATGCATAACATAGAGCCCTATTGGAGCCAGGAGATGTACCATGATCCGAAAATAGAGGAATATTATAGCTACAATCCGTACTGCCACAATTTGTACCAGAATTATGAGCAGTGCCCTAATACCCACCTTATCGCCGATGCATCTGTGAAAGAACCACAAAGGGAATTACAGACGAATGCTTCACCAATTATGTTACAAGAGAGGACCTTTCCAGAAAAGGCTGTTCCACCGATCGAGAGCAGCCCTCCGCAGTATCCTAATATACGCCCTTTTGAAAAGCTGCCTTCAGCGTCCAGGAGAAACACGAGTAAGTGTCATTCGTCATATCTTCTTGTTTTGCTTCAAAAACCCTTCTCACAATATAAGTTAAAAATGAAGGCGACGTAAAAGCATTTTTGCTTCTAGTATGACGCACCTATAGAATTCTTATACAGCCTATGACACGCGCTCGTTCTCTATAAATCATTATGATACCCCATTTATTAAAATCAGTTCAGTAGTTCAGGAGCTAATGTGGAATATCCCATTTTTTGCCCCACATTTACTCATTTTGTCTTCGCGCAATCAAGACAGAAGATATAAATAAGCTATTAACTCAATGATAATAAAATTCTTATTAATTTTGTGTGACGAGTCCCTTTTATCATTCTTACTTCAACACCACGTACTTTAATCTCGTTTTTTGTCAGCAGAAACTCCTACCAGCCCATGCTCAGAAAATATGGATAGAAAAGAGAAAAGAGCTAAAAGGAAGCCCAGGATTCTGTTCTCTCAGACCCAGGTCCATGAGCTCGAGAAACGTTTCAACGCCCAGCGCTACCTCTCTGCCCCTGAACGAGAGGAAATGGCAAAATACCTACATCTTTCGCCGACTCAAGTTAAAATTTGGTTCCAAAACCGAAGATATAAGAGCAAAAGAATCAAATCAGATGAAGTCTCAACTTCCACCGACGCTAAACCAAGCAAGAATACTGGCAGGAAATATTTTAAAGCGGAAAGCAAAGAAGAAGAAATTAGCTTTGACACTTATAAACCTGTTTGTTATGAAAAAGATGAAACATTGTCTTCAACTCATTATTTTGAAGATACTTTTAATTATGAGGACAATGGTGAGAAGTATTACAGTGACAAAGATGCGTCCGGTTCTGATATCCCATTATACCAACCAATGAACAATTTGTACAATTATACAGAAACGCCAGAAGAACGAAAGTTTGTTTCAAAAGTTCAATTTGTTGATAGCTTCTAAGACTTGGTTTTGACTTCGGCGTTGTTTTACAGACATTCAAATGTTATTTTTTTAAATGTTTAAGTGTAACTCAGTTAAGGCTAACTTTAAGGTGTTTCTTCTTTTATAGGCTAGCGACTCATTAGTTTTTTTTTAAACTTGCCTTAAAATGTGCCATGTTAGACTGAATGCCAAAGTATTACTACTATTTTGTTATTATGTACTTAATGTTGATTATACAATTTGCATCGTTATGCAATGATACTAGAAATTATAATTAAGATTCTTATGTTTTTAAATTGTTTATGTTAAGCCGACTGTACTTAGTTAAGGTACACAGCTGCGCGCCAAAGTATTAGCTAGACATATTTGTAAATAAATCCAATTACACTGAATTGCAATCATTATTATTTTATCATTTCTCTTTATTTTGCACAACGCTTTCATCTTATTGTCTTTAGCGGTAGACTACTAGTCTAACGTGCGGCCAACCATGAAGAGGGTCCTGAGTTCAAATCCTGACACGCAACTTGGAGACTTTCAGAGCTCATGCGCGCAATTGTATTTGATATTTACCAATAGCACTTTGTTGAAGTAAAACATCCTAATGAAACCTGCATACCTATATCTGCAAAGTAATTCAAAGATTGACTCTGCCGATCCTGGGCCGGTGACCGATTGAAGAGGTTGACTCCCCAATCCGCACCGGGCCCGCGTGGGGACTACTGCCCAGTCCCTCACTTTTGACAGGAGGCATGTGCCCAGCAGTGGGACGTATATAGACTGACGATGATGATGAGGATAGTCTCAAAATCGCTAGTTTCAGATAGATATCTAGGAAAGGGAGCACGTTTGATATAATTTCCATTAATATAATTCGTTTAATTGGACCTAGTTGTTGATTTGTTATGATACTAATAATGCAATTGTCTCTGGAACTAGAATTGTCAGCATTAATTTATCGTGAAGATAAAATAAGATTGGGTTATAAACTCATTAAATAAATATTCAAAGTTAATTATATTATGACAATTGAAAATAATTGCAATATATATTATCTGCGCCTCTATTCGGGCTATAACGCTAAGTGATTCTGTAGCGACTCGAGAGCGAGATTTCTCATCCCACTCTTTCGCATTACGCGTCGTGCGGAAGAGTGGGATGAGAAATCCCGCTCACGAGTCGCTACAGAATCACTTAGCGTTCCCGAATAGAGGCGCAGGCCTGTTACCCATCGGGGTAGACATACCACTGAATTCCACCTGCTATGATCCTGACACCCACGGTTTAGGGTACTCTTGCCCTGGCCTTTCTTAAGAACGTCCTCGATCTTGTGTTGGTACGTTTGCCGAGGTCTTCCCATTCCAACCCCACCACTCGCCTTCTAAATCTGTTTCGGTAGTCTTCTGCAAACCTAGGATAAACCATAAATAAACAAAAGAATCAATCACGTTGAAAACAGTCTCAAAAAAACCGTTCTAAGGCTCATTCGGCCATCAGAGGCACAAGCCGCGATTTGACCTCACGACCTGCGCCTCTATTCGGGAACGCTAAGTGATTCTGTAGCGACTCGTAAACCAGATTTCTCATTCCACTCTTCCGCACGACGCGAAATGCGTAAGAGCGAGACGAGAGATCTGGCTTACGAGTCGCTACAGAATCACTTAGCGTTCCCGAATGAGGCGCCTGCATTTAGCCGCAATTTAAGCTTTTCCCAGGTATTTTAACTTCGTCATTCCCATGATTAATTGTGAGTTATACCATCTCCGTAATAACTCCTGTTATTTTTGTAGCCATTAGATTTGTCTGTTGCACTTAGTGGTAGTTTTAATTTAGTTTTGTTTTTAACACTCTTTACTTCACTTGTAATTAACTATCTAACAAACAATGTAATAAAATTTTAGAAGACAATTTTAACCCACTTCTATTTTGTCGTAACGATTTGAAACTTTGCAAGTGTAGGCAATTCAGGTGACAATAGAGCGCCTCTATTCGGAGACGCTAAGTGATTCTGTAGCGACTCGTGAGCAAGGTTTCTCATCCCACTCTGCCGCACGACGCGTAATGCGAAAGAGTGGGATGAGAAATCTCGCTCACGAGTCGCTACAGAATCACTTAGCGGTCCCGAATAGAGGCGCTGTGCTTTGGTACCATTGAGCTGATCTGACCATGGAGCCTCCTGGCGAAGAGTGAAACTCTTCTATGACACTAGTAATCCCCCCAAGTTTAGGCTCATTTGGTTTGTTTTAACGATGCCAATACATTACCTTTTCTATATTTTTAGTGCGTTAATGACAAAAGCATGTTTTTAGGGTTCCGTACCTCAAAAGGAAAAAACGAAACCCTTATAGGATCACTCGTGCGTCTGTCTGTCTGTCTGTCTGTCTGTCTGTCCGTCTGTCACAGCCAATTTGCTACGAAACTACTGGACCGATTGAGCTGAAATTTGGTATGCATATGTAAGTCAGTGACCGCAACACGGACGCGTGACGTAAATATATGAATTTTAAACATGGGGGCCACTTTTGGGGGGTAAATTAGAAAATTAAAAAAAAAAGGTTACGCTAACTATATCATGTGACATATCAGATGAAAGGGCTTATTGTGAGGATCCTAAATATGTTTTTTTTTTATTTTAAGATAAATGGTTTGGAAGTTATTTAGGAAAATAGGCAAAAATTGACCATTCCCCCCCCTTATTTCCGAAACTACTGGGGCTAAAATTTTGAAAAAAATACGGAAAATAGTTCTTTACCTATAGATTACAGGAAAACCTATAAGAAGTCTATGGTATTTAAAGTAACCTAGTAAATTGCAGATAATCATGTACGGAACGGAACCCTCTCCACGCGAGTTTAACTCGCACTTGTCCGGTTTTTTTTTAAATAAACACTTCTAAAACATTACGTTTCGGTTGAAAAAAGACTTACTGCTGAGTTTCTTAGACCTTTCAGAGCGCGCCGGTAGATTCAGAGATGTGAAAGATCCCGTGACGCCTACTTACAAAATAAATATATATTTTTTAAAACTTTTGAATTGTGTTTCTTAAAAAAAATACTTGTATTTATTTTATTACCTTTCACACGCGCAGCCGCAGAACCATTTTCTCATCGCTGCATTACAATATGTTTTTTGTTCAATTTGTGCGTTATCTGAATTGCTACCACGCCGCCGAGGGTTCTGGGCCCTGCAGACGAGCAGTATAAACGCACATTTAAAAACGCTAGTCTGTGTTCGTAGCATGCAACAAATAGCAGCATGCAAGTTAGCATGGTTCAACGGCACACGTAAGGTAAAAGTGATCGGGCAACCTCTTAAATAATACAAATTTTGGAAAAAGTTGTCTTTTAAGTCGGGTAAGTGCGAGTTGGACTCGCGCACGAAGGGTGCTGTACCATTATCTATAAAAACGGCAAAAAAACACGTTTGTTGCATCGAAGCCCCCTTAAATATTTATTTTGATCTGTTTTTTAGTATTTTTTGTTACAAATACATCATCTGTGAAAATTTCAACTGTCTAACTACCACGGTTTATGAGATACAGCCTGGTGACCGACGGACAGACAGACGGACGGACAGCGGAGTCTTAGTAATAGGGTCCCGTTTTACCCTTTGGGTACGGGACCCAAAAAACGACTGTAGTCTTTAGCATTCATGCCCAAGTTTCGTCAATTTTGGGGCTCCTTCTTAAGGTGCTTCTAGAGATGGACAGTGAACAGTAAGTTTTCTAACTCTCGCTAACCGAAACAGTAAATAATTAATAAAAAATTTATCACACTTGCTCGGAAAGGGTGTTATTATACGCAGGCGAATAGAGCAGCTATAGCCGATTTACCTCCCACGGGAGTTCTGGATTTTATATGGTTTATAATTCCCGCTGCCGGCGGGGCGTGTGCGCCGGAGCCAGCGGGGTGCACGCGCCGGGTCCGGTGGGGATCGTTTTCTTATAGAAGTAGTGCACAACCAAGGCGACATACCTACAGTTTATTCTACCCACCTGATGGTAATTCACGGTGTACAATGTATTTTTCTTTGGCTAATTTTTATTTGATTTCCTCACAAATGTGATGAAAATCATTGTGTGTATCACGGGCACCTAAGGGTATTATAACAAACTCGATTCATTAAAAGTCCTCGCCTTCGGCGTCGGGCTTCTAACAGACTCTCGTTAGTTACCCTTCTTACGGCCCTAGATGCACAATAGACTATAAATAATTATTTTTTATTCAATATACTGTATAACTTTTATTGAAGTCCCAGATTTCTGAGTTAGGTTGATCGAACTCGTAGTACTTATTACAGAAATCAGGGCCTCTCCCGTATGCAAACAGTTCCTCACCGGTGGTAGCACCAGTACATTGCCTGTTGTATTGGAGGAAGCATTTCTTTTTTTCTCCCGACGTTCATTTTCCTCCCTGAGTTCAGTAAATTCTTAGTATGCAACAATTACTATAATAGCTTGAAATCGCCAGACGCCGCAAAGTCTTTGATCTCTATCTTACTAATATTAGAAATGCGAAAATGTATGTCTGTCTGTATGTTGCCTCTCAGCTCCGTAACGGCTGAACATATTTTCATGAAATTTGGTATACGACCACTTTAGGTCCTGGAATTGGAGCTGGATTATTTTTATCCCGGAAAACTCAATATTCCCGTGGGAACAACTATTACCGAATTCTACACGGATGAAGTCACGGGCAAAACCTTGTAATTTATAAAAATAATGAAGTTACCAACAAACATATTCTATTAAAAATCCCACAATACTCTTCTGACTACCCCACACACAATATCAGCCGCGAAGAAACGTCGCCGGCGCCGGCGCCACGTCCCCAAAACACGTGTTACACGGAACCTGCCTGGGAATCGAACCCCCACCTGCCCCCACAGTAAAAGCTTCAGGGAGCGTGCGCGGTAATTTTTTACGAGAACACTAATGGCCGTAAAAGTTTAAGTTGGGATTAAGTTATTACTGTTTTTTGGTGTTTTAATAGCTGTATGTTTTTCTATAGAGAGTAGTGAGAGTCGGTTAATTTAGGATTTACGAGTAGGATGAAATTAAAGAGGAGTCTTACAAAACCACAGACCAAATATCCTAAAGACTTATGGCCGTTTTCAGAAAGGCCACTCAAATTGATCTTTAATTAGAGTGACGTTTCTGTATAGGTTGAGGGACATTTAACTATTTAATATCTAATCAAATTCTTAAGTGGCGTTTCTGTATCCGGCCATTTGTCTACCTTTTAGTAGCAAATAAAGCTTCCCAACCTGCGGGACGCGCGGTTATTTTAAGCGACTTCATCAAAACCGAAGGAGGAGGTTCTCAATACAACGCATTTTTTATGGATTACTAATGTATGGGCAAAAAAAAATTCCCAAAGTATCACATCCCGAACTATTTTACTCAAATTAAGTATCATTTGGCAAAAAATCATTAGTCAAAACAGCTTATCGCAATTTTAACTTGACAAAGTAAAATGATGTCAAATGATAATTTCACCAAATGAATAAAATGCGATATGTAAATATGTTAAAGATTCGTTTGGGAAATGAAACGACTGCGATAAGTTTTTTGGTAAGTGAAATTTTGCGAAAAGTATTTTGCCTAAACGGCAGTACACCTTTTTTAGGGTTCCGTACCTCAAAAGGAAAAAGGAACCCTTATTGGATCACTCGTGTGTCTGTCTGTCCGTCTGTCAAAGCCAATTTGCTCCGAAACTACTGGACCGATTGATTTGAAATTTGGTATACATAATGTAAATTGGTGACCGCAACAGGGATTTGTAGCGTAAATAAATTAATTTTGAACATGGGGCCCACTTTTGGGGGGCAAATTAGAAAATTAAAAAAAAGTTACGCAAAGTATATCATGTGACATATCAACTGAAAGGGCTTATTGTGAGGATCTTAAGTATGTTTTTTTTGGAATTTTAAGATAAATGGTTGGGAAGTTATTGAGGAAAATAGGCAAAAATTGACCACCCCCCCCCCCCTTATCTCCGAAACTACCGGGCCTAAAATTTTGAAAAAAATACAAAAAATAGTTCTGTACCTATAGATTACAGGAAAATCTATAAGAAGTCTATGGTATTTAAAGTAACATAGGAAATTTCAGTTAATCATGTATGGAACGGAACCCTCTCCACGCGGGTTTCACTCGCACGCGGTTTGTATATGTTTGTTCACCGATTACTCGGAGATGGCTGGACAGATTTACATGATTCTTTGTTTAATCGATAGGTTATTTCTCCAAGTTGGTCGCGTTGTGATCAAAGTCAAGGTCTGATCAGAGGATCTATGAGGAATTGAAGGAACTCCTCAAATATTATAGGCGCGTATATATATAATTTTGATATTTTCTGTAATGACTCAAGCAATTGCTATTTTATTTGTTAATTTTTTTTGAGCGCTGTGTTTGGTGCTTTCGTTATGGCTTTTTGCCTTTAATGGTGGCAACTTGGGTTACCTATAGCTATGTGGAGTCTTTTAGATATATGGTCTGTTCATAAAGCTGCGTTTTTCTCATTTCAAATGAGAGTTTCACTCAATTTCAATAATCAAGAAAAACCCGAAAGATACAACGTTGCGTGGTCAGCTTTGTAATCCGATCCACACTTGATGGTGAGGAGTCATACTCATGTTATAATTCCAAGAGAGAGAGAGAGAGAAATTATTACCTTCGCATTTGTAATATTAGCATGGACAACTTTCCCCCGCGGTTTCACTCGTATAGATCGAATTTTGTTCATAATTCCATGGGATTTTTTTGCGCGAAACTCTAATTATGTTTCGGGAAAAAAGTAGCCTACGTCACTCCTTATAATATTAGCTATCTGTCAATAAAAGTCCAGTCAAAATCAGTCGAGCCGTTATGGAAATAAGCCGGAACAAACAGTCAGAGAGACAAAAAAAAATAAGTTGGTTTTTGTTATGTACTTACAAACAGCCACTTCAATTTTACTTATTTGTATGTATAGATATAGTACGTGCTTGGCTTACGATAACTCGGTCTTATGAGGCGCTCGGATACTGTAAAGGAACCTCTATGTACCTATATATGTATATGTGCTAAATCATAACTAAATGGATAACAGCAGACGGACAGGTGAGGTTAAACAGAAGCTTGTTTTTGATGCAATCAGTTGGTATATTTCCACATTCCTATACTAAATTAATTCATAATATACTAGCGACCCGGCTCAGCGCGAGTATACATATACACCTTCCTCGAGAAATTCTTTAAGGGCGCTCGCACACGGCGACTTTTTGTAACGATGCAGTCGCGCGTGTCGCCGCTTGTCGCATTTGCAACGCGGGACAGAAGCGCTACAGTGGCGCCATATCGATTCATCATCTCTACTGTATCGACACAAACGTGCGATTGTAGCGATACAGTCGCGCTGTTTCGATGGGGTATGTAATGATCGGTATAACATTTGATATAATTTCATAGAATATAGTCACTCAAGGAGCATATTGATATAACAACAAAGTAGATATTTTCATGATGTATAATGTTCAGTAAGTATAATAATGAACGTATGTAGTATAGTATTATAAAAAAAAAACTAGGTTTTTGCGCCTCGCCGGTTGCTGCCGCGGCACGCTCGCTTCGCTCGCTCGGCAGGCAGTCGCAGTTCTTCCTAACAGTCCTCCTCGCTTCGCTCGTCGTCGTACCTAACGGAGACCTGCCTAAACGCAGAATAGGGAGGTTATTATAATAGTAGAACGTATTCCAGATTAAACCACTACTACATTATACCCACTGAGCGTTATATCGATAGTTATAGTATATTACAAGTTCATTATACGATGATAGTTAGATCATATCAGAATATGCCAAATATTAATAATAATAATAATAATAATAAATCAGGGGACAATCTTTACACAAATCGATCTAGTCCCAAAGTAAGCTCTAAAGGCTTGTGTTATGGGTACTAGACGACGATATAGATACTTATATAGAGAAATAAATACTTAAATATATAGGAAATATCCAAGACTCGGGAACAAACATTCGTGCTCATCACACAAATATTTGCCCTTACCGGGGATTGAACCCGGGATGCTAGCTTCGGAGGCAGGGTCACTACCAACTAGGCTAACCGCGTCGTCAGCGTCAGCGCCAGAAATATTGTTATACCAAAAGTGCAGTATATCCCTTAATCGTTATATCGACCAATAATATATCAAAAGTTGTTATACCGCGACAGTTAGGCACCCGTTTCGATGCAATCGCGCCACTGTATCGGGCGAGGGAATAGCGGAGCGGGTCCGCGAGCGTCTGTAGCGATGCAGAATCGCGTTTGTCGCGAAGCTGCATGGCGACTGCATCGCGATAGTTGCGATGTAGAATTTTGACTGCGTAGGCTACGGTCGCCGTGGACCGCAACAAAATCCGTTAAATAAATTTGGTTTTAAGCTAAACACCGACATACATTAAATGTTTTTATAAGATAAACTGACCTATATCTTCATTTTTGGCTGGACCACCGAAATCTCTGTTGTATAGACAGATACAACAAAATTCCATTCATCGCTGATGTATACTCTTGTCCTGTGCTTAAGACTTAAGTCGTACTCAATTAAGGTTTTAAGTATGAACAAATGCCTACTTGAGTACGATATCAGTCTTGAGGATAGATACTTACTACTCAGACATTAGACCAATGTTCTGTTTGAACTTTCATACTGAAAACCAAATTTTTTTTTTGTAAATTGTTTAATTTTCTTCTCCGGCTTTAGCCGATAATAGCCGAGAAAAGTCGAATCGTTAACTGATTTTAATCGTACGTAAAAAAGTCTAAGATAACGTTATATAAATTAACACTCTCTCAAAAAAAAATCTCATACTTTTAAAGTAATATTTTCAGGGCGTCTATTCGGGAACGTCTAAGTGATACTGCATCGACCCGTGAGCGAGATTCGCATCTCGCTCTTACGCATTACGCGTCGTGCGGAAGAGCGGGATGAGAAATCTCGCTCGCGAGTCGATGCACTGATTTTCAAGGTCAAACAAACTTTGAGATATTTTATAGAATAACCTAAGGGTGATGGAATATAAGTTTTATAAGTTGTATAAGTTATATAAGTTATATACATTTGTGATTAGAACTAAAAGTACCTACTATTCATATACTAAATAGACCGAGCATGCCAAATTTCTGGGGTAAAAAAAAAATACAGTGTGCCAGATTTTTCAGAAATTCATACAAATTCACAAAAAATAAATTAATTGATACAAATAATAAAATAATAGTTTTTGACATTAATGTTCTGATATATGTTTTTTTTTTATGTCAATTGATTGACAAACGAGCTGACGGCCCACCTGATGGAAAGTGGTCACCGCCGCCCATGGACATCTGCAACACCAGAGGTGCTGCCAATGCGTTGCCAGTCTAGGGCGGATGGGGAATGGGGATGGGATGGGGATGAGGGAATAGGCCTCCGGATCTCGTCACTCACCGTACGAAACGCAATAGCAAGCTATTACTTTACGCCGATATTCTGTGAGAGTGTGGTACTACCCCGGTCGAGCCGGCCTATTCGAACAGTAATCATCTAGTGAGGATTACTGTTTGGCTCTACCACTACGAAAACTACTACTACTGGTTAAGGGACCTATAAAACCCGCTCTAAGATCTCACACACGTAAAAACCTTGTCGGACACCACGGACAATTCGTAACCCCAAATACCAGGAACACATAACCGCAGCGGAGTCATACACGATATAATGTATGGCGCACGTGGTGTTTGATGTATTAATATTGGGAGCTTTTAAGGTTATCGCTCGCGCAAGGTGATCTGGCCCGATAGTCCGATACCATCACCCGGGCGCACAAGCGGACGGGGTAGTGGCTAATGGTTGGCATAATTAATAATCTAACATAACGAATATAACAGTACATAAACCTTAAAGCAAAAATAAATCTTAAATTAAAACTAAAACTACTCTACAAATAAAATATACTTGCTAAATCGCCGTCGCTGCTCATGGTGCCCAGCAGGCTGGCAGCGTTCCCCCTTTGCACAGCTAAACTTACCCTTTAGCCGAAATAGGTGCCAGCCTTCTGGTCACCGGAAGTATCGATGAGGCGCACCGAGATCTCCTTATAGAGATATCGAGATGGGCCCCACGGCCCGAGGGTTTCTATCCCAAACGGCACAAACATGTAGCCCTCGCCGAGGGGGGCATACTTGCGCCGTTTGCCTAGTTCCGCCGAGGCGGCCGCCGCTCCCGGCCTGGTGGAGGTGGCCTGGACGTGGGATGAGGCCAGCGTATCCACGCAGGTAGCATCCCACACAAGTGTCCTCCCCAGTGTTCACGGAACGAGCGTCATTCCGTCGGGGCGTTTGCCATCGTTACGTACGATACCGTTCGGCTCTGAAATGGCCGGTACATTGACGATGACAAAGGACCTTCGGATGACGTGTCGTAATAATCTTAAGATCGTAGGTAGTTCGTTATATCTAAAGTCAAGGGGTCACTCAGCTTCATGTTGATGATGGTGATGTGGTGGGGACGCCCTGCAGTCACAGATCATTCAGCCTAGCAAGGTTGCAGCCGAAGGTTGCTGTCCCAGCTGCGCTCCCGTCCAACATGGATCCCAACTTCTTGTTAAGGCTTCATAGTTAAGTCGTCTCCAGACGCGGAGACTATACATCTCCCTTACCTATTAGTCATTTATTAGAATGAATTTGTACCCATTAGGTTGGTTTGTTGCACTTTTGTGTTAGTTTTTAGATAAAACTCTAATGTCAAAGTTGTAAAAAGACTTACTGCTGAGTTTCTTGCCGCGTTTCTTCTCAGCAGATGTCACCTTTCAAAGCGCTGGTAGATTCAGACATGTGAAAGAGCCCATTTGGCCTACTTGCAAAATAAATATTTTCATTTTCATTTTCATAGCTGAGTCTCAACTATTTTATCTTCTCCAAATATGTCATATCTCATTGACGAGTACATGACACAGTCGGTTAAAAGGCTGCTAGTCTCCTCCTCCCCAACAATCGCCGTTATGCGGCGTTTGCGTTTGTTATGAGGCGATTTAAATCTGTCAGCTTTGCGGTTGACAATCATGTTGTGAGATCGCGCTTTTAGTAATAAATTTAACGTTTTTTATTTTTACTTGATTACTGGGCATACATAAGCGCCCCCAGGACTTCCACTGGCCGGACATTCAAGAATGAGTCCAAATTATGGGACATAAAAACAGGCTAAAAAATAAAGAATACCAACTACTACTACTACTAAAAGTTGACCAACTGACTTTTGCTATTAGAACCATTATACAGAGACGAAATAATCGAAAAGTATGTGAGAACTCTTTGCTGCTGAAATGAGTAATGGAAATAATGTTTTTTTTTTGAGAATATAATAATTTAAATATCTGCAAAGCGTTTGTTCCCAGCCACTGAACAGGAAGACAGTATAGGGAGATACTATACATTTTACTAACTAATATCCTACTAATCCTATTCTTACTAATATTATAAACTAGCTGTGCCCGCGACTTCTTTCGCGTAGAGTTTGATTATCGTTATTCCTTCGGGAACTTCTCAATTTTCCAAGATAAAAAGTAGCCTATGTATTAAGCTATCTCCATTCCAAATTTCATCAATATCCGTCCAGCCGTTTTAACGGGAAGAGGTAACAACATACACACACACAAACTTTCGCATTTATAATATTAGTAGGATGCGTAAGTTTGGATGGATGTATGTTTGTTACTCAATCACGCAATAACGGCTGAACGGATCTGGATGAAATTTGGAACAGAGATAGAATACCACATAGGCTACTTTTTATCCCGGCAAGTTAAAATGTTCCCGAGGAAATCCACGTGAATGAAGTCTTGACATTTCTTAACCAGCTTAACAGTAATGTGCCACAATCAATGATCTTATATAAAAAGAAGTAGATAGGTTACATGCGCACCGAAAATGAAGCGTACAAAAGACTCCAATTGTAGCCTCTGGTCTCAGTCGCTCTCGAACAAGTGGACGATGCGTATGTGCTTCAGAGTTCCGACTACAGTGCTTAGATTTCGTTTTATAGCTACAAAATGCCTTCGTGTGTGATGCGTAAATGCACTAATTACGCAAGTAAAACAAATAAAGTTCACGGAATCACATATCACAAGTAAGTAAGCCGAAATTATTATATTTTATTTGGTTTAATACTTTGTTATGACAAATATTACGCAATAATTACGTAACCTCAAAGAAAAAGACAACTTTATTCCTTTCACAACTTGAGCGACAAGGACAGGATATAGATCAACATTTTAACAGAAGCGACATTTGATTGACGCTGATGGTGTTATGTAGTTGATTGAAAACATAGTTTTTGATGAGTAATAATTAAATTTACCTACAACAATGGTTGTTGATAAGTAAGATTACTGAAAAATTAATGAACAACCTCACTCTATCTACTATTTTGAGCTCGCTTCGGTTTTTACAATTTTATAAACATGACGGGAGTGAGAGCAGTCGTATCTATGCGTGGTATCCGCAGCACATTTCGTTTACCGCTAGACTTACGTGCCGCTACCTGTACAATATGTTTATATTTGTGAATGCACTTAATAATAAAAGATAAAATTTTATTCTGAAAGATGCTTTTATTTTAAATCTAGTTTCATAATAATTTAGATTATGGCTAGTGATTAGTTCAGGCCCCCAATTCTCGGTGGAGTCGAGATAATCTCACAATCGAGATTAAACGTCAGTGCATACAGTCGTTTGACACAACTGTATGAATCTGACGTTTAATCTCGAAATCGACATTATCTCGAATGTAGCGAGAATTGGGGGCCAGTTCAAAAACTGAATAATCATATCTAATGCATGCATAGATTTACTTATTGAAAAATTAAATGGTTTATCTCGAATTAATCTTCATTAATAATTACACATCCATGTACAATGAAAACATAACAACACACAACAAGCACATAAAAAGTATATTTATTAACAAAAATAGATATTTAGCATGTCACTGTTAAAATAATATATCATTAGTTTATTGTCTAATTGTTTATTAATCTAGTTTCCAAATAAAAACGTAGTTACGTTTGTATAAAAGCAGCGTATAACCTTAAATCCAAAGCCTTTGTACCTTCTGTTCGTGTCTCGTTGTTTTTGTTAGTCTATGGCTAACGTGCGATGATTGGTGCCTAAAGTCACGTTTGCCCACCATTACGCGCAAATGACAAACACTAGCGGTCTTCTTTATTCTTATTGATTTTATTACGCTATCCTTTTTACACCGTTTGGCATTGTGGTGAAATGTCAGTGAAGTAAAAAATGTGTATGTGTGCTCCCGCTGCGTTCGGAACATTTTTTTCGGTTGTTTTGTGAGCATATAACGTATCTTTACTTATAAATCATTGGCTACAATAATAAATTAAATCACGGTTGCTTTGGTCATATCACCGTGTGGGTGTACACCATTACTAAGCCCCCGTACAGAGCTCGTTAGCTTTTATTTGGACACCGGACTCCCGTTCCAGCGCCGCGTTGCACTGGCGGACAATATTACGGGACAATTTAATTATACGCGTCCTTAAATTGGACGCCACAATTTTCTACAAAACTTGTTCAAACGTTTACGTATGAAGACATGTAATTTGAACATATCTGTGGATTTAAGTTTAGCAGTCTAAGTTGTATCACAAATCTTATATTTTTACTAAGAATAGCATTTTTCTGCAACTTTGTTTGCGTGGAATTCATTTATCGCTTTTCCCTAAGAACTGTACATTTTACGGATTTTAATTACCTTTTCTTGAGTTTAAAGCGTTTCTGTTTAATTATCAACCACATAACGTATCTGCATATTAACACTCGTCCTTAAACAAATTTAAAATCTACACCATTTCATTAAAACATATTTTAGTAAAAGTAAAATGCACTTGAAATAAAAACCCTCCGTTTCTCCTTCTTCAACCTTCCACAACACCTACTTACTCTACTTAGTAAAAATACTTACTTAAAGTTGCCTTTTAAGTTTCAACACAGAACCTGCATTCATGTTAATATTTATATGAGATTTTTTTCTTGAAAACTCTGTCTTATGACTTGTGATGAACTAATCCCGATTTTTTATCAAATTGACATTTAATTTATATAAAATTCATCCATATCAACTGTCAATCAATACATATAAAACAGTACTGTGACTCACTTATAGACAACGCACAGCCTAACCGGGTGGTCCTACAGGTTTGAAATTTGGTGGAGAAGAGACATTCCTCGAGTACCCTAGACTAACTCCTTTACTAAGGAGGGATTTTTGAAATTCCTCTCCTAAAGGGGTGAAAAGGCGTGATAAAGATTGTATGGAAAAGACCGCGGGCGAAGCTGTGGCGGGTCCACTATTACTGTATAAAATTGCATTGAAAGTGGACAAAAAGTCGGGCCAGGTGCCTCGTGTTAAGTCAGTTCTTTCAAGCTTATCTAATTTGACAGGCGACCAGATGTACTCGAAGAGTAAATCAAAAGAGATAATACAAGTTAAAACTATAGATCATTATCCAGCTGAAAAGTTACAATGTCCCGCAGTGCACCTCGATATTTCTCAGCGCGCTATCGGCGCGTCCATGTGCGCGGTTTAATGCGTCGATTAATTGCCGGCGCCCGCGCAGCGCTGTTACTCATGCTCTACGTGTCATGACGTTGGCATTCGAGATCATTATTTAATAAATAACGTATCAACGGCCCAAACTAGGATAACCCGTCAGCCAACACAGACAAAAGACAAATACAAGTTATTCGTGACTCCTCAATTCAGGTCGGTCAGGAAACAGCAATAGCCGACTAGATCGCTAATCGAAGGCTGTAAACGATCCATAGGGATGTTTCCTGGGTAAAAAAATATCTAACTAGGCCGTCAGTTAGATTATCAAAAAATATTGAACACGTATTTTTTGTTTTATCAAACCAATCAAAATTGACAAAGATAACGCGCATCAAAGTTCGGGAGTGGGGGCTCATGACATGACGTCACTTTATGGTGAAAAGTGTGCAGTCGTGACGTCACACGGAACGTCAATGCACTATATCTTCGTATTTTTTTGTTTAATTGACAAAAGGAAAAATATGTGTTCAATTTTTTTTTATAATGTAAATGACGGACTTATGAGAATTTTTCAGGAAACTAGCCTAAGAGATGTTTAGGTGGGTGGTTATGATTAAAGAGTGCAATAATCAATACATCCGAACACTAATCACTAAAGAGGAAATATATATAAAAAAATCTCTCGTTCAATAGGTCTGTTTTCGCGTTAAATGTCAGTATCAGTCAGCTATCGAGGACCCTGTGATTTGAAAATCAATTGGGTAGTTGACTATAGTAACCAATATTAAAATATTTCTGTGGAATGATAGGTTAATCCTCAACAATACGAACAATACATATAGAACAGGAGTCGTGTAAAAACAAACGCGGTTTTACCGATTTATCGGGTCGTGCATTCCTTGGTCGATCATTATTGGCTCCCGCTTCTTTACATTTATGACAACCTGGGTTTCTCTGTGGAGAGGAGTGAAATGACGTCACATGCGAGAGCTGACAGTGGATAGCGTTTTGGCGGCCAATTTATAAATGCAATATATTTTTAGTGTTTTTGCCTTGATAATGACGAAATGTAAGTAGTCTTCTCGGAGTATGTGTGCTGTGAAAATGCGCCGGATATCGGAAATATGCAGCCACGATTGCAACAAATAACTTGTTGCCAGAAAATATTATTTCTGAACCCATCATAGAGGATTTATAATATGTGTGTAGATAAAGTTATGTATGCAACTCTGCATAATTTGGCCTTAAAACACACGTGCGATCTTATTATGAAACTCGCCTATCGGCTCGTTTCATGAAAACCGCACTAGTGTTTTAAGGCCTATCATTATGCAACCGTTGCATAACATGCACTACTATTTCACATTCAAATAGAGTTAAGAAAAGCAGTCAAGAACCGAATTTACACAGCAAACTTCGAGTAATTCGGTAAATAATTCAGGGTTGTGATTCTTTTAAACAACACTTCATGAACTCTCCGGAGAGCCTAACGCCTCGTCAGTGTGTATAAACTACATACATGTTTAGGTATGTAACTCCGCATAATGACTATGAGCGCAGGGGTTTATTAATGTCGTGCGAAATAGTGTACAATGAGGGACGAGATTTGTTAGCTAGAGAATTAATATAGCTGAGCTTAAGGCGCTGACAAGACCTAAATCGGATTTATTTAAACAGCTTTTTACCAAAAACTATTTGATTTGGTAAAGCAACAAAAATATATGTTCATATTCTTTATATTATTGAAAACCTAAATATTTCAAAAACACGATTTGAGGAAATCGATACGATAGAAAAAATACGTTAAGTTACTTCTGAAATCCTCTTTAAACAGTTCTACGTCTTAATTTTTTTAACTTATAGAGCTATAATTATTTACACTATTACATCACGGCCATACTAAAAATTTGACTAATTTATATTTTACGTGTAGTGTGTTTATTTATACAATAGTTCATCCGTTTTTGATTTTCCCGATACAAATAACCGCACAGTGCTTCTCGTTCACTCCGGTGCAAACAGACAGAGACCGATCACTCAAGGTCATTGGCTCTTGTCAACGTCTTAAGTGATGAAAAATGACAATTGACTGACAAACGAGCTGACGGCCCACCTGATAGAAAGTGGTCACCGCCGCCTATGGACATCTGCAACACCAGAGGTGCTGTCAATGCGTTGCCAGTCTAAGGCGGGTGGGTAATGGGGATGGGATGGTGATGAGGGAATAGGCCTCCGGATCTCGTCACTCACCGTACGAAACGCAATAGCAAGCTATAACTTTACGCCGATATTCTGTGAGAGTGTGGTACTACCCCGGTCGAGCCGGCCCATTCGAACAGTAATCATCTAGTGTGGATTACTGTTTGGCTCTACCACTACAAAACTACTACCACTACTATCAGTCCTAGGTAGAGTGAGTAAATTTTTTAACGTTATCTGAGCCGCTAGGCGCCGTGCATAATCAATATGCGATGTCACCTACGACCTCACCTTTTACAGTTTTTTAGCCAAAAAACCCTGAACAAGAAAGCAGTAAGTTATCGCGCCGTGCGCATCCATCGGCGGTATGTCTGCAAAAAGGTATAAAAAAAGGCGCCGGCGCCACGACCCCAATAAATTATATTTGCATTTGTCAATAGGACGCCCCCGCCCGCCCTCGAATGAAATGAAACGTATAAAAAAAAGTCAAGTGGAACCAGGAGAAGGAATGCTCAGTTGGATTGATTTGGTTTATGTTTTAATCCAATATCAACAAATATGAGGTATGATTAAATAACAGGTAAAATTCAAGTTGGCACCTAAACCCCGACTAGCGACGTAACAGCTATTTAGCTCCTAGTATGACGCACTCTTAGAATTCTGATACAGAATATGACACACGCATGTTCTCCACAAATTATACATAATTACTTACATAGACTGTTATACCCTAGATTTAGCTTCGCGCAATGTGGTAAAAAGTAAGTCAAATTACAAATAGGTATT
The DNA here is from genome assembly GCA_947859335.1 of Tortricodes alternella. Taxonomy (NCBI): domain Eukaryota; kingdom Metazoa; phylum Arthropoda; class Insecta; order Lepidoptera; family Tortricidae; genus Tortricodes; species Tortricodes alternella. Next base: position 5,489,325 of record OX401988.1, on the reverse strand, counting down.
CATTTTCTAGAAGTCTGAGCTTTTTGCCCAGCAGTGGGACACTAATACGGACTAGAAAAAAATATAGCTTTGCAAGAAGGTCACACATGGACTATCTCATCTGCTGAGAAGAAGTGCCGCAAGAAACTCTACCTACACGGTAAGTAAGTCTTTCTTAACCTTACAATTTATTTACTATACTATTAAGACAAAATAAAATAAACCTCTCGTAAGACAAAGTTTGCAACAAACAATAATTAAATAAGTAAAAATTGCAATAAAAATATTTAGTTGAATTGAATCTCCGATAATAGTTAAAAAACTACTACTTTAGAATAGGGTAGTTCTGAAACAAATTGGGCTCTGCTATGACCCCTTTAAAGAAACCTCGATTTACCAATCAGCCTATATGCGTAAACAGCGTGTATAACTTACGTTATTATCTAGGCAGTGGGAATGTCATAATAATTATTGTACTTAAACTTAAGGATGTGTACCACGCCAAATCCGCAGTACATCTATTTGATTTTTCAAGTTTTGTTTCATTTGCACCAAATAACGGCAATGAGTAATTTTGTACGAATAATGATATAAAATATACAAATTGTGTGATTATTAATAATTATTTAGTATGTGAAGTAATTAGAAGCTGATTTGACTACTCGAGTGACAACAGCGCTAGCGGCCTTTCCCTACCGTTTGACGTTACGGTCCGGACACATGGAAATTCAATCAAGAATATTTCCGTGGGAACAACGGTAGCGACATTTTTTTTGTCATCAAAAAATTGAGGAGAGTACAAAGTTATAGAAAATACATTTTCTGATTATAAAAGTACTATGGGACAGAAACATTTTTCGCTTTTTCTTGTAATTTAATCAACTTCGGGTACAAATCACACAGACACAGCACATAAACATGTAATCTTAAATGTCATTTATCTCCTTTAAAAGAACGGTAATGTGGTTTTATTTTTTATTACACTTATGCGAAACGACTAATACTACCATACTATTCAATTTCAACGAAAAATATACAAATCGATATATTGGGTATACACCCTTAAAACGTTGGCTTTTGAATATTTTATATTATTTTCGTGGAATAACTTATTTCCTCCAATGAACGGTGAGACTTTAAACGGTTACCTACTGCTTTTTTAAAGTACTAATACCTACGAGATAAAATAAACGAAATATTTTTCCCTCTATGACACCTTATCGACGTGCCATCTAGCGTAATTATGCAGCTATGGCTATTCCTAATAGGTACCTTACAGCTTCATGCAAGCCTAGTACTCGCTGATGAAAAACGAACCCTTAGCGTAGAATGAACCCTACGTTGCAGAAACACCGCCATCTAGGGAGCTAGAACTCGTAACAAGACTTCATTGAGTGCGAATAACTCTTCATTGCTATGCTTCCCTGGTACCCAGCTACAAAGTATTTTGCGGCGCAGTCCGAAATAACGTAACAATTTACGACCCAAACTAGCGCATGGGGAAATCCATTCATTGAACAGCCATTTTAGGTGCCATCTGAACTTTGGTTTGGAACTTTTAAACCTAATGGACTTTGTATTTTCATGTTATCCCGGTACACACGTCAGAAGAAACCTTCAGCCATTTTCTTCGTTCAACCAGTATATAGTTCTGTGATTAATTTAAACGTTAGTGTATGTCATTACAGTCTAAATTCAAATAAATTTAAATAAAGAACACCACTTCATAGAAACTCAAGCATGATTTGAGATAGGATCATCTCATGAAACCCTAACAGTTTATATGGGTTTCCTTACAATCTGATAGCATCTTTTCTGAAATAAATGATCAAAATAAAATAGCTACATTAGGTACTTTTATTCTAAACCGCACTCAACACTTTCAACGTCCCATTTGTCTAACAGCATTGTCATGTCCCAAAAAAAAAAAACATAAAAAAAAGGATCACTTTGACATTGTTGCGTAAAATTTGTCCATGAATTATTGCAACCAGAAGGCATGCGAGGCGCGCTGGCGCCACGGAGCGAAAAACAGATGCAATGTTAGCGCAGATTTTTTTGTACACGACTTTTTTTGGTTAACGCCATTTTGGTGTCGTGTGAAAGGTTATTTTTTTTTTTTTATATTAGCGTATTTGTCGCTATGACCAGCGAATGTTTTATAAACAAGAACTTAGACTTAGTAATTTACAAGATTTAGGTTAGATGACTATAAAAATACAAATACTTAATAAAATCGTTAGATAATAAGTACATGCTAAATGCTATACAGTGACCGCGCAGGAATCCGTCAGTCGTGAGGTAAGCGAAATTCGCAAAGCTGCAATTAGTGCCCGTCCGAAAGCAGTAATGAGTGCACGTGAAAATAAATGAGATCGGTTAATAATGGCGCTTATTTACCTAAACTTTCGAGTTCGAGTTGCTGTTCAGCGATATGGAAGTGGACTTTTGAATTTGTTTACTAAAAATATCCGGTATTTTAAATTGTCGAATTGGGATGCATATTTTTAACTGGTTACTTATTTTTAGTATTGGGTGTTATTTTCACTTATTTATTTCAAGCAGATTTTATATTCCTTCTACTAAAATAATCCTTAAGTACTTGCCTAATTTCTTAAATAGTTGTCTAACCTTAAAATGCACATTTTTTGACCAAATTGGGTAAACAACCGTAAATAAATAAAATTGCCAAGTAAGTAGCCATTTTAGAAAAAAAAGGTACACGTTAAAGTTACAAAATTGTTTACTTAATATATTGATAACCAGTGTATTAAGTTTTCCTGAGAACACGTGTCTCATTATGCCGTGTCTTTTACATATATACATATATACATACATACACACATAGGTACATAGCATCACGCCCGAAATCCCTGATGGGGTGGGCAGAGCCACAAGACTACTTGTGGCCACGTTCGATTAATTAGTCCTAAGATGGTATGATGAACCGTATGGTGACAGGTGATCAGCCCATCGCCCATACAGATAGTCCACCATGTTGGAGAGGACCCGTCCCTGAGTCGACTTTTACGACATGCCAGGATAATAAGCATCTGCACGCATTCTATGCTATTTCTTCACTCCCAGTGCAGCAGAGGAGTAGGAGCCGTGTCCTTTATAGATGAAATATACGAAGATAATTTAAAATTAGAAAAGCAAACCAAGGACCTCTTGACAGAATTTGCCACGGACCCGCGCTGTCTTAATATGGCATTAGTCATGCAGGAGCAATTCAAATAACACTTATAGAGCGAAAGGTGTACAACACATGATTATTATTTAAATTAACTAAATTCATGAAGTAACGTATCTGTTTCCAAAATCCCTCCGAATCCCAACAGAGGGCGATTGTGGTATCGGTTACAGAGACGCCGCCATCTGGTTACTTTCACGGAGAGGGCAATAAAGGGGACTTTTAAACTGTAACGAGTCAAAATTAAAGTAACAGCGCCCGTGTGCAGCCATGTTATACTCTAAAAAATCTGGTCCTTCATCTCGTCTCTCATTTGGTCTAACAATCCTAAATTGACACGCACGCTCGAAGAAGTTACGCTAAGTTAGGTAGCTACGTCCGTGGCCGGCTGCGTCGGAATCATGCGGTTTAAGCATAGTATAAAGAGAGGAAGTAGGCTATCTCCGGCCCAATCCGCGACATAATTGCCTACTGTCTCAGGGTTGACAGATCAAAAGTACCTAATATATTCTAGTGGGAAAGTAGGCCTACCTACTTCCTCTGTCTGATAGAAAACTAATATAACAAAAAATAAGTAAGTAGGTATGTCATCATCAAGTAAAAGTTATATGCTAGAATAAGTGACTTGCCTGCCTTTCTTGTTCAATAGGTAATCTGAACAGAGACAATTCTGGAATCGATGAATTATTAAGACACCCAAACACACAGCGATACGTTCTCCTGCGATTATCACACATTTTTCATTCATTTAGCGGTGCCGAAAAGCCGCGACGCGCGAACCTCGTGCGGTGTTAGCCCCAAAGAGTATACTGAATTTAGCCCTGACTGGCGCACTGAGAAACGGGTCGAGATTTTGTTTAAGTGTGCATGCGGCGACGCATAGATACTTTGGCGCACACATACAAGCCGCGCGCGGTGCGTTTGTATGAAGATAACTTACTTCCTGTCTTTATACTATGGTTCAAGTATACGCACTGACGTGACAAGTTAGGTTTGCGGATGAGTTCATGAATTTATTCCAGAGAATCACCCCACTAACCAGTCAAAATTGAAGTAATCCGTAACCGTGTGGTAATCTGCTTGTTCGATCCGTCCACTAGCTTCTTACCCGCGACTTCGTCTGCGTGGAATTCGGTGATCGCTGTATATTTGGGATTTTTCCGGGATAAAAAGTACCTTACGTAAGTCACTTAGGATAGTGTAACTTTTTATTAGTGAAATATTTAAAAGCAATGACAGAGATTAGCCCGTACAGTACACAAAAAAATCAAATTTAACCTCCTTATAATATTATTAAATTATTGCAGCTATCGGTTGCTCCATGTCTAAATGTGTGTATACTTATGTATTTTTTTTTCAACTGATTAATAGATAGTGTTTCCACAGGAAGATTTATAAAAAAACAGTCAAGTGCGAGTCGGACTCGCGCACCGAGGGTTCCGTACTACGCCAATTTGGCATGTTCTCACTCAAGCAATCAATTATAGACTTTATGTGAATGATATAAGAACTTGACCGTTGCAACTAAGTTGGCAGATTGTTAAGCTTCAGCGGTAATTTTCTGGTTTGATTTCAATATATTTTTCACATTTCTATAACGGAACATCATTGAATTGATATTTGTTCCTTAACTATAGAGTATAATCACAGAATAGATAATAGTACTAACGTACAGAAGAATCACTCTCTAACAAAACCACACAAACAAGTGCGAGTGAAACCCGCGTGGAGAGGGTTCCGTTCCATACATGATTAACTGAAATTTCCTATGTTAATTTAAATACCATAGACTTCTTATAGGTTTTCCTGTAATCTATAGATAATGAACTATTTTTCGTATTTTTTTCAAAATTTTAGGCCCGGTGGTTTCGGAGATAAGGGGGGGGAATGGTCAATTTTCGCCTATTTTCCTAAATAACTTCCAAAACATTTATTTTAAAATTCCAAAAAAAAAACATATTTAAGATCCTAACAATAAGCCCTCTCATTTGATATGTCACATGATATAGTTTGCGTAACTTTTTTTTTTAATTTTCTAATTTGCCCCCCAAAAATGGGCCCCATGTTGAAAATGTATTTATGTACGTTACGCATCCCTGTTGCGGTCACCAATTTACATATGTATACCAAATTTTAAATCAATCGGTCCAGTAGTTTCGGAGCAAATTGGCTGTGACAGACGGACAGACAGACAGACAGACAGACAGACAGACAGACAGACAGACAGACAGACAGACAGACAGACAGACAGACAGACACACGAGTGATCCTATAAGGGTTCCTTTTTCCTTTTGAGGTACGGAACCCTAAAAACGGTGTTTAGGTACGAAAATATGCCTAATCATGCCTTCTCTCTCCGTCGCATAAAACATGCTCTTTCGTGTCCGCTAGGGTTGTCAGTTTTTATCCGCGTTATACAACGACAACAACGCGCGAATCGCCCAGCGAGTGAGCGAGCGGCAACCTACTGCGATTTACACCTCCAAGCAACGCGACGGCCGAAGTTACCTAAAGTGCGGAGTGAAACCCGCCTGGTATAATCTATAATCAGGCCAAATTTGATAGCTGAAACATAAGTCGTTATGGAAATGCAACTGGAACAAAATTGGTCTAAACTTGGGCGTCTATTCGGAAACTTCTAAGTGATATTGTAGCGACTCGCGAGCGAGAACCGCGTCCCGCTCTTACGCATTACGCATCGTGCGGAAGAGTGGGATGAAAATCTCACTCACGAGTCGCTACAATATCACTTAGACGTTCCAGGCGGCTCAGTACATTTTAGGGTATCAATGAATGTGGAGCTTTTCGGCTTATTTTTTTTTTTGATATTTTTATTATTTATTACTGATTTCGAGATACGAGATTTTTTCAAAATAGTCACGATATCCTGTGAATAGTGAAATTTTCTTGCAATAAAATCTCAGTAAATCAGTTCATTTATTTTAAAGATACCATAGATACACATCATCAATTCATCATCATCGTTTCAGCCGAAAGACGTCCACTGCTGGACATAAGCCTCCCCCAGTACACATAACTAGATAGATGATGGGTATTCGCAAGAAAATCGGGCCTTTGTGGCTTGTGGCTACTCTTGCTTGATGTACCAGGTTTGCATAAAATAAAGTTGCCTAGCAGAGGTCCTAGCACACTAACAATAAATTCGGACGTTATATCATGTGTCCCTTTCTAATTAGTACACTTTTGTGAAAGGGTCGGAAATTACGTAGCATGCTAAACATGCAAGGTAAGGTAGGCGATCAATAAACGAATGACTTATCACGCTAGCTATTGAGGGATAGCAGAACTAATTTCAGTTTATTAGTATCAAAATTAACATCATTGTAAATATTACAAAATATTCATTTTAAGTCAAGTTATATTTCAATTAAACAATATTAACCTATAATACTGATACGCTTACATTATCATTAATAATTAACATAAATGCAACATTTAACAACAGTGTCCTCTAACGGCGAGTAGGCAAATCAAAACCATACAAATGTTTAGTGCAAGAGCCATCGTAAGAATGTATTTTTTCCTCAACAGATGGCCTGCCTAGCGCGTTAGCATGTTTAAAATATTTATTGTTTTAGTTGAATCACATTCGGGAAACATTCGCTTTGCATATTTGTGTGAGTAGATAATGGGAAAGTATAAATAGGTGCGTATTTTGTACTTTAAATATGGAACACTAAACGAACACAAAACCACTACCAACACTACAATTATATAATGCTTGCCCAAAGTGATTTTTTGCTGTAGTTAATTTGTCTCGTTAAGTTATTATTGGCTTTCCGAAATTTAAAGAAATATACTTATAATATAGGTAGGTAGTTGGTCAATTACTGCATCTATGAAGATAGCATTCGCAAGCAACAAAAAGGCCGGCCAAAAAGGGATTGGTACTAATATACTTAAATTGACGATCATAAAATAAGAACATGAAGACATTAAACCTTTTAAGTACCTACTTTGCAAAATAAAAAGACTAATTATCTCCACATCCGCTCCTCAATAATCCAAACAAATCAATAAAAAAGAAAATCAAACGATCGGAAGTGCATTAATAACTGTTTATTATTCGAGCGCGTTCATTGTTCACTCAAATCAGCTCTTTTCATAAGTGCCTCTTTGTCTTTAATTTGTTTACGAACGTGACCGGAACACTTCGGAATTAACTTTTCAGTTTTCGAATTTGGAATCGGATGTTTTGAAGATGGAATAGATCGTAGCCGTAGATCAGTAAAATTGGATGCGGCGATTCTTTGAATGTTTATTTTTGAATAAAATGTTCTGAGGTCGGGGATACAAAGCAAAGGGATGTTTTTAGGGTTCCGTACCCAAAGGATAAAAACGGGACCCTATTACTGAGGCTCCGCCGTCTGTCCGTCTGGCCGTCTGTCCGTATGTCTCCAGGCTGTATCTCATGAACCGTGATAGTTTAACAGTTGAAATTTTCACAGATGATGCATTTCTGTAGCCGCTATAACAACAAATACTAAAAAACCGAATAAAATCAATATTTAAGGGGGCTCCGATACAATAAACGTGATTCGGTATTGATAACGGCAACAGGTAGACGCTTGAAATATTCACAGAATATTTAGATATAAGTATATTAACTTCATAAATAAATAATTAAATTAAAATAGAATAAATATTTAAGTGGGGCTCCCATACAACAAACGTGTTTTTTTTCTTGATTATAATGATACGGAACCCTTCGTGCGCGAGTCAGACTCACATTTATCCGAATTTTTACTTTTTTTTATTCAAAATACTATTAATGCGTCGTACTACTGAGTGCCTCAGCTCATGGTAAAAGAAAAAAAGGCGTTAGTGCCCCGCATATCTGGGCACCGTTAATCAAATAGTTAACTTCGTTAATCGCTAATCAGTTACTAAAAAAGTTAACTTCGTTAAACGTGAAACCGTTACATTTCGGAACATTTAACGGAAGTTAACTTTAATCGTTAACTCGTGCTAGAAATTGCATTTTATATGACGTTGCGTTAGTGACTTACGTATACAAAAATGTTGGTATGGGCTATGGAAGTTTAGGCAGGACATGGAAAATTTATAAAAGAAGGAAGAGTGAGAGTGAGTGAGAGTGAGTTAGGTACATGAGAGATTGTAATGATACTTACCTAATTTTATAAACATCAATAGGTAGGTATATAGGTACGGTCCGCGCGGTGCACTTTTGGCAAATAGTAGTTCCATTAACGATTAACGGACTTTAATTGTTTTAACGGAAGTTAATGAGTCCGTTAACAATTTTTAAAGTCAACTTAAAAGCTAATCCGTTACTGGAAATGTTAACTTCGTTAATTAACGATTAACGGATTAACGGTCTTGTGCCCAGCTATGCTTCGCAGGTCGCAGATTTCCTTACGATAGTTTCCATCACCGTATCATTATGAAAACTTTATCCGTATGTTTTTCGGCCTAATTATCTTTTATTAAACTCTTCTCATTTAAATGGGTTATTAATAAAACAAATTGAGTGAAGTGGCCGCTTAATACCTAAGCTAAGGGCGCCGCATCATGTTACGTTGTACAGCAGAATCCGTACAGACCTAAACAAGGATAGAGATGTCTAATAAAATATCGAAAAACATTAGGCCGAGGTTGAGGACACAGAATCGCCGGATTGTGATTGCTGAAGCGATACCATAGTATAAAGAGGAGGACGTCAGTTATCGCGCGGCTTGTATATGTGCGCCAAAGTATCTATGCGTCGCCGCACGCACACTTAAACAAATCTCAACCCGCTTAGTAAGGGGAAACGGGTCGAGATTTTGTTTAAGTGTGCGTGCGGCGATGCGGTGCGTTTGTATGACGATAACCTACTTCCCTTCTCTTTATACTATGTCGATACAGCACGACTGTAGTACGACTGTATCGCTTCTGTTGTGCGGTGCAAATGCGACAAGCGGCCACATGTCGCGATGCAGCCGCGCGTTCACGAAACGCGACTATATCGCTACAAAAAGTCGCCGTGGTCGAGCTCCCTTAGCAATACCTCTCGGAATATAGGCGCAGCGTCCTCGGGAACGTCCAAGCAATATTGTAGCGACGCGCTAGCGAGATTCTCATCCTACTCTTCCGCACGATGCGTAATGCGTAAGAGCGGAATGCGAGTCTCGCTCGTGAGCCGAGATAATATCACTTGGACGTTCCCGATTAGAGGTCCTGGGCTAGGATCTCCTCCCTCTAGGATCTTAAGAGGAGTGTGAACCTACGGCTTTTCATACAAAAGGCGATAACGATTTCCACCCCTTAAATGCTAACCGATGTTCACCAATTTTTGATAGGTTGTCAGTCAGAACAAAATCTAGGTCTATACGTTTTGATTTTTGTGTTTTTGAGTTTTGAGTTTATGTAACCGAACCTTATTATTCAAATAAGGTCAGTAGATGTCTATCGCCGGCTCATTAGTAACTTTTTATCATAGTTCAATGCATAGTTCCCGAGGGAACAGCGCCCAGATTTCACGACGAAGTCGCAGGCAAAAGCTAAGTATTATTAAATATTTGCTAACCTCAACAGTAAAAGCTCCAAAAATGTATTAAGTCAAAATAATAAAAATACTATGAATTAATGACGTATAATAATGTTAATTATTCTACTGTAGTACCTACCTACCTACTTAGGTAAATTAATATACATCAGTATTTTTTAGCTTTTATGCTGATTTTTATGCAATTTTTCTCGCAAAGTTAATGTTAATGGGGTTATTAATTAATTAATTTTAGATACGCCTTTTCTCCTGCTGATTTTGTATATAGTTGTTTACTTAAAATCGATGTTTTTTATGTTTTTTTAACGGTATTTCTTGTAGAGTCGTAGCTCTGTGGCCACCACTAAGTGTTTTATCCGAAGTGGCAGTAAGTGGCGTGTTTGCGGCTGACCACCGGCTATACTTATACCGCTATAATATCGATATCATACCGGTTATATTTCGGTATCAGTCACCATTCAAGTTTCGGACACTTATTTGACGTTCAATGTCACATTCACAAACTTACTCATATTTATTACTTATCCATTCTATAAGTTTAAGTCCCTCAATAAATCTTACGCTAAAATAGTTCTTGTTATCCAACTGCGCAAGCAAAGAAGGGTAATATGTTTCGAGCGTACGTCGGTTTGTATGTATGTCTGTTTCTCTGTGCACGCCTAGAAGACGGTCGGCTGCTTGGAATTCCTGTTGCTGCAGTTGGCAATTTATTGCTGCAATTCGGGATATCCCCAATAAGATTACATATTACATCAATAATGGGAACAAAAAGTTTCAATGTAATCTTCTGAGGAAAGCCCGAATTGCAGCAATAAATTGCCGAAAAATTAGCCCGTGCATTACATTAACGCCTTTAATTTTTATTTTTTTTAATGTCAATTGACTGACAAACGAGCTGACGGCCCACCTGATGGAAAGTGGTCACCGCCGCCCATGGACATCTGCAACACCAGAGGTGCTGCCAATGCGTTGCCAGTCTAGGGAGGATGGGGAATGGGGATGGGATGGGGATGAGGGAATAGGCCTCCGGATCTCGTCACTCACCGTACGAAACGCAATAGCAAGCTATTACTTTACGCCGATATTCTGTGAGACGCCTTTAATGTCGCGAGTATCCTGTTATTTTAAAAATATATAAATTGGCATCATTTTCTCGTCATACTATTATAATGACGACGCGGTTAGCCTAGTTGGGAGTGACCCTGCCTCCGAAGCTAGCGTCCCGGGCTCGATCCCCGGTAAGGGCAAATATTTGTGTGATGAGCACGAATGTTTGTTCCCGAGTCTTGGATGTTTCCTATGTATTTAAGTATTTATATCGTCGTCTAGTACTCATAACACAAGCTCTTTAGAGCTTACTTTGGGACTAGATCGATTTGTGTAAAGAAAAAAAAAAGAGGCTGAAATAAAACCATTCTCTAACCAACAACAGCAGTCCATAAATCTACCATCGGGAAAAACCTTCATTCATGTACCTACTTATCTAACAAGTGCAGCAGTTGATCGGCAATAACGACACATTCAAATTTAAACCGAATCACTTTGTTCTTACAGTCTAAATTAATAGTTTTTTTTTAATCCGCTGATCAGCCGCTGTGTACATGTATACACCACAGCTAAAAAGAGCCAGCGAGAAACTCACTGAGGATCGTTTCACAAGCTATTGTTTAGTTTAGGTCGTTTGTTTGTCCGGAATAAATCTTATCATTATATCAATATTCCAATATTCAATAAAAAGCGAGGATTTTTAACAATTTCTTTAAACGAATCAAAGTAACTATTTCACACGGTAACGAAGGGCCAAAGATCACTAAAACAAAACTGTCTAAAATCTCACAGAAATGAAGTTCATTTTTTCGCAAAATCTTTAGTGACTAAGGCATTACAATAATTACATCATTTAATTGAAGAAAAAAATGTCATCCTTTTTCCGTTTACCTAATTTATTAAACCCCCCAAATCCTAATCAAACCCACTCTTCCCCCCATAAAAAAACAAAGGTTGAATAATTGTTCCAAATTGGAGAAGATAAAAGCGAATTAAAGAAAATTTATTATTGACACTTGAGCGAAGCCCACTTCTTTTATTGGTCAACCGCAGACACCGCGCGTTTCTATTGGTCCATTTAAATGGGGCCCTAGGGCGTGAAAGGGACGGTGTTTGCGGGGAAGTGGTTTACTGCGTAGGAGTAAGAGGGACGGATAGACACTTGTCAAGCACTTACCGCGAAAGCAAGGCGATAACAGCGTCTAAGGAAGCTAGCGGCGTGGGCGGGAAGGGATGTCAAGAATTGGCTGCTGGTAATTAAATAGATTAAATTAGATGTTTTTTATTTTATAATAACACTGGGTCCAATTCGAAACGGTGTTCGCTAAATTTAAAATTTAAGAAACGTCAAACTCGATTTTGTATAGCTCCATAAGGTTCAAAATCGAGTCTGACGGTTCTTATTTCAAATTTAACGACTTCAAAATTTAGCGACAACACGTTCGAATTGACCCCATTGCTTAAATGATGTGTACCACGTCAAATCCGCAGTACATCAATTTTATTTTTCAAGTTTTGTTTCATTTGCACCAAATAATAGCAATGAGTAATTTTGTACGAATAATGATTTAAAATATACAAACGTATGATTATTAATAATTATTTAGTATGGAAATAAAATCAAAACCTGATTTAACTACCTACTCGAGTCATAACCAATCAATATGCAGTATTTGAAACGGTCCGGACACGTGGAAATTCAATGCAATGTTATAAAAAATACATTTTCCAATTATAAAAGGTAGGTACTACAAAATTATACATAATGTATGCGGACAGAAACATTTTTCGCTTTTTCTTGTAATTTAATCAACTTCTGGTACAAATAACACAGGCACAGCAAATAACACATGTAATCTTAAATGTCATTTATCTCCTTTAAAACCACATTACTGTTCAATGTGGTTTTATTTTTTATTTCACTTATGCGAAACGACTAATACTACCATACTATTCAATTTCAGCGAAAAATATACAAATCGAAATATTGGGTATACATCCTTAAGTAAAATATGAAACAGGTTAACACCTGTTTCATATTTTACTTAAGGATGTATACCTACAATTACACCCATATTACCTTGATTTCATGATGAACGAGTTCTACACGGACAAAAATATTTTAAACATAGGTATATATGCAGTCCTAACATGCACGACACAAGGATAAGTTAAACCGTCTTATCTCTAAGTGCGTCTCTCTCACACTAGTGCCGACGAAAGAGATAGTCATAGAGATAAACGGGTTTAAATTATCTCTGTCTTGCATTTTTAAGTAATTCATATTTATTTACTTCGTGAAAAGACTAATCGCTGAATTCATAAAGACCACTCAAATTGAGCTTTAATTAAAGTGACGTTTCAGTGACGTTTCTGTATAGGTTGACAACTAGTTGAGGGACATTCAGATTTTTTAATATCTAATCAAATGCTTAAGTGGCGTTTCTGAATTCGGCCATAAGAAAATTATCAATAACCTTCAAAATGAATGCGGTCCGTTATGACGAGTTGCAGAGGACTTGATTTTTCAATGTTCCATTTTTCAAACAATGTCGAATTTAAAAAGAAATGAACTTTCATTTTTCGAAAATGGAACTGACAAACCGTGTCGTCTGCTACTTTAAAACAGCGTCTTGTTGAACTTTGACGAAATTTGTGGTATAATAATACCATATCCATTTTGTTTTGAACAAATCCAACGTCTACGTGATTAAAAACTTGATTTTCCTTGAATTTGGCAACAATTATTTAAAAAAAAACTATTAACTAGATTAAACCTGTAATCTATTCAAATACCTACTGAATGTATTATTTATTGTAAGTTTGTATTTTTTTAATTTTTCAGAATCGAAATTAAAAGTAAAGTGTTTACTCGGGTGTAAATATCTCGTATGGAAAAGCTCGTTTCGTTCGCAAAGAGTATTTATTTAAAACCATTATTAGTTTTTATTATAAATTGAAGCCAATAAAATCAAGATATCAAAAATATAATGAAATACCAGCAACCAATTCACGACAAACCCACTCCGCCTGCGCCCGAAAGCGATCAAATCGCATTTCACGTAAACATCTTCAAGAAAAACTCACTGATCCCCACTACTTATGCTACTTCAGAAGCTTTTTTAAAAAACGACCGCCCCGAATCATCGCTGTCCCTCTTTAACTTAAACAAAACCGGTTGAGGAACGAACCGACCATCTCTTTCTAAAGCTTAAACACGTCAAACAGGCGGGCAATCTATCACACAAAGTTTATTCGTTTGAAATCGCTTCTGCGGTAAGGTGGCTCAAAGCGCGAAGTGTTCGTTCATGTTTTAAAAATGGAATCCAAATTCAAAAAATTAAACTCGCTCACGTTGCAAGAATGTGAAAAAATAACGACGCCATTTTCGATAAACGATATTTTGACGAAGGAGAACGAAGCCAAAAGTGAATTTGAACGTGGAATGCTCGACGGTTTTGGCGCGAAGAGATTTTTGAAACCTGCCAGCTACAATAAAGACGATTATGGGAAGGAGGTTGTTACTAAGAGTTTGAATTACTACGATGATTGTAATTTTCGGGAGTTCGGGGACAATGGAGCTTTAGATATGTCGAGGAAGCACTATCCGGTCACTGAACTTTCTGGTAAGTGTTTATTTAAATAAATTTCAACTATCATCACCTCTTAGGGTACCTGGTAATAAATAATGTAGGTATTCTAGACATATTTTAAATATATACATTACCGTTCAAAAAGATAATGACTGGGGCACTTCCGCTGTTGAAGTTGATTGAAATTTCAGGTATTACTAGGTAATTACAAACACCAACAATTAAACAGACGTTTTATTTTTAATCAGCCGTTTATTTGTACATTTGATAATTGTATACAATTGTTTAACGCTTTAACGTCTGTTTAGTTGTGAACCCGGCACTAAATATGAAAGTTAGGAACCCACTTTCATATTGAGTTTTTTTATTTGTTGTATTTAAACTTGTCATTTGTTGTATCCAATATTTATTAAAGTAAACACATTTTAAATTAATCAAAATTAGTAAATTGTATTATCAAAATTTATTTGAAATGTTTTCTCTTTTCACAAATTTCTGAGGTTTACCGTACCAATAAGTATTTATGCCATTAAACGTTTTAATGACTATTTATATTTGGTTTATTAAATTGTTCTAATTAAATTTATGACGACACTAATGCCACGTCCACATGTAATAAGTTTATAATTATTGTAAGTCATATAATTACCTAGACCTCGAGATTTTTGTGAAAAAATCTACTCAAGTAGTGAGTTTGTACATCGATAATCGGACGTAATTTAGGGAAAAGGATCCAATCCACAATAGAATCTATTAGGATTGTAGTCATTATATCGATGACATAGAACTTAATTATTAATGGCAATTATTTTGGTTTGGATCCTTCTTGCTAAACTACGTATCAAACTAATAATTCAAGAATCACTCGCTTAAAATAATAAGATACCATACTGTTACGAGAAACATCAAATCTATCAGTCAGAGAATACATTTTTAGTAATGGTAGAGCCAAACAGTAACTAGACGATTACTGTTCGAATGGGCCGGCTCGACCGGGGTAGTACCACACTCTCACAGAATATCGGCGTAAAGTAATAGCTTACTATTGCGCTTCGTACGGTGAGTGACGATATCCGGAGGCCTATTCCCTCATCCCTATCCCATCCCCATTCCCCAACCTCCCTAGACTGGCAACGCATTGGCAGCACCTCTGGTGTTGCAGATGTCCATGGGCGGCGGTGACCACTTTCCATCAGGTGGGCCGTCAGCTCGTTCGTCAGTCAATTGACATTTAAAAAAAAAACATAAAATTAAACATTTTTAAATTTCGTTCGTTCTAGCCTATTTCGGATGACATATAGGTACGTCGTCTAAAAGAGACAATAAAGAGTATTTTTTCATGAAAGGAGACGATTATCTAATTTAATTTAATAAATTTGAAAGATAAAACGCGTATAAAATCTTATGTCATATGTTTAGTTCGCATAACACTATTATCATATAGTTTTTCGCATAGTAATGCTTTGGCATAACTGCCTTCTCGCATAACGCTTTAATTGTCATAACTCATAAGTTTTGTCTGGGCTAATTTTACTTAGCATAAATTTAAGAGATATAATTTTAATTAAGATAAGAAAAACTGTATATAAAATTTAGGTTAGATTAGATATTTCTAATGAAATATTATACCGAATGATACTATTATGATATGACAAATTGTTTTTTTTTATCAAATTTTAGTAACCGATGCACAAAACATGTTGCGGGTAAACCGTATGCTAAAAATGTCTTTATGCGTATATTTATGCAAATTAACTTGATGCAAAAATGTTGTTACTTATGTTTCAAGTTATTACGCGGTTTTTTATTAATATCAAACGTTTTACATCTTTTATTTTTATGCACAATAATTATTTTGCCCAAATACCTACTTACATTTATGTATTATAACAATAAAATTAGAATTCCTTATGGATATGATAATAATTCTGGAGCACAGAATCAACAATCACTCTTTTCTTGAAAAAAATACGGATGTTGGTCTCGTTTTATACGAAGTATCGTGTGAATACGTTTATTTCTTAAATAATGTTAAGTTTTACGTAATCTGTGGCCGATAGATTGGATTTAATTTTGCTAATAAAAATAGTGACAAACAATTATTCGATCCAACCAGATAATAAATGTAATATGGTCAAAAACTAAATCCATTTCAAAGGTGTAAATATAGTCAAAATAAAACTTTCGTGAGACATTTTGAATAGATTTAGATTTATTTATTTCTCAAATTAAATTACATTATATTCAGTACATGTCAAAATATATGAATTCAAATTTGAGATCGTCAAAACATTAAATAATAAAATAGAATATATGTCATCACAAATTAATAATAAACAATTTAAATTAAAACTAAAAAATAAAACAACATCAACACTATCAAAACATTAATTCAATTATCACATATTAATAACCAGCGATTTATAATAAAAATAAAAATAGTAAAGTCAGTCATAAAAACAAAATAATAATTTCTATTAATGGTTTAGACTCAATTAAATGTCAATTCCATATTACTTGAAATAGACACGGCTTTACTCACGATTTACTGTCAGAAATAGTCCGACATGTTTCGAACTCGTATGGAGTCCTTCAAGGGTTCAGTGCGGTCGCGGTAAAAGCCGTCGTGAGTAAAGCCGTCGTGTTTCAAGTATTGATGTAAATATATTTACGCGAGTCGTTGTAACAATAGTAAAAGTTTTCTTAAGCATTCTTCAAACTGCGTTAACAGATTCTGTAACTCACGGCTTAATGCATTGAGCTCAAAAGGCTCAGCTGTGGTATTATGCCAGTATTGCCAATTAACTGTACTGCCACCGAATCTAAAATACTGGCAATTTGTTAAAAAAAAAACGGACAAGTGCGAGTTAAACTCACGTGGAGAGGGTTCCGTTCCGTACATATGATTATCTGAAATTTACTACTTTACTTTAAATACCATAGACTTCTTATAGGTTTTCCTGTAATCTATAAGTAAAGAACTATTTTCTGTATTTTTTTCAAAATTTTAGCTACAGTAGTTTCGGGAATAAGGGGGAGGAATGGTAAATTTTCGCCTATTTTCCTAAATAACTTCTTAACTATTTTACTTGAAATTAAAAAAAAAATATATATATTTAAGATCTTCACAATAAGCCCTTTTATTTGATATGTCACAGGATATAGGTTGCATAACTTTTTTTTTATTTCTAATTTACCTCCAAAAGTAGCCCCCGTGTTTAAAATTCATATACTTACGTCACGCTTCCGTATTGCGGTCACCGACTTACATATGTATACCAAATTTCAACTCAATCGGTCGATTAGTTTCGTAGCAAATTGGCTGTGACAGACGGACAGACACACAGACAGACAGACACACGAGTGATCCTATAAGGGTTTAGTTTTTTTCTTTTTGAGGTACGGAACCCTAAAAAAAACAAAAGACAAACCGCCAAAACTCCAAACTCATTAAGCTGGCCCTGCACAATCGGATTCAATTAATCCACCGACTCACGCCAACCGCGTATAAGACACAATGGCCGCATTACGCAAATTGTCGCCGATCATTAGACACGACACGAGCCGAATCGATCTAACAGTATTTTTGCGTGCCATGTCGCCTTTGTTAAGTTTTAGACGTTTTAAATTGAGGTTCCGGGTTTTTGTTAAGTATCAGTGGGTAATGATATTTTAATATCTTTGCAATATCAAGGCTACGCATTACAATATCGATTATAAATCACTAAAATTACATGGTTTTATGTAATACCTCTAAATAAATAAATAAATAAATATCATCGGACAATCATTACACAAATCGATCTAGTCCCAAAGTAAGCTCTAAAGGCTTGTGTTATGAGTACTAAACGACGATATAAATACTTATATAGAGAAATAAATACTTAAATACATAGGAAACATCCAAGACTCAGGAACAAACATTCGTGCTCATCACACAAATTTTTGCCCTTACCGGGGATCGAACCCGGGACGCTTGCGTCGGAGGCAGGGTCACTACCAACTAGGCTATCCGCGTCGTCAACCTCAACCTCTGAACTCTTTAATTATTTTTTTCTTATCGTTAGAGTGATAGGTACATTAGTCCCGATAAATTAAACTTATTACCTAATATATTTGATGTTTCTATTTAATTAAGCAACTAAAGCCAGTTTTGTTTTTTGTTTATTGTATTGACCAGTGGCGAAACGTGAAATATTTCCTAAGGGAAGTCGGAAAAATTAGAACCGTACGTGCGAGTCTGACATTTAGTTAGAGTAACATGGACTTCACTGACAGCTAGCCGTAGCTTTCTAGCTTGGTAAAGCCGTCAGGAATCGGCACGTAGGCAGGCTTCGCCACTGGTATTGACAAAACATTAACACAGCGTAGGACCTTAGCTCAGGGCTTAGCGAGCCCTGCTTTAGGTGTTTAGCTTTTAAGAGAGAGTTGTCAGGCTGCAAATCTGAAAGATTAATATAACCAATAACAAAACACTACACATTTTAAATAAGTCATGTAATATATGAATGAATTTATAGCCAGAAATCTAGTTAATTTATCAGAATATATTATAATTATGTTACCAACTTTCTAGCTTAATGTCATTTGATTTGACTAAGAAAAAATAAGACTTCGGAGTTAAGCCGGGAAACTATAACTATTGAGCCATATTACCCGTGTCAAATTAACACCCCGCAAAAATTGCGAACAAATTTATTCAAAGCGTTCTCACGGCACGCGCCCAACCAGTAATTACTAAATTGAATGCGTCGATAATGCTTTTAAGCGTCACTTACACTAATGAGGGTGTGTAATCACGCGAAGTGACGCTAAGTGGAGACGTCGCGGACGTCGCTAGTGTGGAATAGCCATTACGCGGCCATTGTCGCTGGCATAATTATGGCGGCAAATTTGAATTTCGAATCTGATCGATTCGTTTTTATTGATGTTCCTTTGTTAGGAAAGTGGCGGGTTACGTGGTGATACTGGAAAACTATGTACAGATGTAGTGCATAATTAGTTTCCATCGTGTTTTATCGGAAATGTTCGTATTCATCGTGCTCTCTCAATTAGCTTCAGCAGGCCCCCAATTCTCGATGCATTCGAGATAATTTCACAATCGAGATTAAACCTCAGTGCAATTTCACACAACTGTATGCATCTGACGTTTAATCTCGCAATCGACATCTCGAATGCATCGAGAATTGGGGGCCAGTACCCATCATACCATGCTGTCATTTTTCATTTTGACATTTGACAGTAAATAATAAAGTTTCATATGAATGAATATAAACATGTCACTTATTTAATACAATAATTAATTGACACTTCGGGTCCCGTCGTCTTCCGATTGAGATCCGAGTTTTACCGATGGAAACATATTATTCACTATATCTGTATGGATGTAATGATTGTAACATAATTGTAATTGAAGTGAAAAGTCACTTTGACCAAGTTACGTATTCATGTTGATTTCATACACCTGCGACACCATGCACACTAGCTCTAACCTTTTTAGGGTTCCGTACCTCAAAAGGAAAAAGGGAACCCTTATAGGATCACTTGGTTGTCCGTCTGTCTGCATGTCTGTCTGTCTGTCTGTCTGTCTGTCTGTCAAGGCCTTTTTCTCAGGAACGCGTGGAGATATCAAGTTGAAATTAATATATAATACTCCGGTCTGTAATTTCTTGAAGCTGTGAAAAAATCAACCTTCTAAGTCACCGCAATCAAAAGATACGGCCGTTTATGTTACATGATTTGATACTTTCAAGGGAATCCAAAGGGAATCGAAACCTATAGGGTACTTCCCGTTGACCTAGAATCATGAAATTTTGCAAGAAGCAGTGTCTTACAGCACAAGTAATGGAAAAAGTCCGAAAACTGTAAATTTGTAATTACATCA
The DNA here is from genome assembly GCA_947859335.1 of Tortricodes alternella. Taxonomy (NCBI): domain Eukaryota; kingdom Metazoa; phylum Arthropoda; class Insecta; order Lepidoptera; family Tortricidae; genus Tortricodes; species Tortricodes alternella. Next base: position 5,469,100 of record OX401988.1, on the reverse strand, counting down.
CAAAAAAAAATTGTTAAACAGAATAACCTTTGCAAAGTCGTATCACACTCAGCAGTTGCAGAGAGATAAAAGCTTGCGAAATTAATTTTTTGTCTTATTTCATTGGTAGGTTGTAAATGGTTACCCGGTTGTTAAAATCTATTTTTTGGGTTTTTTAGGATCATAGGTAAGTACGGGACCCTCGGCGCGCGAGTCAGACTCGCACTTGACCGGTTTTTTTTATAATACGTTCCTAACCAGCTATTCTCGATTGTTACAGATGACTACGACTCTCGCTCTTCGACCACGGGCTCGCCCGTCCGCCGCGTTTCTTCCCCAAACTCCGACATCGCCTACAAAACCTTCATGCACTACGAGCGCAAAACACCCCCCACGTCCCCCCTCATACACTCCCCCAACTACGCCCCCATGGAATACACACAGAACGCTCGAAAAAAGCGTTCCCGAGCCGCCTTCTCGCACGCTCAAGTCTACGAACTCGAAAAGAGATTCAGCCAGCAGCGTTACCTCTCTGGTCCGGAAAGAGCTGACTTGGCGGTCAGTTTGAAGCTAACCGAGACCCAAGTGAAGATATGGTTCCAGAACCGACGTTACAAGACCAAGAGAAAGCAGCTACAGATGCAGGAAAATGGAATGCTGGCCGCCGCGGCGGCGGCGGCGAGCCACGCGCGGAAAGTGGCAGTTAAAGTGCTAGTAAATAACAACGGACAGCCGAGCCTGCCAGATCTGAAGCAGTACCCAACACCTATTATTGGAAAGACATTAAATCCCCTCTTCGGGCCGCCTCTGTTGGACGGCTCGCCAGTACTAAAACACTTCGCGGGCGTTTACGGCGTGGATTTCGCCAAAAATCCGGAGTACAAAGCTTTATTACAGGAATCTTATAACCAGGCGGTGTTACAGTCGTTATATGGGTCTCATTTAGGGGTAAATTACCCAAATTTACCTAACTTACCACTGTCATATATGTATTACCCCGGGAATCCCGCGTTCGGCATGCCTATGCAGTGTGAGCCTAGGTCCCAGGACAAGGAGTGCGGGGAGCATTCGAGAGAGAAAGTTAAGAAACCGCACGATCTAAATGAAAACAGCAGTGAAAGTATGGCGAGCAATATTGAAATTGAAAATTGAATTTTAGAATAAGAAAATCATAAATAATTGTAACGTTGTAGGGAAACGGAAGGAATCATTTAAATCTAGGGCATTTTTTAAAGGCTGCAAGAATATGTCCATGTGAACTTGTCTATGGTAAATTATCAATAGGTTACGAAGCAACTATAGAGTACAATCGAAATACAGTCAGCATTAAAAGTATTGGGGCAAATTAGGTCTTTTTAGGGTTCCGTACCTCAAAAGGAAAAAACGAAACCCTTATAGGATCACTCGTGCGTCTGTCTGTCTGTCTGTCTGTCTGTCCGTCTGTCACAGCCAATTTGCTCCGAAACTACAGAACTGATTGAGTTGAAATTTGGTATTCATATGTAAGTTGGTGACCGCAACACGGACGCGTGACGTAAATATATGAATTTTAAACATGGGGCCCACTTTTGGGGGGTAAACAGAAAATTAAATAAAAAAGTTATGCAATCTATATTGTGTGACATATCAAATGAAAGGGCTTATTGTGAGTACTTTAAATATATTTTTTTCTGAATTTTAAGTAAAACAGTTTGGAAGTTATTTAGGAAAATAGGCGAAAATTGACCATTCCCCCCCCCCCCCCCCCCTTATTTCCGAAACTACTGGGGCTAACATTTTGAAAAAAATACAGAAAATAGTTCTTTACCTATAGATTACAGGAAAACCTATAAGAAGTCTATGGTATTTAAAGTAACCTAGTAAATTGCAGATAATCACGTACGGAACGGAACCCTCTCCACGCGAGTTTAACTCGCGCTTGTCCGGTTTTTAATACATTAACTTGGTCGAAGTATCCTTAAGTTAAGCTTTAGGGAGAGCTACGTCCAGTAGTGAAAGTCCCCGGGTTGGGATGATGATGAAGTTAATATAATTTTGTACATATTAGCAGCAATTTGTTTTTAAGTTTTAATTTAAGCTCGGCTGTAGTGTAAGTCGATTGATAAAAAATGTTTTATGAAATAGGAAAAGGGTTGAGTTTGTAATATGAAACCAAATGTTAAACCAAAGATACGGACGGAAACCAAAGTTTAAGTTAGTTATAAGGCTGTTGAATTTAGTTTGTTGTAAATATGTTTAAAGTAAGTATATGTTGTCCTAGGTTTATCAGCACGTTTGTAAATAGTACAAAAGTTTAATAAAAGTGCAATACAGTTCACATTGTTTAATTCTTCTGTATCCTTCGATTTCCGCAACACGCGAAAACGTTTAAAAGTTGGTTAGAAACACCTACGACTGATCAAAATTATAATAGATATTTGAACTTTACTTTAAATAAAACACCCTATTTACCCAAAAGTTACCTAAAATAAAGTAAACTTTGACATTTGTCAGTTCAATGAGAAGAATTTGACTTATTAACTAATCTATTTCAATTGGATAGGTAAAGTTTTTTGAAGACAGGCATATTATACTTAATTTTTTGACAGTGGACATCTCAGCGACTAAAAATCTAAAGATAATAAATTTTTATATGATATCGTTTATTCAGAAGATTTTTTAAATGACTGCGATGACATTTCCCCCGTTACAGTAGTTTGCTCGGCTGTTTGATTAAATCTTTGCCTTAAGTTAAATAATGAAACAGAAAGTGACACATCTTTTTCACTGAGCTGTCTACATTTAAAAAAATCCTGAATGAATGATATGAAATAAAAATCTATTATCTAAGATTCTTGATCCTTGAGATGTCTTGAAAAAGCTCTACCTACTCAATTAGTTTTTCGTTATTTCCCTAGGAACGTGAATTAAGGGATAAATAAGTTAATCTAAAGTTCATACCGTGCTATATGAAGACGAACAAACACTTTCGCATTTATAAATGGTTGTAAAAAGTCGTGTTCCGAATGTGCAATGCAAGTCCAAGAGCTAAACAATAATGGTAACGATTTGATTGCGACCCATCGACGACAACACATAATGGACCCCTGATCAGTAATTGCAGTGCAGGCGCAAGTGTGGTGCCTAAAGAATTCTCGCGTGCACTTGGCACAACAGTGAGGAGATGGCTTTTGGAGCTTACTCCTTAAGAATCGATTTTTATTATATAAGCCCGAGGTATGAAAAATTATGGGGAGTAAAATCAAACTACGATGTCACACTGTCACACGGTACGGATTCACACGAAGTCACACGATGTTAGCCGAAGATGCATCGGTCGCTTCGCATTGCATACAGATATAGTGAATAATATGTTTCCATCGATAAAACTCGGATCTCAGTCGGAAGACGACGGGACCCGAAGTGTCAATTAATTATTGTATTCAATGAGTGACATGTTTATAATCATTAATATGATACGTTATTATTTACTGTCAAATGTCAAAATGAAAAATGACAGCATGGTATGATGGGTACTGGTTTATTTTATAATCGTTCGTAAGGAGTAAACTCCTGTCGTGCGTCGGAGCTGACACGCATACACTTTTTTTTGTACAATTATGGCCTGGAATGACTTTGACTTTGATTTAACGGACCATCACCGGAATACATCAGTCAGTTATTAAAGTGCCACTTGGATGTTTAAAACAAATAAACAATTAAAAGCACTAACTTAAGAATAAATTGCGTATTTCTGTAGCAATAATTTGTATGGAGATTTCAATATTGTTGGCATAATCATGATGACCAAACTATTAAAAGAAAATTCGGCTCCTGCGTGTGTAACCTTATTCGACTTCTTAGAATTGTTACTTCTATATCGATAAATGACCTAATAAAGAAGTAGATACGAAAAATACTTATAATAATTTTAAACTTTCGACGAAAGATCGAAGAGTCAGATAAATATTTTTGGAAATTATATCGTGAGAAACAACAGACTACTTATACAATGTGAAATCCTTTAAAAATCGACGACTATGGCAGGTAGCCTCTTACCCCAAAGAGCTTTGTGGACCGTTACACGAGTTTTTTTTTCTTTAAATAATGTGTTTTATCATAGCCTCACTTGATCAAAATTTAAGACGAACGCTTAAGTGCTTATATTTTTAATGGACTATTAAAAAAAAAACAATTAGTTTAAATAGCACTTTACTTTATTGATTGGGATGTCAATTATACCTGCTAAAGTACTTAAACACATTTCCGTTACACGATAGAAAATTCTTACATGGAAGCTTCAAAAATCAGTAATATCTTGGATTTACGCATACCCCCTGATCGTATTGATTCTGAAGCCTGCTCCGCCCATCCCGGCACGTTCTTCAACGAAATTATCATATGAATACTGCCGGGGCATTATGAAAATACCAAGCTACGGGTTCCGCTCCAAGAATTTTCCAAGACTTTCCACTGAAGTGAGTCTCCACTCGCGCTCGTGTCAATGGAATGGTAAATTACCGGCCGGTAAATATAGGTTGTTTAAAGTACTCATGATTTTAATGCGACTTGCTTCGACAAGTTTAATACGAGATTTAATTAACTTAAAATCAATCCTATCCTATCCTTTTATAAGATATTATAACGCGAAAGGTTGTGAGGATGGATAGATATTTGTTACTCCTTCAGGTTACAACGGCTGCACTGATTTGGATGAAATTTAGAATGAAGATGCATATATCCTGGATTAACAGATATGCAAATTTTTATCCCAGAATAATTTCAAGTTCCCGAGGGAATAACTATAACTAGGGCAGAAGGTAGTATTATATATAGGTACAATTTTTGATGAACACTGACTTGTTTTTAAATGGTAAACGGTTCATCATGTCAGTAAATTTGACTAACTCGAAGGCGCAGTGGTAGGTGCTGCCTTTTGTGCTGGAGGTTGCGGGTTCGAGCCCGGTTAGGTGCAAACTTCGCACGAATGTTTGTGCTCAAATCATGGGTGTAAGTATGTATAATATGTATGTATTTGTGTACATAAGTATTCGTATCGTTGTCTAGTACCCTAGATGTGTGTGTTAGTTTCCGAGATATTATTATATGTATACACTCCAAATTCATTATTCATATCCTCGGAACAAAAATCGTCTGAAATAGTAGTTTATTCAACGGTTGCATAATGATAGGCCTTAAAACACTAGTGCGGTTTTCATGAAACGAGCCGATAGGCGAGTTTCATAATAAGATCGCACGTGTGTTTTAAGGCCAAATTATGCAGAGTTGCATACATAACTTTATCTACACACATATTATAAATCCTCCATGATGGGTTCAGAAACAATATTTTCTGGCAACAAGTTATTTGTTGCAATCGTGGCTGCATATTTCCGATATCCGGCCCATTTTCACATCACACACACTCCGAGAAGACTACTTACTATCCATATTTTCAACTAAAATGTAAATTACAAACAACTTTTTCTATTCAATTCAAAAACAATTCTACTTACGTTCAGCAAAACGCCAACATGGCGATCCTCCGTCAAGACCATTTTTTTTTAAAATCATAGACAAACGGATGAAGTCTCTATTCTCACGTCACTCGAGATCAAATATTGTGCAGTTTATATTAAAAAAACATACTGAATTGATGTTTCGTATCAATAACTGTTTTAATATCTATGGATACTAGAATAGAGACCCACTTGAGTTTTGACAGCTGTTCCAAATTTAATCTCATTTCTTTACTAAAAACGATAAAGAAGTCATGTTATTTCTTTATCGCAGCACTGGTTTTTCCTAATTGGTTGTCAAAATGGTGGTCATTTCCTACGGTTTTTGATTAACCAATGGAGGTTTTATGATATGGGTGTAGATAAAGTATTTTTTGTTTTACTAACGCTATGCAAAGCGGTTCTTCCCGGACATATGTATGACGATATTATCAGATTATTTATAGGTCGAGTTTTGAAGACAATTGCACGCCGATTGTCGACGCGTAAACAGTGCATTACCGGCCCTTCCTCTGCACTTCGAGTAGGGATGGGAACGTGTCCAATTTGCCAAATATGTACCTTGTAGGGTATGTACTCCTCTGCTGCACTGGGAGTCACTCCTCTGCTGCACTGGGAGTCACTGCTCTGCGGCGATGGGCTGATCACTTGTCGCCATACGGTTCATCATACCGTCTTAGGACTAATTAATCGAACGTGGCCACAAGTAGTCTTGTGGCTCGACCCACCCCATTAGGGATTTCGGGCGTGATGCGTATGTATGTATGTAGGGTATTAATATTATTAATTAACAATATTTCGGTAAAGCTCCCAGTTAGATACGGTGCCTAACCGGCATTAGCATTCTTGTTTTCTTAAACAAATCCATGGAAATAGCCATTGTATGTAACCTCCATGCTATGTAGGCTACATGCCGAAATTGACGTATTTCCATGGATTTCAGGTCGTAACTAGTTTGTTGGTTCCTAAGAATTTCCAAAACAATATACATATGTAATTCTTCAATATTTATTTAACATTCCTAGGATACAGAATTTTGATAACAGTAATTTTTTTAAACTGCGTAACAAAACCTATAAAATTTCAATCATTTATCTTAAAATAGGTAAGTAAACATTCTTAATAGAAGATCAACATGCCTGTAAAATCGAGCGCCATATTTTTTGTAAAAATTATTGAAATATCCATACAATAAATAAATGATTGCTACGGAAATGTACCTACTATTTAATCTTTAGGTATTGTTTTTTTTTAATTCGGGTTCGATTCCCGGTAAGGGGACGACACGTTTGGCTTAGTTGGTAGTGACTCTGCTTCCGAAGCCAGCGGTCCCGGGTTCGATTCCCGGTAAGGGCAAATATTTGTGTGATGAGCACGAATGTTTGTTCCTGAGTCTTGGATGTTTCCTATGTATTTAAGTATTTATTTATCTATATAAGTATGTATATTGTCGTCTAGTACTCATAACACAAGCCTTTAGAGCTTACTTTGGGGCTAGATTGATTTGTGTAAAGATTGTCCCCTGATTTATTATTTATTATTATTTATAATGTGTTATTTATTTGATTTTGTATATCTAAGTTGCACTTTAATAACTCACTGATGTCATTTAGGTGGTTGGATCAAAATCAAGGACATTCGGAACTTTTCAAAGTGAAAGTAAACTTTTTCAAAGTATGTTAAAGAACGTTCTTTCAATTTTGTGAATTTATTTTAGTAGAGATTCTAGTTTTTAAAAGTACTATATTCATAGTCCGATTTCAGCGATTTTTTTATGGCTCAGGGAAAGGTCTCTTTTAATTGTTTAATTATAAGTTTTATGGAAATAAAAATAGACTGTTCTTTCATCCGATGATGATGTTATTATTAGTCAGGAATTGTTCAAGACAATTGCGGACTGATTGCAGAGACGTAAACAGTGCATTTACCACTCTTCCTCTCTAAGACCACTAGTGATGAGACAATTTTTTTAGTATCGATACCATGAAAATTATAGATAGACATCAGTTAAATAAAATCCAAGTTTTAAGGCTCAATAAAACGCGTCATTGTTTGGATATTTGCCATCTTGGTTAGTGGAACAAACTTGAACTATGATAGACACTACATCTCGCGCTTATAGCGATGCATATCTATTAATTGGAATAGTTACTTATTAAATCAAAAAGTATAAAATTGAATTATGCATGCACACGCTGAAACAGCAATTTGCAATTGGACCATTCGTCCAGATGAGGCCCTCTTGTGACCAAAAGTTAAAAAAACCGACTGCTTAATTTTGTGTTTTGTTCATACAGGCCAAAACTATGCCTGACGTCCTACATGCGGATTAGTCCAAGCAACAAAATCAGGCTCAGGGTCCTTAACTTTCGGGAACAGGAGGGGACAGTTCTGAACCTAAACATGTGTATAACCCATCAGTCGTGGTTACATTTGGACATTGTTATCGAAAAAAATATATATAATACGAAACAATAATATCGATAAGATAAATGTTTCGGGAAAACATCGATAACCTAATTGCATCACTAATCGACTCACGCGCTGCTGCATTAACCCGCGCTCGGGTTACGCGCACGTGCGCCGGAAATGTCGTCAGGTAAATAAATACTCACTCGTTCACTTCACTAAATAGTGCCGGCCATTTTCAGATTTCGTTTCTGAAGATTAAACTGTTTCAGTAGATTATATTCAACTAATAAACAGATTCTCATTCCCCTCTTCCGCACGATGCGTAATGTGTAAGAGCGGGATGCGAATCTCGCTCGCGAGTCGCTACAATATCACTTAGACATTCCCGAATTGAGGCGCTGGTTTATGAAATATATCGCCGAATTCAGAAACGCCACTTTAGACACACACACACACACACAACAGTTTGATTAGAGATTAAATAGTAAAATGTCCCTCAACTAGTTGTCATCCTACACAGCTTTAATCTGCGTGGAATAAAAAATATTGATCTGTTGGGGACATAATCAATAGCTTACTTTAAGGACCCATTAAGAAGTTGTCAGTTAAATGCATGCACCAAGAGCACTGCCAATACGTTTCCGGCTTCGAAGAAACCGAATGGCGCCATTTTGATAAAAAAAATACTATTGTTTAGTGCACTGTGAAAACCATAGACGATAATAAAGTGGTCTTAAAAATCATAGACGGAAAGGATAATTTTTTTTTGATACTCAGAAGCTTACCGAATTTATGACAATAATCTCTTAAAGTAAAAGCGGCCAAGTGCGAGTCGGACTCGCCCATGAAGGGTTCCGTGATTTATGACGTATTAAAAAAAACTACTTACTAGATCTCGTTCAAACCAATTTTCGGTGGAAGTTTACATGGTAATATACATCATATATTTTTTTTTTAGTTTTATCATTCTCTTATTTTAGAAGTTACAGGGGGGGGACCAACATTTTACCACTTTGGAAGTGTCTCTCGCGCAATCTATTCAGTTTCGAAAAAAATGATATACGAAACCTCAATATCATTTTTGAAGACCTATCCATAGATACCCAACACGTATGGGTTTGATGAAAAAAAATATATTAGAGTTTCAGTTCTAAGTATGGGGAACCCACAAAATTTATTGTTTTATTTTTCTATTTTTGTGTGAAAATCTTAATGCGGTTCACAGAACTACTTACCGAGTCTACTTACCAAGTTTCAACAGCATATTTCTTATAGTTTCGGAAAAAAGTGGCTGTGACGTACGGATGGACAGACAGACAGACAGACAGACAGACAGACAGACAGACATGACGAATCTATAAGGGTTCCATTTTTTGCCATTTGGCTACGGAGCCCTAAAAACTACAGCTTTAAATGGCGTAGGTCCGGCCACCAGTAGCGCAGCGTGCCTACAAGCCGATTCCTGACGGCTTTACCAAACAAAAAGCTACAAGTAGTTGTCAGTGCAGTCAATGTAAATCTAAAGGCACTTCTACGGTTTTTATTCTTCTGGCTTCCCTTACGAAATATTTAACGCTTCGCCACTGCCGGCCACTTGGGCCACTTCACGCTGAGTTACTGAATCGATTTTTGTGTCGCGGTCATGCAATACAACCGTTAAGAGGACTCTGAACCAGCGGCTAAATTCACCTTTTTCATACAGAAGGCTATAACGATTTCTACCCCTTAAACGTTAACTGATCTTGACCAATTTTTGATAGGTTGTCAGTCAGAACAAAATCTAGGTCTACGTTTTTTGAATATTGATTGATGATCAACAAAGTCATATAATCGCCATAATCAGTTTTGTATGAGAATATTAAAACAACCCCTTATTTACGTCTACTGAAAATTGTAATACTATTATAGAAACCTTTGTTCATTCGCTTATTAAATAAATTGTATGTATCATTATGGCTACACGATTACGAGTAGCGTATACGCGCCTGAATATGGTGCGGCTGCGCGGTAGCGACATGGATTTATTTTTGCTTCACTTTTTATTGCTTGTTATTTATACATACATACATACATACATACATCACGCCCGAAATCCCTAATGGGGTGGGCAGAGCCACAAGACTACTTGTGGCCACGTTCGATTAATTAGTCCTAAGATGGTAATTGTGAAAATACCAAAACGTATAGACCTAGATTTTGTTCGCACTGAGAGCCTATCAAAAATTGGTCAACATCGGTTAACATTTAAGTGGAAATCGTTGTCGCCAGTTGTATGAAAAGTCGTAGGATCACACTTTTCCTGTGGCCAAAAGTTGACAAAAACGATCTTTTAAATTCAAGTTTTCTCCATACAAGCCAAAACTATGCTTAAGGATCGAACAAAAAAATCAAGCCTCAGAGTTCTTAACTTTCGGGAACAGCGGCCAGCATGCCAGACATGGGTATAAGTTAAACTTCTTTATCTCTCTGACTATCTCTTTCGTCTGCACTAGTGCAAGAGAGACGCACTTAGAGATAAGACGGTTTTACTTATCATTGTGTCAACCTTGCGAGGGCCGCTGGAGGGGACGGTTCGGAACCTAAATATGTGTATAACTCGTCTACGATAGAGTGCACATGGAATCGCAGAATTGTCAGCGCAAGTCCTTGCCAACTCTCATCAAGTCATCAGTATGAAATGAGTCAGCTTGCAATGATGCAAGCTGCAAGTAACAATGATCGCGATGCGTTATGGCATCAATTCTCAGCCTTGTTTATTTGACGCACATTTGGTTGCTCTCCCATCACTTTATTACTAACCGTTAATGCATTTGTAATCATTAAGTATCATTACTCCTCTGCTGCACTGAGAGTGAAGAAATAGCATAGAATGCATGCAGATGCTTATCATCCTGGCATGTCGTAAAAGTCGACTAAGGGACGGGTCCTCTCCAACATGGTGGACTATCTGTATGGGCGATGGGCTGATCACCTGTCACCGTAAGGTTCATCATACCATCTGAGGACTAATTAATCGAACGTGGCCACAAGTAGTCTTGTGGCTCTGCCCACCCCATTAGGGATTTCGGGCGTGATACTATGTATGTATGTATGTAAGTATCATTATGTGACGTTCATATTTGTGGAGTCTGTGGATGGTATTTTTTTTATTTCAAGGTACGTAGCAGGCGACGCCCTTGATGGGCAATTTTATAAAATAACTAGCTTTTCCCCGTGACTTTGTACGCGTTTCTTATGGTAATTTTAGAAAATCTTTTCTAACCGGGCGTCTACATTATTTAAAAAATATCTGTGCCAAATTGCAGACTTCTAGTTTGAACAGTTTAGCCGTGCGATATGTCAGTCAGTCAGGTTTTTCTTTTACATATACAGGCTGACATCGAAGACGTGATCAGAAACCAGTTTTTCAGACGCGGTAATTGATGGTCATTTTCAAGCAATATTAGTTACAAGAACAAACGCTATTTTTTTATTAATTTACCCCTTAATTAAAGCACCGATTCAGTAGATCATGGTTACCCATTTTTAGAATCATGCCCTCTTTAAATCCTAACTAATATTGCTTGAAAATGGCCATCAATTACCGAGTCTGAAAAACTGGTTTCTGATCACGTCTTTGATGTCATCCTGTATATTGGTACCGATCTCATGCATGTAGTGGTAGAGCCAAACAGTAATCCTCACTAGATGATTACTGTTCGAATGGGCCGGCTCGACCGGGGCAGTACCACACTCTCACAGAATATCGGCGTAAAGTAGTAGCTTGCAATTGCGTTTCGTACGGTGAGTGACGAGATCCGGAGGCCTATTCCCTCATCCCCATCCCATCCCCATTCCCCATCGTCCCTAGACTGGCAACGCATTGGCAGCACCTCTGGTGTTGCAGATGTCCATGGGCGGCGGTGACTACTTTCCATCAGGTGGGCCGTCAGCTCGTTTGTCAGTCAATTGACATAAAAAAAGGAAAAAGTCATAGAAAATTTAAATAATAATCATTAACCTTAACATTAACGGTGTTAACGGCTATTTTTCCTATCTTCATGTCTATTCATCCTTTGCTAGCATACCACCAGAAGTTAATGAAACTCCGCCGACACTTGTTATCTTTTGCATACTAAAACTACAGATCAAATTCCTTCTCAAAACATTTGAACCAATTGAACCATATTTGCATTGCTTTTAGAGTTTTTAGACCTTAACCCCTTTAGGCAAAAAAAGGGTCGTCAGCAAAAAGCAAATTAGTCAAACTTCGCCACGCCACTTAAGGATAGCAAAACAGTTTGAAAGGAGGCGCGACGTCGAAAAAATTGGACCACATTAACGCAAGTGTGGCCCCTACCCAGGGTTCGAAATCTCACGGATTTACCGAAAAGTTTCAGTTTTATTTACCTATGTTTATTAGTAAAAAGCTAAGTTGCCAGTAATAAATAAGGGGTGGAATTCTTGTAACACACCATCGCTCCGCTCGATGTCGAAGCCCATACTACCACGAACCGATTTGTGACCATTCCTCGTGGTTGAGCGAAGCGCTTTGTCTGGAATCACTCAGTCACATGACAATAATATGATAGTAAGTAGTAATGATCTTCTTTGTCTTTAATTGCATAATACACCCTAATTCGCAGGTATTTTTTGATAATTCCTCATCACCCTTCCCTTTAACAGCCTTTCCAACTTATCAAATCAAACTGTAACGACGCATACAAACTCGCTTCGACTTAAGTCACACTTTGGTTAGCCGAGTTGCATACAAATAATCCTGACCCTTTTCTTGTTGTATGTTTCGTTATACGTTATAGTTAAATTATCTCATACTTAAATCCAATCGAGTTCCAATCGTAAGGGTAAGTCTAGACGACAATCGTCAGGCGTCGGTCACTCCGCACTAATGCCGTACTAATGCGATCTCGAGCGCGTTGGTGGTCGTCAAGTGACTCGATTGCACACGTGTTGAGAATTGCGTGCTTTGTCTTTGCTGCTGTGAGAGTTGGACTTAACGATTTAGTAAGGGTCTGATTTTTTTTATCGCATGTGCATGGGTACAATGACATGCGCTAAATAATATCCGACATATGTACCTAACGTATATGACATATTCGGAGAAGATAAAATAGATGAGACAGCTCAGTCTGAACCTGGCAGGGTGTATGTCTGATCTGCAGGAAAACAGAAGATTGGATCCATGGTGTTGCCAACGGGACAGTTATCATCGGGTCCAACCCGGGAACTGGGCTGAATGATCTACGCGTGCAGATCGACCGACTTAATGCCTTTAGACTGACTTTTACCTTTCTTCAACTGACGGCGGATGAAGCGCTTGAAAAATTGCACTTCTTTACAAGTTTCTACTACCTGTAAGTAGTATTCACGGAATTCATTGCGGTGGGTTTTTTAAACTGCGATTGATCCGATTAAAAACACAGCTTAAGTATATAAAGTTTGTATCACGATGAGAATAGTAATAAGTAGTAGTAGTAAGTAGTAAGGATAAGGTTTGCGCGATTATTATACATTTAAATACAACTATTGATAAAAAAAAAATCTTAATTTTTAATAATCTCTCTACTGTTGGATTCTTGTAAATACTATCTTGAATACTTTTTTTATAAAAATATAATACCATCCTTAGACTCGACCCTGACCCTGCAAGTTAGAGGATTGCCCCCGGGTCACTCGGGTAGGATCTCGTGTGGTCCTCTTGACTAGATGGAACACATGTTGAGAATGGCGCCCTTTGTCTTTGTTCGACTGTGGGAGTTTAAGCGATTCGCGCCTTTATTTACATTAGTTTCTTTCATTGCTGGACTGTGAGAGCTTGAGGCCACGATTTTATGAGGGTCAAAGATGTTTATGGCTTGCTCATTCAATATTTACACACAGACAATTAAATCAAAAGACCCTGCAAATATTTACTTAGGTGAGCAATTACTTATCGATGCAACTTATAATCGTGTGAAGTAAATTGTATGTTTTCATTCAAAATCATTATTTGGAAGGTATAATGCAGAAAAAATTACTTTTGGTTAATAACATGTACCTACACCCCTAGAAACACCTATCAAAATTAAATGGACAAACAAAGGAACGTCATCTTGAAATAGATATAAAGGAGGAAACAATGGAGGCAAATATACCTACTTACACAGGCTGTCCCAGGAGATAGTCACGCGGAGGTCCAGATGGAGAGCACCTCAAAGGTTAATCAGAGCGTCTATTCGGGAACGTCTAAGTGATACTATAGCGACTCGCGAGTGAAATTCGCATCCCGCTCTTACGCATTACGCGTCGTTTGGAAGAGCAGGCGCCTCATTCGGGAACGCTAAGTGATTCTGTAGCGACTCGTAAGTCAGATTTCTCATTCCACTCTTCCGCACGACGCCAAATGCGTAAGAGCGAGATGAGAGATCTGGCTTACGAGTCGCTACAGAATCACTTAGCGTTCCCGAATGAGGCGCCAGGTTGAGAATCTCGCTCGCGAGTCGCTACAATGTCACTTAGCGTTCCCGAATTGAGGCGCTGATTCACCCTATTTATGTTTCACGACTTTTCGTGGTTTAGAAGTTATTCAAATTCAAATTCCATACAGTGCATTAAGATTAAATGCAGTTGAGAATTTGGATAGAGATTTTAAGAAAATTACATTTTTTTGGGTCAATCTTATACTCTTTGAGGTGCTCCACATCTGGACCTATACTTGACATAATTTCCTGGGACACTGTATACTTAACTAGTCTTAAGCTGTATTGCATCTTACCTTTTACTAATTTATAAGAGTTTGTGTTATTAAATCTCAATGATATATAATATAATAAACCCTTTTGAATGGAGTTAGCGTCGTGTTTGTTTTAACTTAATTTGAGTATCACATTACTGAGCTCTAGAAAAAAAAATCTGCGTCGAGCCGACCGACCAGTGGCACTCAATCTTTACACATAGAATTTAAAAAAAAAAATTAGAACAACACACGGCTTTACTCATGATTTATTGTCAGAAATAGTCCGACATGTTTCGAACTCGAATGGAGTCCTTCTGGAGTGCGGTCCCGGTCAGAGCAACCCGCGCACAATAAATTTCTGACAATAAATCGTGAGTAAAGTCGTGTGTTTTTCAAGTATTCATAATATCTATCTATCTTTAGAAAACTTCGTATTTTAATATGAACTGCTATTTTCTTATGGTCCACAGGTTCAGATCCCGCCAAAGTCAGACACTCTTCGTATATTTTATTTATTGGTCAGGGCTTCTATTCGGGAACGCTAAGTGATATTGTAGCGACTCGCGAGCTAGATTCTTATCCTACTCTTCCGCACGATGCGTAATGCGTAAGAGCGGGACGCGAATATCGCTCGCGAGTCGCTATAATATCACTTAGACGTTCCCGAATAGACACCTAAGTCGTTTCATCAACAGCCTATACTAGTCCACTGCTGGCCATGGCCTCTCCAACTGCACGCCACTGAGCACGATCCGCGGATACTCTCATCCAGCTCTTACCAGCCACCTTGCGGAGATCGTCGCTCCACCTAGTCTGAGGCGTCCTACACTACGTTTGCCGATTCGCGGTCTCCACTCCAGAACACGTTTACCCCAGCGGCCATATAATATGGCCGGCCCACCGCCACTTCAGTTTGCTGATTCGTTGAGCTATGTCGGTAACTTTGGTTTTCTATCGGATCCCCTCATTGCGGATACGATCTTTCAGAGAAACTCCCAACATAGCCCGCTCCATAGCCCGCTGAGCAACTTTCAATTTGTGGACCTACCCAACCGTGAGTGTCCACGTTTCACGTCCAGGTCGTTTGTGTCCGTATATATTTTTCACGGACATTCGGGATATCCCAATTTAGGTCTGACGAATGACAACGACGTGTGACGTTATATATTTCCTCCCGTCCCCTGCCTACCCCTCACAGTTTGAGAAGCATACGCGTTAGCGATGCTATTAAGTAATAGTCGCGCGCCGGATGCGACGCGTAAATATTACCGGCGCGCGCCTAGGGGGGGCATGGAGCCGACGTGAATGAAATTATTTTTAAACTTTTGACTCTATGGTCCTTATATTGGCCTACGTGGCTTGAGCCAGTTCTAAGCACCAGATACTGACAGACCCACAGACACAGTCAAGTCAGATATTTATATCCTTCTGAGGATTGACCACCATCGGCAAAAATATGACTTTTCATACAAACGGTGAAAACGTTTATACCGCTATAAAACTTTACGGATTTAGTTAATTTTATAACATGATGTCAGGTAGGCCAAAATCTATAGTTGCTTGTTTTTTTTTAATAGTGATTATAGATGAGGATATTTTCGCTTCGCGTCGCTCCCGCATTACCCTCACCTATCCGAGTGGCTTCTGCTCCGATACATCTTACAAACTAACAAACAAAATATAATAAATATCATGATTAAGACTAAACTTGTAACGATCCAAATAACGTGATAGCCTTTGCCTTACCATCTAATTATACAGGATGTCTCATTTAAATCGGTCAGTATGGGAAGGTCTGAAACTATAAGACATACGAAGATCTGTTCTTAGTAACCATGTCATCGATTTTAATGGGAAGAAAAACTGCATTAATACATTGTTCATTTTAGACATCATGTTTCATAGAGCCATTTACTGCTTAAGACCTACACGATCGGTATCTGGATAGAAATAGTGTAAGTTTTTTTTTTTCAAAACAATTGGTTTCGATTCCCGAGCTGAGTACAGGTTATTTTAGGTGTATGAATGCCGTTTTTCTTCTTATTAAAATCGATGACATGGTTCCTAAGAACCGATCTTCGTATGTCTTATAGTTTCAGACTATCCCATACTGACCGATTTAAATGATTTTTTTTCTAAATAAATATAATATAGCAGCTGTTTTTGTGTCATTATAAGTTCAATTGTATAATCCAATCAAACCAAGTTTTAGCTATTTATTGATAGTTATATTTCAAACGAAATATTTTAGTAAAATGTCGTCTCTAATCCTTTTTACTTCCGTTTTCAAAGCCGCCAATAAATTAATTAGAACTGCTGCAAAGACGTCAATCGCTTGGCTAACACGGCTTTAATACTATTAATCTTCCATATTCCGGGCTTAATCTGCCACGCGATTATCATCGCTATAGCGTAGCAGCAATTGCCTTTAAGATACCAAAATTCGGCACACAGTTTACACCTCGCACTAAAAAATTAATGTATACAAAATGCGTTATTTTCGTTACTTTTAAAATATAAATGAGCCTCATTGAGGACGCGCGTTCAATGAAAGTTGGAAAATAGTAAAAAAAACAGTGTTAATGGGCGCACGGAACCATTTTATGGGGGATTGGCCGGAGGAAGTGCCTACGACCTTTTTATCTGGGTTTTATGGAGGTTTTATATCCATAATTACGTGTTTTTTTAATGTGCGTAAGGAGAACGGATAATGATGCGAGTAATAGAGGAGCACGTGTAGGTGTCTATGCGTAGGGTTGTCAGGTATATGGCAAATACTGAGATTTCACTCGCTAGCAGTGGCGCAGCCAGCCTTCAAGCCGATTCCTGACGGCTTTACCGAGATAGAAAGCTATGGCTAGTTGTCAGTGCAGTCCATGTTACTCTAACTAAATGTCAGACTTGCACGTACAATTCTAATTCTCTCGGCTTCCCTTAGGAAATATTTGACGCTTCGTCACTGCTCGCTATAGAACTCCCGTGTTCTTAAAGAATTGAAACATGTTAATACTGTCAGAGATAATGACGAAATAGGTTGAGACTTCCTAGTATGTATGTAATACCTGTGTCAAGAAGTCCCGCTCCTCCATACATAGTAGTTGTTATTTCAACAGAAATAAATTAAAAGTGGCTAGCTATTATAATTATTATTAATAACATAAATACTAATGTGGGTAAGTATATGTGTGTGTGGTGTGTTTCTCTCTGTGTGTGCGTCTGTTCGTGTGTGTGTGTAGGGTAATCTTAATTGATATCCAATGATATTACAATATTGCATTGATCACTATCTGGCTGCATGCTGATTTGGTTTCCGATTGTTTTGAGTATGCTTAGTACAAACTGTTTTAACTGAGATATTAATTTTTTTCTGAAAGTGACAACCCTACTTACGGGGTTAATGAGATATTAACAATCTGTAAATCTAGCACCAGTTTCAAAGGATTTTATGATAATTTTACCGCTTCTCATGGCGAAAATATTAAACGAAAGTAGTTCACCCAAGCTTTGTACTCATGCTTCATTATTTCAAACAAAAAATATGAATAAACAAACATCGCGCGGAACAAATCTGACTCAACACAAAATCATACAGCAGTGCTACCTTTTGATTTCGGTTTTTGGGTTAAAAATTACTTACCACGAGCATTTCAGTGAAGGAAGACATCGTGAGGAAACCTGCGTGCATCTAAAAAGTAATTCAAAGATGTGTGTCAAGCCCCCAATCCGCAGAGCCCCCGTGGGGATTACTGCCCTCTGCAGTAGGCTCAGCAGTAGGATGTAGATAGGACAATGATGATGATAATTTTTTTTTGATTCACTGGAGCCGTTGATGTGAATTATTATTAGCCAGTCTACGAAAAATCGGATTCCACTCTAGCTCCTAAACTACTGGACCGATTTTAATAAATAGGGTATCATATGATCGTTAAGAGCGTGCGAGTTTCATAAGCTATATAAGAATTCTAAGGATGCGGCAAACTAGGAGGCAAAATGCTTTGGCTTTTATTTTTTAACTATCAAGTAACTTTTTAAAACTTGCTTTTTTTATTCATCATGAAAGAAAACTACCGCCCAGTATTCTTATGAGTAAGTGAAGTTACTGTCGTCAGTTAAAAGTAAGTGGAAAGTGTCTCCATCGAGCCAAATAGCAAATAACAGCACATTACAGTGTTGTATTGCAACCCCGGGGTAGGACTGCTTGGTCTCTTTTAACATAGCCAAAGAGCAAGTCGATCAGTGCATTTAATATATTTTTGAAATGAAATTTTCATAAGCAGCTGCTGCTGAACTTTTATGATTAATTAGTGGACCCGCCACAGCTTCGCCCGCGGTATTTTCCATACAAATTTTTATCGCCGCTTTTCACCCCTTTAGCGATGGAATTTAAAAAAATCCCTCCTTAGTGCACCTCTAGGGTACTTGAGGAATATCTCCTCCAAATTTCAAACCTCTAAGACCCCCCGTTTGGGCTGTGCGTTGTCTATAAGTGAGTCACGGTATTGTTCTATGAGTATGTATTGATTAACCGCCATACAACTTTGAACAATCACGACAGACCTTTGTCTACAGTAATTCTTTAAAATCTAAATAAAAAGGATTTTGTTTGACAGTCTCTCCTAGTCTCCTACTGGATGAAGACGAGGCTCAAAACTAGTTATAGTTAATTATGTGAATCTAAACCATTTAAGTAACCTGTGAAAAAACGTTTAAAAAAGCCGAGAATGAATGTTTTTACTCAAATCATGGATGATGCTCAGCCCGAGCGCAGCGGGCCGCGCGGCGGGCAGTGCGTGGTTTGCCTTCATCGTGACTACATTCAAATCCTGAAAGTACTCCATCCATACCAGTCGGGTCATTTCAACTCGTGGTTATTTCAAGTGTTCATAATGCCTCACTAAAGTTTTAATTTGACTATTATTATTATAATTTAGATAAGTTTCTGTCTGCCCATTTTAAAGTATTCGGCTCCTGGCCTACGCCGAAGTGATGGATCACTCTATGTACACAGATTTGCCTGCGAGTCGACGTCAAACAATCACTTGACTCCGTTTTAGCTTTTAAGAGGGGCGGCGCCATCCGTGAAATTCGCCTATATCAGTTACATACGATCAAATATTATGTTGATAAGTGATTTTCATCGTGTTTGTTTTGTTTAATCGAGTGAGGGCTGACGATTTTAAGCACTTTATGACCGAATAATGACAAACAACTGTAGTACTCTATTTGTTACACGTCTCAGTTATCTTCCTATTCGATTACATACGACACAAAGCAAGCCAAAGCAGATAATCTTATTCGTTATGCACATCAGCCTTCCGGCAAGTGAGAAAGTAGCTATCAGCAAATTAGCATTGTAACCCCCAATCAATCTTGATGCGAGCCTTTCGTAGTGGTAGAGCCAAACAGTAATCCTCACTAGATGATTACTGTTCGAATGGGCCGGCTCGACCGGGGTAGTACCACACTCTCACAGAATATCGGCGTAAAGTAGTAGCTTGCTATTGCGTTTCGTACGGTGAGTGACGAGATCCGGAGGTCTATTCCCTCGTCCCCATCTAATCCCCATTCCCCATCCTCCCTAGACTGGCAACGCTGCAAATATAAAAAAATACAGAAAGATCGCCTACAAGAATGTATCGTATAGGTATATTAGGTATGTTTGAGAACTGTATTCAAAAGACCACGGCCGTTGCAACATGGCCGACTTCGAAGTTATGTTTGTGAATATTTATTACCTATTGCCAAAGATCTCAAAAGAAAGATAACGCCTATCAGTACAATTTCGTGTAACAAGTCACATAGAAGGTTGTCAAACGCCAGCGCCTTGGCTTAGCCACACCATATTGCTGCTGTCTTAGTTCTTACAACATACACGCAAAAGTCTAATATTGCTTGATTCACACGCTATCATATCATTGTAGACGGTGGTGCTGACCTCGTCACATCGTGCGGTGTGAGGCACGATGCGGGAGGGCATTTTTTCAATTATAACAGTAACAGTGTTGCTTTGAGCGGTTCCTTATATATTTCAATGCCTATTGTCTGTTGTACTGCTATAACTTGCCATTTGGCAACAACAGATGGCTGATGGGGCCTAAAAGTTCTCGAATGGAGACCACGGACCGGTAAGCGCAGCGTAGGACGTCCAACCACAAGATGGACAGACGACCTAAGAGAGACCGCAGGAAAACGCTGAATGCAGGCCGCTTCCAAACGGCCCTTTTGGAAATCGATGTGCCTATGTCCAGCAGTTGATGTCCTACGTTTGAAATGATGATGATGATGATGAACTTGCCATTTTCGTAGGTAAGTAGAAGTAAACAAAATTCCAAACTGTCTACGATTCTTATCGATCAACTCTGCCGCATAGTAAATAAAAACAGCTTTAAAACGAGTTCCCATGTTCTTAAACTTCTCTTGTTCCAGTAGCTTACAAAGAAGCTACAACAACTGACACTTCACTCTAAGCCTCGAGGACTTACCTACTCGCCTAAACACTTAACTCCACTCGACCGAGTACAACGTTTAGTTATTTCATTATCTCTAGTTATTAACGTGTACATTTTACAAAGTTACTGTTGCAGCTAAAAACACCACCACTGCTTAAAGCATATAAACATTTGACATTACGATTGACTCAGTTTAACATTTGACCACACGCATTTAATAACTGGGAGGGCTGTGATAAAAACCGATTCGACTTTGCATTGAGTTTAAAGGATTTTCAACCTTATATTGTGTTAGTAAGAGGTCGTTAAAGGTATGTTTATGTTTGTTAATTGTCAAGTATGAGGACAAACAAGGATGTATTGAGATGGTCAGGCTCCCACGATGTTTGACGTCTGGAAGGGGGTTAGATGATGTGCTACCATGATTAGGTCGTTATCCCCTTTAAAAATAATGGATAGGGATAATTTGTTCATTATATAGATGTTGCCTAGTTCTAATTCTGATTCGAATTCGAAAACTCGTCAACCTTTATCTAAAAACCTTGCTCTTCGAAACCCAATTTTAGAAGAAAATAAATAGTTTTCATATTTGTTGTTTATGCAAAAATCGATTGTACTTTATTAGTTTTAACAATTATCATTTATTGCTTTATTACTTTGTAATTAATTTCTTTTTTATTTAATTTCATTTGAGATTTTATATAAGATCTAAAGTCAATGTTTGACTTAAAAAGATGACTTTCTGCTGAGTTTCTTGCGGCGCTTTTTAGTAATGATGGTCCTGTCCGAAGCGCTGGTAGATTAAACCCATTTCAATTTATACATGTGACAAGTAAAAGAGCCCACAGGTGACCAATTTTCTGAATAAACGTTTCGAGTTTGAGTTTGAGCCAATTCTGCACATGTTCTGAAAATCTCACAGGACTGTCTACTGTTATAAGTTATATAATTTGAACGATAAACAAATAACGCATTGCCTATTTAAAACAGAAAACAAACCACTCCAAGAATAAATTGGCATGCTAGCAGCTATTGAACAAAACAGTTATTGAACATTCTAGGTCGAGCACTATAGTAGGTACTAGAAGTAGTCTAAAGTCTAGAGTTATTGCACTTTAATTTGAAAATATAATGAATTTAATTAAATTTAGGTAATTAAAAGTCGCTAAATTTGTAATAAGATTTGGCACACTTGTTTTGGACAACTTAGCGCATAGTCGAGCTTGACGTTTCGTAATGGGCTCTTAACCATCAGTTCGTCTAATTCTGTATTGTATTATGTTTTATCTACACCCATATCATAAAACCTCCATTGGTTAATCAACAACCGTATGAAATGACCACCATTTTGACAACCAATTAGGAAAAACCAGTGCTGCGATAAAGAAATAACATGACTTCTTTATCGTTTTTAGTAAAGAAATGAGATTAAATTTGGAACAGCTGTCAAAACTCAAGTAGGTCTCTATTCTAGTATCCATAGTTATTAAAAAGTTATTGATACGAAACGTCAATTCAGTATGTTTTTTTAATATAAACTACACAATATTTGATCTCGAGTGACGTGAGAATAGAGACTTCATCCGTTTGTCTATGATTTAAAAAAAATGGTCTTGACGGAAGATCGTATTTGCCACCATGTTGACGTTTTGCTGAACGAAAGTAGAATTGTTGTTGAATTGAATAGAGAAAGTTGTTTGTAATTTACATTTTAGTTGAAAATATGAATAGTAAGTAGTCTTCTCGGAGTGTGTGTGATGTGAAAATGCGCCGGATATCGGAAATATGCAGCCACGATTGCAACAAATAACTTGTTGCCAGAAAATATTGTTTCTGAACCCATCATGGAGGATTTATAATATGTGTGTAGATAAAGTTATGTATGCAACTCTGCATAATTTGGCCTTAAAACACACGTGCGATCTTATTATGAAACTCGCCTGCGGCTCGTTTCATGAAAACCGCACTAGTGTTTTAAGGCCTATCATTATGCAACCGTTGCATAAACTACTATTGTTATATTTAGGAACTTATAACTATAAGTATATAACTGTATTAAATAAATAAATAAATAAATCAGGGGACAATCTTTACACAAATCGATCTAGTCCCAAAGTAAGCTCTAAAGGCTTGTGTTATGAGTACTAGACGACGATATAAATACTTATATAGAGAAATAAATACTTAAATACATAGGAAACGTCCAAGACTCAGGAACAAACATTCGTGCTCATCACACAAATATTTGCCCTTACCGGGGATCGAACCCGGGACGCTTGTGTCGGAGGCAGAGTCACTACCAACTAGGCTATCCGCGTCGTCGTCGTCGTGTATTGAGTGTAGACATCCGCTAAGAAAGGATCTTACGAAAATCCAACCCTGAAGATGGAAAGGGAGTTCACGGTGTGATTGCTTGTTTGTTTGTCCTTCTTTCTCGCTAAAATGGAGCAACGGATATACGTCATTTGCCTGGACATTGACATAAGCTACTTTATATTCCGAAAAAATATAGTCCCGGGTATAAGTGAGCTCCGCACAGACGAAGTCGCGAGCAAAAGCCAGTGGCTGAATAAATGGAGTATAGATTGGCGTTACGTAAAACCAAATTGCTAGTCTTGCAATAATGCTCAAACGCACTCCGATACTATAACCATTTATATTTAAGAGCGGCATAAATTGAAGCAAATTTGACGTCCTAATCTTATTTCATGAACTATTATTTGATTGTAAAGACTATTTTTTGCCAGTGACTTCGAATGCAAGTGGTGCTTATCTAATAAATAGAGGCCCCATGTTTTTTATTAGCGCTCCTAGGCGTCTATTCGGGACCGCTAAATAAATTCCCATATCATCAGTAATAGTTTAAAAACCGCGTATGAGCAGTTTTTAAAAACCGCGTAAGTGCATTTTTTAACAAAAATCAGTGATAAGCAAAATCAAATCAGTGCAGCGTGTAGAACCATATGCGAGAAATCTTGATGTTGCTAGTTTTTGGATTCACGCGGTTTTTACAAACTGCTCATACGCGGTTTTGAAGTATCACCGACGATAATCACCACTAAATTGACAAAATCTCGAATGTGAACGTCACACACGACAAAAAAACGACACATTCGCGGTTTTGGCATTTTAGCGACGATACAGTAAATCTCTTAGCGGTCCCGAATAGAGGCCCTGCACCCTCTGATAAAGACATCTTCCACACTTCAGACACCTTAGTTTATTGACCGAGCGAGCGCGAAGCGTCACCGTTTTAGCTTGAGCAAAAATGCTTTCGTATGTCCGGCTGTTCTCCTCTACAGGTCGCATTGCTCAACCGATTCTCCTGAAATTTTGTGAATTGGTTCGGTAATTATATGAATTTTCTTTATAGATTCATCTTTCGATTTTTTTATAGAAAAAGAGTAGGTTGTTGGACCAAGCAGAAAGTGATTCATTGTTGTGCCGAGTGTTAGTTTGGAGCCCGAATGCAAGTGAGGGCTCTAAAAACACGAACGCAATATTTAACACGTCACTTGATGCGAGGTGCATAATCTGCTTATCTTTCTACTACTGCAAAAAGTTGGTAAAAAAAAAGTAAAAGTATAGTTAAACCCGACTAGCGTTGTAAAAAGCATTTTTGCACCTGGTATGGTGCACCCTTAGAATTTTATATAGCCTATGACACTCGCACGTTGTCCCTGAATCTAAAGATACCCTGTTTATTAAAATCGGTCCATTGGTTCTGAAGCTTAACCTGTACTATTTTATCAGCCAGTACTTTGAGCATAACATTTTTTAGACGGGGCAATCACAGTTCGATATGGCCGCCGACATGTGGACTGTCTTGCTAACACGGTGGATTTACCACAGAAAAGTGGTCAGCTGTCCCGTCGGACCGTGAATGGGTGGATTGGGTAGCTGTTGGTGTAATCTTGATCAACCAACCAAATTAAAAAAAAATACAACAGTGCAATAATGAATTTTGTATGCAACTTTATTTGCTCTAGAGCAAATAAGGGCTGCTTTGTGCTGAGTATTTAAGGCCATATTGATGAAATTAAAGAGTAGTAGAAAGTAAACATATTTACTCCTTGACAAATCTAATTACATCAAATGCATTCTAAAGAAAAAAGTTACAACTTCATTTCAAAATGAATTCACCCAACTCACCCCTTGCATACACTCCATTCGACAAGTGGAGTCAAAAAACATATTTCAACCCAAACACAACGGTAGACGCCACTACTTAAACTCCTCATGAAGTAATCCTTGCACTTAAGACAAGCAGACGGACAAGCACCAGATAAACAGCAATGGGTTACGCCACTTAAGGAGCTGCTAACCGTGCAGGTGCGGGCATATCGATATGTCGATATCGATAGAGATGCTATAGCCGCCACTTACTCACCCATGGAAGCAACAACCATGCAGCGCACCACCGCCACCCACCGCTTGCAA
Organism: Tortricodes alternella; assembly: GCA_947859335.1. Classification (NCBI taxonomy): domain Eukaryota; kingdom Metazoa; phylum Arthropoda; class Insecta; order Lepidoptera; family Tortricidae; genus Tortricodes; species Tortricodes alternella. Next base: position 5,443,607 of record OX401988.1, on the reverse strand, counting down.
TGTATTTCTTTATTGAAGATAGATGTGCATATGATGATATGATAGACCTCTATCTCACCTGATGGAAAGTGATGATGAGGCCGACGATGGAGCGTGCACACCTAGATAATGCCTATTCACTCTCTCCTTGAAAAGACCCAAGTCGTAGCGTTCTAGGAACAAGTCTGCAGGCACGGAATCCACTCCTTAGCCGTATGTATAGGATAGTCCATTAATTAGCAGATTAATGAGAGATAGATTAAGTCTGGTTCGTGTATTTTTACACTTCATTGGCTGGAGGTCTAGTAATAAGAACTCAAGAGTTGCCTGTACTAATAATATACACAGAAACGAAATTGAGGCTACTTGTAGTCATAATTCTTGATCTCTGCCGGCGGTAGTAATAGTACATAATGTCCGTTGCTGCCTCAAGTTTATTATATTCAACTTCGCGTAGTTCCTCAAGAACTTCACCGATACTTCGGACGTCAATATTTAAATCGATATCGGTATGATTACTGCACACATCACTAATTGACAAAGGCACTTGAGGGTTCCACCTGACAATGCGCAGGCACTGACATGGTGGCGAAAAAGTTGCCCCAGTCTAGCCGGAGTTTGAGAGACACATGTTGTTTTTTGACGTTTTTAAGGTTCCGTACTTAAGAGGTAAAAAAGGCAACATTACGATGATATTTCATTGTCCGTCTGTCTATATGTCACCGCCGTTTATTTTGGCAACTGAAATATGGAACAGTTATAGGACTTGCGTACCGTATGTTGCGTAAATGAAATGTTTTAAAATATTAGAAAATTTACTGATGAAAGGGGCCAAGGAAATGGATCGAATTTTGAAAGCCAAGCAATAGGGGTCAAAAGGGTGTCATATGAAAGGGCTTTGCTAAAGCATTTCAAAACTACAACTACTACCTTTTGCTAAGGTTCCGCGCCTAAAAGGTCCTGCCTGCTTTTGATAGGTAAGTAAGGGAGCCTCGGCGCGCGAGTCAGACTCGCACTTGAGTTTTTTTTATCTTTCTCTGTAACAAGTCTGTGTTAGCACATAAATGAACGAAGAACGCAATGTGAGTTGCGCAAATCACAACTGCTTAACGTTTCATTTTAAAACATTATTATACTTAATTTACCTTACGGTTGAAATCCTTTGCTACATTCCGACGCCATCTATCGGTGAATTTCATTGGTAATTCACAAACGATGTTTAAAGATTACTCCTCTGCTGCACTGGGAGTGAAGAAATAGCATAGAATGCGTGCAGATGCTTATCATCCTGGCATGTCGTAAAAGTCGACTAAGGGACGGGTCCTCTCCAACATGGTGGACTATCTGTATGGGCGATGGGCTGATCACCTGTCGCCATACGGTTCATCATACCATCTTAGGACTAATTAATCGAACGTGGCCACAAGTAGTCTTGTGGCTCTGCCCACCCCATTAGGGATTTCGGGCGTGATAATATGTATGTATGTATGTATATTTAAAGATGCCCTAGACGTGCCATTTTGCTAAATACATTATTTCATTTCATTATATTTTATTGAATACCTCTCGGGCTACGAATGTGGCGCCATCTTGTTTAACTGTGTTTTGGCAGCTATGGCTTATTTCCGAGGCACTGAAAATGAAAATGAAATATTTATTTTGCAAGTAGGCCACATGGGCTCTTTTACATGTCTGAAGCTACCACTAATGCCGTAAGGCGATTGTCAGAAATTCTTACAGACAATCCCATTAATCTCGCGTAGTAGCGTTTATAGAGTATGTATATCAAATTATTCAAATGTCAAATGCCAATGTTCAAAATCATTTAAAAAAACACATTCTATCCTTGACCATATTGTCAAGCGTCACGGCAAAATTTAAACTAAAGATTTTCAGGTTCGAAGACAAACTTTGTGGGCATATGGAGCCAAAACGACGCGGTTAGCCTAGTTGGGAGTGACCCTGCCTCCGAAGCTAGCGTCCCGGGTTCGATCCCCGGTAAGCGCAAATATTTGTGTGATAGCACAAATATTTATTCCTGAGTCTTGGATGTTTCCTATGTATTTAAGTATTTAGTTAACTATATAAGTATGTATATCGTCGTCTAGTACCCGTAACACAAGCCTCTAGAGCTTTCTTTGGGACTAGATCGATTTGTGTAAAGATTGTCCCCTGATTTATTATTATTATTATTATTCGTTTTGTCTGTGCTACTTATATATTAAAATAGCATACTCACAGTACGACTAACCAATTCTGAGACCTTCACTAAGAAGAATGATTATGAAATAATTTCAGCTTCTGCATGGAAAAGACCATGGTCCCTGCAAGCTAGTGTATTCCCACAGGCTGACGTATGATGAGCACTAGAGGCAGGTCTCTCCATTAACCCGAATGCACGAGTGTAGTCTAAATGTGGCCAGACCACTTGAGTTTCGCTTGCCCAATTCAACGGCACTTCTCTCTAGTACTATTCTCGACAAAAGTGTTGTATTAATTTAAAAACGAATAAATATGTTTTTTTTTACGTTTTCAACCCCCATCTCCGCCATTTTGAAAAATGTAGGAAATCCTGGATGACAAAAAAAAAAAACATATAATTATCAAACCTGCTCATAATTTTAGGAGAATCGGTTGAGAAATCCGATCTGTAGAGGAGAACAGCTGAACGTACGGAAAGGACATTTGGACATACGAGAGCATTTTTGCCCAAGCTGAAACGGAGACGCTTCGCTCGCGCTTCGCGCTCGCTCGGTCAAAAACCTGCTCCAATAATCTTTTGATGTGTTTTAGTAACGAGAATCGTCAAATATTTTGTAACTAGCGGCTCCGTGAGCTGTAGACCTCGCGACAAACTTAACTTTGCCGTTGGAAAACGGATATCCCCATTCATCAAAATAGGTTGTAGTCGGTTTACCAACACCACAAATAAGTTTGTAATCGCAATAACCCGCATAACTTCACCATTTTGAAAAAAATCGAAAAACTGAATCGACAAACAAAATCTTAATATAATAATCGAACCAGCGCACAAAATTTCACGAGAATCGGTTGAGAACTGTGGCCTGTAGACGAGAACAAATGGACAGACGCTGGACATACGAAAGCATTTTTGCCTAAGCTGAAACGGAGACGCTTCGCTCGCTCGGTCGATAAAGTGGCTAATTCAATACATCGAAATCGGTGTCAAGTCAATGAACACAGTATCAGGTATATGCAGATAGATATATTTAATTTATCACTTATGAATAAAAGTCTAATCGGAAAAAAAACATTATTCGTTTTTTCTACGAGCTCCACATTTGGATAAATAAAAAATTTCGCACTTTCGTGCACAAGCGTATATTGGCGATTCTTTTGGCAACAGAAGAGGCCGGTTGCACTTAGGTGTTTTTCAGCTCTCAAACGTTATCGTAAATCATTCTTTGCAACAAACATTCTTAATTACGATGCGGGTTCGAGGTTGGCCATAAAATTCGATTTGAAGAGTTTTATTGGTCGATTGTGAGTTCTTTTGGATATTGATTGGTTGTAATTGGTTAGAGTAAGTGGTTTGGGATTTATGGTGATTTTATAAGCTTAATATTATTATAATACCATGCAAAGGAAGAAGTGTTGGTCTTTAAGAAGTCCTATTAGCTTTAAATCTTTTTTAGGGTTCCGTACCTCTAAAGGAAAGAGGAACCCTTATAGGATCACTCGTGTGTCTGTCTGTCTGTCTGTCTGTCCGTCTGTCACAGCCAATTTGCTCCGAAACTACTGGACCGCTTGAGTTGAAATTTGGTATTCATATGTAAGTTGGTGACCGCAACACGGACGCGTGACGTAAATATATGAATTTTAAACGTAGGGGCCACTTTTTTATTTTAGGAATAATTGACTGTTATACTTTACTAATAATTACAAAAAGAATGCCTGCAGTTATTGATTTTTCTTCTTTAAAATCGTATCATGCGTTTATACTGTGTTTGACAAATGAATAAATGATTTTTCATCACACTTGCTCGGAATGGGTGTTATTATATGCAGGCGTATAGAGCTATAGCCGATTTAGTCCCACGGGAGTTATGAATTTAGTATGGTTTATAACTCCCGCTGACGGCGGGGCGTGCGCCGGGACCGGCTCCGGCGGTGATCGTTTTCTTATACAAATAGCGCGCAACCGACGCGACATACAGTTTATTCTACGCACCTGATGGTGTACAATGGTAATAAAATAATCTGTATAATTTTTATTTCATTTCCTCGCAAATGTGATGAAAAACATTGTGTATATCACGGGCAGTAAGGGGATAAAAAACTCGAGTCATTAAAAGTCCTCCCGCCTCTGGCGTCGGGCTTCTAACAGACTCTCGTTACTTATCCCCTTCTTACGGCTTGCATCGCGGACAATGGACTATATTGATTGAAATAAGTACGAGTACCTTGCGCAACAAATTCTTACAACCGAATCCTAAAAATATCCTAAACAAGTATTGACGAGCGTAATCGGGCACGTTCCAAACGCGCCAAATTTCCGCTCGTATCAGAGCACAAAGCACTCTTTAAAAGTAGAAAAATGGCAAATCGTTCTTGGCGACGTGCGGCGCGAATCAATTCGGCTCAAACGGGAAGGCTAATCAAAGAAGATTCAATAGGCGGAAACCTCCGCAAGGAAGGAGTGGGGAAAAAAGTGGAAATAATTCGCTAATCGCGTAATTGGAACGCTACCGAACCGGAAAACAAATTTCCTATTATTGCGTCGCAGGGCTGGCGGGAGGATTGTAGCATTTGTTTTATGTTTTAAACCAGTTATAAGTCTTCTAGAAGGAAACTTTTATCCGTAGATTTTTTCTTTTAAATTCTACTGTGATTTATTTATATTCTTTGAATTATTGTACTAAAATATTCGACATAGCCCTAAGAATTGCTAAACTTAAATGGCAGGGCGGGGCACATTGCTCGTAGAACAGATGTCCGATGGGGCTGAAGAGTTATTGAGTGGCGTACCTACAGATCACCCACACGGTGAAGATTGCGAAACTTCGCTCGACGTGATCAGCACAGATTCGGTCGTTGTGGAGATCATTTTGGGAAGCCTATGTCCAGTAGTGAACGTTTTTCGGTTGAAATAATGATGATGTCGATAATTATAAATCGTTTGTTAATTGCATAATTGTGTATCTTATGTTGCTCAGCATTAACTGACGCAAGCTGCCATAACCTTGGGAGGAACATTAATTCAGGATATCTGTAATATTTTATTTATCTTCACGGGACCTATGCGTACCTATACCGTTCAACCGCTTACGATGAAACTTTGGAGAGTGATTGTGATCACGCATGGCTTGGTTTGTGACCAAAAAAAACGCATTATAAGCAACTAAATAAATCCTCCTCCTCCTCCTCTGCTGCACTGGGAGTTAAGAAATAGCATAGAATGCGTGCAGATGCTTATCATCCTGGCATGTCGTAAAAGTCGACTAAGGGACGGGTCCTCTCCAACATGGTGGACTATCTGTATGGGCGATGGGCTGATCACCTGTCACCATACGGTTCATCATACCATCTTAGGACTAATTAATCGAACGTGGCCACAAGTAGTCTCGTGGCTCTGCCCACCCCATTAGGGATTTCGGGCGTGATAATATGTATGTATGTAAATAAATAAAATTAAACGTTTCGACGTTTGAAGATCGCTTAGATGAAATTTAAGAACAGAAAAGTTATGCAGTGCAGAAAAAGTTAAGATTCTGATTTATTGAGCGTCTAATTTTAAGTGAGGGTTTTTAAAATTTAACAAATCAGTACCTAGGAGAAGTGGCGTAGCTAGGTAACCAAAGGCCTTGGTGCAAAAAAGACCAACCTATTTTATTTACATTCCATTCTAGTTCAATACAAGGTTTGCTGGTCAGGGTCCGAGGGTCCCCTGTGCACGGCACCACCTAGCCCTTCGGTAGCTACGCCACTGCCTAGGAGGTCTAAACTTATTGTCGCGAAGGAGACTGGAAACGTAACGTACTTACATAACAATGTAGAATCAAGATGTCTATGTTTTCTAATGTCTATATTTCTAGTTAATAGATTCAGGCGTTACTCTACCGCATTTGGCGTTTCTTTTCTTTGACCGAGCGTCGGACTAGCAACTTTCTCCTGAGGATGCCTCTTTTTTATGTCCGCCCCACATGGACATCTGCAACACCAGAGGTGCTGCCAATGCGTTGCCAGTCTAGGGAGGATGGGAACTGGGGATGGGATGGGGATGAGGGAATAGGCCTCCAGATCTTGTCACTCACCGTACGAAACGTAGAGAGGCGAAACACGTGTCGAGTGATATTTTCGGTAGTGGTGGTGATGGTTGTGGTTGCGTTTGTGTTGCTTATTTTATTATATGCGGAGGGAGAGTGGGAAAATTGCATGAACAAACATATAAATATTCAACATAAGCGCTGCTATTTGCACGATTTAACCCAACTGTGTTCGCGGAATAGCAAAGTAATTAAAAATGTCTAGTCTATATTTCTGTAATTCACATTTGATGAACACGTTGCTTTACTGTCACAGCTTAAGCGGTCTTATTCTTTAACTCGCTAGCGTTCATCACGTCGAGTTAGACACTATCCCCTACTAACACATGGTTCTCTACGCTTTAAAAGCGAGAAGCGGTGTGCACGTTTGAGAATTACACCACTATAGGGGTAGTATCATAGTGATAGTGCACACAAGCTACCAGCCTAGACTTGTGTGCGACATCTAGTGCGCCTGAAAATGCAGATTGTCTCTTTCATTTTATGCGCTCCCGGTGAACGCGGATGCAATATGAATGCACAAAGCTTTTCATGCTGAGAAAACTACATACTGTTAAAAGTTAGATTTTTAAAGTGCGGTCTAGATTTTATGGTTTACTGTCATAAGGTACAAATGGAAAATCGTCCACTTGAACGTCCACGTCCATTATTCGTTAACTAATTAATTAATTTACTACGAAAATAAATTTGGTTACAAATACTTTTCAGCATAATTAGATTTTCACTCAATTCACTTTGGATACTATTACTTTTGACCCGAGTTCAGAATGTTTATTCCACGTGGACGATTTCCCATTTGTACCTAATGACAGTAAACCATTTTTATGACTTAGTATGAATTGAATTAGGATTTATAATATGCTCGAAATATACTTTTTAATTCAGGCGGTGGACGGCGTAGGTGGAAACTTGTATAAAGTGAATTCATGCATATTTGTCTTATTTGGTAAACAAGTTTCTAACCTCAAAATGCACCTTCGTTGGCTAAAGCAGCAATTTCCTTGCAAATATAGCAACCGGAGAGAATATTTTTGACGTTACTTCGCCACTTTTTAGCCTAGGATTAATTTATTTATGGATGAACTCATTTTAGGTACTTAGTCGGGGATAATTAAACATTTAGCTTCATAAGCAATACTTTTATTCCTCGTCACTTAGAACACAATCTGTATAGTGACATACGAGCTTAAAAGGATTTCAAGCGCCAAAGCACAGAGTGCATCTACACACGCAGCTGACTGTACACAATACAACTACATACATAGACCTATGCGACCCGTCACTCACACACAGTTACCGTTATGACGCGAGGAAAACTATAGCTGATCGCTTTTGCGAAAGCAAGACAGTGTTAGTGTCTATTTCGATCTTTTCATTCTGTGACAACTATTTGCCAGTGATTTTAAGTATAGCATTATGAGAATTTACTAGTTGAATCATGCAAATCATTCCACAACCAATCCAATATGATAAGTTATCAGCTTAGCTGCAATTTTTAGATGCAAGGCCATCTAGTGTGATTTATAAGTCATTAGGTAGTTAAGCGAAACTCTTCTATCCGTTGTGTCCCTTGTAAACGCGGAAGCTTGCGTTTCATCTTCAAAGAACAATTCACATTAAAAACATCGCTTGTGGTGATAGGTTTTTGTTCAGAATTGCATTTTCTTAAGAAGCTTTTTTACCCGAGTGCACGAAGCCAAAAGTAGAGTTTAAGAGAAGTGTGAACCAACGGCAAAAGTCACCCTTTTCATACAAAAGGCGATAACGATTTCCACCCCTTAAATGTTAACCGATTTTGACCAATCTTTGATAAGTTGTCAGTCGGAACAAAATCTAGGTTTATGTTTTCGAATATTGAAAATAGTTTTGTATGAGTATACAAAAACAACAATAATACTGAATAGATTAATTATAGTGAAAAAATCTAAATGTATAGCTACCTAGATTTTGTTTTGACTGACAATCTATCAAAAATTGGTTAAAATTGATTAACATTTAAGGGGTGAAAATCGTTATCGCCTTTTGTATGAAAAGCTGTAGGTTCACACTCCTCTTAACAGTTCTTTTTGACCAAAAATCGGATATTCCATTTTAGCTCCTGAACTACTGGACCGATTTTAACAAATACGGTATCATATGATTCGTGGAGAACATGCGAGTGTTATGTCTATGTAAAAATTCTAAAGGTGCGTCATAATAGCAGGACAAATGCTTTGTCGTTGCCGATCGGGATTTACTTTATATTGCAATATCACCAATGGGTTTACATTGTGTATAAAATTTTTATTCCGACCACAGGAACTAGTTTCAACATTGTCTTCCACTTCCAAGATTTAGCCCAAACACTAACCTGTCTTCCACATTGACTAAGTGATATAGAGACCGAACGGTTACCATCTCATTTTGTAATAACTTATTAATTATATTAATATGCGCCTATATCAGAAATTATCAATTAATTTTGGCAGTGGCTTGTTACAATTTAACATTCAGTGGTTGAGTTGCTCAAGTGTTGCCATACAAACGTGTTGTTCTCTGTCGCTCGTGTTGTCACCTAGGGGCCACTGAAAATCAGCGCCAAGGCTCGCCACGGCATAACGCTGAGTGGCACCCTCTTTGGCACCGTTCGGCACAGCTTTTTATGTTCATCGTTTCTTTGTTATGTGCTTTTCTTGTTATTTGTCTGTGTCTAATGTGTGTTAAATAAATGTCTTTATTATTATTATTATTATTATTATTATATCTTAACGTGTGGTAAGCCATTGGTTTCTACATTAGATCAGCCTCGAACAGAGTCCGGTCTAATGTTTCCACGCAACGTACTTCTTCTACTTTATAATGAAAGGTGCATGGATGAACTAATATTGTACATCGATGACGTCACTGTAGAACTCTTTACGTTTCATGTGCGCCTAGTAAACGCGGAAGCGTTATGGCCGCAAGATATTTCAGCGGGCAGTGGAAAACGCTTTCAGCCATGTTATTTTTTTAACGTACGCAGCGGCTGTTCAGCGATGCACACATTTAAATTTAGACCTAATAACTTTGTACTTACAGTCTAAATTAATAGTTTCGTTGATCCGCTGATCAACCGCTGCGCACACTACAGAATCGCACCACGGCTGTGTTAATTTCTTAGCAATATTTGTTGCTCATTTCGTCTTTCATTTCGCCCGACCATCGTAAATTGACTCGCGCGCACGTAGGCTTTATGCGGAGTAAGGAACTTAGAACATTGGCAGAGCTGCGTCGAATATGGCCAAGGTCGAAAACACGTACGAACATGTAGTTTATACGCGCTGACAGGTCAAGTTAGGCTGGCCAGTGAGTTGGGTGATGAAGTGCTATTTAATAGAATTACCTACACCCCAGCGCGTAGCGATATGGACAAGTAGTGCAACTGCATGTATAAACTTGCATTTATTTGCAGTTCACATGCCGATTTAAGGATAATTTACACTAAACGGCTCGCAACGCTTTTTGACCGGGGGCGTCTTCCGTGACACGCGATCGTAACCTAGGGCGCCGTCCTAATAGAACGCGGTTGCGCGATCTTCGCTAGTTCACTTTGTTCTTACGAACGCGCGATCAAACATACTGATGTCGAACAGATGTCCCAATTGATCACACGAATGTCAATCAGGACATCTTCTCATCATCTCACAAAATTCGCGCGAACTAGCGGTCATCGCGCAATCGCGTTCTACTAGGACGACGCTGAAAGTATGCTGCGACGCGCGATCGGCTCCGTTCGCCTGTCTTCGTATTCGATCGGATCCTTTCGGCTGTCGTCGCGTGCGCTCGAAAACATGGGCATCGCATCGGATTGAAACGGATTTTACAGTCTGTAAGCAATATTAAATCATGTACAGAGTATTTAAGCATTGCTGGACGCGATCGGCTGTCGCCGCATCCGTACGTATTCTTTCCGATCCGATGCGATGCGAGCCTGGAAATTATCCTTTCACGTCTTTTACCATCAAGTGAATGTATACTTTAAGTACCTTAATATATATCATTCCTATGTCTTAATTTTTATACTTCACTCGGATTTAGATACATTAATATTTTCGGTCAAATAATATACGATTTCATGCCACCATTTTGTATTCAATTAAAATTAAACACGAGCACCGAAATCAGACATAAAATACTTTGACGTTTGAAACGTCCCTAATGGCGCTACACAGATCAGTTAACGAAGATTAAACACGTTCCCTAATGATGACTTAGAAATTTTGAAAAAGCAACATCTTATTTGTTCACTATCTGACTGAGTGCAGCCGTTAGTCCGTAAGCTTTACCTACTTAAGATCCTATGAGCACTATTTTAACATTGATAGCCACATTTTACCACAGTTTTAATATCTTCATAAACTCCTAGTAAAGGCGGAAGAATTTCTAGAATCCAGCAGCACTAGCACACTAAATTTTACATACACTACACTAAAGAGCTATACGTCGTTTGCGCACTAGCTCATTTAGTAAAAACCAGACAAGTGCGAGTTAAATTCGCGTGGAGAGGGTTCCGTTCCGTACATGATTATCTGAAATTACCTATGTTACTTTAAATACCATAGACTTCTTATAGGTTTTCCTGTAATTTATAGCTAAAGAACTATTTCCTGTATGTTTTCAAAATTTTTGGCCTAGTAGTTTCTGAGATAATGTGGGGGGGGGAATGGCCAATTTTCCCCTATTTTCCTAAATAACTTACAATCTATTAATTTTAAAATTCTAATAAATATATATTTGAGATTCCCATAATGAGCCCTTTCATTTGATGTGTCACACAATATAATTTGCAACACTTTTTATTTTATTTTCTAATTTGCCCCCAATAGTGGCCCTCGTGTTTAAATTTTATTTATTTATGTTACATGTCCGTGTTGCGGTCACTGACATACATATATGTAACAAATTTCAACTCAATCGGTGCAGTAGTTTCGGAGCAAATTGGCTGGGGCAGACAGACAGACAGATGGACAGACCGACGGACAGACAGACACAGACAGACAGACACACGAGTGATCCTATAGTGTTTTTTCCTTTTGAGGTGCGGAACCATAAAAAGGGATGAAAATTAAACAATTCCACATTTTTATACCTATACAGACTTATTAATTAGGTATAGTCATGAAACTTAGCCTAAAGTTTTAAATAAAATAACACATACAAGACGAGACGGCAGTTTGGCATAGTATTTTTAATGTTAATTTAAATTTTAGGCAATAATTTAAGGTTTAACAATATTTTTAAGTTTAAATAATGTTATGTAATATTATGTTAAGAGGAAAAATAAAGAGCCTTTACTAAAAAGCAGTTTTATCTTTACTATATATTAAAATACCGAAGAAAAAGAAATATATGGATACATTTATAACTTAACCGAGAACAACCCCGTGAAACTTATAAACGAACCACAGGCAGCACGCTATCTAGCGCCGAATAGCAGTGCACCGGGCACTGCCATCTAGTGCGCTTCTGCACGTCACCTGTTATGGGAAATAGCTCCAACAATTTATGCCTTCCTGGTACTCGGTATCGCTTCTTGCTAGTTTCAAAGTGGTTTCGTACTCAGTAAGTCTGTTGTACTTTTCAAGAAAGAAATAAAGAAACATTTATTCACTAATATAGAAGACACACAGAGTAAGAGTAGGTAATATAAATTAAAAACAATACAAAAGAAAATGGTGGTGTGTGTGTCCTCGCAGCTGTGAATGGGACACTGGCTCAGCATAATGCGAGGTGTAAGACACCTGCAGCGCTGATGTTCAGCCAGAACCGTCTGGGACTCACGGAGCGCTATACAAATACACTACATGCTAATAATTAATTATCTACTACTACTAAGATGGACTGGTCATACATATATAGCTAATATTGTGGTAATGTATGTGTTCAGAATAATCAATACAAAATTACTTGTTACAGCAGCATTAAGCGTAAAATGTTAAAAATCAGACAGAAAAAGAGAAAATGTTAATAAGTTGTAAAACTTAAACAAGACAACATATCTAATTTTTTTTCAATTTGCCTGCATTTCCCAGTAAATAAAAAAGAAGTTTTTAAATCATTTAACGAATGTGCTTACAAAAATAAAAAAATAAATCACATTTAGTTGAGTTCATTAAAGCATACTTATCAAATTAATATTTATTCGGCCACAGGACTAATAATGCCAATTTAACCGAGGTTTAAAGGGTACTTTAATTTTAGTAAATCTAAGGACTGCATCCACATTCTACAGTAGGTACAAACTGGATTTCAAGCGTTTCAGGCATACTAATTAACGCACATAAATAGAATATGATCAAGAAACTTTTGAAAGAAAGAAAGAAAGAAAACATTTATTCATAACAGAGCACAAAAATAATAATAATATACACGAAAAAACTACAAAAGAAGAACAGTGCCAACTGTTACAAAAAGGTCCCAACTCAGTATAATGCTGGCTTGTGTGCCAGCGCTGGTCTTCCGTTGGAACCATCTGGTAAAGTCACGGCAAACACATAGAAGAATAACATAAAAACAGGACAAAACATAAAAAATAATACATAAGCAAAAACGGAACGCAATAATACTGCGTTAATTGTAAGTTTTTTTTTTGAATGTTATAATTCTTTTAATGACTGACATCTGTGGTGCTATTCTCTTACGTGCACAGTGGCTGATCAGCGGATACACGAAACTATTAATTTAGACTGTAAGAACAAAGTCATTCGGTGTAAATTTCAATGTGCCCTCATCGCTGATCAGCCGCTGCACACGTTAGAGAATCCAATGGCTGTAATTATCAGACACGATACTTTTACTACCAAGTACCCAGTAACCGGTATCTTTTGGCTGTAAGCGGAAAGACGGTGCTACTTGCTACGAGTGTAATGGTACGTGGCAATGAAAGCACCAAAGAATCTTAAATGTGATAGGTATTATTATTCACATATCGTCGCTGCGCGTGCAATACCGCGGAAGAGCACTTTGTAAAAACCGCGTATAGGCGCGGTCGCAGCCTGAAATTTTGGGGGGGGGGGGGGGGTAACTAATAATAAAATATGTCGAGTAAATTAAACTTTATTTTTAGACTTTTCACGATTTTGGGGGGGGTCATGTCCCCTGTGACCCCCCCCCCTGGGACCGAGCGTTCGCGTATCTGCGTTTTTGACTGAGATATTCAGTTTTTTTTGTTCCTGTAAAATTTCAAAAAACGCAGATGGGTACGTGGTTTATACAAAGTGCTCTTCCGCGGTATTGCACGCGCAGCAACGATATAGTTAGTGCAAGCCGCTCTAAGTCCAAGTAGTTTTAATAGTTAAAATGAAATCCAGTCACAATAAAAAAATCTTTTCGCAAATTTAACAAACCGTATTGCCAACCCTGCAAAAAGAACACGAAGTCGTTCAGAAAGTGTAGGTTAGATAATTATTATTAGAGCCCTCATTAGAGCCGATTGTCCGGCGGACGGACCGGACACGGTCACACCTGACCGGACGGTTTGTTATTGGCTATAGCGGGCACTTTTTGTCTACAGGGGGCTGATATTTAAAAGTGAATAAAACCGAAACTTAAATACTGTTTCTTAAATAATTTTCGAACATCATTTTCGAGTGCAACTTTCGATTGCTCTAATGCGATGAAAAACGACGCTAGAAACAGTAATTTTGAAATTTGTGCGCCAATGTATTAAATAGGAACCCGAAAGTCGACAATTAATAGAGCTTTTATTAGAGCTCGCCCATTATCCAGGACGAACCGACACGGTCACACTTGGGGTGTGATTCTATAAAATTCACAGCGGCTGATCAGCGATGATGAAGAAGAAGAAAAAACGTTTATTCACCACACAAGCCACATAATAATAAGAAAAAACAACAACAATACAGGAAAACGAGGGATGTGTGTCATCGCGGCAGTGAATCGGTCACTGGCTCAGCATGCTAATGCTGAGGTGTCAGACACCCGCAGCACTGATTTTCAGCCAGCACTGTCTGCAGCAATAGGAGCGCTATACAAACACACGAAACACTAATAACTACACAAAAACTACTTCGATAAATAAGTAGTATATAATAAGAAAAAATATCTTTATTGTGGCTTTTGAAATAAAAAACTAAAATGCACTACACGCAAAAATCTTACATAAACATAGTTATTACATTATACTTGAGTCTTAGTAATAGGGTCTTCTTTTACCCTTTGGGTACGGAACCCTAAAAATACAGACACATTGAGAACCTCCTCCTTCATTGAAGCCGGTTAATGAACGGACATTGTAACGCACTTCTTATCTCGGTCAGTTGCATAATAGATTTGCATGACGTAGAGAGAAGAGACTTATGAGTAAAAGCTAGTATTTATATTTTACTAAACATTAAATAAGATCAGCCTGTAGAGAAAGTGCTGAAGCGCCATTGGCCGGACCAAATCAGCTTTTTTATTTGTCGGTGCCCCGAGTGCTCGACCGCAACTTACGATAGAAGAAAGGAAAAAGAAAACTATTTATCTACATACATGATTTTAACCGCGACTTCGTCTGCGTGGAAATGTATCTTCAAAATATCATGATGTTGACTTTTTTTTAGATATTTTTTCTTCAACGAAATTGCCGTTCATAATTTTTTAGGGTTCCGTACCCAAAGGGTAAAAAAGATTCCGCTGTGCGAGTGTGCGTCCGTCTGTCTGTCTGTCTGTCTGTCTGTCTGTCCGTCTGTCACCAGGCTGTATCTCATGAACTGTGATAGTTAGACAGTTGAAATTTTCACAGTTGATGTATTTCTGTTGCCGCTTAACAACAAATACTAACAAAAATTAAAAATTAAATATTTAAGGGGGCTCCCATACAACAAACCTGATTTTTTGCCGTTTTTAATGATAATGGTACGGAACCCTTCGTGCGCGAGTCCGACACGCACTTGGCCGGGTTTTTTATTTAACCCCTATGTCAGCCGTGTAGGTATCGTTTGTCTTAATAAAAGTAGCCTATGTCCTTTTCCAGTGTTCAAACTATCTCCATACTAAATTTCATCAAAATCGATTCAATGGTTTAGCCGTGATAACGTAACAAACAGAAAGATGGACAGAGATTAAGCATGGATAGTATGGATTATTGATAGGTACATAATTATGTAAGTGACTAATTTCTAATCTTATTTGGCTAAAACACTTGCTCAAGAGACGTTTAATGATTTCACATCATGGACCTGTACCATTACTATGAGTTTACGCAAGCCGTTCTCACTATCGAAAACGATCGCATGGCCCTTTTTACTTGTGTCAGCAACAATCAGTATTTCCGATAAATTTCGATAGCGAGAACGGTTCGCATAAACTCATGGTAATGGTACTGTAAAAATTACATTAAAAGTCTTATCATAAGTCTGACCAATAAAATCAGTATGCTTCTTGATTTTTTTTGCTTTGAAACAATAAAGAATATAGTATTGAGTATAAGACCACACTCTCACAGAATATCGGCGTAAAGTAATAGCTTGCTGTTGCGTTTCTTACGGTGAGTGACGAGATCCGGAGGCCTATTCCCTCATCCCTATCCCATCCCCATTCCCCATCCTCCCTAGCCTGGCACCGCATTGGCAGCAGCTCTGGTGTTGCAGATGCCCATGGGCGGCGGTGACCACTTTCCATCCGGTGGGCCGTCAGAAATTAGAGAGCTGTTATGCGCCCATGCAATCTGTAACGGCTATTTCGAATTGGAAATACAAATACAATTACAATTGTTTTGTTAAGACATATGTTTTTACATCTGTAAAGCCCACCGACCACCCAATATCGATAGTAAAAACAACTAATCAATCATTCGAGCTAATGCACTCCTCAACGATCTCGATCGAACAAATATTTTGACCACGCAACTGTGTTTTGACGTAAGAGTGAAGGGAAAACAATTAAAAAAGTTTTTTTGTAAATATAATAGTCTAATCAGCGCCTCTATTCGGGAACGCTAAGTGATTCTGTAGTGACTTGTAAGCGAGATTTCTCATCCCACTCTTCCGCACGACGCGTAATGCGTAAGAGCGAGATGAGAAATCTCGCTCGCGAATCGCTACAGAATCACTTAGCGTTCCCGAATAGAGGCGCAGTTTACCTCTCCTCTCGTGCATTCGGGATCGAAACCGGCTCGTACCTATACAAATTTATCAGAAGATACATAACCGGGCACCGTTAATCAAACAGTTAACTTCGTTAATCGCTAATCCGTTAATAAAAAAGTTAACTTCGTTAAACTTTAATATCTATATGTCTAATATGTCTTATATTCAGGAAGACTTAACGGACGATAAAGTTAATCGTTAACTCGTGATAGAAATTGCATTTTAATGTCGTTGTGTTAATGATTTCGATACTTAATTATAAAAAATGTTGGTGTGTCCTATGAAAGTTTTGCCAGGACATGAAACATTTATAAAACAAATATACGCGTCGCATTGAGAACTTCCTCCTTCTGTTTTTTTGAAGTCGGTTAAAAATGGTCTGTGTGCAATGACCACCGACCGGCCCGACCGTAACTTGTCAGAACGTGTTTTTTGCGACGTGGCGCGATCCGCGCGGTGTGTCGGTGACATTTTGGCAAATAGTAGGTACTTAATTAGCGATTAACGGACTTTAATTGTATTAACTGAAGTTAGTCCGTTAAATTTAACTTAAAATTAATCCGTTACTCGAAATGATAACTTCGTTAATTAACGATTAACGGATTAACGGTCTTGTGCCCAGCTATGAGAAGCTATCTAAACTAAGTCCCCAATCCGCACTGGGCTTGAGGCCTGTGTCCAGCAGTGGGACAAATAGGCTGATGATAATGATGATGAATAAACGGGAATTTTGAACTCCCCGTCGATATTTTGCAATTTTTTGCAAACTTTTATTGTTTATTTTATCTTCTAAATCAGACTCGGTATCATCATTGTCTCATTAATTTCTCAAAATGATCTACGTACTTTACTGTATAAAAAAAAAACTTCTAGTTGTATTTGCTGTTTTCTTTTGATGAAGTTTTTGTCAAGCGCTCAAGACTGCTTCTGCCGCTACGAAATTCGCTACGAGCTACGACGTAGGCGTAAACCTTCATAAAATATACTTTGTCATAATGTTTACACAAAGTGTATGTTAAAAAATGAGGCGAGCTTTTTGGCGTATCCTAAACAAATAGGTCAAACAGGCGCCTCATTCGGGAACGCTAAGTGATTCTGTAGCGACTCGTAAGACAGATTTCTCATTCCACTCTTCCGCACGACGCGAAATGCGTAAGAGCGAGATGAGAGATCTGGCTTACGAGTCGCTACAGAATCACTTAGCGTTCCCGAATGAGGCGCCAGATTTAATTAAGCTAAGCTAGATTTGATCCAAGCACAGCCAGTGAACGCTGAGCTTGACCCTTTTGCCACAGTTTTTGTTTGCACTAAGAACCATTAGTTATAATATGATTGTTTATATAATATTGTTTTTCTTTCTTTCTTTCATTGAAATAATTACCATAAAAAAATCGACTTCAAAAACCCTTGGAAAAGTAAGAACGTAAAATACTTATTCAGGAGTTCCAGCGGTCATGAGTGTCTTCATCATCAGTTCCACTTCACCAAATAATACTTTGACACGCAACTGCCTTAGTTGTTACAGAAAATACCAAAATTGCTATATGCGTGCCTATAATATTTGAGGAGTTCCATTGATTCCTAATAGATCCTCTGTAGCAAGATCCGAGCCATACGTCAAACACTATTAGGCCCCGAGAATAGCACTTGAGCGCGTATCATTTAAAAATAGCTAGTTTTACAATAGAACGAATGACTTGGGCATTCCCGAATAGCAAATTAATCATATCGCTAGTTTTCTGGTTCACTATTTTGACAGTTAGTATGAAGATTTCGAGCCATACGTCAAACGTCATGTGGTCAGTAGAATCACACTAGCGCGTGTCACTATAGAATTGCTATTTTATCAATACCCCGGATCACTTTGGTGTTCCTGAATAGCAGTTTGATCGTATCGCTCAGTTTTAGCTCGGATTCTGAATCATTATGCGTTCCCGAATAAAGCCCCTGATCTCACCTCAAATTTGACTACAATGGAATCAACTTGGAGGTATAGCCAACCGATTAAAAAAAGTAAATTAGGGGAAAATTAATTACAGGAGACAATCTTACACAAATCGATCTAGTCCCAAAGTAAGCTCTAGAGGCTTGGGTTATGGGTACTAGACGACGATATACATACTTATATAGAAAAATAAATACTTAAATTCATAGGAAACATCCAAGACTCAGGAACAAACATTCGTGCTTATCACACAAATATTTGCCCTTACCGGGATCGAACCCGGGACGCTAGCTTCGGAGGCAGGGTCACTCCTAACTAGGCTAACCGCGTCGTCGAAAGTATTGAGAACTTCCTCGTTTTTATCTCGGTTTAAAAAAATAGAATACCTTATTGATATTACCTTTCTTGTGTGTAAAAACGGTAAGGTCGCTTTTATATTTCTTTATCTACACCCATATCATAAAACCTCCATTGTTTAATCAAAAACCGTAGGAAATGACCACCATTTTGACAACCAATTAGGAAAAACCAGTGCTGCAATGTTATTTCTTTATCGTTTTTAGTAAAGAAAGGAGATTAAATTTGGAACAGCTGTCAAAACTCAAGTGGGTCTCTATTCTAGTATCCATAGATATTAAACAGTTATTGATACGAAACGTCAATTCAGTATGTTTTTTAATATAAACTGCACAACATTTGATCTCGAGTGACATGAGAATAGAGACTTCATTCGTTTGTCTATGATTTAAAAAAAAATGGTCTTGACAGAGGATTGAATTGGCGCCATTATGGTGGTGTTTTGCTGAACGAAAGTAGAATTGTTGTTGAATTGAATAGAAAAAGTTGTTTGTAATTTACATTTTAGTTGAAAATATGAATAGTAAGTAGTCTTCTCGGAGTGTGTGTGATGTGAAAATGCGCCGGGTATCGGAAATATGCAGCCACGATTGCAACAAATAACTTGTTGCCAGAAAATATTGTTTCTGAACCCATCATGGAGGATTTATAATGTGTGTAGATAAAGTTATGTATGCAACTCTGCATAATTTGGCCTTAAAACACTCGTGCGATCTTATTATGAAACTCGCCTATCGGCTCGTTTCATGAAAACCGCACTAGTGTTTTAAGGCCTATCATTATGCAACCGTTGCATAAACTACTATTCTCAGTACATCTAAATAGACGTTCTTTGTGATATAAGTACGGATCAACGTCACGTGTGTGCTGTCAGAAAGCAGTCACTCATACAAGAAGAAACAAATAGGCACGTTTAGTTTAGAAGACCATTGTTTATGAATGTTTATAGTTTGGTGTAAAATGGGTAGAAGCGGGTCCGTCCATCGAATAATAAAAACCACACAACCACTAATAACGGACGTCTTGGGGTGTGATTCTCAACACTGCCGGAATTGCTCGACGTCGAGTGCAAATACAAATTAGTTTCCTATGTGACAGTTGCGGCGATGACTAGTGAGGGGCTTTGTAGTTAACTTATTATTAAAAAATATTAAAATGACGTTTTGCCCAAATGAAATGCAAGTACCGTACCTATTATCCGTCTACCTTCACACTGAATGATTCATTGCAGTTCCTAAGCCATCACGATGCATATGATAAACTGATTAGGAAAGTGACGATAGGGAAAGTTGCTTAGGAAAATGTATGTTTTTGGACACGAGCTAAATTTTCTTAACAACTTTTTGAAAAAAATTATTAACTAAGATTTTTTTATATATACATATGATGTAGTTATACTTAATCTATAGGAAAATGATAAAATTTGAAAATAAATATTTTGGACATCCGTCCTTTTGAATTAGGACGGCAGGGAGGTCGTATTATAAGCTCTTGACATTTAGTTTCCGCCGTACACTGAGCTGCCTGGTAAATTAGTATTATGAGCGCGCTAAAGCTATCTTTATCGTTTTGGCATTTTAGTAACGATATAGTAAATAAATTTGCAGTCCCGAATAGAGGCCCTAATACGTTCTTAATGTAAAGTTCAATAATACATGGTTGTATGTAAAAAAGGAGACTGTTTAGAGCATTCTTCACACATTGTTATGAACTTATGAGGCAAACAGCAATTAAAACACCAGACACGTTTTTACAAGTAAATAATAAGAAAAAAACGCCGCGTTCGACACGTGTGTTTGTTTTCATAACAAGTGCGTGTCACTAAACGCGTTTTATTGTTCGGCAATAAAACGCTGCGTTTTTTAATCGTGTGTCAGATAACGTGGTCGCCATCTTTGTCAGACTGAGTTAAAAGTCGTTTTAAAGAAGGTATTGGGTAGAAACTGAAAAGCAATCCGCGTATCATGGG
The DNA here is from genome assembly GCA_947859335.1 of Tortricodes alternella. NCBI lineage: Eukaryota > Metazoa > Arthropoda > Insecta > Lepidoptera > Tortricidae > Tortricodes > Tortricodes alternella. The sequence goes on along the minus strand of OX401988.1, from coordinate 5,422,961 downwards.
ACAAACATCAAAACATAGAAAGTAGTGCATCACCTAACATGATTTTCCTTCAAACATATATGCTTGGTTATAAAATCAGCCATGTATTATACCTCCCAATTTAAAGAGAGCGCTGACGGCCATACATTACACATATGCGTTTTAATGTTTTTGATGCACGTTCCGATAATGGTTATATGTAAGTACTCAGCAATAGTACATTGTGCATCTAGGGCCGTAAGAAGGGGATAACTAACGAGAGTCTGTTAGAAGCCCGACGCCGATAGGCGAGGGCTTTTACGACTCGAGTTTGTTATCCCCTTACTGCCCGTGATACACACAATGTTTTTCATCACATTTGCGAGGAAATGAAATTAAAATTAGACAAAAAAAGTATATATATTAATTTTATTCGCATTTTACATTGTGAATTACCATCAGGTGGGTGTTCGTAAACTGAGCGTACGTTGCGATCAGCGCGGGGCAGCTTCGCCGGCTTGCGGTCGCGCGCCCCGCCGGCTGCGGCTCCCGAGCAGCTCCGCCGACCTGGCGCACTTAACTCCCGCTGACGGCGGGGCCCATAGAGGAGTTAAATCGGCTATAGTTGCTCTATACGCTTGCGTATAATAACACCCTTTCCGAGCAAGTGTGATGAAAATATATAAATAGCAAGTAGTTAGTAAATGGACATTTCCGATTGTGTAGACAGCAACCGGATCCGTGGCCATGATCGCGCCGATGATGGTCACTATGTTGGCCACCATGTTGGCCACCATGTTGGCCCAATGTGAAGAGCCGCCATAACGTGCGCAGCGGCTTATTATCGAAGAGAGACACTCAAATTTAGTCCGAATGACTTTGTCCTTACAGTCTAAATTAATAGTTTCGTTTATCCGCTGATCAACCGCTGCGTACGCTCGGGCACACCACAGAATAGAATAGAATAGAATATAAAATATTTATTTCGCAAAAAAAAAAAAAAAAAGAACTTAAATCTAATAACGTATGTGGTCTAAAGGTTGTTGCGAAAATGGCATCCACTCAGCTGTGTGTCGTACCACCTATTGGGGGAACACGACGCTGGTTTTCAGTGGACCCATGGACTGGTTTAGCTAGACAGCATACATTGCGTTCGCTTCAACATCAAACGTAAAAATATATAACAAACTAGGTTGCAATAAGTGTTTATAATGATTTAGATCACAAACACAGGGCCTATATTTATCTGTTATTGCGAAATTATGTTGCCACTTATTCATTTGACAGCAAAGGCGGCTGCATCGTATAAAACCATACGCATAATTGCTTAATGGGGCTCAGGTGGAAAAAAACATATCGGGCAGCAGAGTGATTCAAATTCAAATTATTTATTCAGCAAATTCACCACCGCTGCGTTGAAGCTACCAGCGCTTCGGACCGGACCATCATTGCTGAGAAGAAGCGCTGCAAGAGACTGCAGAAAGTCATCTTTACAAACCAAAATATTGTCTTTACATCATATATAAAAACCCAAATAAAATTAAACAGAAACATTACAATGTAATAAAGCAATAAATGATAATTATTAAGACTAATAAAAATAAAATAAAATCAATTGTTGAATAATCAACCAATATGAAAAACTATAAAATATAGATCACTATGAAGTCTCTCTCTAGTCAGGTTTAGATATGGCACAAATTAATAGGTAAATTAAAAAACTAACAAATTTAAATGGTCCTTGCGTGCGAGCATTAACCGTCCGGACCCCACAGACAGCACCCGTTCACATTCTATCGTCATAGAATTTCAGAAATGCAATAAGAATATAATATAATCATAACTGAATTTCAAGCGACGTGATGTTCGACGAATTCGTTTAAACGAAGAAGAAAGAAAAAAATACGATGCAATAAATAAAATACAATGGTTCAACCAACACACATTTTTTCCACAGTTGCCTGAAATAACCTCAAAATTAGTTTAGTCAGTCCGGTTAATTTATTCGCATGTCAATTGCAATTTATTTGGACATTTCCACAAACCATTCACTAGCTGGATTGGGCGCAGACGTTCTATCACAACACGGACCAATCGGAGCGCTTCCTTGGAAACATCACGTACTAATTAATCGACTGTGTACATTAAAATACCACATTCACCTAATAATTTCCTCTTACCAAACCACAAACTTTACACAAATGCTCACAATCCATTGCGCGCTCACAAATGTAAAGGTTGAAACATATCGTAGCGAGGGTGTTAATGGAGTGCGAGTTATTTTAAACTGTTGTAGGTCTTTTTAGTGTAACGATTTGTTTAGTTCATATTTCAACGGGCGATGTGCATGTAGTGCGGCAGAATAAACACCGCTTCCTACGTGACGATAAAAAACCTACACGATCTCTCTGGAAGTAATGCGTAATTTTTATTTAAGTATTTGCTAATTTTAGATTGGATTCGCATTCAACTTCGGAGAAGAGATCTTGTTATGAGATGTTTTTGTGCCGTTTTAATTGTTTTTATGTCAAATTTAAGAACGTGTCTGATGCAAAAGTAATGTTTTGAATGAAGCTTCTTGTAAATAAATTCGTTAGGGTAATATTGTTCTATGAAACCTTCATAATGCCAGTTTCATTGGCAAAATTACTCATTACACGAATACAGAGCTACTGGCAATAACAATAGATAATTTTTTTTTTTAAATGGTCGTGTTGTCTTTTACCGCAAATTAAGGTATCATCAAAAACAAAATAACATAGTTTAAACATCACAAACTAAACAATTAATTGGCAAATGAAACTTAATAACATCGCAACCGTTTCCGGCATATACTGTGTCACTTCATTGACCGAACGGGATGGCGAGTCACTGTGGATGCCCTCTGCCGCATCTAGGGGACCTAGGATCATAAGTCAAGTCAAGTCAAGTGTGTCACTTCATGCTGAAATTAGTATGCCCATGCCCAGTATACGAACTATATTTCTTTTTTGTCGAAAACAAAAAACAAACCGGACAAGTGCGAGTTAAACCCGCGTGGAGAGGGTTCCGTTCCATACATGATTATTTGAAATTTCCTATGTTATTTTAAATACCATAGACTTCTTATAGGTTTTCCGTTTTCCTGTAATCTATAGGTAAAGAACTATTTTTTGTATTTTTTTCAAAATTTTAGGCCCGGTAGTTTCGGAGATAAGATGGGGGAATGGTCAATTTTCGCCTATTTTCCTAAATAACTTCCAAACCATTTATTCTAAAATTCAATAAAAAAAATATTTAAGATCCTCATAATAAGCCCTTTCATTTGTTATATAACATAATATAAGTTGCATAACTTTTTTTTTTTTAATTTTCTAATTTATCCCCCAAAAGTGGCCCCCATGTTTAAAATTCATATACTTACGTCACGCGTCCGTGTTGCGGTCACCGATTTACATATGTATACCAAATTTCAAATCCATCGGTCCAGTAGTTTCGGAGCAAATTGGCTGTGACAGACGGACAGACAGACACACGAGTGATCCTATAAGGGTTCCTTTTTTCCTTTTGAGGTACGGAACCCTAAAAACGGAATGGTTAATATATAACTGGCACCACAGAATCCACAAAATTAAGGAACAAAGAGGCAATTCCGAATTTCAATTTCGCTTTTTAAATTGGGAACGGCTCAATCAGTGAATGGGCACTAGGACGCATTACTTAGCCGTTTAGAAGTCAATTAGCGGCGCGGACGGAATTAACCGCCGCTCAAACAATCCCAACCGCACGTGTGCGGCGGACTCCGGGGCGGGCCCGCGAGTCGAACACTTACTATTGGGAGCTGACTGGGTCTGTAATGGAAATAATGGCAATTGATTAAGTAAGCTCTTTTTTACGTACTCCTTATTTTAACATTTCCTTCTTTTAGTATCGGTTCAGCTCTTTCAACTGCTGGTCGACGCGAATCTCCATGAGCATGTTTTAAAAAGGTATCCTACCTACATTTTCAATTCTGATTTAATAGTTTACATTTCACAAACTCATCCCAGTCTTGACTCCCACTTTATGAAAATGAAAATGAAAATATTTATTTTGCAAGTAGGCCACATGGGCTCTTTTACATGTCTGAATCTACCAGCGCTACGAAAGGTGACATCTGCTGAGACGAAACGCCGCAAGAAACACAGCAGTAAGTCTTTTTTCAAACTTTATCATTAGAACTAACACATAAAAATAGTGCAACAAACAAACCTAATGATCACAAATTCATTATAATAAATAACTAATAAGGGTATATATAGTCTCCGTGTCTGGACAAGTTATTTTAAGTGTATTAGAGATTGTATGAAGTCTCTATGAGTCATAATAATTAAAATTAAAATTAAAACAAAGAAATATTTAAATTGCTTAATCTAGGTTAAATGGAGATATAGACAGTCTCTACGGTCAAGTATAAATAGTATTGGCTATTGAGTCAAAAAGAAGAAGAGAGAAAAGAGAGAAGAGAGAGAGACTTTAAAACTTCAAATACCCACCAACAAGAAATTTTACCTACATTTTATCCTCACTTAGAAACAAACATTTTGTTGGTTTCAGATGCTTGTTCGGAATTAACTTAGCCTCTGATTTAAATATAAATTAGATCATAGACAACTCGCTCGTCGGCTTGGAGGAAGCTGCGTTTGTTTAGCAATCCCAGTAACGGACGTTTAGAACTAAATACTTAGTACTTAACCGGGTAACAATCGAATAATATGTACATTGTCACATAAACAGTAATTAAAAAGAAGGAATTATAAATAGTCAAAGTCAAAGTCAAACTATCTTTATTCAATTAAAATGGTCACCATAGAGCAAAAATGAATATTTACTATAGAAGTATGGTGGAAAATATTCAAACGACCGTTTACCGTTAGCAGCATTCGTCGTTTAAACAGGCATGGTTGCCACCTCATGGCCGAATTCAGAAACGCCATTTTAGCATTTGACTAGATATTAAGTAGTTAAATGCCCCTCAACCAGTTGTCAACCTATACAGAAACGTCACTGAAACGTCACTTTAATTAAAGCTCCATTTGAGTGGCCTTTCTGAATTCGGGCAATAATGGTCTAAAGAAACACTTTTATTTTTAATTTGTCGAATTTCTCTGAGAGATTTTTAGAGTTATCTCGACATTATAGGGATATAGGAGTTAATACACACTTTACACACTATATTATACCTAATTTAAATTCATTTTAAGTTTTATTTTAATATGTATTTTAGTCTGTAAGATATTCATGTACGGGCCACGGCCTGAAATAAATGGTTATGATTATGAACTAATATGAAGGTACATTTAAGTAAGTTTTGTTAAGTAAATGGTGATAAGTAAACGCAGCACGGAGCTTCCGCCGCGGCCTGTAAACAGGCAGAGCGATATCAAACGAGCTACCGAATGTGGTAGAGGACGTGCGCTCTTACACTTATATGCCAGTGGTGTGACTGACGTGCGCAGCGGCTGACCAGCGGATAAACGAAAATATTAATTTACACTGTAAAAACAAAGGAATTCGGTTCAAAATTGAATGTGCGGCTGTTCAGCCGCTGCGGTAGAGAATACATGGCAGGTATAAAATAAGTATTATCAAGTAGCTTCTGCCCGCGACTTCGTCCACGTGTTTGTTTATATCCTTATATCCATCGGGAGCTCTACATTTTTCCGGGATAACAAGAAGCTTATGTCATTTTCAGGCCAATAAACTATATCTATGCAAAAAACCGGCCGAGTGCGAGTCGGATTCGCGCACGAAGGGTTCCGTACCATTATCTATAAAAACGGCTAAAAAATCACGTTTGTTATATGGGAGCCCCCTTAAATATTTATGTTATTCTGTTATTTAGTATTTTTTGTTATAGCAGCAACAGAAATACATCATCTGTGAAAATTTCAACAGTCTAACTATCACAGCCTGGTGACAGACGGACGGACGGACAGCGGAGTCTTAGTACCTAATAGGGTCCCGTTTTTCCCTTTGGGTACGGAACCATAAAAACAACAATAATTATGTCTAAGATGTCTGCAGATCTGGAAAATACGTCTTCATAATAAACGTTTTATGTGAAAACGACTTGCAACAGTCTTATAATAAACCCAATTTCCGTGTAGATTATTTTACAATAGACAAATAATTAGTTGTATTTTCTTTTCACGAATTTAACTTGCGTTGCGATTGGCAGACGTAAACTGTACGTCGACCGGGGGCTTGTAGTCTTGGTTATTGATTAAAAAAAAAATATGTAACTTACCACGAAAACATTAGGTATTCTTGACTTATTTTTGACGACGCGGTCAGCCTAGTTGGGAGTGACCCTGCCTCCGAAGCTAGCGGTCCCGGGTTCGAAATATTTGTGTGATAAGCACGATTCATTTAAGTATTTATTTCTCTATATACCTAAGTATGTGTATCGTCGTCTAGTACCTTAGCTAGCGTCTAGAGCTTACTTTGGGACTAGATCGATTTGTGTAAAAGATGACAATCTTTTACACAAATCGATCAAGTCCCAAAGTAAGCTCTAAAGGCTTGTGTTATGGGTACTAGACGACGATACACATACTTAGGTATATAGAGAAATAAATACTTTATTTATTTATTCTTGAGGTGTTATAAATATTTCTGAATTTAGTAAAATTTGTAAAAAGTTAACGTTAAAGTTAAACACTTGAGCCTTTAGTTACCTTGTGATAAAACCAAATTTACGCCGCAAGGTAAAACATAGAACATTCTTAACACGTTGCCTGCCAACTACGAAAATTTTCATAGAAAAACTACGAGTATACTCGTAGTTGGCAGGCAATGTGTTAATAATAGAATATCTGTATTTATTTTAACTCCCACACACACACACTCACACACACACACAGAAATAAATTAATAGTAAGTAAACAACGGGAGTAGTAAGTAACGGGCCGATATGGCAAAATGTAATTAAAAAAATATTTCAGTGTCCATTTCTTCGCTAGCTTATAAGCCCTTATAAAATTTATTTAGTCTGAGATGGATGCTCATAATTCTCCGGTAGATCTACCAACTTGGTAAAATACATTGAACCCCCGGCAGACGTACTGGTCTGGCCCCAATTTCCTAAGAATTATTTTTCCAACATTCGGGTACACATATTACATTTTATTAGTTTACAAAAGATAATTAACCGGTTTCCTCGAACGGCACACGTGACGTCCACTATAATTATTTAATACCTTCTACCTAATATTACTAAACCCTTCTAAAATAGCTCTTATTACTTTAAAATAGAGTCTTTGTCAAACATCATCTTTCAATGAACAAAATAGCTTTTTGTCGCTCCTGTGTGTTTATGTAACGTTAGAAGCGGGTTTACTTAATAGGTGTTTTTAAGTTTTTTTAAAGTTCCAGTGGTGTTTTTTACGGTTAACTCGAAGCATGTGTTTTGGTGGTACTGCCCGGTTACACTTGTCCTGGCTGCTTATTTTATCCTCTAGAGAAAAAAGGCGTAGACTTCCTGCTTAAAAAAAACATTTATTTTCGAGTTTTTGAATGAACCTTAATCTCTGCAATTTAATTTAATTGATGGCTAATACTTAGCTTTAAAAATATGCAGCTAGGAATAAATAATACCTAAACGAAATAGATAGACAGATAGCTCATTAGATAGGAAGCTTCCATAATGAACCTATTCCCTCATCCCTATCCCATCCCCATTCCCCAAACTCCTTAAATTGGCAACGCATTGGCAGCACCTCTGGTGTTGCAGATGTCCATGGGCGGCGGTGACCACTTTCCATCAGGTGGGCCGTCAGCTCGTTTGCCAGTCGATTGACATAAAAAAAAAACATTCTCATTATTTTCCAATTGGGGCTGTTTCACGAAGGTACAATTTACAGATTTACTGGCAAAATCTGGCAACACTGCAAGGGATCTGACATCGATGTCGCTAGACGCAAGGGTGGAACCGATGGATATAGAAATCAGATTAAAGGTTTTGCCAAGTGGCAAAACCTTTAATATTATAAATAAATAAATAAATCAGGGGACAATCTTTTTTTACACAAATCGATCTAGTCCCAAAGTAAGCTCTAAAGGCTTGTGTTATGGGTACTAGACGACGATATACATACTTATATAGAGAAATAAATACTTAAATACATACAAAACACCCAAGACTCAGGAACAAACATTCGTGCTTATCACACAAATATTTGCCCTTACCGGGGATCGAACCCGGGACGCTTGCGTCGGAGGCAGGGTCACTCCCAACTAGGCTATCCGCGTCGTCAATATGTGTCTCATTGACGCGCGAATTGGGCTATTTTAACCTTAACTAAGCAAGCGATATGGTATGGTATGGTCATATCGCTTTGCTTTGAATAACTGATTTTGAATTGGAATGGGGTGACAAAACAAAGTCTCTTGAGTCACGGGCGGCATGCCTTGCATGACCTCCCCACAAGTCATTTCACGTGTAGTGCGGCGACCCCTACATATTAAACTAGACAGACAGAGACGCACTGCGGCCCTAACATGCAAGACACAAGGATAAGATAAACCGTCATATCTCTACGTGCGTCTCTCTCACACTAGTGCCGATGAAAGAGATAGTTATAGAGATAAACGGGTTAACTTATCTTTGTGTCTTGCATGTTATGGCCGCTGAGCGACAAACGACACGCGGCCATTATTGTGACCTGTGCCCGATATAATAGACCCTAGGATGCAGTTCTTTTAAATAGCACTTCGTCACCGAACTCACCGGCGACCCTAACTTAATAAATAATTACCTACGGCCGCTCGGTATGCAAACACGCAGTAGGGCTGCCCGCTGACTGTCTTTCTTGGGTTACGTATTTGATAATGCTATATTAAATTGTCGTAGTATCTTTTCATGAAATATTACTTAAAATCCTGTAAGCTTTAATTTTAATTATTTCTACATGGTTTATATTTCTAGTTGCAAAAATGACTGTTAGTCAGTATGGAGTAAAAAAACGCATTTAATGTATCTCGTGCCATAATTAACGTAAATAAATTCATGGGAACATCTCACACTATCCACGTCCGTACCCGACCGCGGCGCACTCGCGACTGTTGTGTACCGAAGTTCACCGAGATTTTAAAGGCCGTTTCGGCCGTTTGTATAAAGATGGAATACTATCTACTTGATTATATTGTGATGCAGCTCTGCCAAGGTCCTGGCACCTAACTCCGCGTAATGTCTATGAGCGCGCGGGTCAATTTATGATTGTCGAGCATTGTGAGACGTAACTAGCGACGTGTTAAGAACAGAATTGAGCATTTCGCTCGACGAAGAACTGTAGGCAAAAGTGCCAGCATAGAAGAGTTTCCTGTTTTGATTTTTGATGTACCTCACTGTATGCTTTATACAAAATAAGTATATTAATGTACAGTAAGTACGTTCATGTAAGTTTTTGCGTGTAATATTTTTTTTCTTTCAAAAGCCACAATAACAATATTTATTCTTATATATACCACTTTTTTATCCAAGTAGTTTTGTGTAATTATTAGTGTTTAGTGTGTTTGTATAGCGATATTGCTACAGACGGTGCTGGCTGAAAATCAGCGCTGCGGGTGTCTGACACCACAGCGTTATGCTGAGCCAGTGACCGATTCACTGCCGCAATGACACACATGCCACGTTTCTTCTGTATTATTTTGTTGTATTTTTATTATTGTGTGTCCTTGTGAAGTGAATAAATGTCTTCTCTTTCTTTCTTCTTTCTTTCTTAAGAGCGTCGAAGTCGACGTCAAGCAAACCATACGCTTAGAGAATCGCACCCAATGTGCGCCTTTGTTACTTGATTCGAGTGTTCTCGCAACGGCGGGATAAACACAGGAAACGTCCTTTGTCTGTCCGTCGGTAGCAGAACTAGACTTGTTTGCGGCGTATCCGCTTCGTATACTTTGTTTAGATGTTTGGATTTTTAGCCTGTGTGGATCTTATTTATGATTATGAAGTCAATGTACAGTGATATTTGTGAGTGTGAGAGATTTTGTATATTTTTATTTTTACGACATCGATTCATTAATGATTTAATTTTAGCTATTTTAGCTTACATCTTTATAGTTAGGGAGCTAGGTGCCATTTTGGTATATGATTTTTTCGCCTTTCATATTGATAGGGATGAAAGTTTATCTCAATACAAATCGATTTGGTCCAGTAAATGAAAGTCGTATGACCCTGCGTTTTGAGTTACAAAAAAAAAAACGTCTGCCAACTTTTTTTTTCTATTCTCCGAGTCCTAATGAATCGAATGGACGCAACGAGAACGACGAACAAATGATTTAGTATAGCTTTTTTCATTTACATTTTTGCAACTTCGTCCCGTTATAAAACAAAGCCCTGCACGTCTGCCTCTTCGATGTTCATCGTTTTGCGGATGATTCTGACCATCAGTCCAAGAAGCAGACACGAACAAATGATTTAGGACACCTTTTTTTTTAAATTGTTTTAACGCAGTCAATTGAAAACGCAGCGGTACCATGGTGGCAGACCATTTTTCTGTGGTTCTTTACATTGTCTTTAATCGAACAATTCAGGTCTGCCAAGCGAAAAAATCATATAGAAATTTTGGCTCCCAGCTCCCTAGCTATTAGAACATTATAATAGCTTTCTGCACGTGTTGACGTTGAGCTTCATCCATGATGAGTACATTTATCGCTATTTCTTCAATACCTTTTTAAGAGGACGGTGAACCAACGGCAAAATCCCCCTTTTCATACAAAAGGCGATAACAATTTCCACCCCTTAAATGATAACAGATTTTGAAATTTTTTTGATAGGTTATCAAGATCTAGGTCTATACGTTTTTTGAATTTTGATTAAAGATTATCAAAGTCAAATAATGGCCGAAATTAGTTTTGTATTAGAATTCGAAAACAACAATAAAACTGAATTTATTGATTATACTAAAAAAAGCAAAACGTATAAACCTAGAGTTTGTTTTGACTGTATCAAAATTTGTCATCATTTAAGCTTTAACGGGTGGAAATCGTTAGGTATCGCCTTTTCTACGAACTCTTAAAAAAAAATACGGGTCGAATAGAAAACCTCCTCGTTTTTTGAAGGCGGTTAAAAAGGTACATTACCTTAGCAAATTGAAACTAAAGTCCGCGCGCGATCTCTGAGGAAGCGGGCTGAGGAAACGGACGTGGTGCGCCGCGCCCGACTATACCCTGCACTCTGCCAGTACGTAACAATGCGACATTTCGTTACATAGTATAAGTAGACCGAGATGAGAGCGTTGTTTGTGAATGTAGTGGTGTGATCGTTTAGCGTTCTATATTTAAAAACCGGTCAAGTGCGAGTGAAACCCGCGTGGAGAGGGTTCCGTTCCATACATGATAAACTGAAATTTCCTATGTTACTTTAAATACCATAGACTTCTTATAGGTTTTCCTGTAATCTATAGGTAAAGAACTATTTTCTTTATTTTTTTCAAAATTGTAGGCCCGGTAGTTTCGGAGATAAGGGGTGGGGGGAATGGTCAATTTTCACCTATTTTCCTAAATAACTTCTAAACTATTTTATTTAAAATTAAAAAAAAAATACATTTAAGATCCTCACAATAAGCCCTTTCATTTGATATGTCACACGATTTCAGTTGCACAACTTTTTTTTTTAATTTTCTAATTTATCCCCCAAAAGTGGGCCCCATGTTCAAAATTAATTAATTTACGTTACGCATCCCTGTTGCGGTCACCAATTTACATATGTATACCAAATTTCAAATCAATCGGTCCAGTAGTTTCGGAGCAAATTGGCTGTGACAGACGGACAGACAGACAGACAGACAGACACACGAGTGATCCTAAGTAGTAGGGATTCGTGGCTTCTGGCGCACTTGGCGCCAGTCCCCTGTGTTTGTGTTTGCGCGAGGTTCCAAACCTAAAAAAAAAAAAAAAAAAAAAAAAAAAAAAAAAAAAAAAAAAAAAAAAAGAAACAGCCCCCCATTTGAATCGATTGCGCTAGGTCCCGAGATCATATCTCTAGCGGTTTCGAAGATAGGTTTTTTGTTCTGATAGTCCTGAGATCATTACCTAATTGCTAATCACGTTGAAGCCCTCGGGCTACTAATGACATAGTCGGCTGGTTTCCGTTCACCTCTTAATCACCCACCCTCATTAGTCACGCGTTCTCAATATTTTGTTATGATACTTTTTCTATTACTTTAACTATGTTGCTGTTTTGCTACCCAGTTTATCGCCATTTGAATCGATTGCGCTAGGTCCCGAGATCATATCTCTACCTAACTTACCAAACTTTCCTTTAAAAAAAGTTGACTTCTTATCACCCACATTACTGACGATTTCTCAATATTGTGTTATGATACTTCATCCGATACTTTAACTATGATTGCTCGTTTGCTATCTTGTTTAATTTTGATTACTAACGATTTTGAGTAGTATAAGAACCATATGTCTTTGACTTTCTATACGAAGTTGTGTTTTAACTCTTGCCATCACAATACCTAATACGTAACTCCAGGACCTCTCCACATTATTTAAAACAGTGTCAATCATAAGATGGATATTATTAAATGCAAATTAAACCAACTCTTGGATCGTCTAAAGTTCAAAGACATGAAACTTTGTGTTGCTACAGACTATGGAGATAGACCATGTACCGTTTACATACCCCTAACTAAAAAGTATTGTGACATACATCATAACCTGATGAAACTCACCTGCCAAACTTACCATTACTTTAACGAGCACTACACACATGTCAGTCAGAGTGTCGTCGCTGAAGTAGAACTTGCCATGCGTCGTGCATACGAGAAACGTTTCGCCCTAACGCAAGACCCTGGACACGAGCAATGGATCAGACACTTGGAACGTTTGTCATGCGTGGAGCCCACGACTCAATCGCCAGAGGAATGGCTGTACGAGCTGAGCGAGGAAGTGAAACATGGAGCAGTCGATTTATACGCGAAAGTGATATATGAACTAAATTTAGATGTAAACATTAATAATTATTACAGTAACAAATCTGGTGCAAGTGATGATCGTAGTACAAGTGGATATTCATCGGATATCATAAGTGAAAACTCAGACTACACACTAGACCTAAGAAAAACTGTCATAAACACTATATACTTTGAACATCTTGTACAATCGATGTATGATCAACGAACGTATGATTTACATAAGATGCTACAAAAGTCTTTAACAAATTTAATTAGATTGTAGCTTATATAGTGACTTTTATTGTTTTTACAACTGTTAGCTGTAAGCATATTGTATGTGTAACCAGTTTCTTATTAAATGTATAGTATAAGATATCTTTTCCATAATGTATTTTATTTTCGGTCGCAATATGCGTATCATACTGTGCCTAACATGTTTCATTGAAGGTTTAAAAACTTGGCTGGTAATTAAACTTATTCTACGCGAACGGAGTCGCGGGCACAGCTAGTAATCTAATAACGTAACTATACCTAACTAACCTTAAAAAAGTTCACTTCTTAATCACCCACCCACATTACTGACGATTTCTCAATATTGTGTTATGATACTTCATCCATTACTTTAATTATGTTTGCTCGTTTGCTATCTTGTTTAATTTTGATTACTAACGATTTTGAGTAGTATAAGTACCATATGTCTTTGACTTTCTATACAAAGTTGTGTTTTAACTCTTACCATCACAATACCTAATACGTAGCTCCAGGACCTCTCCACATGATCAATATGGATGTGAGTATGCATATTTATTCTTTTTCATTTTGTACTTTAACTAAATTATTTTAGTGTTGAATATGTGATATTTAATTGCGTACTAATTTTTTTCTGCATTCTTTGTTATAGCTCACATGTTCTATGGATAACACCGTGGATTTTGAGGAAAATACTTACAAAAGCTACTATTTCCCGGCATCCGACGACGAAGAAAAGGTAGAATCCCCATACCCAATCAAGAGACCTAGGAGTGAATCTCTGGATGAGTTCTTCGAAGAGCCTAAGAAGAAGAAACCTAAACTGCGTATGTCTACTGTGGGTCGAGCAACGAAAGATGGGATGTCCTACGTGTCATCAAACAAAGATGATGGATCCACAGCTACACATCTAATCAAAATTGAGATTTATGATTTAAAAAAATTGTCAAACGTCCCAGCAACAGAACATTGGAAATATCCCGACGTGCGTGTAAAACACTACGTCAATAATAAACTTAATAGTGGTTGTAGTTACCACAAGCAAACTCGAAAGTTAATTTATGATATGACTAAAGAGATCTCAAATGCACCCGATTGTAAAAAATATACGTTTAAACATGAAATTTTATACGAGCCTCCTGAAAAAAATGAAAACAGGTAAATAAAATTTCAGTTTCCTTATTTTTTGTTTTCGTGTTAATATCGCCATATATTAATATTTTTGTTTCTCTGTAGAGTACAAATCGGAGGAGGTTTAAAACGCGTGGCTGATGTAAACATGCAAAATGATGCGAATAGAATACGACGTATAAGCGAGCCGTCTACTTCAAGAGATCATGAACCATCGGTTGGTTCACCAGCTTTTGAAGATAACATTGATATGGTAGAATGTGATGTATGTAAGATACCAATCAAAAAAAGGTATTTAGCGAATCATAATAGGAGTAATTCTCATAAAAATAATGCGTTACGAATTCATCACAGTTTTCCAAATGTTACGCTGATTGAAACTGCGTTCGGAAAAAGAATTTACACGTATAGAATCACGCCACTTTCTTATAATGACGAACTTTTGTTATTTGATTTATTTTTTGCATCTGTAAAAGATACTTTGATTAATTTACACAAAGAGAGCATCGAAAACTTAAAAACGTACAAAGTAAATTTTATATTACATGCTAATTTTATCCAGCAGTGTAAAGAATTAACGAATGCATTTGATTTCCAAACAGAAAACTTCATCATAAACGAGTCTGAGGATTTGAATAGCTTTGTTAGATCTTTACAAGAAACTCTGACAAATAAAATCAACGATTTTGAAAAGAAAGATAGTGGCTGGAGTATTCAGAACATAATTAGCATGGATATGAATGTGAATAAATTCAACCCATTACGCGGCTCTATGATGAAACCATCACCAAAGCTAAAAACCATCACCAAAGATAAGAGTGCAATCAAAAATAATCATAGGTAGTCATAAGACTTGTTTGTTTAATAAATCAATGTTGGGTGATTTCTGGTTTATGGTTTGTACTGAGATGTATAGGGTTAGATGTATTAATTAGTTATAAAGGTTTAAATTAATAATAAATATTCTATATGTAACCAGTTTCTTATTTAATTTATAATATACGATATCTTTCCCATAATGTACTTTATTTTTGACCGCAATAGACGCGTCATACTGTGCTTAACATGTTTCATTTTGAACACCCTTTTACTGCTATTGTAGCTGGTCCTAGCGGCTGTGGTAAATCAAATTTTGTGTGTAATTTTTTGAATAACATAAAACAAGTTTGCAACCAAGAATTTCATAATGTTCTATGGTGTTACGATGAAATGCAACCATTATACAACTTAAGCGGAGTTAACTACTTTCAAGGAATTCCTGACTTGTCAATGTTTGATGGGAAATTTTCTCAACTCATTATAATCGATGATCTTATGAGAGAATCTGATGGTCGAATAGTTGATATTTTTACTAAAGGGAGTCATCACAGAAATTTAAGTGTATTTTACATCACACAAAATTTATTTCATCAAGGAAAAGGACAGCGTGATATATCTTTAAATTCAAACTATATAATTTACTTTAAAAATCCACGAGACAAAACACAAATACGTTTTCTTGCTCGTCAACTTGTACCAGAGAACTCTAAATTCGTTGAAGATGCCTATAGAGATGCCACTAACAAACCGCATGGATATTTGATGATTGACTTAAAGCAAAATACAAATGATAATCATCGTTTTAAAACAAATATCTTCCCAAATGAATACACAGTATGCTATATACCCAAGAAGGGATATAAATATACCAACTCAGAAATAATAACTGTCATTGATAAACAATGAAACAACGAGTTCACACACACGAAGAGTTTCTAAGAGCGTTACATTTTTTAAAACCTAAATTTCGAACAGCTTTATTGAAAACTTGTGATGAGAAAGAAATTAATTGCATTTGTGAGTGTATTTTTAATGTTTTAAAAGGTAATATTCCATTAGAAGAAAAGCAAAAAAGTAAATTAAACAAATATAAAAAAATACTTAGAAAACTTGTTAAGAAAGGGAACAATAAAATAAAAAAAAATATTATAATACAGAAAGGCGGAGCTTTCTTACCTATTATTCTTGGTTCAATTTTAAGTACATTGTTGGGTTCACTGGTCAAGTAATTATGGATAATGCAAAAAAAATGATATTAATTGAGCCTGAAGTAATAGAAAAACTTAAAAAAGCCAATACTAATATTAGTGTTGATAATTTGTCACATCTTGATGAAGAAATGCAAAAAGTTTTAAAAAGCAAATTAAAAGACAGAGAAAAATGGTCACTTTACTTACAAACACTTCAAAGATATTTATATTTTATCGGTAAAGAGAGGGAACCTATTAAAATATCCATACTAAACAGCGATAATTCAGAAAATATGGAAGTGAATCCAAAAATAGAACAAGCAACACACGAAGAAAGTGTTGCTGGAAATATTATACATGAAAAAAATAAAGATATTTATGTTAAATCACAGTTACTTCAACTCTTACCAAAGACATTTAAATTAAAAGGTGAGCTTTTGATAGATATACTTTTAAAGAATAAAGATACTATTTATTGGGATGATAAAGGTACTGTTTTTATAAATAACAAAGAGGTTTATAAAAGTAATATCGTAGACTTGCTTAATGATGTTATAAGACCACTCAAGAACAGTTCTCCGATTGGTTGGGTAGACTTCGCAGCTGCTTTAAAAGATCTACACGTACCATTAAGTTATATAGGCAATCCGAAAAGATCAACGTTCCTAAATGTGATGTCAAAATCTCCAAACTTCGGTAAAACATCGGAAACTTCCGAATCTGTAACGACCCCCGTATATTCTTCACCAGTATCAAGACGAAAATCAAATAAAGAAGACGTTCCAAAAAGAAAAATAGACTGGGAGAAATGGACCCCTTATTAGAAATAAATGACATTTATTATGATGTATCCAACCCCGCTGGTTACAGTGGTTTGAACAAATTATCAAAAGCTATGAAAAATAAAATATCTAAAGAAGATACAAAGAAGTGGCTAGAATCACAGGATACTTATACTTTACACAAACCTGTACAGCGTCGATTTCCAAGAAACAAGTATATTTTATCTAATTTTAATGATCTTTGGCAAGCTGATTTAAGTGATATGCGAACATATAGTGAATTTAATGATGGTAATAAATACATATTATGTGTGATTGATGTCTTTAGTAAGTATGCATTTGCTAGAGCTATGCAAAAAAAGAATTCAGATACTGTAAAAAAATGTTTTGAAGAAATATTTTCCGAAGCAAAAGCTACCCCGAGACATTTACAATCTGATAAAGGTACTGAATTTATATCCAAAGACGTAGGGAAATTATTAAAAAGTTACAATATAAATTATTATACTACGAATAACCCCGATATCAAAGCAAGTGTAGTGGAAAGATTTCAGAGAACATTAAAAATGAAAATGTGGCGTTATTTTACACATAATAACACATATCGTTATGTGGATATTTTACAAGATTTGCTTTACTCATATAACAATAGTTTTCATAGAAGTATTAAAATGCGTCCGTGTGATGTTAATAATAATAATATTATGACAGTTTGGCGTAATCTATATAGTAAGTTAAGTCTAGAAAAGTGTCAGTCCAGTAACGTCATCAAACATAAATATGAGATTGGAGACTATGTTAGAATCACAAAATATAAACACGTATTTCAAAAAGGATATGAATCAAATTGGAGCGATGAAATATTTGTAATTACTTCAGTTGTAGAACGATCACCATGGGTTGTGTATACTCTAAAAGATATGCAAAATGAACCTATCATAGGGACATTTTATGAAAAAGAATTACAAAAAGTTATTTATGACCCAACAGCAAAACACAAAATAGATAAAATCATAAGCACTCGTTACTCAGGTCGCAGAAAAGAGTTACTTGTGAAGTGGAAAGGTTATCCAGATAAATTTAATAGTTGGATCTTGGCATCAAATCTAGACAAGTCATGAATAACGGAAGTTTTTATTTAACTCTACTTAGCAACAGCTCTTTTTTATACTTCCCTGATAACAAGACAACACATTTTTCTACAAAATTGCCTAAATCTATAAAGTTAGAGGGAGGGGAATGGTCAGTGGGGGTTGTAGAATTTCAGTATCCTTGCACTATGTTTACTGTTCAAGAAAATAATAATATCATGTATATAACTAAAAGAATGGCGGTTCCTAATGAAAAAGAATTAACCGTAGTCACTTATAAAAGTCACATACCTGCCTCCAGCTATGACAATATTGATGATGTTATAACAGCACTGAACTCAAGAGAAACTTTTAAATTGAGACACGACAAAATTTCGAAATTTATAACTCTTACTGGAGATGTAAGTAACCTAATATCATTGAAGTTTTCCACAAAATTGAGTCTTCAACTTGGATTTGATCCACATACTAACATAGCGGTGAAACAATATAGCAAATTTCCGGCAAATATATATTTAGGTTTACCATCTCAGTTACTTATATATTGTGACATTGTAGAACCTCAAATAGTTGGTGATGTTATGTGTCCTTTATTAAGGTTAGTTCCATTAGACCCAGTAAAATATGCATATGGATCGAATAAAATGCATGTTTTTTCTCAGCCGCACTATATTCCAATTATGCGCAGAGAGTTTGATACAATTGAAATAGATATAAGATCGAACACTGGAGAATGTATACCATTTCAATTTGGAACGAGCTGTATTAAACTACATTTCAAGCGTAGATAAAGCCATGTACTCAAAATATATAAGCAACGGTAATTGTCCATATCAGCACTACTATACTAATCAGGCTGGAACGGGTATTGGAATAATTTACAGAGGTGTACCACATCAACGTGGACATGGTATCGGAAGCTTTTTAGGTGGATTATTTCGATCAGTTCTACCTTTGTTTTCAAGCGGAGCCAAAGTAATTGGTAGAGAAGCGTTAAATGCTGGAGTAGGACTTTTGACTGACATGGTACATGCAAAACCTTTAGATGAGTCCGTTAAAACACGCTTTAAGGAAGTTACATCTAATTTAAAAAGGAAGGCCGATGAAAAATTAGATAGAGTGATGATGGGATCAGGGCATAAAAATAAAAAGACATGCTTGAAAACCCTCATTCGTTCGGGAGGATCAAAAGGGAGAACAGTGAAAAAAGTAAAAAGAACAAAAAAATTAAATTTTGACGATATATTTGCATAAAGATAAATATTAGTAATAATATGGCGTTTTTACATAATCATTCTTGCGAATGTGCTAAGTCTGAATTGGATTTGTTTGCTTTACCATCAACACAAACAAGTATAGAAAGTGGACAATGGATTCATTATAAAACTATTTCATCTCTTAGTGATGATGGGCCATTAGAATTTCAAGTTCCTGGATCTGGTGATGATTACATTGATTTATCACATACATTACTTCATATAAAGGCAAAAATAGTGAATCTAGATCTAACTCCTCTTGCTGATACAATTGTGGCACCAGTTAATTATTGGTTGCATTCACTTTTTAATCAATTAGATGTTTATTTTAATCAAAAACTAATATCACCACCCAATAATACATACGGATACCGAGCTTATATTGAAGCGCTACTGAATTATGCTCCACATGCAAAACAATCGCATCTTACGTGTGGACTATGGTATGAAGATACAGCTGGAAAAATGAACAACGCTGATGAAACTAATAAAGGTTTCACACAGAGACAAACATACGTTAATAAAAGTAAAGAAGTGGAAATGGTTGGACATTTACATGGGGATATATTTAATCAAGAAAAGTTTTTGGTTAATGGAGTAGAAATGTGTATAAAACTTATTCGATCAAGGGAAAGTTTTAATCTTATAGCTTCAAAAAATGATATTAAAGTCAAAGTATGTATCACAGATGCTACGCTTATGATTCGTAAATGTCGAATTAGTCCAAGTATACTGCTTGCTCATCAAAAAGTATTAGCTAGTACAACTGCAAAATATCCAATCACAAGGGCAGAAGTTAAAGTTTTAACAATTCCTTCTGGTATACAGGGTAAGACCATTGATAATGTTTTTCTCGGACAGATACCTAAACGGTGTATTATAGGTTTCGTTGATAATACTGCTTTTAATGGTACTTTTACTAAAAATCCGTATGACTTCGATGATTTTGGTATAAACACATTTAGTTTATACATAGATGGTATGCAAATCCCTTCAAAGGCGTTACAACCATCATTTCATAATCAGAATTATACTCTTATGTATCATACAATATTCTCAGGAACCGGTATCCACTTTTCAAATGAAGGTAATGGCATTAGTAGGGAAAATTACCCCAAAGGTTATTGTTTAATGGCTTTTGACTTAACACCTGATTTATCTGCGAATACATCTTCACATTGGAATTTAGTTAAACATGGGTGTGTTAGGATGGAAGTAAGGTTTGAAAAAGCCCCAAGCCAAACAATTAATTGCATTGTTTACGCTGAATTTGATAATATTATTGAAATAGATAAAAACAGAAATGTAAGTGTAGATTTTAGTAGTTAAGTACTGATTATATAAGATTTGTTACCATTTTAGTTTAGTTATTGTATAACGTTCTTTAATATAAAGTGGTCATAAGAAACTATTATGAATTCTATAGAAATAAGTAAATATTTAAAAAAAATACATCATTCCTTGATTTCGAATGTATTTCCTGCTAATCGCTTACCAATACATATGACGACTCCTGTTTATTTGATAAGTAACCTAGATCCTGATAGTAAACCAGGATCTCATTGGATTGCAATATATCTAAGTGCAGATGGTGTTGGAGAATACTTCGATACTTTTGGTCGCAAGCCTGAAGGTTATCATTTATCTTTCTTGAGACGGAATTCAAATAGGTGGATTTATAACAGTAAAGTTATTCAAAATATATTTTCATCTCTTTGTGGTGAATATTGTTTGGTGTATTTATATTTAAAATATAGGGGTTTTTCTTTAGACGAGTTTGTCAATATGTTTAAGAAAGATTCATTTCAAAATGACTTTTTGTTGAAAGAAATGTTTAAGCTCTTATATGCATAGTTTATGTGTGACCTGTGACCAATGTATTTAAATCATTGTATATTTTTAATTTTTAAATAAATCTGTAATACATACTAATAAAAGCAACGTTTTATTTACTACCATGGTGATTATTAAAATAAAAAATAGAATAGTTGGAAACACTTTTATTAGACCTTATGTTTAAACGTATATTTTTTACAATCGGGTGCATTTGAGATCTCTTTAGTCATATCATAAATTAACTTTCGAGTTTGCTTGTGGTAACTACAACCACTATTAAGTTTATTATTGACGTAGTGTTTTACACGCACGTCGGGATATTTCCAATGTTCTGTTGCTGGGACGTTTGACAATTTTTTTAAATCATAAATCTCAATTTTGATTAGATGTGTAGCTGTGGATCCATCATCTTTGTTTGATGACACGTAGGACATCCCATCTTTCGTTGCTCGACCCACAGTAGACATACGCAGTTTAGGTTTCTTCTTCTTAGGCTCTTCGAAGAACTCATCCAGAGATTCACTCCTAGGTCTCTTGATTGGGTATGGGGATTCTACCTTTTCTTCGTCGTCGGATGCCGGGAAATAGTAGCTTTTGTAAGTATTTTCCTCAAAATCCACGGTGTTATCCATAGAACATGTGAGCTATAACAAAGAATGCAGAAAAAAATTAGTACGCAATTAAATATCACATATTCAACACTAAAATAATTTAGTTAAAGTACAAAATGAAAAAGAATAAATATGCATACTCACATCCATATTGATCATGTGGAGAGGTCCTGGAGCTACGTATTAGGTATTGTGATGGTAAGAGTTAAAACACAACTTTGTATAGAAAGTCAAAGACATATGGTACTTATACTACTCAAAATCGTTAGTAATCAAAATTAAACAAGATAGCAAACGAGCAAACATAATTAAAGTAATGGATGAAGTATCATAACACAATATTGAGAAATCGTCAGTAATGTGGGTGGGTGATTAAGAAGTGAACTTTTTTAAGGTTAGTTAGGTATAGTTACGTTATTAGATTACTAGCTGTGCCCGCGACTCCGTTCGCGTAGAATAAGTTTAATTACCAGCCAAGTTTTTAAACCTTCAAT
Source organism: Tortricodes alternella (assembly GCA_947859335.1). Lineage (NCBI taxonomy): Eukaryota > Metazoa > Arthropoda > Insecta > Lepidoptera > Tortricidae > Tortricodes > Tortricodes alternella. The sequence continues at coordinate 5,400,621 of OX401988.1, read as the reverse complement.
GAAACATGTTAGGCACAGTATGATACGCATATTGCGACCGAAAATAAAATACATTATGGAAAAGATATCTTATACTATACATTTAATAAGAAACTGGTTACACATACAATATGCTTACAGCTAACAGTTGTAAAAACAATAAAAGTCACTATATAAGCTACAATCTAATTAAATTTGTTAAAGACTTTTGTAGCATCTTATGTAAATCATACGTTCGTTGATCATACATCGATTGTACAAGATGTTCAAAGTATATAGTGTTTATGACAGTTTTTCTTAGGTCTAGTGTGTAGTCTGAGTTTTCACTTATGATATCCGATGAATATCCACTTGTACTACGATCATCACTTGCACCAGATTTGTTACTGTAATAATTATTAATGTTTACATCTAAATTTAGTTCATATATCACTTTCGCGTATAAATCGACTGCTCCATGTTTCACTTCCTCGCTCAGCTCGTACAGCCATTCCTCTGGCGATTGAGTCGTGGGCTCCACGCATGACAAACGTTCCAAGTGTCTGATCCATTGCTCGTGTCCAGGGTCTTGCGTTAGGGCGAAACGTTTCTCGTATGCACGACGCATGGCAAGTTCTACTTCAGCGACGACACTCTGACTGACATGTGTGTAGTGCTCGTTAAAGTAATGGTAAGTTTGGCAGGTGAGTTTCATCAGGTTATGATGTATGTCACAATACTTTTTAGTTAGGGGTATGTAAACGGTACATGGTCTATCTCCATAGTCTGTAGCAACACAAAGTTTCATGTCTTTGAACTTTAGACGATCCAAGAGTTGGTTTAATTTGCATTTAATAATATCCATCTTATGATTGACACTGTTTTAAATAATGTGGAGAGGTCCTGGAGTTACGTATTAGGTATTGTGATGGCAAGAGTTAAAACACAACTTCGTATAGAAAGTCAAAGACATATGGTTCTTATACTACTCAAAATCGTTAGTAATCAAAATTAAACAAGATAGCAAACGAGCAATCATAGTTAAAGTATCGGATGAAGTATCATAACACAATATTGAGAAATCGTCAGTAATGTGGGTGATAAGAAGTCAACTTTTTTTAAAGGAAAGTTTGGTAAGTTAGGTAGAGATATGATCTCGGGACCTAGCGCAATCGATTCAAATGGCGATAAACTGGGTAGCAAAACAGCAACATAGTTAAAGTAATAGAAAAAGTATCATAACAAAATATTGAGAACGCGTGACTAATGAGGGTGGGTGATTAAGAGGTGAACGGAAACCAGCCGACTATGTCATTAGTAGCCCGAGGGCTTCAACGTGATTAGCAATTAGGTAATGATCTCAGGACTATCAGAACAAAAAACCTATCTTCGAAACCGCTAGAGATATGATCTCGGGACCTAGCGCAATCGATTCAAATGGGGGGCTGTTTTTTTTTTTTTTTTTTTTTTTTTTTTTTTTTTTTTTTTTTTTTAGGTTTGGAACCTCGCGCAAACACAAACACAGGGGACTGGCGCCAAGTGCGCCAGAAGCCACGAATCCCTACTACTATCCTATAAGGGTTCCTTTTTTCCTTTTGAGGTACGGAACCCTAAAAACATGCGCACACACTTATACTTATCACTCACACATTTAAAAACGAGTGTCTCATCGGATTTACTTATTACGATAACTTTTTTTATGTCAATTGACGGACAAACCGGCAGACGGCCCACCTGATGGAAAGTGGTCACCGCCGCCCATGGACATCTGCAACACCAGAGGTGCTGCCAATGCGTTGCCAGTCTAGGGAGGATGGGGAATGGGGATGAGGGAATAGGCCTCCGGATCTCGTCACTGACCGTACGAAACGCAATAGCAAGCTATTACTTTATGCCGATATTCTGTGAGAGTGGTACTACTCCGGTCGAGCCCGCCCATTCATACACTACCTAATCATCTAGTGAGGATTACTGTTTGGCTTTACCACTACTTTGATCGATGTCGAATACAGGTCCAGTATAGTTGATACTTTGATGCCAATTATAGTTTCCTTGTCCAGCTCAAAGGAACAATAGCGTCAACTAGCACTAGGTCTAATCCTAGATCTAGGCGTTAGATCTGAGACGTATACATCCGTCGGCGAGTACCAACTGATGGACGTTTACAAGCTCTAATGTTATAAGGTGCAAAATACTTTACTCGCCTACTGTTCTCTGCCGATTTGGCCGATCAAAGTAGGTTCCGGGATCTATGAGCAGTTTAGCGGCCTTCACGAAGTACGAATGAACAATATTTCACATTTCGAACACTATAATTTCGCTAGGATAAATATTTATTTTATTAAAAATACTCATTCTAAAAGAACGTATCTCCAATTGTACGTGAGAATCGAGCTATATCTATGGACTCTCTAATAAATAAATAAAAATTGATGTATATGGAAATTCTGCCTTAAAAGTTGATAAATACTTTTATTATTCTCTCGATTTTTTTTAAGTACCTAATGAAACATATATTCTAGTAAATGTTTTGACGTTTTCAGGAAAAATGAAAACCTCAATGTTTACACATGATATTCGCTTCACATGCGCACGCGATGTGAGTTTTGCTAATGGCTGCAATATGTGCACTGTTGCACCACTCTCGAAGTACATGGATGGCGTTGTACGTCTAGGCGCCGAGAAACATTATTTTCATCAAATTTGCTCGTAATTATTAGAATAGGGCAGATGCATATTTTTTTCCATCTTGTATTGGAAAGTGCCGAGTAATAGAAACCGATCTGTGTAGGTACTCAACACATTATTATGTTGTTGGAAAGTCATTGTTCATACCACTCGCAAAAACACTGCATACAAAATGGACGACAACTATGACGTCACAGCATTCGTTGGATTGTACAGAATGTATGGCGTTCAAACGAAATCTGCAATTATTTCAGAAAATACTGTTTTTAGACCAACACCTTAGAAATAAAACATGACATAAATATTTATGAGGATGTCCAAAAAGCTAAAATCAGAACTATAAACCAATATATATTTTTCACAAATTTTGACCCTTAATGAAATAAAAATGAGTAGTCAAAATGATGTGCTTTTGTTTACATTTACTTTCATAATATATCATTTAAACCTCATTTTGATTTTCATACATCTTCCCCACGCTAGAAAAAAAACTATATAATAGTAGACATACATAGTTTTAATTAAGTGACCCATTGAAATGCTGGGATGGGCCAGAAGGGTTCTGGGGTGGGCCCCTCTCACTACGCTCTTGCCGACGCCGCCATCGTTCAAAAACTTTGCTATTAAAATAGAAGCTTCAACTTATTTTTATATTTTTCCACGCCATTTTGTTGTAAAATATGTGTAACACGTGCGGTAGGTACGGCAATTATGAGCATACCGCCAATTTACCGAATGAATAAATCACAATCAGATACCAATTATGGGCATTTAAGCCTTCGCTGTAATCGATTCATTACTTAATTGTAATGGATTAACAAAAAAGGTACAGAATTTTAAAAAGGTACAGTAAGTATATACCGCAGGTTTTAAATTTAAGGTAAAGGTCGGGTGGTGCCCTGCGTGTTTCGCAGTCGCGGGCACAGCTGATCAGTGTTGCCAGGCACCTGGATTTATGTATTAGGAGATCTACTGAATTCCGGAAATGTCTACTGGCAACTCATTCGGGAACGCTAAGTGATTCTGTAGCGACTCGTAAGCCAGATCTCTCATCTCGCTCTTACGCATTTGGCGTCGTGCGGAAGAGTGGAATGAGAAATCTGGGTTACGAATCGCTACAGAATCACTTAGCGTTCCCGAATGAGGCGCCTGATCTACTGAATTTGCTCGAGAATCTGCTGATTTTTTGTCTCGGCAACCGATTGAAATTAATCATAAAGAAAATTATGCAACGACTACAAGATCAGTTATTTTCCGTTCCGGATGCTTAGCTTATTGTACCTGGTAACACTTTTTCGAACGTCAATTTAATTTGGTTGCGTAACTGAAACGTATTTGCACCATCGACTGCCATCCATACCCTTCAAGCAAATCGTGTAGTCCGTACAGTACAGGAACAGAAACTCTGTACCTGCAAACAGAATCTATAATTACATTTTTTGCAGTGAAAACTTTATAGTGTTCCTTTTTCTTCGTATATCCGTCGTCCGTCCATATACTTATACTGGTAAATCCGGTTCAACGAAGACGATATAACAATAGGATTCAAAATTTAGGTGGCAAGATGAGAAAATGGCTAATTTGCCACCTTGGTCATTCTTGGTTCCTCCCAGCACACACTCGTCCAGTAACCCGATCACCAATACATGTAATTGCAGATGTCGAGTCGAACTAAAATAATTTATTTTAAACAAATATCAGGGAATTGGCGCAATGATAGCTTTTACTGCTAATGCGCTGCGTACGCGCACTCCCGCGGTGGACTTGGGATATTTTCATAATCAATACATATGAAACAGTACCGTGACTCACTTATAGACAGCGCACAGCCTAAACGGGTGGGCCTAGAGGTTTGAAAGAAGGTGATATTCCTCGAGTACCCTAGAAGTGCACAAAGGAGGCATTTTTTGAAATTCCATTCCTGAAGGGGTGAAAAGGGATGATAAAGTTTGTATGGAATATACCGCGGGCGAAGCTGTGGCGGGTCCACTAGTAAGATTATACTTAGATAACTCAACTGTCGCACTATGCCTCCAGGATTGAACCCACTAATGAGACGCTGGAATCAGAGTATGCTCCGAACCTGATGTAATAATTATAATAATAATTTCATTATTTCAAATGCAATTTTATTTTGAATTTTGAACTTTGGTCGTTAATTTTATTTTTAACTAGTTGGTGCCCGCGACTTCGTCTGCGAAGAATAATAATTTAAGTAACCTATGTACTTTTAAACCTTCCCTAGACCTCCACGAACATTTCAAGACTAAGATAAGATAAATCCGTTCAGCCGTTCTCGAGTTTTAGTGAGACTAACGAACAGCAATTCATTTTTATACATTAGATAATTTAATTCGTTATAAAATGTGTACCTACTAACACACCATAAGATATTCACACTGTTACTGATGCTATTTGGGCCAAATGCCTGAAATAAATTCATTCATTCATCATCTGTGGAGTGAAGAGCGGTGTTAGCCTAATAGTTAAATGCGTGGTCTCTCCTGCAGATGGTCACTGATTCTAATCCACCACTTAGTTTTTGGAAATCCATCTGCAGAATTAAATTTGATATTTACCAGTAGTATTTCGGTGAAGAAAAATGCGAGGAAACCTGCACACATCTGCGGAGTAATTTAACGATGTGTGTAAAGTCCCCAATCCGCACTGAGTCCGCGTGGGCCTGTTTAGTCCCTCTTACTATAAGACGAGGCCTGTGCCTAGCAGTGGGACGTACATAGAACAGTGATGACAGATCTGTGGGCTAAATTAACGTTGAATTGGGTCCCACAAAGTAGACCGTCGAAGACCACGGCGAGGATGGAGAGATACGCTTATGACTCTACAAGACCGGCTGGTGGAAGAAATGCCCAGGATAAGGACGCGTGCGGTAGGATGGGAAGGAGGTCTTTGCCCAGTAGTAGGTCATTCCGGCACAACAACAAAAAAATTGCGTATAGGAGGTTTCCGTAACTGTGATCTTTTTTGTAGCGAGCTTTCATAGGGAAAGACACTGTCAATAGCTACGAGCGTAGCGCTACGAAAAGATTTGCAATAAACGTGTTAACACGTATTTTACACGATATTGCCATACTTAGCTATTTGCCTTTCTGGTGAAAATAAAAAGTACTGAATTCGTAGTCACTTTCGCATTATTATCTAAATAAAATTAAGTTTTTGTAATATGTAGTCCTACAGCCAACCGCGAGAGCGGTTTGATAATAACCCTGCATGGAAAATATGCCAAATTAGCGACCTAGCTCCGAAGAATCAATAGTATCCAATAGAGCCATGAGCGGTGGGGCAACAGGCAAGCGCGGGCGCATAACCTCGAATGCACCAATCACAACGCTCTAAAAACCCCGCAAATTTGGTAGACTTGTTCTACTAAAATTAAGCCTAAGCGGTGTCTTTAGAATATTTGGTTTATGTTGATATACTTTCAAGTAAAATATAACGTACCCACCACAGCTGTGGCCGCGGTGTTTTCCATACAATCTTTATCACCCCTTTTCACCCCTTTAGGGATGAGATTTCAAAAAATCCCTCCTTAGTGCACCTCTAGGGTATTCGAGGCATGTCTCCTCCAAATTTCAAACCTCTAGGACCACCCGTTTAGGCTGTGCGTTGTCTATAAGTGAGTCACGGTACTGTACCATTACCATGAGTTGCGCAAACCGCTCTCGCTAGCGTAAACTATCGCTCGGTCCCTTTTACTTGTATCCATTTCCGATAGACTTCGATAGCGAGAACGGTTTGCGCAAACTCATGGTAAGGGCTCGGTTTTATATGTACCTATCAGTGGCGAAGCGTCAAAGATTTCCTAAGGGAAGCCGGAAGAATTAGAACCGTACTTGCGGGTCTGACATTTAGTTAGAGCAACATGGACTTCACTGACTGCTAACCGTAGCTTTCTAGCTTGGTCAAGCCGTCAGGAATCGGCTTGTAGGCAGGCTACGGAGACGTTAGTCGGAAATACCCCAAAAACTATCTTCTGAATCATATTGGCATACATTTAGGTAATAATGGAGCTGTCCAAATGACAATTGGCTTGCCTAGTTTTTATATTAAATTGTATTCGCAATACGCAACTGCAAGTTCGAATATTACGTGGTGGCAGACTATTTAATATAAACTATTTTTACGCAACGCATAGCCTCGTTCGTCAAATTTATTAACAAATTGTTTACGACAAGATTGTGGACGGAATTAGAGTTGGCAGTGGCACTTGTCGACTGGACTTGCCTTGGGTTACGCAGGCTTAATATATACATACCTCGTTTAAAATTCATAGCACCATTTCCTTCAACTTTAAGCGCGCAATTCTAATTGCTTCATCCCAGGAACGGCTCTAGGATGCTTTGGATGATATTTTGTATTTAGATACTTTTTCCTTTCCAAGTTTAAAGAAAGACACCGAGCGATGCTCGGTCGCCCATACTGAACATAGCCTAGCGGGAACCGAACCCGCTACCTCCGCCACCTTATTGTTGCTCTCCTGAGTGCCGTTTAACAACTCCTTACTCAAACTTAAAGCCAACAACATCCTGTGGTTGCGAGTCAATTGGGCTGCCTTTTTCGAAACCACTGGTTTCAACTACATGTAACCGGCCAAGTTCGAGTCGGACTCGCGCACGAAGGGTTCTGGACCATTATTTATATAATGGTTAACGGTTTATGCATAAGGCTTATGTTTATGAAATTAAATGTTTATTTTTTATTTTTATATTTGAGTTGATTGAATGACAGGTAAACTGCAGTGTACAAGTACCACTTTGGAAGTGTCTTTCGCGCAAACTATTCAGTTTAGAAGAAAATCATGTTAGAAACTTGAATATCATTTTTGAAGACCTATCCACAGATACCCCACACGTATGGGTTTGATAAAAAAAAAAACAGTTTCAGTTCTAAGTATGGGGAACCCCCATTAATAAGACTAAAAAACTTTCGCATTTATAATATATATTAGTGTGATTTTGTATTTTACTAATCCTAGGTATGTAAGGCAATTGTTACTAACCTGATATGGATCCGTTAACAGATCTGCCTTCTGATACGCAAAGCGATCACGCCTTCGTACTAGCCACCTTATAAAAAAACGGGTTGAGCCAGTGTGGGCCAAAAAATCATACCCCTGTCATAGAGTACCTATATAATACTCCCCTGTCAACTGAACCGATCCTCTAACGCGCATATCGATTCGCTCGCCGGCGAGTTTGCTCATGCTACATAAAAACTTTGTGCAAGTAGTTATGAAGTTTTCTCCGACCAAAGTAGACAATACACCCCGCCGGGCCTACAGCCCGCGCGCGAGCGCCGAGGACAGGGCCGGAGAAACGGGCGTGTGCGCCGCGCCCGACCCTCCTTCCATACCCTGCACTCTACCAGTACGAGTGCTGTCCAAAAGGCTTGCTCATACTTAGCTTCCTTTAGCACACTATTCTTTATCGCGCACATAAAGCATTTATCGCACCCGCATATTAGTTAAAAACTACCAGATGCTTTAGGTATATGCGCGATAAAGGCTAGTGTGCTAGGCCCTTTGTTGCCGTTCGTCAGGTACTGTGTAAAAATCTTAATTTCAACCTAGTATAACAAAAGTACTCTGTGATTTCAACATGCGTTAAGATTTCTCGGCGTTCGCGCGCGGACAGTACCTACCTACTGACCGCAGCTACAAGGTATGCGCATTAAATTCAGATCAAACATATGAGTTTATCACTGAGAAATACTTCCGGTTTTGCCAAATTTTATAGAAAATTCATATAAAAGACCTCATTTCATGGAGATTTTGAGAGCTATTAATATTTCACGAAACCACATACGATTATGGTTATATCCTATCGCTTAGCTTTACTTTTCTTACTTTGCGAAGTTTACTTGAGAGTGTCAAAACAAGGCGACCACTTTTTAATTTCTATATCACTTAGACTCTTGGTCCGTGGGGCCCCAGCGCACTCAACCAGTTCAAAAATATTAAAAAATATTACGAAGAGGATTATAGACTTCACAGGAGATCGAAGAGCTGGTAGGTAGTTTCCTCGCTCGTTCAACGAATTAGTTTAGCAATCCATCGAGGAAACGCTGCCAGCATTTTCAGCACAATGCCGTAGACCATTTTTAGATTTAGTTTAGTTGTATTCCGTTTAGTTTAATTTAATTTTTAACGACCGAGCGAGCGAAGTGTCTCCATTTCAGTTTGGGCAAAAATGCTTTCGTATGTCCAGCGGATGTCCGTCGGCTGTCCATTTGTTCTCGTCTACAGGTCGCAGTTCTCAACCGATTCTCGTGAAATTTTGTGAAGAAGTTCGATAATTATATAGTCGATTACTTTTTTGTCGATTCAGTTGTTCGAATTTTTTTAAAATGGCGGAGATGTGGAGGTTTTTGCAATTACAAACTTATTTGCGGTGTTGGTAAACTGACCCGACCTATGTCGATGTATGGGGATATCATTTTTCCAACGGCAAAGTTAAGTTTGTCGCGAGGTCTACAGCTCACGGAGCCACTAGTGTTTAGTTTAGTTTAATTTGTAATTAAGTTTAATTAGACTTAGATCAATGAAGAATATATCATACCTAGCGCCTGTCCTACTGCATAATTCTACGTCCTTCTAAACTGAAGCTTCTGCTGCGCTGTAATCAAACTGTTTCCAGGAAGCCCACCCACGACTCGCACCTGACAAACAGACGAACTGCAGTAGCGGCTATTCCGAGAGGCTCTCGGACCTCGCACTCCCAACAGTTAACATCAACATTACTGCACGTTTAATGAAAAAAGCTATGATATCAATCCATGGACGCGTTACCGGCTGACATGGCTCCTTTGTATATGTTGAGAGTGTAGCAATTCAATCATACACAACACAGTATCGACACAATAAATTTAGCAATTTCTCATCGAACTTGGAACTAGTAATGAGCAATTTCTACACATACATACATACATATTATCACGCCCGAAATCCCTAATGGGGTGGGCAGAGCCACAAGACTACTTGTGGCCACGTTCGATTAATTAGTCCTAAGATAGTATGATGAACCGTATGGTGACAGGTGATCAGCCCATCGCCCATACAGATAGTCCACCATGTTGGAGAGGACCGACATGCCAGGATGATAAGCATCTGCACGCATTCTATGCTATTTCTTCACTCCCAGTGCAGCAGAGGAGGATTTCTGAAACATAATTATCAAAAGTTTCCATAAAGGTGACGTTTCAGCTCTTAAAAATTGCGTAATTAATCTGTAACGTTTCCGAGTGCAAATTTCCTATGAAGTTTCATTTATACTTTCGTAGTTCGTTTCGTCACCTAGGTACAAGAGTGCGTCTTCGGTTACTTTCTGTTTTTTCTTTGATTGTCAATAAAAACTAAAAATACTACTGAAATCAATTAAAAAACTTATCGAAATTTACAGGTAGATAACTATCTAATAAACACTTCTGAAACTTAAAGAAACTTATGGAAACTTACATTAGTAAAATTTTGATGTAAGTTTCTATTTTATAAATGACAGCGTGTCTTACTAACTGGGGCGCGTCGATGGTCATCGTCATCAGCTGTTAAACGTCCACCAGGTACCTACAGGACAGAGGCCTCCCCCAAAGATTTGCCGTAGTCGCCACGCTTCGCAGGCGGGTTTGCAACCGGAGTAAGTCATAATAGTACTCGAAGGACGCTACTGCCCATCCTTCAGTTGGTCCCTCTGTCGCCTTTTACGACCCCCACGGGAGGAGATAGGATGATACTATCCTTAGCTGGCACCAGACGGCGCTGTTGGATAAAAGCAAAGTATTGGTTATTTTTTTCTGGAATCGAATCATTGCAGTGCCCAAACGCCGAGGTCACTCACGACAGCGTCAAAATAAGGAGCATCCTCTCAACCTAGCCTGTGTTTTTATTGAATGAGGGACGAGGTGCAGTTCGGCTTATCTCCGCTCCCAATATTCAATCTGCGGATAGATTTGGTTTAACATTGTATACCTATTTGCCGCACACAAAATATGTCAATTTTTAACTTTTAGTAAGCAAATCTATTCACGGGAACATGAACAGCCGTTAATGTTATAAGTTTTATCCTTCCCTTACTATTCCTAAATTGAACTCCATTCTACACAATTAAAATTGGTGTATGTATATCTAAACATATAATATTTATAATATAATTAATATACGGTATTTATACGGAAGGAGATTGCTAGGCGTAGGTACTCCCACCTACATACATTTAATGAATTTATCCGCTATGTTTAGAGTTGATGGTTAGTCGATATAAACAGTTTAAATCACATCGATAAAACACAGACAAAACTGTTGGAATCTCAATAAAACAGCATTAAAACCGTGCGAGCTAGAGGTATTTATTTAAGTGGTTTTACAACCTCGCCACCCGCGGTAAAACATGCCTTTACAATTACAACAGACCACACAATACCTAGTGGTGAGTAATTGTTTTACACAAGTTTAATTCCATGATAATCTATCTTACTTATGTTATGATTAAGCAAATCGGTACTTTTCATGAAAATCATTTTAAAAGACAGTTAAAAATAAACAGAAGAAACCACTGCCGCCATCTGTTACAAAATTTTGCAACTAATACATAAGACACTTCTGGATTACCTTTGTACTAAGCCTATTCGACACTAGGTGTCACTTTAAGCTTGATTTTTCTAGTCATCAATAGATGGCAGCAGTAGAAAATTAGTTATTAGCTTAAATTATTTTATATTAAAGAAATACTATTTATTTTAGAAACATGAAATTATAATAAAAATGCATTATTACTCATATTTGTTTCCTACTTCATACGTTTTTGGTATAAGTGCTCAGTCCGTAGATTATGATTATAACTTTGATTTGGAATACCAAACATTACCTGTGGAACAAATCAATACGGAAAAATGACGTTTGTTGACAGTTTACCTTTATTATCGTGCAGATTATTTTCCAATTTTTGGACCAGAAAAAAATTTCCGTGCTTGAGTATAGTCAGATTTCATATGGATTTTAAAAATGAAGCTAAAACACACACCGACATGGTTAGCGTGTCGCCCATCGTGGCGACGTACCGGCTCGCGCTACAAACCTTCGACAACAAGGCGAGCGCCGACCTGTCCACCAACATAAACAAGCTCAAAAAGGTAATGGACAAGCTGAGAAGCGAGGACCTAGGCTTAGAGAGACGACTGACCGACCCAGCCACGTGGAAGGACCCAAAAAAAGCGCCTTGTACGTACATCCAAGTTTTTCAGAATAGTGGTATCAACATGAGTATTTTTGTGCTGCGACCCGGGTTCAAGATGCCGCTGCACGATCACCCACATATGCACGGACTACTGAAGGTAATATCGGGTGCCGTGAATATTCGCAGTTTCAGCGAGCATCCTCTGAAGGAGAAGGTGAATGAAGTTGACTTCGCAATACGCGTGAAGAAGGAGGCGTCGCGCTTGGCACAAGGTGTACATGTAAAAAGACGGTTTTTCGCAAAAGTGTCGCAAGATCGCGTGTGTAGGGAGAACGCAGAGACTTGTATTTTAACTCCAACCATATCTAACTACCATGAAATTGAAGCTTTAGACATGCCTGCAGCATTTTTCGATGTCCTGGCGCCACCTTATGACACTCTTATAGAAGGCATAGGGCCTAGAAGATGTCGGTACTACACTGTAGCCAATACATTAAGTAATAACCTAGTTGAACTCCAAGAGGGTCTAGCACCTGAATGTTTCTACTGTGATCAAGCTCCATATCTAGGTCCCAAGTTGGTTTAGATTTAATTAAAGTACCTAATACTAGTTGCTATGAAATTGCGAAGATTGAACCATGATTGAGTACCTTAGATACAGGCGCTGACACAGGATTTCATTTAGGGGAGGGGCAATTTTCGTGTAATCTTCTAGAAAATGTGTTCTGATCCAAAACTCAGTTCAGAAGCATCTTATTATTATTTATAATAAGATGCTTCTGTCTTGAGTCAGGGGGCAATTGCCCCCATTGCACCTTCTGTATTGGCGCCTGCTTAGATGAATTTTAAAATTCTGTTAATATTCTATTTTTAAAGGGAGTTTATTATTATTTACATACTCGAGTTAAACCATGTTGCATGTTGATAGATCATAATTTCTGATAACTGAAACTAACTTATTTCCCCAAATTGATAATTTTGTCAACAGTCACTTGGATAATAATCTGCCTGCAAAATTTAATGTGACTGCATTGAGTAAATAATAGTTCAAATATTTTTGTGCCTTCATTTTAAGATGGTATGATTGAGCATATGTACCTATATTTAACATATTTATCAGTCACCACACCATTACTAATTAAGGATTTTATGTGTAAATTAAAAGTTTAGATGTTACCAGTAAGTTAAACTGTAGTTATACCAACAGTGTACCTTTTTGGGCAAGCAATGCGTAATGGTGTAGCTAGGGAGGTGCAAGATTTGATGTGGTTAGAATCATGCCCTGCCTGTTGCACCCATTTTTCTAAATAACCACCTTTTTATGTTCTTTTTATCCTGTACCTATGAAGATTTTAGGAATACTTTAAGACTAAAAATAACACAAAGAAGCACTTCTGTTCAGGGCCATCTGTGCATATTGTATCAACTTGACACATCTTGCTGTACCTAAAAGTATGCATGCTCTTCTTGCTCTAGCATCCATAAGAGACAAAACTATTAATAAACTCTTGGTATGCTAAATCACGGACCGGTCCTTTGGCACTTTTTGCATATTTTTCAAGTATTTGTTAACTACTCCAAGAATCAGATTAGATGCGAATACTATATTCTCTTTTAATATCTACATACAAGTGGGTACAAACGCTTTGGCTTTACTAACTAAGCATTTGATGATACTTAATATGTTACTTTATACAGAAAGTCAGAAGTGAAAAACTAGCACTGTGAAAACAGAATGTGCTACTAAATTGTAAGCGGCTCAAATTCCCATAGTAATATTCTCCGGCTTTATAAGGATGTTTACATATCTTTGTAAGAGTAGTCATAGCATGTTTAATATTAATCAATGCTTAACTGCTATAGTTGATTAGCAGCCCGCATTTAATTATATAAATGGCTGCAACTTCCACATTCCTTCAATTATGACAAAAGATTTTTTCTTCCAATATCTTGAAATTCTCTGAGTTCTTATAGGCTAAAAAAGAGATTTACAGACATAAGTCTATTGTGTCATAGTGAACTGTGTAGTTTAGGACCAGGGTACTGAGACCAGTAAAGTGATTTGTCCAAGGCTGTCTCTTGATATTCGGAAGGCTAATTAAAGTATTTTATATTTAGGTTATTGTATAATATACTCCGGCTATTTTTATTACTGTATGCAATCACTGCTTTATAAGGTCATACTGCGTTTGAGTTTTTTAAGTTTTAATATTGCTAAAATTTGTGAAATTAATTTCACATTATAATTATTTTAACATCACAAGGCAATGTTCTTTCAAATGAAATTAACAATAGATAGCTACAATTATAATTTGATCTCTGAAAAAAAAATTACAATTAAAATAAAGGTTAATATTGCGAAGTAATATTTTATTTTAAGATTATAACTTGTAGGGTCGACCTTAGCAGTAAGTTTTGTTTACTTGTGGTTTTCCGGACATGTATAGTATTGTATTGACGTTTTTTTTTGTTAAAATAAAATATAATGTTGTTATTTATACTATTTTATTTTTGCTAGTGTTATCCAGCTTTTCTACCGACAGCATCCCAGAGCAGTTAAGTAAATTTTAACGATTTTTACCCCTGAAAGTGTAATAAAATATTTATTATAAAAATAAACAAAAATCCAACTGCATAACCTCTAGGCAAACAGCTTATATAATAAGAAACAGGATTCTGCAGTACCTATTGTGGTCGATATGGAAATAGCAGTCGGCAACTTACCATACTATCCTACAATAGCTATTCGAAATCACCTACTGCTTTTTTATAATGTATGATTTTATTCCCACAATTCAGGCGAATCTAAAGACACCTCATACATATGGTTAATATCTATCTAGCCGTTTAGGCATCAGGGGGGCTAGCACGACACGCCCGCGAGTCGTTTGTCGCTCAGTGCGTCCCTGTCAAACTAGTCAAATACGTAAGGGACGCACTGAGCGACAAACGACTCGCGGGCAGGCCGTGCTAGACGTGCAGAGCGTGCCAAAGTCTAGTAATCAAGATATAGTAAAAATATGCCATTTTAAGGTTAAATAAATAGAACACTTAGTAATTATTGATTTATTAAAAATAACGTCAGCATAATCACGAGGAGCAAGTCGCAATCAAAAACATCCAACTGAAAAGTATTGAAATAAAACTCGACCATAGACAATAGTGACATAACAACGCTTATGTAAAGTTATTAAGGGTATTTCTGCAAACATGTATAATCTACATTCATACAGCAAACAGCCTAAATAAACGTAAATTTCGGTTCTAGTTCAAGTTATTAACAATTTAATTGAAATTACAAAATGACGAACAAAGTAAGAACAATTGCAGTACGAGAACTACCTACTGTGTTACAATAATTCAGCATCATCTCCACAACTAAGGGGTCATCCATAAAGTACGTCACACTAACTTCGTGATTTTTTGACCCCTCCCCGTCTTTGTCACAGTTGGTCACATTTGTGAGACCCCCTCCCTACTGTGACGTCACATAGATAGTTTGTAATTTTACATCTAGAAACAGCAGTTTCGAAATTAATTTTACTTCCATTTAAATTATTTATTATATGGTCAAATTATTTTTTAATTTAATAACTCGCCAACAAACAATTTAATTTAAGATAGAGTTGAAAATATTTTAAAGGTTTTCGTTAATAGGTCAAATTTGGCTTAGATGTTGAAATGTGACATCACGAAACTTAGGACCCCTCCCACTCCTTGTCACACTTCGCCCCCTCCCCCTCCCCCCCTTAATGTGTGACGTACTTTATGGATGACCCCTAATCTGATACACGAAACCAGGTCACTCTCCCTACTGTTGTGAAGGAGCCATAGAGAAAAGTAAGTTTAATTCTATTTCACATTTCTCAAAGATAACATCATAATCATAACATTGCTCCTAAACACACACTAACAAACAATTATTTGATTGCACACGAAAATAGTTAAAGATCTATAATAGAATTAATAAGCTGAATTATGTGTATACATATATCTTTATAATTATAGTAAAAATAAATGTTAAGGTGGAAACAAATTATCGGATGCTTCCATTACTCGTCTGACTGCCGCGACTTTTGAATGCAGCGCGCCAGAATTCTATGGAACTTCCACGGTTACTTGCGACTTGCGACAGTTTGCACAATTTAGTGTATTTGTTGACCCAAAATGGCGGACGTCCGTGCAGGTAAAACTATGGTTACGCGCGGCCTCTCGCGTCGCACCCCATCCCGCACTGAGAATCGAAAATGTTTTCTGCGCATTCAAGGTCATATTTCAACTTACGTGCCGCGAAATAACCATAGTGCGTGAACGTGACCGCCATTTTGGGTCAACTTATGTGCCGGGGATTCTATCCGGATCCAGCAATCCACGACAGCCAGCCGCGGCTGATGGACGCATCGCATAGTTCGTTCCCAACTATGCTTGAATCTGACCAGAAATAAATATAACAAATTGATTAATATGAATAAAAATCAATAAGTTTTGTACAGGCATATATTTGGGCACTATTTATCTACGATCTCTCAATGACTAGCGAAAGTCACGTATCTTTATTTATAGTCAAATTTTCTAAGTGAAAGGCATACAAATTCCTCAAAGCACCTTATTATAAAAAAAAACAGGATATGTTTCAACCAATTTGTACTGAATGACAAGGCACGTGATAAAAACGTATCGTTATCTGATTTCAGCGATAAAACCATTGGCTTTTGTTTTGACTTCATTTCCCGTTGCTGATATTGTACCACCGGATTCAAAGAATTTAAATCAGTATTATGAGACACTATACAGTGACCGCGCCAGAATAAGTCACTCTTGAAATGAGCGAAGTCGCTCATTTGCAATTAGTGCGAATCCGAAAAATAAGGCTCCTATACAAATGCCGTCGGCTTCTTCGTAAAAACTGTAAACTTTAATATATAAAAGCGTACAAATGTACCGTTCTTGGTGAATAAATAAAAATAAAATATTTACGTTATGTAATTGCCAAATAAATGTCTTGCATTCAGTTTGGGATCCTTAGCGCGAGCCCGACTCACACTTGGCCGGTTACTATTTGGTGTTTTACTTTCGAGTTTACAGTATAACCCACACTAACGTCAACCCTACGATCCTACTAATATTACAAATGCGAAAGTTTGTGTGTGTATGTTTGTTACCTCTTCCCGTTAAAACGGCTGGACGGATTTTAATGAAATTTGGAATGGAGATAGCTTATACCCTGGATTAACACATAGGCTACTTTTTATCCCAGAAAATTGAAAAATTCCCGAGGGGATAACCATAATCAAACTCCACGCGAACGAAGTCGCGGCCACAACTAGGAGTATAATATACTAGCGTCAACATTGGTGTGATTATAGTGTGAGTCGGGCTCGCGCTAAAGATTCCAAACTGAATGCAAGAAAACACATTATTTGGCAATTATTACATAACAAATATTTATTTTTTATTTATTCACCAAGAACGGTACACTATTTACACTTGCGATTATATATTGTGTTGGTACGGAACCCTCGGTGCGCGAGTCCGACGCGGATTTTTATCATTGTTACCGCTATAAACTCCAAAATCGGTATCCTGCTTACATGCTCTCACCGCGTATGCTTCGACCTTTAAACGAAACTGATACACGTCGAGCATTATCAATGATAAGAAATACATACTTGTCATTGTGCGAGATAGGCAGTGCAAATATAAAAGGAGTCAATAGTTATAAATAATATACAAACATATTAGGTAAATAACACGATTACATTTTAGGAGCTCAATATTCAGAACTGGCTCTATTCTATCTAAAATATACCACAAAGACTCAAGAATATTAGCAGATAAGAAATAGTAGTTTATGCAACGGTTGCATAATGATAGGCCTTAGAACACTAGTGCGGTTTTCATGAAACGAGCCGATAGGCGAGTTTCATAATAAGATCGCACGTGTGTTTTAAGGCCAAATTATGCAGAGTTGCATACATAACTTTATCTACACACATATTATAAATCCTCCATGATGGGTTCAGAAACAATATTTTCTGGCAACAAGTTATTTGTTGCAATCGTGGCTGCATATTTCCGATATCCGGAGCATTTTCACATCACACACACTCAACATAATGGCGGCGATTCGATCCTCCGTCAAGACCTTTTTTTTTAAATCATAGACAAACGGATGAAGTCTCTATTCTCACGTCACTCGAGATCAAATATTGTGCAGTTTATATTAAAAAAACATACTGAATTGACGTTTCGTATCAATAACTGTTTTATTATCTATGGATACTAGAATAAAGACCCACTTGAGTTTTGACAGCTGTTCCAAATTTAATCTCATTTCTTTACTAAAAACGATAAAGAAGTCATGTTATTTCTTTATCGCAGCACTGGTTTTTCCTAATTGGTTGTCAAAATGGTGGTCATTTCCTACGGTTTTTGATTAACCAATGGAGGTTTTATGATATGGGTGTAGATAAAATAAGTAGAAACTTTATTGCAGACGTAATAAAAACATAGGAGTAAAATTATAGATTCAAATATTGGTCCTTACACAATACTCTAATGAAATTGGATTCATTTATTAAAAATTATTGACTATACAAAATATCGGACAGATCAGTAAAAAATATATTTTAACGTAAGTTTTAATCGATCTTATTAACATTTAAAGTTACTTGACTTAGAAATGATTTTGTAATTAATTCGTTATTTGTTAAACTACAAAATTAAAAAGTGTGTAATTATTTTTTGATCACATATTTATATTCTTACACCTAATGCTTACTTAAGGGTGAAATTCGGTATGAAGAGTTCAAGCTCTAATTAATAGTTATAACCAATTGATTATTACAGTTCGTCCGCTCAAATTGTGTGCACGCTTTGGTATGCCGCCACAAAGATGCTGCCGTCTCAAGCGGAAATCGGCGTCAGCTATTCAAAGACTTGTACACCCGCAGTGTGCATTGGTACGTCGGGCTGAATGGTTATTTCGCTTGGAATGCCAAGGATATTTAGAATAATGAAGAACAATAATACAATAATCCATTAAAAAAGATAATAAATATTACCGTATACACCAAGATATTGATCTCAACAGAGCAAAACTATTGTAATAAACACACAATTTGATTCGGAGGATTCAGATGACTATTATGTGTATTTTGATTTTCCGTAGTTTCATTTATTGTAATAAATTTATAAAAAAATAGGTACTAATACTAAATGATTAAATAATGTACTTATTCATTTTTAAATACGTAGCTGCCATAATAGTGTGTGGGTGTACTGCACATAATTGAGCGGACCAACTGAACTATTTATTCCTAAATGTTCATAAAACTAATAATATAGGCAGTGAGTAGGTTATTGTACCATAAACTCAAACCGTTTAAATAATTTGACAGCTCATAAACAAAAATAATCCTTATGACCTGAATTCACTTCGCTTTGATGCTATTATGGAATAGATGTTCAGGCTTAACCCTATTTTCAAAATATATATTTTTTTACAGAAAATTTCTGTCATCAAACTGTCAAATATTTATTTGGCTCGACTTAAATTATAATTTGCATGCAATTAAAAAGGTAAGTCCTACTGCTAAATTTGTTGTTATGTAAAAAAACTTAACAAAAATTACAATTTATAAAGTGTTTTTTTTGAGCAGTGGAGCTTCGTGCGTTAAATGGAGCGGCGCTGCTCAAAAACCAACCTTTTAAGTTTTTTTGCTGTTCGTTGTTACGTCCGCTGCTCATAAGACCCATTTCTACCTCTCACTTCTCAACCTAAACTCTTACTTAGTCACGACATAACAAAAACATAATTAATAAGCCTTATATACGGTTAGAATTTTAAAGTCAACTATTTACGAGGTTGAGAAAGAAGAATTCAAACTAAATCAGGGAGGATTTCTTTTATATTTGTAATTTATTCAATTAAATATAATGCATAGTTAAGTAGACAGCAACTGAACCAATTGCCCTAAAGTGAATACATCATTACTTGTCTTATTTGGTAAACAAGTTTATAACCTCAAAATTTACCTTTTTTGGGTGAAACATCTATTTTATCGTAAGTAAAGCAATCTTAGGTGAAAAATTGGCAAAGTGATGTCTGAAATATTATCTCCGGTTTCTTAATTTACCAAGAAATAGCTGTTTTAGGCAAAAAAGGTGCATTTTGAGGTTAGAAAGTTACAAGTAAAGATGAATTCATTTTACAACATGGACTGTAGAAATAAGTCTGGAAATGACGAAATTTAAAATATGTTGTCTAATGTTGCATATCTTGGATGGATAGTCAAATTAAAACTTTCGTGAGACATTATGAATACTTGAAAAACACACGGCTTTACTCACGATTTATTGTCAGAAATAGTCTCTGCACGGGTTGATCTGACCGGGACCGCACTCAAACCCTGAAGAAGGACTCCAATCGAGTTCGAAACATTACGGACTATTTCTGACAATAAATCGTGAGTAAAGCCGTGTGTTTTTCAAGTATTCATCTTGTATGGATTTGTATATTTTCATATTCATCGATGGTTTTTTAAATGGCCTTTCTTTATTTCTGCGTCAGCTGGTTTGGTTGTTTTTAGAGTGTTTTTTTTTTTTATATTATGCCCCTAATTTACCATTAAATTACCGCCCTAGTCATTCATTCATGCGGTCTATTAAATCTTATATTAAAATGTATGACTAATTAGTCATTGTATGACTATTTCTCATTCCCTCAGGTCTTTCCTTAGTACTAATTTATGAGCAGAATATTTTCTGTCTTTCAATTTCGCATTATATTTTCCTATACTACCGATTCTTTACAATCATAGTTAAAATAATGTTACATTCGAATATACATGGTATTCATAAGGTCTTAAGGTTCAAAGTTCAATTACTCGATTGTGCATTTCTACACCATGGACGAATAAAGCAAGAGGACTTAACCGCCTTATAGTCAAGCGTACCTCGGATTTCGTAACGCCATCTATCGGGGAATTTCTTAAATAGCGGCTGAAATTCATTCATACAATAATAGCTATATATAGCAATATTTCGCTCAATAAATAATTTAGTTTCGTTATATTTGATTAAATACCCCGCTGGCTACGGTAGCGCCATCTAGTTTAATTGGGTTTTAGCAGCAGCGGATTATTTCCAAGATACGATCGCCATAAGGAAATTGCCATATTTTGGTTTTATTCGTCCAAGTCCATAAATAATTAATAATATGGTCATAAAAGATCGTAACAAACTGAAGCGATTTTCTTTTTTTTTCGACACCAATTTCGTTTCCAGTCCAAACCAATCTCGGAAACACGTCAACCGATTTTGTTCTAATTTACACCAAGACTACACCGTAAGGTCAGTGTCTTCAAGCTTAGCTGCTCGCTACGCTCGTTGTCCCTAAGCGTGCGCGGGGCGATCGCCGACCCCTCCGGCTAAGTCATACACGGCTTGTGCCACTTGCGCTGCTAATCTGTCTGCCGCCTGCAACAATAAATTATTTATAAATATGTTAACTGTTAAAAAGGTGCGACGTCACAATCGCTTAACCTTTTGACCGCCAAGCATGTCTGAGAAGTAGCACGAATTTCAACTTTAAGTCCAGGTAATGAAGGACTTTTTTACCCTGTATCCGCTGACGGCTGCAGCCGACTGTGGCGGTCAAAAGGTTAAAGTGCAAATGGGACATAAGATATGTCAAACGTTTACTTAAATCGCTTTAGGTAAACGTTTGCTTAGCTTACGTTTAAAATGTGTGAACGCCGACTTATTTTAAGGGAACAAATTTACAGATCATCAGCATGAGTCGCGTGAGGCAGTTAACCCCTCGTATGCGGGAGCCAAAAAAAAACCGGCATTCGCGTCTCATTGGATTCATGGAGTACCAAACATATTATGGTCAAAAAAAATGCAAAAAGTGTATGTAAGAAAAAGCAGGGATCCGTGTCTTAAGCATCCGATGGGTTAAGTAGTGCGCGTTGAAAAATTCACCAATAGGAACGTTTGGTTCTAGACGTATTTGAAATAATAATGTATGTCAGAAAAAATTATACATTTTTCCTACAAATGCAGATAAGCCAAAGGTTACTAGAAATACCGGAAAGCATAAAGTACCAACTTATAGACTGGCTAAAACTAAACAATCATTTCTAGGAAATTGTACACGTTTTTATAATAAAATACCTAAAAACATTATAGAACAAACAGACACAATGTTCAAATCTACTGTAAAGCGAATTCTTATTTCTAGGGCATATTACACAGTAAAAGACTACGTCATGGACAGGGACGTTTGGCTTAAATCGTGACCTGCACCGGCGATCCCTGGGTCTCGATGAGCGTACCTGCTGTGGTATATACTTAGATTTGTATAAAACTGCAGACATCCTTGTTGACTTATATGTGTACTGATTTGAAAAACCAGTCAAGTTCGAGTCGGAATCGCGCACGAAGGGTTCCGTAGCATTATAATCAAGCAAAAAAAAAACACGTTTGTTGGATGGGAGCCCCCCTTAAATATTTATATTATTTTAATTTAATTATTCATTTTTGAAGCTATATCTAATTATTCTGTGAATATTTCAAGCGTCTACCTGTTGCCGTTATCAATATCGAGCAAAAACGACCAAAAAAATCACGTTTGTTGTATGGGAGCCCCCTTAAATATTAATTTTATTCTGTTTTTTAGTATTTGTTGTTATAGCGGCAACAGAAATACATCATCTGTGAAAATTTCAACCGTCTAACTATCACGGTTTATGAGATACAGCCTGGAGACAGACGGACAGCGGAACCTTAGTAATAGGGTCCCGTTTTCACCCTTTGGGTACGGAACCCTAAAAATGATACCTCACCGAGTTTCTTGCCGGCTCTTCTCAGTAGAGGTTTTTTTCCGAACCGGTGGCAGATTCATTCCTTGAACTTCGTAAGAGCTCGTAAAAGCCTAAATTGAATAAAGATAGTTTGACTTTGACTTTGAGACAAACAAACGACGCATTCTACACTGATTGGTGGACGTTTTCCTCGCTCACCATCCATTTCCCTCGCACCGCTCTGTTGTAAAACCAAGTGGAATTAGTTGTCGAGTTACCTCCTGTGTGTCGGCCTCCGCGTACACCCGGACGATGTCCTCTGTGCCCGAGGGCCGCACGAAGGCCCGGCCGTCCTTCTGCGCCGCCACTAACTCGACGATCCTCGTCTGTAGACCTTCGGGCGCGGTGCACTGGCGCTCCGCGTCCGCCGTCGCTATTACGTTGCGGTCCTGAAGGAAATTGCGTTTGTTTTAAACATAGACTATGTATATTTTAGACAGGCAACTCTTGGGGCCAATATTATAGTCAACAAACTATAAGCGGCGAGGCTACCGGCAGACCGGGGACCGCGTAACCAATTACAGCGCTCTAAAAAAAACCCGATAATCGATTAAGAAAGGCCGTCAAGTCTACCCTAAGCCAGACGAGCGAGCATGAAGAACTTAATGAGAGTGGACGAAGCGAAAGGTGTGTGTCAGGATCGTAGCACGTGGAAATCCTTGGTCTCTGCCTGCCCCTTTGGGAAACAGGTGTGATGTATGTATGTAAAAAACCCCCGCACACTACAAGTTTGTGCAGGTTTATTTGCTAGTACAACTTAAGCTAAACTGTGTCTTTAGAATATACGGTCTGTAGTTTTAGAAAAATAAATCGTATGAATTCTAGACGCCTATATCTCATTTGGACATTTATTTGGCATTTTCACGTGTTTTTAAACTGGACTGAAATTAATTTACAAGATAATTTATATTCAAAATTGAGAGATTACTCTGACACTTAGCTACTCTTACCATTCTAATCCATTTCAATCTCTCTGTGTCTAAATATAAGATATACCCTAATCCCATATACATAAGGTCGCCCTCACCTGTACTGTAACCTTCAGCTGCCGACACGGCAGATCCGTATAGGCGCCCATCCACTCCCTGACATTCAGCCCGCGCGCACACAGCACTGTCTCCACTAGAAACAGGTCGGATATCGCGTCACCGACAGTTTCGTTGGTCATGTCGATGAAGTCGAGCAGTAATTGGGCCGCTTTACGCTGCTCAGGCTCACTGAAAATAATATCGGAAGATAAGAAGGAATGATCTTCTAAAAAATTATTTGAAATACATTCAAAACCTTTCATGTGATATAACTCCTGACCCCATTGCGTGTCTTTCAAAATTCGACCCACTTTCTTGATCACTATTTCAGTACAAATTTGAATATCTTTACATTATAGGTACACAAGTTCTATGAATATTCCAAATTTCAAGTACATAATTAGTATTTGCTAAGAAGATAAACAGGAGCGAAAATCCAAATGAAAATATTTAATTTTGCAAGTAGGCCACATGGGCTCACAATCTCACATGTCTGAAGCTACCAGCGCTTCGAAAGGTTACATCTGCTGAGAAGAAACGCCGCAAGAAACTCAGCAGTAAGTCTTTTCGTCTAACTTTTACATTAGAGTTTTAACCAAAAGTAACACATAAAAAGGGCAGCAAACAAACCTAATGGGTACAAATTTATTATAATGAATAACTAATAAGGAAGATGTATAGTCTCCGCGTCTGGGCAAGTTAAGTGACTTAGAGATGTATAAACCCTCTAAGGGTTATAATAATATAATTAAAATAATGAAACATCTAGATTGACACACAGACAATGAAGACTCCCCATAAGAGCCCCCTTTTAGGCAGTACGGAGCCCTAAAGATGTATTATGTAGCGCGAAATAAGGTAGACATACTGAGCCCACGTACTTATGCAATATATGAAACGCATTATGACATACAAACACTTGAATTTGCATGAAAACAGATGACTTATGGCCAAATTCAGCAAGGCTACTCAAATTGATATTTAATTAAATTGACGTTTGAGTGATGTTTTTGTATAGGATGACAACTAGTTGAGGGACGTTTAACTATTTAATCTCTAATCAAATGCTTAAGTGGTGTTTCAGAATTAAGCTATTAAAAACATACATGAATGTGACAGCGTTGCGTATGATAAGTTTTCATGCAAATTCGAGTTTGATTGTCACAATGCGTTGCATACGTGGGTTCAGTATGTATTCACCTATCATACAAATAAAACAGTTCCGTGACTCACTTATAGACAACGCACAGCCTAAACCGGTGGTCCTAGAGGTTTGAAATTTGGAGGAGACATTCCTCGAGTACCCTAGAGGTGCACTAAGGAGGGATTTTTTGAAACTCCATCCCTAAAGGGGTGAAAAGGGATGATAAAGTTTGTATATAAAATACCGCGGGCGAAGCTGTGGCGGGTCCACTAGTAAGGTATAAATAAACATTGCTCAATTAAATGGCACTTCACTTGGTTTTATTTGCTAGAAATATATTTCAAGGTAAATATTTCAGTGCAACATGATGGTTTCAGAGCACTTACCCATCCAGAGCAATCTTCCTAATGGTCTTCTTGGCGGCCTCACTGTACACCACCGTACCGTGTCCGTTGGCCTCGAAGTACACCCCGATGTCGTACGACAGAGCCGCATGGTGTAAATGCTTCACTCCTGTCTTTACACAGGATACGGGTACTTTCTGTAAGAAATATAAAGTAAGGTTGTTGTATGGCGTTTAAACGAAATCTGCCATTATTTCCGAAAATACTGTTTTTAGACCAACATCGTACAAATAAAACATGACATAAATTTGATGAGGATGTCCAAAATACTAAAATCAGAACCAAAAAACAACATCTATTTTTCACTAATTTTGACCCTTAATCGAATAAAAATGAATAGTCAGAATGAGCTGTTTTTTCTGTATAACAGAAAAAACAGCTTTTGTTTATTTTTACTTTTATAATTCCCCATTATAACTATGCAAAAAGTGGAGTCCATCTGTTTTAACGTAAAAACACACTCGCATTTATAATGCAGTTAGGATAAATGACACAACGTTCATACCAGATCTTCCGTGATGTATCTGGTGGACGCGCCGTTAGCGTACGCGGTCTGTACGAGTCCAAGCTTCAAGTCGGTCGCTTCGCACGCCTTCAGCAGTTCTGTGACGTAGCTGGCCAGCAGAGTCGCTATCTTGTCACCGTCCAGGAGGTTCATCTTGTTCCTGCAATGGGGATGTTGCATGAAAATCAAAATGAGGTTTAACCTTTTGAGCGCCAAGCATGTCTGAGGAGTACCTAACACGAATTTCAACTTTAAGTCAAGGTTTTGAAGGACTTTTTTACCCTTTATCCGCTGACGGCTGCAGCCGACTGGGGCGGTCAAAAGGTTAAATGATATATTATGAAAGTAAACGTAAACAAAAGCATATTACAGACAAAAACAGATCATTTTGTCTATTCATTTTTATTTGATTAAGGGTCAAAATTAGTGAAAAATATATATTATCTTTTAGTTCTGGTTTTAGTTTTTTGGGCATCCTCATCAAATTTACGTCATGTTTTGTTTCTACGATGTTAGTCTAAAAACAGTATTTTCGGAACTAATTGCAGATTTCATTTAAACAACATACATTTTGTACAGTCTAACGACAGCTGTGACGTCATCCGTGTCTACTGTAAGTTACAGGGACACTTGCGTTCTGTTTCACGCATCCGCCATTTTTTAACGGAAGAAAAAGAAAGTCACTAATTTTGTTATAGAATGTATCATACAATTGCAAATAAGCGACTTCACACATTTCATTAGTGACGTATTCCGGCGCGGTCACTGTTTAAGTGTCGATTTCACTAACAACTAAACAGACGTTAAAGCGTTAAACAATTGTTTACGGTTGTCAAATGTACCATTAAACGGCTGATTAAAAATAAAACGTCTCTTTAATTGGCTACTTGCATAATTTTTATTTCATCTTATTTTGGAAAATACCTATTGAGTCATAGAGACCCAACTGTGTTCGCAAAACATTATTGTGTTATTTTTTTCGAGATACGACGCTTTGAAAAGTCCTAGTTCATACCACTCACAAAAACGCTCCATACAAAATGGCCCTGAAATATGACAAATATGACATGAACGTCACAGTTCAGTTAGTGTATACCAGACCAATGTAAAAAGAGCCCTGACTGACCTGAATGACTGGTCATACATTTTATATGGCCGTCAGGGCTCTTTTTACATTGGTTTCGTATACAAAATATATGAAATTCGCAATTATTTCCGAAAATACTGTTTTTAGGCCAATTTCGTAGAATTAAAAAATGACAGAAATTTGATGAGGATGTCAAAAACTAGTAATTCAGAACTAAAAAGCAATATTTATTTTTCACTTATTTTAGAAAAAAGTAAAAGTCAAAATTATCTTTTTGTTTCTTTGAAATGCATTTATTTATGTTTAGATACCGTTCCACAGAAATATATTAATATTTGTTACTATAGTCAAGTAGCCAATTGTTGGTGCACTCCGCACTAAGCAAGCATGTCTCATCTGATTTATAGCTTTGATCGCTAAGACATTCTCACTTGTGCTTCCGCGTTAACCAGGAGCGCATAAAATGCAGGCAATGAAGGAAAGTCTAGGAACGCCCAGGTGACCTATTTCACTAAATCGTTATTTTCTAGGGGAAAGAAAGAGACGGTGATATTTAGATTGCTTGCAGCCTGAAATTACTGCACACGCTTTAGTTTTGAGCTTCGAAGTTCTATCTAAAGATACACGTGGCTACAGTCATATGAAAGTGCTATTTCGATTACATACATACATACATAGCATCACGCCCGAAATCCCTAATGGGGTGGGCAGAGCCACAAGACTACTTGTGGCCACGTTCGATTAATTATTCCTAAGATGGTATGACGAACCGTATGGTGACAGGTGATCAGCCCATCGCCCATACAGATAGTCCACCATGTTGGAGAGGACCCGTCCCTTAGTCGCCTTTTACGACATGCCAGGATGATAAGCATCTGCACGCATTCTATGATATTTCTTCACTCCCAGTGCAGCAGAGGAGCAACAATTTCGAGTCATATGAAAGTGCTATTTCGATTACAATGCGCCTATACTACAGTAAGAAGAAAGAAAACGTATCATAAATATTTTTTAAGAAATCTTTTTTTAGCCTTGTATCCTACGACGTGCTTATCTTGTAATTTTAACTAAGTCATAATGTCTGTCAAAAGCCTGTCAAAATGTAAAGAACTGTCAGTCGTTAAACACAATTAACGACTTAAATCATATTTATGATTTCGTTGCATGCCGCACTAAGTATACCTGCAGCCCTAGCATGCCAGACCCCCGTGTTATGTTAAACCCGTTTATCTCTCTGACTATCTCTTTCGTCGGCACTAGTGTGAGCGAGACGCACTTAGAGATACGGTTTTACTTATCCTTGTGTCAACGTTTCTAGGGCCGCTGGGGGACATAGCGATAAACGAAGTCGCGGACAAAAGCTAACTAAATCATCTCTGCCCGATATTTCTTCCGCATTTACCAGGATTGCATAGAATTCAGGGGATCGGACAGCCTAGTTACGCCCACAAAGCGCACTACCTACAGTGACCTATTTATCTAGATCGATTTTCCACAGAGAGAGAGATACAAGAAATGCCTTCTAATGTTATACATCCGAAAGTGTGTCTATTTGTTTGTTCATTTTTCACGTCAAAATAGAGCAATGAATTGACTTAATTTTTTGCATAGCGATAGTAATAAGTAGGTATATCCCAGGAAAATGCATAAGGCGCTGACAACACCTAAATCGACTTTACTTAAACAGTTTTTTAACAAAATCTATTTGATTTAGCATAGCGAAAAAAATGTATGTTCATACTCTTTATATTATTGAAAACCTAGCTATTTCAAAAACACGATTTGATCAAACCTATACGATAAAAAAAATCGTGAAGTTACGTCTGAAATACTCTTTAAACAGTTCTATATCTTAATTTCTTAAACTCATGGGTCTATAATTAATAACACTATTAAATCACGTACATACTAAAAACTTGACTTAGGTATTTATATTATACGTGTAGTGTTTGCTTGTATAATTCATCGGTTTTTGATTTTCCGCATACAAAATAACCGGACAGTGCTTCTCGTTCACTCCGATGCAAACAGACAGTGACCGATCACTCAAGGTCATTGGCACTTGTCAGCGTCTTAAGGGTGTGATTCTCTAACTCGCACAGCGTCTAATCAGCAGATAAACGAAACTACGAATTTAGACTGTAAGAACGGAAGCATTCGGTCTAAATTTGAATGTCTCCCTCATCGCTGATCAGCCGCTGCGCACTTTAACATGGCAGTTCCTTTACCCTTAGTGTAAGTTCCTAACGAACATTTCGAACGCGTTTGTGTTAAAGTCTCTATCATCAATCAATACATATAAAACAGTACCGTGACTCACTTATAGACAACGCACAGCCTAAACGGGTGGTCCTAGAAGTTTGAAATTTGGAGGAGACATTCCTCGAGTAGCCTAGAAGTGCACTAAGGAGAGATTTTTTGAAATTCCATCCCTAAAGGGGTGAAAAGAGGTGATAAATATTGTATGGAAAATACCACGGGCGAAGCTGTGGCGGGTCCACTAGTTTCTAATATGAGTAAAACGCAAACACGTTCTAGTCGCTTGTAATGATAAAAAAACTTACACAATGGGTACTGAGGTGCATAGCGATAAACGAATTCCACGCGGACAAAGTCACGGGCATGAGCTAGCCAAATCATCTCTGTCCGATATTTCTTCCGCGTTTACCAGGATCGCATAAAACCAGCGATGGATCTAGGCCTTCAAAGTGCACTAGGTGACCTATTTACCTAGATCGATTTTCCGTACAGAAAGAGACAGGAAATTCATTCATAGAAATGTTTACGTTGTAGCGTAGTAAAACGCATACAATGCACTTACTTTTACGATTTGGTTTTTCTTTCTCTTCAAGGCAAACTTCGCCAAGTTAATTTAAGATAACGACCAAACTAAGCGATATTGTAACCGATCGGTTTCTACATCACTGGCCATGGTCATGATTATGATATAGCTACAAAAATAAGTAAGCGTCGAACTCCTAATCGACCGAGCGAGCGAAGCGTCACCGTTTCAGCTTGGGTAAAAATGCTTTCGTATGTCCAGCGGATGTCCGTCGCCTGTCCGGCGTCTGTCCATTTGTTCTCGTCTACAGGTCGCATTTCTCAACTGATTCTCGTGAAATTTTGTGAGCAGGTGTGAATTTTTTTGTCGATTATTTTTTCGTTTTTTTTCAAAATGGCGGAGATATGGCGGTTTTTGTAATAACAAACTTATTTGCGGTGTTGGTATACTGACCCGACCTATATCGATGTATGGGGATAACAGATTTACAACGGCAAAGTTAAGTTTGTCGCGAGGTCTACAGCTCAAGGAGCCACTAGTGAATAATTTATGATTTCAATGGTCTCAATTTTAAGGGATGCATTGTGGGCTCAACTATTTTTCAGTCTCCTATAAGTATTTATTAGGAATTTAAAACTTAATAATATTTTATCACACAGACGCAAGGAAGTTCGACCGGCTATCATTGTAACGAACGAATACACGTTTTCACGTTAAGAACACAAATTATATTAACACTAGCTTCTACCCGCGACTTCGTTCGCGTGGAATTCGGTTACAGTTCTTCCCTAGGGAAATTAAAAAAAAAATCCGGGATAAAAAGTATCCTACATCCTTCCTAATACCTTAGAGAATATGTGTACAAAATTTCATGATGATCGGTTTAGTAGATTTTACCTGAAAGCGTAACAAACAAAAAAACTTACATTCACATTTATAATATTAAGTAAGGATGATACGAATGACTTTTTGATTAAAATACGAAATGCGGTTCTTGTGGTCGAATTCAGAAACGCCACTTAAGCATTTGATTAGATATTAAATAGTTTTTGTTTTTTTTTGTTTTATTTGTACTTTCTGTTTTTGTAATTTATCTAACTACTAAGAATATTATTTGTATTTTTCATGTGATTGTTTAAGATAGTTATGTAAGTCCTTTTTCGCCTGAAACACAGGAACTTCCTAATTCAGGCACTTGTGTTATTTTTGTCCATCAGTATGTTTAGTCTTTAGTTGTATTAATGTCAAATAAGTTTTATCAACAAAGATTTTTTTTTTATTTATTATTAGTTAAATGTCCCTCACCTCGTTGTCAACCTATACAGAAACGTCACTTTAATTAAAGATCAATTTGAGTGACCTTTCTGAATTCGGCCATTGGACTTTAAGTCGACCGACTGCAATGATTGAGGTGAACGGAACGAAAAAACGAAATCCACAATTCGCCAACACAAAAAAAAAGTCGTAATGTTTTGTGTTTTATGGCCAAGTTATTTTGATACTTTTAAACATCGGCTCGAAACGGTTTCAAGCTCACTTTCTCTTCCGCGTTTACCAGGAAAACATAAAATCTAGAAGAAGTTTCGTGTAATCTATGCCATCTAGTGAGAAACATCGAAACCACATTTATGTCTGGAATTCTCGTAGCAATACCATCTAGTGCACAGACAGGTGTACTAAAGGTCAAACCGCACTTTAGAGGCGCGACGCGGCGCGGCAAGGCTCGTCAAATATTATTGCGATTGATTTATGTGACGTAAATCGCATTATAACGGCACGGCGGCGTAGCGGCGCGACGCAGCGCGGCATAGTTGCCTCCGGAGAATATTTTGACGCGCCGCTCCGCTCCGTTGCCGCCAGTGCGTGATACCGAACGGCAGCGGGGAGGCGCGGCGCGGCGTATTCTGCGGTCAGTTCCCGTTGGAAGAACCGCGCTACGCGCTTCTTTTATGCGATTACACGAATATTTTGATTCAAGAATATGGAAATGGAAATAAGTACTGTTTAAACGTAAAAAAATATTTACTTAACCTGAGAATAATATCTTGAGCCAAAAAAAAAACAATTACTTCAAACAAGTATATTTTCTTGATTCAAGAAAATATATGTTCCGTTATATGGAAATCACGGATTGTCTTGACCAAGGCGATATTGTCTAGATTCAAGACATCATTTTTTTCCATAGGAAATGCTTCGCCGCTCCGCTGCAACGCCGAGTCGTGCCTCTAAAGTGCGGTTTGACCTTAAAGAGGCGCGGAGTGCAGAGCAAAATGAAAAATATCATTAGTGCTTTTTCCTTAAAAATATGAAAAATTGTTCACGAAAATACTAGAAATATTTAATTACTTTGCTATTCCGCGAACACAGTGGGGTTAAATCGTGCAAATAGCGGCGCTTGTGTTGAATACTTACATGTTTTTTCATGCAATTTTCCCACCCTCCCTCCGCATATGATAAAATAAGCAACACAAACGGTGGTGGTAGCAAAGTAACGCCTGAATCCATTAAATCTTTACGTTTTTTTTTTTACATAATATAAAATGACCTAAAAAGCATCCACAAATATTGTTTAAAAAATCGTCAAGTACCCAATTCTGTACACCTTTTGTACGGGGATTGCAAACGTGTGACTTACTTGTCATCGAGGTAGTAATACACGATGCGGTCTCCGTCCCCGTCCAACGACGCGACTCTCTGGAAGGGCGCGTGTTCGACTCCCACCGGTTGCTGCTGAGACACCTTCACGAAGTCCGCGCCACACTGTTGACAGTGTTAACACTGTTACATCATCATCATCATCATCGTAATCCCATATATGTCCCACGGCTGGGCGCACGCATCCTCTCATACTGGTGTTAAGACTCCAACCTGCAGTGACCCCTCGGGGCTACAAGTGCCCAGTCTCCTTCACTTTGAGAGGAAGGCTCTATTGGTTAAAAACTAAACGCTTTGTTTGTGAAATGAAAGTGCACCTTCGTTAACTTGACTCCTCTTCCACCTGTTGGTAAGAGGAAAGTGGAGTCCATGAGTGCGGGCGACAACAACTTATCCTTGCCAACTTTGCTAGGCCCAAAGGTAGCTTATTTTAAAACTCACATTTAAATTTAGCTTCCCCCCATTCCCCCCCAAGTTATAGAGCACCAGGTCGAGCTCCCCGTCCAGGCTTTTCTTGATGATGTTCAGTTTCTTCCCCCCGACGCCGTTGGCGCCGTCCACGTACAGAGTTGTGTCGTAAGAGCCGTGTACCGGTAACTTGGCGCGTATGTTCTTGAAGGCACCTACTATCTTCTCATAATAGCCTGGGAAATACCAGAGACATCAGTATGATTGTCTGAATCTGGCGAGTGTCTAACTACAAATTCCAAGATGGTGGACGCTCGAATGAAAAATACTACTGGTCTATACCATAGTATAAAGAGAAGGAAGTAGGGTATCTTCATACAAGCGCACCGCGCGCGGCGCACGCACACTTAAACACGACCACGACCCTTTACTACGCTCATTTAAGCGGGTCGAGATTTGTTTAAGTGTGCGTGCGGCCACGTGCGGCGACGCATAGATACTTTGGCGCACACATACAAGCCGCGCGCGGTGCGCTTGTATGAAGATACCCTACTTCCCAGAGGCGAAGCGTGAGGGTAAGCCGGTGCATAATTTCTTAACTCAAATATTATTATTATTATTAATTACTTCTTGTATTGACATAAAAATGGCATATTACATATTTTTTATGTAAATGCAAATTTTAATGAGTAATAATATAATGTTCAAAACGAGAAATGATACACCGGCTTACCCTCACGCTTCGCCTCTGCTACATCATTCTCTTTATACTATGAGTTTCATGACATACAATATTGAATGACTTTTAATAATTGAGTTTATAATCACGTTGATAGAAGATTTAAAATAATAGTAGTACCTACATAATACATGTCACGATCATGTTAGTACCTAATAATAATTATCATTCACACATTGTAGTATTATGTAATTAAATAGGTAATAATAATGAATTATATTCGTCAACAACGCTCACATTTTTTAAAACTAGCTTTTA
Organism: Tortricodes alternella; assembly: GCA_947859335.1. Lineage (NCBI taxonomy): Eukaryota > Metazoa > Arthropoda > Insecta > Lepidoptera > Tortricidae > Tortricodes > Tortricodes alternella. The sequence continues at coordinate 5,366,909 of OX401988.1, read as the reverse complement.
CTTATACATACATACCATCACGCCCGAAATCCCTAATGGGGTGGGCAGAGCCACAAGACTACTTGTGGCCACGTTCGATTAATTAGTCCTAAGATGGTATGACGAACCGTATGGTGACAGGTGATCAGCCCATCGCCCATACAGATAGTCCACCATGCTGGAGAGGACCCGTCCCTTAGTCGACTTTTACGACATGCCAGGATGATAAGCATCTGCACGCATTCTATGCTATTCTATTTCTTCACTCCCAGTGCAGCAGAGGAGTAACTTTTACTTTTACTTGTTGTAATAATGATGAATTGTAGGTATCGCCACGAGAGTTGAGTAGAATGATTGCACACACAAGTACACAATGCCATACAATAGTAGTTTATGCAACGGTTGCATAATGATAGGCCTTAAAACACTAGTGCGGTTTTATGAAACGACCTTTTAGCGAGTTTCATAATAAGATCGCACGTGTGTTTTAAGGCCAAATTATGCAGAGTTGCATACATAACTTTATCTACACACATATTATAAATCCTCCATGATGGGTTCAGAAACAATATTTTCTGGCAACAAGTTATTTGTTGCAATCGTGGCTGCATATTTCCGATATCCGGTGCATTTTCACATCACACACACTCCGAGAAGACTACTTACTATTCATATTTTCAACTAAAATGTAAATTACAAACAACTTTTTCTATTCAATTCAACAACAATTCTACTTTCGTTCAGCAAAACACCAACATGGCGGCGTCCTCCGTCAAGACCATTTTTTTTTTAAATCATAGACAAACGGATGAAGTCTCTATTCTCACGTCACTCGAGATCAAATATTGTGCAGTTTATATTAAAAAAACATACTGAATTGACGTTTCGTATCAATAACCGTTTTTATATCTATGGATACTAGAATAGAGACCCACTTGAGTTTTGACAGCTGTTCCAAATTTAATCTCATTTCTTTACTAAAAACGATAAAGAAGTCATGTTATTTCTTTATCGCAGCACTGGTTTTTCCTAATTGGTTGTCAAAATGGTGGTCATTTCCTACGGTTTTCCATTAACCAATGGAGGTTTTATGATATGGGTGTAGATAAAACAAAACATAAATTTGAAAAGTCGAACGTAATTGTCTTGTCCACACATGACATGCCGGCGTGTGACCTCAACTCTCGTGGCGATACCTATACTGTATGTTTGAGTGATACCTTCTTCAGTGGGCGTCCCGTAGGTGTTGTCGTTCCTGCAGCGCACGCAGTAGTGCAGTATCGGCGTGGTGACGATGCCGAACTCCCTCGCGGTGCCCTTCAGAGCCATCACGCCGTGCACCGCGGCAGCCGCTAGCCTGGGACTCGTGTACCTAGAAAACATGTAATATATAGTTCACAATAATCTATAATTTATAAAATAAAAAAACCGACTTCAAATGGCCTTTGAAAAGTAAGTTTTTTTTTCACATTTTATTTATATCCTGTGATTTAAGGACACACATTTACTACATCAAGTAAAAATAGCATAATGCCAATTGCTTTTCACCATTTACAAACTATTGCTATCCACGGTGCAAGGATGTCAATCGTTGAGGAGTTCTCCTGGTTCTTCAATTTTACTACATGAATTTTCATGGACATAAGTTGCTTCAGAACTTTATACAGCAATTTAATCGCCAACCGCGAAATACTCAACATTTAGGAGTTCCGATGATCATCTATGGTCTTCATCAACAGTTCCACTTCACCAAATAATGCTTTTGGAACGTAACTGCTTGAGTTATTACAGAAAATACTAACATTGCTATATGCTTGCCTATAATATTTGAAGAGTTCTATCGATTCCTCATAGATCCTCTCATCATAACTCAACTTTGACTACAACCAGACGAAACTGGAGGTATACCCTACCGATTAAAAAAAAGAATTTTCAAAATCGGTTTATAAATGACGGAGTTATGAAGCAACAAACATAAAAAAAATACAACCGAATCCTTTTCTTTGAAGTCGGTTAAAAACTAAAACAACGCGCTTTTGTCAGTAACGCACTAAAAAGTACTGAAGCCCTCATCACCAAAGTGATGTATTGGACTCCTCAAAACAAACCAAATGAGCCCAAACTCGACGGTTCTACTAGTAGTCATTGAAGAGTTCCACTATTCACCTCCTGGCTCCATGGTTAGATCAGCTCGATGGTACCAAAGTACTGTGTTGTCATTCGAATTGCATACACTTGCAAAGTTAGAAGTAGGTTAAAATTGAGTTCAAGATTTTATTACAATGTTAGTTATTTTTTTTAATAGATAAACCATCTTCATCTAAGATTCGAGTTTACTCTCCCGGAAAATTACCTGGTGTCCATGCCAATGAAGACGCTGGCTTTCAGTCCCATGTCCGCGTTGACTTCCTTGATCACCTCCGCTGTTGTTGATTCTAGGTCATTGTCACTGGAAATAAAGAATACACTCAGTTTAGACGACTGTCTTTTATTTTTGAGACCCTAATGAAATAGTCCTCAACACTTGCCGATAAGGCAACAGTGCATAATACCAAACTAAACGAATTTTAAGCTAACTGGCCGTCTAGTGCTCATATCAGTCAGGCAACCATTCAAAAAAAATTCAGACACTCGTGACAACGTTTAACCAGAGCCTTTATTGATTTATTTATTATATATATATAAGGTTCGCACTTTCAGTAAAAAGTAGATAATATGTAAGTAATGCTGGGTTGTGTGGCGATTAATAATACTCAGAGGCCAATCTCTACGCAAATCGATATAGTCCCAAATTAAGCTCTTAGTTGTTATAGGTACTAGACAATGATATTCATACTTATATAGATAAATAAATACATAGGAAACATCCACGACTCAGGACCAAACATTCGTGCTCATCACACAAATATTCGCCCTTACCGGGGATCGAACCCGGGACCGCTAGCTTCGTAGACAGGGTCGCTACCAACTGGCTAACCGCGTCGTCAAAAGCGTCGTTATAAGTGTAACATATACAGCTTTAACCTTTTGACCGCCACACTCGGCTGCAGCCGTCAGCGGATACAGGTTAAAAGAGTCCTTCATTACCTTGACTTAAAGTTGAAATTCGTGTTACTTCTCAGAAATGCTTGGCGGCCAAAAGGTTAACAAAAGATAGACCAGCAAGGGCGTCGCCAGCAACCCCAGGGGGGCTAGCACGACATGCCCGCGAGTCGTTTGTCGCACAGTACGTCTCTGTCTAACTAGTCAATTATGTAAGGGATGCACTGAGCGACAAACGACTCGCGGGCAGGTCGTGCTAGACTTGCAGGTTGATATATGGAGGATGGGAAACGTATGAATTGTGGACTTAGAACTTTGATTAATTTCAAATGCCAAAATTTTTGTGAATCTCTAGGGGGCTGCTGCCCTTACGGACCCCCCTTGGCAACATGCAGACCAGGGCATGGTCGCATCCGTATAATTACCAACCGACCAACCAGACATTTCAACCAATTGGACGGTTAGTACTTTTTTTTCCCAAGCGACAATCTGGTCCTCACCTGACGTTAGCGAGCCTTGTGGCGATCTCCTCCCAGCTCTGTTCCAGCATCTCCCCGTCGGGGTCCACGAGTTTGACCCCGTTGTCGGGTTCGAGGTTGTGCGAAGCGGTTATCATCATACCTATTGTGCGCCCTGGAAAGGAAGTAAACAATGTCACACTCGACGACCCAAGCTAGGTTCACGAACAAGCGTACAAGAGACGAATTAAACGGCACAGATTCTTATGAAATGAAAACCGCAGTCATGTGATACTCTAACGTACACAGCGTGCATGCCACAATTAAACCCGTTTATCTCTATGACTATCTCTTTCGTCGGCACTAGTGTGAGAGAGACGCACTTAGAGCTAAGACGGTCTATCTTATCTTTGTGTCGTGCATGTTAGGGCCGCAGCGGCTGATCAGCGATGAGCTACAATCAAATAAGGACCGAATGACTTCGTCCGTACAGTCTAAATTTATAGTTTCGTTTATCGGCTGACTGGCCGCTGCGCACGTACGCGAACCAAATCACTGGAGTCTACCCATGATCACGAACCCTGAAGGGCGCGAGGGGTTGAGAAATATGTACAAATTAGTACACTTAAATTTACCAGGTTAAAGGATTTATTTCAATGAATATTACTCATGCACTTCTTAAAACTTATTTACACAGCTGTTATCAATTTCGAACGCGACCGCTATAATATAATGTAACTTACGTTAGCCATAGTCATACGTAGCATATTATAATTATAACTTGCGATTTGCCGCATACACAATGTCAAAATTATAACCATTCGCCTATGACTATTCGTAACCAAACAGATTGGTTTCCCAAATATACGAACTGGACATTTTTCTTCCATTGTAACTAAATATTACACCTAGGGTTGCCAACTATTTATTGGGAAAATATAGTATTTTCCAGGCAAAGGTAAGTATAAATAAAATACACTGAAAGAAAATATAGTACCTTATTTAAAGAAAAACCTTTTAAGAAGAGTGTAAGGTATGATTGATAAAATATAATACACAAAATTCGTCTTACGAACATTCCGATTGCGCATCTTGTGGCTATCCGAGCTACGAAAATGCCTATTGAACTGGCCAACTTAAAGCCCATCTGTAAGCAATATAGTATTTTTGCGTACTATATATTTCTTCAACAGTATATAGTACACAGAGCCAAAATATAGTAGAATACTACATATATATTACAGTACGGTTGGCAACCCTAGTTACATACACCCGTGGTTACAATTTAGAATACTCACCATTCTTTACCCGCGAACGGATAACGGCGAGCAGTCCCATTCGGTACACGACATGCTCCAACAGGCTGGCTCTGTAACCAAATAATATCTTGATAAATAAACTCACAAATAACATAGAAATATAAAGACATATTTCATGGGTTCGTGTGCCCTAATATGAGCAAAATGATCATATCGGCTTGCGACAAAAGACTTCATCAAAACTGTGAACTGCGGCCCTAACATGCATGCCACAAAGATAAATTAGAACCGTTTATCTCTATGACTATCTCTTTCGTCGGCACTAGTATGAGAGAGACGCACTTAGAGATAAGACGGTTCTAATTTATCTTTGTGCCGTGCATGTTAGGGCCGCTGAGTGATTTGATTTCCATACTTTAAGGCCTTGTATCGCGATTCTCTTGCCATGCTATAATTCCCGATAGGTATCTGTAAGAAGCAAGAAAGAAAGAAAGAAAGAAAGAAATACATTTATTCACCACACAAGACACGCTATAATAAAAACAACAAAACAATACAGATAAACGTGGGATGTGTGTCATCGCGGCAGTGAATCGGTCACTGACTTAGCATAATGCTGAGGCGTCAGACACCCGCAGCGCTGATTACCGATGCACGGAACTAACCAAAGAAGGGATTCTACTAGTGGGCTTACAGAACAGTTAATTTAATATATTGTTTATCTACACCCATATCATAAAACCTCCATTGGTTAATCAAAAACCGTAGGAAATGACCACCATTTTGACAACCAATTAGGAAAAACCAGTGCTGCGATAAAGAAATAACATGACTTCTTTATCGTTTTTAGTAAAGAAATGAGATTAAATTTGGAACAGCTGTCAAAACTCAAGTGGGTCTCTATTCTAGTATCCATAGATAATAAAACAGTTATTGATACGAAACGTCAATTCAGTATGTTTTTTTAATATAAACTGCACAATATTTGATCTCGAGTGACGTGAGAATAGAGACTTCATCCGTTTCTATCTTATCGTCTATGATTAAAAAAAAATGGTCTCGCCGCCATTATGTTGACGTTTTGCTGAACGAAAGTAGAATTTTGTTGAATTGAATAGAAAAAGTTGTTTGTAATTTACATTTCAGTTGAAAATATGAATAGTAAGTAGTCTTCTCGGAGTGTGTGTGATGTGAAAATGCGCCGGATATCGGAAATATGTAGCCACGATTGCAACAAATAACTTGTTGCCAGAAAATATTGTTTCTGAACCCATCATGGAGGATTTATAATATGTGTGTAGATAAAGTTATGTATGTAACTCTGCATAATTTGGCCTTAAAACACACGTGCGATCTTATTATGAAACTCGCCTATCGGCTCGTTTCATGAAAACCGCACTAGTGTTTTAAGGCCTATCATTATGCAACCGTTGCATAAACTACTATTGCAAAACTAAAATCACCATCAAAGATGCATTTAGCGACGATAAAGTCAAAGGTGATAGGTAAGTTAGAGGTGACTTTGCCAGAATCAAGCAAAGCAGTGGCGGACTAAGCCCGTCAGAGGCCCGGGGCGGCAAAGCTGAATGAGGCCCCCCCCTCTTCAAGACTAATTATAATTTGTTCGAATTGAGACCCCATGATCAGGAGAACGCGGAGGCACGGAGGCAGGCAGGAAGAAGAACGAATGGTCCGATGAATGTAATGACCATACTTAATATCAACATGAAGTATTGGACACCTTGTCGACACCCAACACAAAGGTAAAACAAAACGGTAATACAATAACGATGTTATCTCGAATCAATAATCATTGTCTAATTAGTTATCTATTTAGTATCATCTAATTATTACGAATCGTACGACGAATTACCGCACTTAATATTCAAGCTTATACTGAACAAAGTATAGCGTCTCTTCTATGAAATAATGCTCTACACCCTAGGAACAAAAATAATGTAAAAGGAATGAGTGTAACTATATTTCTCGTTTACCTTAACTACAAATGACAGACGGTTAAAGCGCCTTAAACATTACTGATTAGTGTACATACAAGTGTACATATTTTGATAGCAAAGTATGAATACAAATAATTAGAATTTGCGATAAGATACAGTGTAACCATTACAACATTCATATCTTGTAATTAAAACATAACAAACTCGTTTATACTACGCATTTGCGTTTAGTTTATGACATGGCATACATTTAATAGCTTTTAGCCGCAACTTCGCCTGCGTGGAAATGTATCTTTAAAATAATATATAACGAATTTTCATGTGAGGAACATAATTTTTTATCTCCTTCAAATTAAAGATTGCCATTAGCCACGCATCGCCGTTAATAGAGTTTCGAGCCCCTATCTAACAATTTTAAGGGTTGTGTTCTCTTAAAAAAAATAAGCCTATTTCCTCCCCCATGGCTCAGACTATCTCCATACAAAATTTCATCAAAATCATTTCAGCGGTTTAGCCGTGAAACAGACCGACAGAGTTATTTTCGCATTTATTTCGCATGGATAGCTTGAACATGTACATATTTTTCCTGTTTAGGTACACCGATATACTATAGAAAAACATGTAAGTCATTGTTTATAAATAAAACAGACATTACTTCCGTAACTCATAATTAACACTTCTCATGGTAGCCGCCATCTGATTGCCGCGTCGCTCGCCGACGAAGACTCGCCTGCCGCATAGAACACCGGTTTGTGTCGACGTCGAGACTTCGTCGGCAAGGCACGTTTGGGAATCACACCCCAGCACGTTTAGCACGACCTGCCCGCGAGTCGTTTGTCGCTCAGTGCGTCCCTTACGTATTTGACTAGTTTGACAGGGACGCACTGAGCGACAAACGACTCGCGGGCGTGTCGTGCTAGCCCCCCAGGCCATTTGTCGTTACATATGTGAGTTTCCTAGCGTCAGAGTCAGAGCCGTAAATTTCGTTGCGCGACCTTCATTAGGCTAGGTCAGCGGTCGGCAACCTTTTGGCAGTCAAGGGCCACATAGTGGCAAAATGAGGTCGAAGCGAGCCGCACTTTTTCGTAATTTTGATAATGATAAGTATATATCTATATAGATAGATGTTATAATAATAACGAATTAGCCTCATTTACAAAACAGTCTCTGGCGGCGCGTTGCCAAACGCTGAACAGGCCGTTCGTTCAAGTATAGGTTATAGCTTTTAAAAGAAAATACCTAAGTTTGTTTGTGCTATCCCTACCCATTTTATTGTATTATTCCCACTGGGAAAATAAATCAATACATACCAGTGGGTACAAAGGGGTGGAAACTACTGGGAATAGCCCTTTTGTCTGATTCGTGTCGTGTAGTACCTATCCAATGACTATGGCGATCAGAGAACTGTTAGCGATGACATCCATATCATGACTCTGCCGGTGAAAGGATTAGATTTCTTTACTCACGCAAAGGGGGAATCCTCGAGGGGCTCATGGGGGTCAAGACCCCTCCTTCTAAGCGTTGTAATGAAACCAATATGTCACAATATAGTTTATCGTATATTGGATTTATACACGATTTTATTAGGTGCACTTGTAACTGACAATATAATAATTTGGTAACATCGAGCTGATCTGACAATGGAGCCAGGAGGCGAAAAGTGGAACTCTTAAATGACTACAAGTAAGCCCCTCGAGTTTGGGCTTATTTGGTTTGTTTTGACGAGTCCAGTACATTACCTTGGATGAGGGTATTTTCGCGTTCAGGATGCTGATGGGGCTGCCGCGACACTGTAGTGCATCGGGCATGTTTGCGGAGGCGCGCACTGATGGCTTCCACGCTATCCTTCGTAAAAGGGCTGCCTCCTTGATGGCTCGTGTACGCGGCAGCTCTAATAGCATTCTGTCCGTTGTCGCCAGTAGGTTAGACTGCCCATACCAGAGGCACTGGGTGCAACTGCACGTGCGAGGGGTGGGGTAGTCTAGCTCTGGCATTTTAAATCCTGTTTAGTTTTAAGTTTAGTTGTACATATCTGTTTCTAACCTTAGTTCTTAAGTAATATTGTCTTACTAACACATTTATGGACCAATGGTCTGGAATAAATGATTTCAATTTCAATTTCAATTTCAATTTTGTACTTTTTAGTGCGTTACTGACAAAGGCGTGTTTTTTTGTTTTTTTGTTTTTGTCAACTATAATTATTTTGAGCCAAGACCGCCTCCTAGCCCAAACCCTGGAGCAGCCCTTGAATGATACTCTTCCGTTGATAACAGTCCAGGCATAGTATAAAGAGGGGAAGTAGGCTATCTCCGGCCCGATCCGCGATATAATTGCCTACTGTCTCAGGGTTGTCTCTGTTCAATAGGTAATCTGAACAGAGACAATTCTGGAATCGATTAATTATTAAGACACCCAAACATAGAGCAATACGTTCCCCTGCGCTTATCACACATTTTTCATTCATTTAGTGGTGCCGAAAAGCCGTGACGCGCGAACCTCGTGCGGTGTTAGCCCCGACTGGCGCACTGAGAAACGGGTCGAGATTTTGTTTAAGTGTGCGTGCGGCGACGCATAGATACTTTGGCGCACACATACAAGCCGCGCGCGGTGCGTTTGTATGAAGATAGCTTACTTCCCCCCTCTTTATACTATGTTCCAGGGGAAATAATCTAGATTGTTTGACCTACATCAGCTACATCATTTCTGGCCAGTATCCAAAATTATGAATACCTTTAACTTTCGGGGAAAACCAATAAAACATACATTAACTATATAGGTACGCGAAGGTTGCACAGAACTTTTAGTACTCTTTGAACACCACGCGATGAGTTATAGTCTCTATTACTCAGGTAATAAAGTCCAAAGTTATTAGCGCAGCAACGTCAGAGCGTACTAAAACTATCCGCCTATAACTAACCAACAATCGATTCTTTTTTCTACTTGCAGTAAACATGTAGGTAAATTCTTGTGTAAATTTGAAGACACTAGACAATGAATATCAGTGTATTCTTCCGTCTAGCGCTTTTTTCCGTTTTTTAATTCGGGGTACGCTTTTACCATGATCCCAGATTCGACGGTCTCCCCCGGCGTGTGTATAATTATACAATCTTGGTGTTTTCAAGGTAAGAGTGAATATGCATTTTCTGGGCAAGCATGTTCTATCCTAGACCCTGTGCAAACTTTCCATCAGGTGAGACTAGGGTTCAACGCATGTCCAGCCCTTCATAAAAAAGGTCGGGTTATAACAGTGGAGCGACTGCCATCTGACCTCCCTAACCCTTGCGATAGGGGAACCAGACTAATTTGATCATGGTTACACATTTTGTAACCTAAATGTGCATGTTTCCTCACGATGTTTTCCCTCCCCGTAAGCCATCGGTTACCTCAATTCGCAGGTAGATAATGTGCATGTGAGAAAAACTCATTGGTACATGGCAACGGCTGGAATCGAACCCGGTACCTCACGATCACGATTCGACATCCTGAGCCACTAGGCCACCGCCGCTCTCTGACAATATCAGTCTTACAAAACACGCGCGGAATACATTACCCCCTTTCATTTGCGCAATCGGTTAAAAATGTAGTCACAATAATGAGCATGGATGTAATCACAGCACCCCACTGCCAACATTAGAGTTAAAAATGTATAAGCGGTAATGGTGCAAGCAGCCAAGGGACCGCATAACCTAGAACTAGAACGCACCAATCACAGCGCTCCAAGAACCGATTGGCAGCTTTATTTGCTAGTCAAAGTTAGGCCGAGGCGTAGGGCACCTATATAATTTGTGGAAGTAATGGATAACTAGACTAGGCGCGGTTTATACTGAGCTGTAAAACTAAATAAACGCTAGTAAAAATGTTATGATGCTAAAGACCTCCCGCCATTTAACACACGTGCGTATCTATGTTACCTAGAATTTAAACCGCCGTAAAATAGAATCTAAGAATAAGCTTCAATAGAATTCAGGAAATGGCACCCATTTGGGATGGTCTCAATAAAGACGGCACACAGGACTTCCGTGGCGCTGGCCTACTTAACACTTATTATTATCTTGATAAATGATATTCAATAGATATTGAATTTATTGTGTTTAGCGATAATTTCAAACCATTCTTTAACACCGCCGATTTCTTGTTCTTTCATATTCGTATTGAGCTCTCGACTTTGACGGCGCGAAAATACCTCTACGCAAAAATCATGTTGAGTTGTTGCTCAGCTTTGACGTGAAAAAGGACAAACAAACAAACACACATTTAAAATCATTTAAAATTATTTGCATTGAAAATATTAGCACAGGTTTTAATTTTACTCGCAAAATACATATGACGTAGGTACGTATGAGTACGGGCTCCCATCGGGCACGCACGAACTTGGCTTAAATCAATTTTTCAGCCCTTATTTCACCCTTTTAGGGTTTGGTTGACTCGGTTGTTTATGTCATTCTCCAGGGCTCAAACTACCTATTTCCATACTAAATTTCATCAAAATCGATTCAGCGGTTTAGCCGTAAGTCGCGCAGATACATAAAAACACATCAACGGACACTCAAAGGGCCGCACGAACTTCCCGTAAATCAATTAACCAACAACTATTTCCATACCGAATTTCATCAAAATCGGTTCAGCCGTTGTATTTCTATCTATGATAAACATGCAATGTATATATTCTTATTTAAATTGAATAGAATAAATCAGGTATTCTTTATTTCGCATAACATTGTATTAGACAAATGAAGGGATATTAAATAAACTAAAGAGAGGGGCGTGATGCCCCCCAGGGTCAGATACTCGTAACATAAAATCTTCATCACACTCCATCATCATCGTCAGCTGCTGGGCACATGCCTCTCATAGTGGGGGTATCATAAAATACTTGTATTAAAATTTGTCTTCGGGTGTGTTTTAACAGTCCCTAGCCAAGATACTTTTTTACCTAAGTGTTTCTCAGTGTTATGTCTATTTATTGATAAAAATATAATGTTACGTCATAATTCAAAGTCTCTGTGCACAATTTTCAAAGTACGAAAATATTAAATGATCTTGGGCAGGACTTGAACCTGCATCTCCTCTGGCTAGCAAGACGAAGGAGAATGCAGTTTTTTTTATTTTTTTTAAGATAGAAATTTATTTTATTACACAAAACGAATACAACAGTACATAAACCTTAAATCAAAAATAGTTTTATTTATTATATTACGATATTCACAAATATATTATGTATATGACCATATTTTAGTGAAAATCGTTACAAAAGTCGCGAGCAAAAGCATGTGTTAACATAATAATGATACTCAAAACAAATATGAGTCAACAAGAAATTGGTGGGCTGTTTTAAAGAAATGTTTTCAAATTACTTAATATAATCACATTGTTTGTTCCTCAAATAATAATTAAATTAATTATCTAAATTAAGTAGTGAAACTATAATAATTTCACTTACGTCACCTTAAACCACAATTTTGATGATCAATTAACTCTTCAATAGAAGTATTATGTAATAGAAAATAAACAAATTATTAACAACAAAAGTAGGTTTAACGGTTTTATACACTGTGTTGTTCACAAGCAAATGATTAACATAGATCTATGCCTCAAGGGATTTCTATTGTCTACTAGCTGGTGCCCGCGACTTCGTCTGCGAAGAATAATAATTTAAGTAACCTATGTACTTTTAAACCTTCCCTAGACCTCCACGCATATTTCAAGACTAAGATAAGATAAATCCGTTCAGCCGTTCTCGAGTTTTAGTGAGACTAACGAACCGCAATTCATTTTTATATATATAGATTATTGCCATTAATCGAAGCAATATCAGCTGTTTGAATTTCAGTTCAATGTCCTAAGCAATAAGAAACTAATTACCTTATAGTGACAATCAGCGAAACTGTTGTCATTTCTTTGACCATGTGTGTTCCTTGTTCTAATTATAAAAACAGATGTTTTGTTTCTGATGGCAAAGTTGATTGAACCGGCCAGTATTTTATCATAACAAAATGCTGACCAATAAAATATTGAGTGTTTGTATTTGAAAAAGCAAATAAACATTATTTGAGTTCTTGGCTTTGTTCCAAAAATGAGGATATTTAAAAAGCATTTAAGATCAAAGAATCTAACTTTGTTTAAGTAAGATCGAGAACTCTGTAGGTGTTAAATTTATTGTTAACCCTTTATTATGCAAATCTACTTATACCTGCTTTAATGTGCATCTGATTGGTGTCCGATATCCTTTTTGTTGAGAGCTGCTTCTTTTTTAGGGTTCCATACCTCAAAAGGAAAAAAGGAACCCTTATAGGATCACTCGTGTGTCTGTCTGTCCGTCTGTCACAGCCAATTTGCTCCGAAACTACTGGACCGATTGATTTGAAATTTGGTATACATATGTAAATCGGTGACCGCAATACGGACGCGTGACGAAAATATATGAATTTTAAACATGGGGGCCAATTTTGGTGGGTTAACTAGAAATTTTTTAAAAAATGTTATGCAACTTAAATTATGTGACATATCAAATGAAAGGGCTTATTATAATGATTTTAAATATATATTTTTTGGAATTTTAAGATAAATGGTTTGGAAGTTATTTAGGAAAATAGGCGAAAATTGACCATTCCCACCCCCTTATCTCCGAAACTACCGGGCCTACAATTTTGAAAAAAGATACAATAAATAGATCCTTACCTATAGATTACAGGAAAACCTATATGAAGTCTATGGTATTTAAAATAACATAGGAAATTTCAAATAATCATGTATGGAACGGAACCCTCTCCACGCGGGTTTAACTCGCATTTGTCCAGTTTTTAAAATTGACTTAAGTATACACTCATATTGTTGTAGAGAAAGATAATTTAAATCAAATTTTAGGGAAGAAAGTTATTCATTATCTTATAATCATAAGTAAAGTAGGTAGTTTTATAGGAAAAATAATACAATTCTAGTTCCGTTCAGTATAACCCCAGTGATAATGTTAATTGTGTTGGCATTTTAATAACAGCAAGGTCTCATTAATTACCCTAACGCGGACCACGAAATCAATTGCGTTACGTAGCCAAAAGAAACGTTAGAAAATGAATGAATGACTAATCCCACTTATCACCCTATCGCGGAGTCATCGACCATCATTACATTACGCTAGCGGCTTCCCGTTATAGGTACCCAAATACGATCTCAAATCATGACTCACAATGCAGTATGATTGTAAAAGGAAACACTTTGATCGAAGCCAAAATTGTCGACGTGACATTCAATCGTGATGTCTAAGAGAAAGGTGCGGCTAATATTTAGTCCTTTACACAATAATGTTGTAATAACTACTTATACTTATTAGAATGGAAAAACCTTGCATGAATAATGCAATAAGACTCACTTTGTGCGAAATCCGGCCGTGCCGTACTGTATGAAGACGTCTGTTGTTTTCGGATGCATTTCTCTGGCGAACGCGTACACCACTCGCAAGCTACTCGGCGGCATTCTGATATGAGATTTTTATTTATAAGGCCGCGTATCGGACAGTTACAATCACTTCAAATCAACAAACGAGATTTCTTAACATTCCCGCTGCAAAACGTCAAGCTCGAGCAGCAGGCAAACGTCATTGGCGTTAAACGTCAAAACACTTTGTAAACATACAGCCAAGTAGAAAGTACACACTTGTTCAAAGCTTGTAGAGCGAGCCAACCAGCTGCCGTATATGCAGCAGTACTTGTACATTTAGTAGGATAATAATAACATGTCGACGAATTGTAAAATACTATTGAAGCCGATTTAGCAGTGTTGCTACTCATTAATAGATGGCGTTAAAATAAGGCCTAATACATTTTGGACAATAATCATAGATGTCGTGCATTATTACAAAATTGTGACTCGTTTTACAGATATAGGTATATTACTAGCAGCGTCGTCCTTTCTTTCATGTTTTTTTTCAGATTTCATAAATTACAATTATTACATAACTTTATGACTATTCCTTGAATGAAGACTGGAACATTATGGGTGAGCAAATCTCCCTAAATTACAAAGATGTTATACCTAACTATATCTGCGATAAACTCAAACGAAAAACAATAGTATAAGGGCACATAGAGAAGAAAGAATGGTCGTTGTTATTATAAATATAAACACTTTACACTTACACAAAACTCATAATAATTTAAATTGTATAACTCATAAAGTAATTAATAATCTACCAAAATTCCAATCTTCAAAACTAGATGGCGCTAATGTACACCTAAATTAAAATTCTCCATAACACTAGCCAAGCTAATTGCCAACGTTTACCGCGGATCGTTCCTCGTTGAAACGAAGTAAGCAGCACGCCACGTTTGTTGCGGAGTCGTCTCTAATTTTATTAATTAGTTCCTTGCTCGAGCGCCATTGACGGAGACACGTGGGCTTGTGACACACAGAAAGATAAAATTGTTTTAATCATTGGGGTACTAACGCTTAAAGACAGCGCAGTCCGTCCAGTGGTGCCCTCATCAATGTTATTCTATTTACCATTTAACAAAAGTATTTTATTAAAATTGAAACCACACAAGTTGTTGCACGATTGAATATATCATTTATAGGCTATATAACTTAGCTTTATAAAATATAACGAAAATGTTTAAGAAAAATAGTGACCACATTAACCCTTTTTAAGTAAAAGTTTAATCTAGAAAACACAATAAGTGATGAGAGCACCCCTGGACCTAGAAGGTCGGTGCGGTCTTAATAGAGTTGCGTTATGCGTAATGCGCAAGGATAAATACGGAATAAATAGTGGTTTAATTTAATATACAAAATAGTGTTCTGACATTTAGTATCGATCTGGATTTCAACTCTTTTTCTGACCGTTACCGTTACGTGCCTTCTTTTTAACTTTTATGTTTATGATAGGATTTTGATTATTATTATTATTGGGGGTGTAATTGGGCCATATATGTGCCGCCTCGACCATTGCTGATCTATTGTGGCAGCCCTTTCTTATAGTTCACTGCTTAGTCCCGTTGCATCCAGGAAGTTCCAGATGCTTTGGGCAGTGAGATCTTGTATCTCTGCGGGGTGCACAACGTGTCGCCCCAGGTGGATACTTCTTTTGCGCATGAGTGGCCCACATGAGCAGAGGATGTGCATGGCTGTTTCCTCTGTCTCTTGGCAGAATCTGCACATTGCGTCTTGGCTCATGCCCATATTTGTCAGGTGTTTATTTAGTTTGCAGTGACCAGTGAGTATTCTTGTCACTGCGCAAGTCTTACATCTTTTGAGCTGAAGAAGTTCTTTTGATAGCTTACTTTTGTATCCTTCGATTACTGCTTTCGAGTGTTTGAGTCCAGTCGCAGACTTCCACAGGATTTTGATATCCAATAAGTGGAATTTCTATCCTACTTTGTGCAACAACCTAATCTGAAACGCGCTCTCATTACGTCGAAATGGCACGATTAATGGCGAGTCTGTCCGTCCGTCCTAAACGATCCCGGATCGGCTGCGCCCGCGCCGTCACGGCACATACTCCACTCGTGCGCAACAAAACTGACACAACCCTAAATGTATATCTACAATTTACAACCAAAATCCTATGGGTTAAAATTGAAAATCGAATGGTATTTGTCTACATTTGTGACGTGTTAGAATGAATCGAGTATAAATAAAGACACATGTCGCGTCATTCATAATTGATTTACTACAAATCGCTTTGTTTTGGTGCCGACTGTTTTAACTTTTTGGTAATTAAAATAAACTTTGATTTTGACGGATGTTCAGGTTGGTTTTAGGTTATGAAGGAGGCTGCCAGGAAAATATTCGTTTCCTTCTTCTTCTACCCATATTTCTCCATTGATGAATATGTCCCTATTTTGTCTAATTAGGGATTAAAAACTGGTACATTTTTGTGTCGGATTACCCGTTTATCCTATACAAAATACATTCAGTTTGCATTCACTCAATAGAAACCATGCCAGTGGCGATGTTGGATAGTCTTCTTCTTTTGATAACTTTAATTATATTTCAATATCATCTCAACAGTCCGTTTCGTCACAAAATGTATTTATTTTCAGTTTTGTTCCTGACACCCCCGATATTATACTACCTTTATGAGGAATCTCATCCATTTCGTTCCATCTCCCATCTCCGCTACTTCAATAGGCACCTAAATGTTTGTTTTTTCCACTGTAAGGACCGTTCAAAGTTCTAAGGAGCCAACTTTAAAGAGCTGTAAGATTCAGCATAATTAAGCAGCTGCGAGCCGATATCTTCAATCTACGGGACTGGTAGCAGATAAATCACCGCTCTACGCTTCACCGCATGAGACTGATAGACGCGGCGACGGGTAGCGTCGGCAGCTACAATCTACACACAGTGGGGCATAAAAGTTGCTAAACTTGAAATAGGAAACGTCAAATTCGATTTTATCTGCTTGCTATACAAAATCGAGTTTCACGTTTCGTATTTTAAGTTTAGGGAATATTAAATTTAGGCGACACCATTTCGAATTAACCCACGGCCCTAACATGCATGACAAAGATAAAATAGACCGTCTTATTTCTAAGTGCGTCTTTCTCACACTGGTGCCGGCGAAAGAGATAGTGATAGAGATAAACGGGTTTAATTTATCTTTGTGGCATGCATGTTAGGGCCGCAGTATAGGTGTACTTATATTCCAACTTAAATCGGTTCGGAATAATATCACGATCAGTAGGTAAGTCAAGTACGTAAGTAGGTAAGGTAGGAAGGTAAGGTTTGTACCGGGAGGCGCAGCGTGGGCAGACCACCCACACGGTGGACTGACGACCTGGTGAAAATTGCGAGTCTACGCTGGATGCGACCTGCACAGAATCGGTCGTTGTGAAGATCATTTTGGGAGGCCTATGTCCAGCAGTGGACGTCTATTGGCTGAAATGATGATGATGATGATGATGAAGTAGGTAAGTATAAGTATCTATAGCCTAGTGGTCTAACGCGTAGCCTCTCGTAGTTACGTCGAGATTTCAAATCCCGGCTGCGAGCATTTCGGTAAAGGAAAACATTGTGCCTGCAACCTGCAACTTGCATACTTTTGCGAATTACTGGAATAATGTGTGTGAAGTCTCTAATCCCCACTGGGCTCGCGTGGGGAGGGGTGTGGTGAGAGGGATCTCACCATGAGACGAGGCCTATGCCCAGCAGTGGGACGTAGGTATATAAGCCGGTGATGATGATGAAGTAACTGTAAGCCAAGTAAGCTCGATGTAGAATAATCGATAGCGCTTCTAACAGATAACTGAAATCGAGAATTATGTAAATTTTTGATCTTGTTGACATCTCGATATTCTTTCTCCTCGATACAATCATATTCACCAAAAAAACTTATGCATACACTGGCTATAGCAAAACATAGGAAAGCTTGACCTCGACCTTCGACAGCGTAAACTCCGTATATCAAATTTTAATAAATAACTCGGTAATGACGTAATCTGCGCACCATACGCGCAGTTGGCACGCACGACACACGGACGGACAATACTTCATCGTTATCTCTATCGCTTCCAGTTAGTGCTAATACTGAACTGGTCATTACCTGGACTGACAGTCTGTACGTAAATACAGTCATTTCAGAATATCATTAAAATTACTGTTAATGTCGTAAACACTTCTTGAATTGTTATCATCAAGACGTCATCTTTATTACATAACTGACTTCTGTCCACTACTTCGTTTCCGTAGAATTCCGAGAGTTAAAGTAGCCTTCCTATGTTAAGAGGAGTGTGAAGTGAACCTACGGCTTTTTATACAAAAGGCGATAACGATTTCCACCCCTTAAATGTTAACCGATTTTGACCAATTTTTGATAGGTTGTCAGTCAGAACAAAATCTAGGTCTATACGTTTTGGTTTTTTCACTATGATCAATAAATTCCGTTTTATTGTTGTTTTAGTATTCTCCAGTAGCGCTGCATGCCTACAAGCCGATTCCTGACGGCTTTACCAAGCTAGAAAGCTAACTAAATGTCAGACTCGCACGTACGGTTCTAGTTCTTCCGGCTTCCCTTAGGAAATATTTCACGCTTCATCACTGGTATTCTCATACAAAAGTAATTCCGGCGATTATTTGACTTTGTTGATCTTTAATCAATATTCAAAAAACGTACAGACCAAGATTTGGTTCTGACTGACAACCTATCAAAAGTTAGTCAAAATCGGTTAACATTTAAGGGGTGGAAATCGTTATCGCCTTTTGTATGAAAAGGGTGATTTTTGCCGTTGGTTTAATCCAGGCTAATCGTTAAAATAAAATCACTTCCTTATAACTTTAGATTGAATTAACTTACAAACAAGTTGCATGGCGAAACACACAAAAATAATAATAACAATATGGATTTGAAATAGGTAAATGCTTTGCCGTCAAAAATCATCCACAGAATAAAAACAGTGTTCGGGCAAGAGATCTTTAGGTTTGTTTTTAAACATGTTATCATTTATGAGCGACTTCAACTCCACAGGCAACTTATTAAGAAATATAATTCTTTGATAAAATTCAGAGTGTTTGACCACCTTGAGTTTGCTAGCTATGGACTGCGGCAAATCCTTCCGTCTTGTAGATAGACGTTTTTCCCAATTATCCCGAAACCGTTCCCGAGGGGATAACTATAACCGATTTCCATGCGAACGAAGTCGCGGGCAGAAGCTAGTATTCTATACATGTACTCTGTAGCTAAACATCCACTTAAATATTTACAATTCCACATAGAGTCCGCAAGTATTTATTACTTATATCAATATTTGATAGCATCAAGCGAGCATTATCTTAATTTGCTCCACGCTAATATGAAATGCCTACATTTCGATTGCCACCGATTATTCCATACCATGCGATATTGTAATGTCATTGCCGTAATAGGCACTCTTAATGGGAGCGATTTTGTACAAACCAATATAAAAAAAACCTTCTCCCCTCTTGCTGACGCTACTGCAACTATATCTTGTATCGCTATTTACACCTTTGAATTGAAAGATTCAAGAGTGATATTGGAGTGAATTGACGGTAGTTTAAGTGGTTTCGGTTTTAAAGGAGGGAGTTTTAATACAAAACCGAAGGTCAATTTAAATTTGTCTTTGCGTAGAACATTAAGTTATTTAGCCATTTCGGTTAGTAGCCGAGTCGGGTTTTGAAATATCAATTTGTACGATATGATTTCATGTTACGGCAGTAGACAGTGGTTTGATAAATTAATTCGCTTTGGGGTTCTTCGAACTTTATTTGTCTTATCATAAATTATGAATATAAGTACCTATTACATTCCTGCATCAATATATTTTTTTAACATCTATCTCGAGATGTTTTTTAGTCTTAAAAAGCGGTGCATGACGTAAAAAGCTCCAGACGTGAAAAGCAACATAATTTCCATGAAAACTCCCGTAGATGGCGTAACAAGCAACTTAACTTACATTCGTGACTGAAATAGAACCTTCTTTCTGTGTATTAGGAAAAGAAATACTTAAACTTAGTTCTTTTATATGACACACAGTTTGAGCCTATGGGATGACTTTCAAAATTCGACCCACTTCCTTCCCCCTTTTCAGTAAAATTACCAACGCAAGTTCTTAAACTATTCCAAATTTCATGTTCATAACATTAGTAGTTGCTGAGATAAACAGCTGTGACATACAGACAGACAATGAAGTCTCACCATATGGGTTACTTTTTTACCTTTTACGTATATAACGAAATGACATTTGAGAGCGAGTCGAGTCGCTATGTCGCGCTAGTCATGCTACCGGTCCGCGACATAGCGCCGTGTCGCGTGCCTGTTTGTCGCTTGTCGCCCAAGTCGCGGCAAGTCGTGCTACCGGTACAAGCACATTTGTCTTCCGCGTTTACCAGGACCACATAACTGCGAAGAGTTCTAAATTCAGGTCGCCTAAATACAAAGTGGGTCAATGAAGTCTCACTAGATGGCATTGACGAGTAATTCGGGAACTTACACGCCGAAGGTTTGGTTATGTTCAATGCTTGCGAGGAATTTCTCTTCCGTGTTTACCAGGACGGCATAAAATCAAATGTGTACATTTTCAGTTGTGACGCAGCAGTGCATGTGTTATGAAAACTGGGGAGGTTCGATATTATGCTGACTGTAAAATCTATACCTAAAACAGTACCGTGACTCACTGACAGCATAGATTAAATAATAGTACTACCCGCGTACTGACAGGCAATAGGCTAGTTTCCTAAAAAAATCTAATTAGTTTGTCATTTACATTATAAGAAAATAGGGAACACATATTTTTTTCTTTTATCAATTAAACAAAAAATGATGAAGATATAGTGCGTTGAAGTTCCGCGTGACGTCACGACTTAGTACACTTTTCACCATTAAGTGACGTCATTAGCCCACTCCCGAACTTTGAAGCGCGTTATCTTTGTCAATTTTAATTGAGTTGATAAAGCAAAAAATACGTGGTCAATATTTTTTGATAATCTAACTGAGACCGGACTAATTAGAAATTTTATTATTTTACCCAGGAAACATTTTGAAATTTGAAGCAAATACGTTCTATATAAATATACTTTACCATTAAATGAATTGACATATGTTTTATGAATATACAAACGTTACGTCAATAAGTTAAAATCGACTAAAAGTTATTTTTAGTCTATTTGTGTATTTTTGTGACAAAGCGACACGAACATAAGCTTTAAAATGACGTTTAAATCATTAATTTTGGTAAAGAATTAACGGAGATATGGAGCGTCTTCAAAAAAATACCTTTATCTACACCCATATCATAAAACCTCCATTGGTTAATCAAAACCCGTAGGAAATGACCACCATTTTGACAACCAATTAGAAAAAAACCAGTGCTGCGATAAAGAAATAACATGACTTCTTTATCGTTTTTAGTAAAGAAATGAGATTAAATTTGGAACAGCTGTCAAAACTCAAGTGGGTCTCCATTCTAGTATCCATAGATAATAAAACAGTTATTGATACGAAACGTCAATTCAGTATGTTTTTTTTAATATAAACTGCACAATATTTGATCTCGAGTGACGTGAGAATAGAGACTTCATCCGTTTGTGATTTAAAAAAAAAAATGGTCTTGACGGAGGACCGCCGGATCGCCGCCATTATGTTGACGTTTTGCTGAACGAAAGTAGAATTGTTGTTGAATTGAATAGAAAAAGTTGTTTGTAATTTACATTTTAGTTGAAAATATGAATAGTAAGTAGTCTTCTCGGAGTGTGTGTGATGTGAAAATGCGCCGGATATCGGAAATATGCAGCCACGATTGCAACAAATAACTTGTTGCCAGAAAATATTGTTTCTGAACCCATCATGGAGGATTTATAATATGTGTGTAGATAAAGTTATGTATGCAACTCTGCATAATTTGGCCTTCAAACACACGTGCGATCTTATTATGAAATTCGCCTATCGGCTCGTTTCATGAAAACCGCACTAGTGTTTTAAGGCCTATCATTATGCAACCGTTGCATAAACTACTATTTAGATATTATATATATATATATATATATGATGATTAGGTCAATGACTGCAACCGTTACTTGCCAGATAAGAATAACATTCTTTCTACTGGGGACTGGGGAAGCGAAATTGTCTTCCTCATTTACTAGGAATGCATGAGGTAAATGAAGCAACTGTTTTAGATCTTCAGCGGCCCTAACATGAATGACACAAAGATAAGATAGACCGTCTTATCTCTAAGTGCGTCTCTCTCACACGCCGGCGAAAGAGATAGTCAGAAATAAACGGGTTTAATTAGCGCCGTTGCCTTGCCTGGGTTGTTTTAACGAAAACCTTACTAATGGAATAGCCGACTTCCCAAATTTGATTCTAGATTACTATATTTAAGTCTACCTTACGTCACTTTAATTTAAAATCAATGTTCAACCGGTCAAGTACTGGAAAAGTCGTAGAGATGGCGCTGTACGTTTCGTTGTTTAAGATATCGGTCACGGGGTGTTCGAGGTTTTTAATTCCGCGTTTACCAGGAACACAGGAAAACAACATTTAGCCGCAATAAGTGAGAGGTTACATTTGTTCATCAATAAAATTGTGCATGAAATTGGTACCTATTCAACTATCTTGCCGATAGGACATAACTTTAGATAATCTCGAATACAAATTCTTTATATTATTTTATTATCCTTTCAATTACCAAAGGTGGGTTTAAAAATATTCACGCCTTTCGTAACGTATTCATCAACATCCTGAAAATGAACGGAATACGGAACAAACTCAAGAGCTACAAGTTCCGGAAAAGTCGTAGAGATGGCGTCGATCTTTCAAGAGCCGGTCACGGAACCATCTACGGATCACATTTTTCTTCCGCGTTTACCAGGAACACATGAAAGCGAAGGGCTCTAAATTCGCAAATTCAATACGCAGCGGATCAACAAAGCTGCACTAGATGGCACTGTCGTGAGATTCTGTAAGCACTACAACACGCCTGTTCAATTTTGTACTAAATAAATGCGTGTGAGGAATTTCTCTTCCGCGTTTACCAGGAAAGCATAAAATGCGACGTCTACATTTTCAGGAGTTGTGACGCAGCAGTGCAATAGATGGCAGTCACACGTCGTAGAATCGAAGCCAGGCCCCCAATTCTCGGCGCATTCGAGATAATGTCATTTACGAGATTAAACGTCAGATTCATTCAGTTGTGTCAAACGACTGTATGCACTGACGTTTAATCTCGATTGTGAGATTATCTCGAATGCACCGAGAATTGGGGGCCAGGGATGTTTACAAAAACAAAATAAAAACATTGGACATAGTTTCGTTACAAATGGAAGAATCTTAATATTTAGGGTTTGGTACCTCAAAAGGAAAAGACGGCACCATTATAGGATCACTCGTGTGTCTGTCTGTCTGTCCGTCTGTCACAGCCAATTTGCTCCGAAACTACTGGACCAATTGAGTTGAAATTTGGTACACATATTGGTGACCGCAACACGGACGCGTAACGTATATAAATGAATTTTAAACATGGATGCCACTTTTCGGACGTAGATTATAAATTAAAAAAAAAGTTCTGCAAACTATATTGTGTGACATATCAAATGAAAGGGCTTGTTAAGAGTATCTCAAATATATACTTTTTAGAATTTTGAAATAAATTGTTTAGAAGAAAATAGGCGAAAATTGATCAGTCCCCCCAATTATATCTCCGACAACCGGGCCTAAAATTTTGAAAAAAATACTGAAAATATTTCTTTACCTATGGATTACAGAAAAACTATAGGTTGAAGTCTATGGTATTTTAAGTAACCTAGGAAATTTCAGATGATAATTTACGGAACGGAAACCTCTCCTCGCGAGTTTAACTCGCACTTGTCCGGTTTTTTTAAAGTGTTAATTATCTACTGGATCTCTGTCTATCTATCATAGATATAATAGAAATGGTCACACAGACAGAATTATATATGATTTTATATTAGTGATTATTATTATTTTTAGAAAGAATGAGTAAATTGCCACACTCTCGGTAGGCATGATGCAGAAATAGGTACTTATCTACAACCGTGGCCATCGGAATATTACCAAGGTCGGAGACACTCACGAACATTGAGTTTATATGCGTTAATGGGTCAAGTTAAGTTGGCGAGTTCAGTGACGAAGTGTTATTTGAGAGAATAACACCCCAGCGGCCCTAGGATGCTAGACACAAAACTCGTTAAACCCGTTCATCTCTATGACTATCTCTTTCGTCGGCACTAGTGTGAGAGAGACGCAATTAGAGATAAGACGGTTTAACTTATCCTTGTGTCTTGCATGTTAGGGCCGCAGAGGGCCTAGCACACTAGCTTTTATCGCGCACATAAAATATTTGTCACTTTTTAACTAATAAGTAAGCGAGTGTGAAAGGCACGAATGGTTTAAATCGCGATAAAAAATAATGTGCTACGGGGGCTGACATCTACATTCATTCATCTATACATATAAAACAGTACAGTGACTCGCTTATAGACAACGCATAGCCTAAACGGGTGGTCCTAGAGGTTTGGAATTTGGAAGAGACATTCCTCGAGTACCATAGAGGTGCACTAAGGAGGGATTTTTTGAAATTCCATCTCTAAAGGGTTGAAAAGGGATGATAAAGTTTGTATAGAAAATACCGCGGGCGAAGCTGTGGCTGGTCCACTAGTAGAATAGACCATAGAAGGATAGTTTGCATACAACCGCCCTGACTAAAGTGAAGCAATAAACCGGTGCGCTTCGACATTTGACACTATGGGAGCATCCCGGCGTTTGGAGCCATTAATGTCTACAATTTTGTTGCTTCAAATTGTGCAATGGACTTGGCTTCTATTGCGTTATTATTCTAAGCACACATTAAAATCTGAACCGAAAGCCTTTGATTCTTACGTCTAAATTAATTGTGTCGTTTAAAAGGGGTCATCCATAAAGTATATCACATGTTGAGGGGGGAGGGGGTCGACGAAGTGTGACATTGTGTGACAAGGGGTGGGAGGGTCCTTAGTTTCGTGACGTCACATTTCAAAATCGAATACATCTAAGTGTTAAAATGCCAAATTTGAACTATTATTAAAAAACTTTAAAATATTTACAACTCTATCACACTCGCTCTACTAGTGTCACGTGCCGGTCGCGTATTATATTCAACAATAATTTTAATGTAAATAAAACTAATTTCGAAACTGATGTTATAATTTAATAATTTCTAGATGTAAAATTGCAAAATATGTGACGTCACACTAGGGAGGGGGGTCACACGAATGCGAACAACTGTGACAAGGACGGAGAGGGATCAAAAATCACAAAATTAGTGACGTACTTTATGGATGACCCCTATCCGCTGCTCCGTCGCTGCGCACGTTATAGAATCACACTGGAGTGCCTCGCTTGGACTCCAAGCTTCAAACATTGTTCGAGCAGCTTGTGTGGTCGCCCTCAGTGATATAATTAGCGAGCGCCAGCTTTGTGTGGTCGTGCTTTATGGGAAACGCGATGTGGTAATCGTAGTGGAAATTTCAATTTCTCTTCAGCAATTATGGTTACGGAAGTGCACAAGTTCATAACTTTCGTAACCATGTTTATAAGGTATTTTATGTGTATTTTTTCTGGAGTCAGCGTCGTAACTTTCTGCGCAATTAAGAGAGTGTGAACCTATGGATTTTCATACAAAAGGCGATAACGATTTCCACCCCTGAAATGTTAACCGATGTTCACCGATTTTTGATAGGTTGTCGGTCAGAACAAAATCTAGGTCTATATGTTTTGATTTTATCAATATAATCAATAAATTCAGTTTTAATGTGGTTTCAGCATTCTCATACAAAACAAATTTCGGCATTATTTGACTTTTTTGATCTGTAATCAATATTCAAAAAACGTATAGACCTAGATTTTGTTCTGTCTGTCAATCTCAAAAATTGGTCTAAATCGGTTAACATTTAAGGGGTGGAAATTCGTTATCGCCTTTTGTATGAAAAGGGTGATTTTTGCCGTTGGTTCACAGTTCACAGGCCGTACTTAAAATTCGTTGGCGAATAAAAAAACCTAATATTCCTTAATAAAAAATTCGTAATTGTGTAAGAGGACTCAATTAAAAACAGATTCGCCATGGTTAATAAATTTATACCTAACCCTTCTCTTTCTACACTAAATACCTCATTTTGCGCATAACTTTCGATCTCATCATTCATTTTCTCACTCTCACATTGGCCCTGGACCCCAATTGTCGGTGCATGCGAGATTAGATTACCTGTCATAATCTAGACAGGTGAATAAAGTTCTTTGAGACGACTGTATGAATCTAACATTAATGTCACATATGACTTCATCTCACGTGAACCGAGAGTCGGGGTCCAGTACCTAAACTATCTCCCTTTCCTTCTTCTTTCTATCCCTTTCATACGGTACGTTCCATTCCTATGTATGTACATTTAT
Organism: Tortricodes alternella; assembly: GCA_947859335.1. Classification (NCBI taxonomy): domain Eukaryota; kingdom Metazoa; phylum Arthropoda; class Insecta; order Lepidoptera; family Tortricidae; genus Tortricodes; species Tortricodes alternella. Next base: position 5,340,325 of record OX401988.1, on the reverse strand, counting down.
ATTTCATACAAACTTTTATTTCTACTGTTATTCATTTTAGGTTAGGTTCTTGTCTGATTGCAGCAGTAAGGCATGAAGTCTATTCGTTTTTTAAATTTAAGCATTTCCAAAATCATTAACAACAATTCCCGAATCTCATCTCTTAATCCCAAAAAGCTTCCGATCAAACCAATAAACTTAAAAACCTTCCAATAATTAGTACAAGCCTACGATGATAAGTTCAACTGACGCCATTATAGCCTCCATTTTGCCTCTATGGTGGTAATAAATGAATAAAAACAATTACCCCTCGCCGAGTTAGCTGTTACATAATGGTAATGTGCCCTAGGAATGAGGAGTATGGTTTAAATTCAAATGTAATCCGGAATGAGAGAAATTTCGTCATATTATCAAAGTAAGGGTCGGCGTTTGGTGGTGGGAATGGCGGGAGTTACGCGCAGGGCGGCGTAGGGACGCAATTTTTTGTACCGTACTGAACTCTGGCAAACAAAATATCTGTATTCAAATAATATTTTGGCGGACCTGATGACGCGAATATGAAAAGTACCTACCTAGAAATGTTAATCGCGTTTTAAATTTCCTTAAGACTCGGGCACATATCGGGCGCGCAGTGTGACCGGTTCATTGTTCCTTAAATTCCATAATCTACCACATGGAATGATCAGTATGCCTTTATTGCCTTTTTCAACTTATTTGAATTGCGTTGTCTGTGTCCATGAAATAAGTATATACTTTGTGCTTATGATGACACCACCATAATGATTGTGGGCACGCCCATCGTGACCACAACGGTGGATCCGCACTTGTAACTGCGTCATTCATAATCCACCCATCCACCCATGATAGCCAATTGGGTAGTTGACTTAAGTAACGAAATATTAAAATATTTCTGTGCAATGATAGCTCAATCCCAACAATACATATAGCACAGGAGTCATGTAAAAATCAATCAAGATTAATCATTACTTTAATAATTTATCAGGTTAATTTTTACTTCTATGTCACGTGACTTAAAACACTAATCACGACGCCATAAAATTATAGCAATCGAGTGCGTTCCAAATCGCGCTCACAGCGCCAGATCGCGCTCGCGCTCGTACCGATTTATCGGATCGTGCATCCCCTGGTCGTACAGTATTGGCTCCCGCTTCTTTACATTTATCACAAACTGGGTACTTTTGTTTTTTCTGCCAATGGAATTACGTCACATATGAAAGCCGACAGTTGCTAGCGTTTTGGCGGCAAATAAAAAAATGCAAAATATTTTTGGCGTTTATGCCTTGAAAATGAGAAAATTTTATCACGAAAATATTTTTTCACATTCAAATAGAGTTAACAAGCAGCCTGAAATATTGTTTCAAAAGCAGTCAAGAACCGAATTAGTGAGCAGCCACAAGGATTGTCCGCTACCGCTAGCGCTCCCGGCCCCGCTCGCTGCGTGTCCTGTACCGCGGCGAGATGAAAGCAGGCGGCGCGTTTGAGCCCGCAATCAGGCCGCGGTAATGAGAGAGCGACACAGCCACCGCTAATCGCCCGCTGCGCTAAGAGCCACCCAATTGAAATGGCTCGAAAAAACACCTCGAATTATGTTTAGTTCCTAAGCTGGCCTAGTACTCCTTGAAAAAAATTGATTTTGGGTTATCGAATGCAATAAGGTGCGTTTGAAAAGCTTCGAATGTTTTTGTAATTTTACGGATTTTATTTAATTAAAACTATGTTTTTTTAATAAAATCGCTGTGCGTCATTCCGTTCTATTATGCAAGTAAGTACCTATATTTTAAACCCTTTCCCGATCGTGCTGGAAATTTGTATTGTAAGTTAAAATTAAGCAGATAAAACGTTTCTTAAAACTTAAAAAGTTTAAATCTAATTAATATTGAGATATTGATACTTAGCAGTAATAATGTGCAGAAGGAGGATAAGGCAATCTGTAGCCTTTGAAACGCCTGTTTACTAACTGTCTTGCATTGTATTGTGTCAGGAAAACTTCCTATATATTTTGTTTACTGGAATCTTACCTAAGTTTTATTCATCTACGCGTATCAAGAAAGCTACGCAACAATTAAGTGTAGGTATTATTTGTGCATGCGCTATGCGCTAATCTTCTTTACTTAAAGAAGATTACCGCTTAATAAAAGCACTTAACTGCTAACTGTGCATGCAAAATATTATCTATGTAAGCAGTTTACTTAGTCTGAGGGCCTAATTAAAAAATAAATAATTTAAAGAGCTAATTAAACAAATTCAATAATTGCGTTATTATATTAGCGGTGTAACAGAACATCATGAAACCTGCTTCTTTTTTCATCAAAATCTGCCCCCTTGGTAAAGGATGTTAGAAATCGCATCCTCATACCTCCACGGGTGGTAATACGCATTTGGTTGCTTTGAATGACTGTTCCAATCACACAAAAAAAAAACTGTGTCTGGTCATAGTCAGAAAAGTTAGGCTTTTTTTTATAAAATAAATAAATAAATAAATCATGGGACAATCTTTTACACAAACCGATCTAGTCCCAAAGTAAGCTCTAAAGGCTTGTGTAATGGGTGCTAGACGACGATATACATAAATATATAGAGAAATAAATACTTAAATACATAGGAAACATCCAAGACTCAGGAACAAACATTCATGCTCACACACAAATATTTGCCCTTACCGAGGATCGAACCCGAGACGCCAGCTTCGGAGGCAGGGTCACTACCAACTAGGCTAACCGCGTCGTCATCGTCAGGCTTACCTTACCACCCTCTGGACGTCGCTCACAGCGACTCCTCGCAGTCAAAATAGCTCGAGGCATATGAGGCACTCGCAACGCACGCTCACCCTGAGGCAACCCAAATGTGGATACGCATTTAAATTTGTTTAAACACGTTCAGGGGTGGGATTCTCTAGCTGGCCGGACAAACCATAAAGAGCCTAATTCAGTCATGTGACTCCGCTCAAAGAGCTTCTCTCACCGACGACACACACCTGCCGCATAGAAAAATGACCACGCCCCGCCGGCGCGCACGCATGTTCTCCACTACACCGCACTGTGGTGCTTATCTCAATAGTATCTTGGACACTAACCAACTGGATCTGTTTGCTGACACCCCGAACCGAAATTCATGGCATCGGCTGGTGGATTCATTGAGTGAAGTGAATAAAAATTACATCATTATAGGTAGTAATTTGTAAAAATAACTTTGTTTGTATTTCAGAACGACTTCATTTTATAATCATCACGTATGACTGTTGTGTGTTGATTATTGTAAATGAATAAATAAATAAATATGAAAATGAAAATGAAAATATTTATTTTGCAAGTAGGCCACATGGGCTCTTTTACATGTCTGAAGCTACCAGCGCTTCGAAAGGTAACATCTGCTGAGAGGAAACGCCGCAAGAAACTCAGCAGTAAGTCTTTTTTTTTCAACTTTTACATTAGAGTTTTAACTAAAACTAACACAAGAAAAGGGCAGCAAACAATCCTAATAGGTAAAAATTAATTATAATAAATAACTAATAAGGGAGATGTATAGTTTCCGCGTCTGGACAAGTTAAGCGACTTAGAGATGTACAAAGCCTCTAAGGGTCATCATAATAATAATTAAAATAAAGAAATAAAGAAACATCTAAATTGATTACCTAATCTAGGTTAAATGGAGATGTAGACAGTCTCCACGGTCAAGTATAAAGAAGGAGATGTAAGGTCTCCAAATATCAAAATAATAATAATAATAATTTGAAATAAAAATATTTCATGTCCTAATAATTCAAATATCAAATATGAAACCCTATAGAATATAGTATAGAGAACACTATGAAGTCTCTCTAGTCAGGTTCAGATAACGCACAAACGAATAAATCAAAAGGTAAGAATTTTAAATTTTAAATATTAAAAGGTCCTTGCGAGCATGAACCAATAAAATCAATTACTGCCAGTACATGACTAAGCCATTTCGCAAATTATTTGCTACGATACGGTAGCTCTTATTAACTTGAAAGCAAAGGCGGCCGTATTGTTAAACCATCGCTATATATATCGCTTAACCATTTGAACGCCACGGTTAAATGCGTAAAAGGGTGCCACGGACGCTAATGACGGCATAAGCCGACGCAAATGTATCGAAAATGGCAGATCGTGGCATTCGTGGCTTGGCATGGGTTTTCGGGGCATGAACATATTCTGTCGTGTAAAGCCAGTATTAGCCAGCCGATTATGGCGTTCAAGAGGACAAAAGGTTAAGCAATGTGTACATGAATACAAGTCCAGGCCCCCGATTCTCGCTGCATTCGAGATAATCTCACAATCGAGATTAAACGTCAGTGCATACAGTCGTTTGACACAACTGTATGAATCTGACGTTTAATCTTGCAATCGACCGAGAATCACCGAGAATTGGGAGCCTGGGCCTCTATTCGGGACTGCAATGCTAAGTGCATTTACTGTATCAAACAAAATCATTTATTTTGCTGAACATGGGTACAGTTGATAACATTTGATTTGCAAGACCAAACCAAGTTCTGTCGGGAAGCATGCAACATAGGTTGTTGGGCAGTAATTTCATTTAACCATAGAGGAATAAGATTTAACGTAATAACTTATATAATAACAATCAATTATAATAATTACAGTTAAGTATTTATAATTTACTATGGCTCCCAGTTTTCTATTAGAAATTTATCTGTATCGACGCTAAAATGCCAAAACCGCGAATGTGTCGTTGTTCTGTATGTGTTTGACGTTCACATTCGCGGTTTGGTCAATTTAGTGGCCATATAAGTTAATCACTTAGCAGTCGCATATAGAGACCCTGTCCTCTTTGTTTTATTCATTCATCCATGGCAGTACGCACTGTCAAAGAGCGTCATTGTCATTTCTCGGGCGAAGCCTCGAAGTCGGGTCCCATAATGGTACACGCCGGTTTTCTATGCAGCACACGTATCCTCGCCGGTGAGCGAAGCGCGTTATACGAGTAGAATCACATCGCTGATCCCACTCCCCACTCATTTCACAGACAGTTGCCTTTTTAATAGCGTATAATATATTAAGCATATGCTCAGTTGAATTAAGTTGTTCTGGTCTTAATTATACGACGGCATGATTAATTCTCCTATTCCGGTTTCTTTATTGCATTATTAATCTATGGTTTTTTGCGGTTCGTTCAACTTTTCTTTGAATGTTTAGGTTGGTTTAAAATTTCTAATGATGAGCTATTGTTGTAGGACCACTTTCACGCTATTATTATTGCAATAATATGAGAGGAGACCTGTGCCCAACAGTGGGACGTGTACAGGCTGTTGATGATGATATGACTGAATATGTTAGGCCAGTGGTTTTCAAACCTTTTTGGCAACGGAACCCTTTTGGAAAGTTGTGGACAGCCATTCGACACAGACGTGCGCATGCGTGAGCTGCGCGCCGCTGCAGTTTTGCGGCATATAGTTTCCCGGGCAACCATTATCGTTATTTCGAATCGTATCGACTACATTAATTTAATTTCCTTTCTGTACATTATTTACTCTATTATAAATCTCCTATCTCTTACAAGTTTCTTTCATCAAACTATTTGACGAAGCCCAAAATCAAAATTTTAGATAGGTAGATTTTATTTTGCTCTGCAACCTTATAGTACCTACCTACCCGTTTCATATTTTTTCATTATGACCAGTTTTTTCCCCCCACCCCCACAGAGACTTTGGCTGTGTTAGGCTATCCATTATACCAGCCGCTCAATTACGCAACACCAAGTGGTATCGCTTTCGTGAAAAGTAAACCAATTGTGCCCTTATTTACACAGAGTTAAGACTAAATTGGTTTGCATTTCGAGCCAAACCGATACCAATTGTGCTGCGTAATTGAGCTGCAGGTTAAAATATACTTGGAAAACTTTCATAAGACACAATAAGGAAGTTTTCTGAAAAATTCTAATTAGTCCGTCATTTACATCATAAAAAAATATTGAACACATATTTTTTTCTTTTGTCGATTAAACAAAAAATGACGAAGATATAGTGCGTTGAAGTTTCGCGTGACGTCACGACTTTGCACACTTTTTACCAATAAGGGGACTTATGACGTCATAAGTCCACACACCCGAACTTTGATGCGCGTTATCTTTGTCAATTCTGATTGATTTGATAAAGCAAAAAATACGTGTTCAATATTTTTTGATAATCTATCTGACAGACTTCCCTATTTTAATCTTGATTCTTCTTATGTAATGAACGAAAGTATTCTTGTTTCTGCGGGCAGTATAGATAGTGTTTTTCCCAAATTAACCCAATAAGCAGTAACTATCATAGCATGGTATTTTATTTGTTATTCTATGTATTATGGGAATGGACTAGTTTCTTAATAGACTTAAATGTGATTGATACATCGTCGTGTAACCGATTCGTTTTTGTTAAAAACGTATCCATTATTATCTATTTCAATCGCAATTCAAATGTCTTGGTGACTCCATACAAATTGAGCAGACTTCCATACAAAAGCACAAGCTTGAGTGATTGAAGTTAATACAATTACAATGATGTCAACTCGAAGCGAGCTCAATTATTAACTGTCAATACACTGCTGGTTTTCTTTAATTATTGTTAACACTTGTCAGCCTTGCCACGTAATGGACGCGAGGATTGAAAACCCATCGGGTTCATACAATTGTAAAAATCGTTGATCAAAAGAGATTCCGAATCCTTTGTGCACCCAAAAGAGCCGTAATGTGACATCCATCGATGACGAATGACCGGTATTACCAACTTCGTAATACAGCTGCCAAACTCCACGCCAGTCTTACTCAGCTCTTATTCCTTTGACATAACGATGGTGTGTTGTTTTGATATGAGTGAAGATAAGTTTGTAAATATTTTGAAAGGGTACGGTACGACCTAAATACGGAGGCGTTAAAAGGTGGTCCCCATTATAATAATATTTATTCGGTGCAACATTGTCCAACCGACATGTTTTACTGAAAGGACGTAAGTCCTCTCAAGTAAGATACGACAAAAGCCCTTTTAGTTTATGAAGGAAGCTGTTGACTTTATGATAAAGACGTTTGCAGTAACGTTTCGATCTCGTTTTCGAGTTTTTCTGTGAAAATTAACGAGCACCCTTAAAGACTAAACGAACCTTGCATATTAATTGTTTGAGGAGCCGTAGCTACCTAGATTTTTTGCGGTAAACATTTATTAGAATTGGCGTGGGTATGTCAAATTGTTAAGAAAAATACATTCTTTATTTGTCTAATTTATTTCGCCGCTTATTTTAAAGTACCTACAAATATTGGGTTTTTTTGTGAAGATGTTTTTTATGTCGGTGGCTCAGATGGAGTTTGTACTTCGAACCCCAGCATTTGACAGGTACCAATGAAGTACCTAACATGGTAGCTGATGCTCTTACATTTAGGAATAACCTGACGTGAAACCTTAGGTACTTGCTCCAGTACAGTGTACTTAGTTTAAAATTCTCTTGATATAGATCTAATAATTAGGTTTAGGGTAGAAAATTGGGATATGACGTACGCAACTACTCTTTTTCACTAAGTATTGTTTAATTGAGCACAAAAAAATACTGTAACGATCCCAAAATCATGTCTCCATTATAGCAACTCTATTAGGCCTAATGTGGATTGAGTCGTGAATAGCTAAATAAAGCTGGGTATCGGTCACAGATAATTAAACAAGCGGTATTGTTGCGTTTGCGGTGACAACGCTGTCTGTGGTAACGGTGGACCTGAGACTGATTCGATTTTTAAAAACAGACTTTAAAACTGATTTTTATAAGTAGTTCGATGTGGTGCGATCTAACTTAGATGAAGTTTCATGGCCCGGAAAGTAGTATCAAAATAAATACGATTATTATGAAGAAATAAATTCATTCTCATTGTTGTCACTTCACCGATAGATGGCGCGTTTATATCTTCTGTAAGATAAGGCATTGGAACTTTAGGAAAATAATATCCGCAAAGAAATACTATGAATATATCTTGCAATGTTATGGTCGTTTTTTGGGGCACTGGCACGCTTCGTAAACAAGTATGAAACGCAGATTTTTTACTTTAATCTTGGTTGTTTGTTCTTTTAATATAGTTTAAGTCAAAGTCATGTAAGTTATCATCGTTTTATTTTTAACTGCCTTTAACCCTGAAGACCGTTAGTTTTCTATACGCCTCTCTGTACATTAAATAAATAAATAAATCAGGGGACAAGCTTTTACACAAATTGATCTAGTCCCAAAGTAAGCTCTAAAGGCTTGTGTTATGGGTACTAGACGACAATATACATACTTATATAGAGAAATAAATACTTAAATACATAGGCAACATTTAAGACTCAGGAACAAACATTCGTGCTCATCACACAAATATTTGCTCTTACCGGGGATCGAACCCGGGACGCTGGCTTCGGAGGCAGGGTAACTCCCAACTAGGCTATCTGCGTCGTCAAAACATTGCGAGACGGAACTGCATGAAGGAGATTCCGGCCCACTCTCCTAATGATCCACCACGATTTCTTTCTGCGTCTTTCGCATCGCTTGCCTGTAAAGGTCTCTCCTAGTAAATCCCAAACCCTTCGTCACCCCACACCCAACATCTGCGTCAACAATACGAGTGATTAGCCGCGTCGCCGCATTGTCGTCGGCACCCTGTCACCGCGACACTGTCACTGCGTCATCACTGTCACTGTCGCTGGATCGCGTTCGATAACGAATGGGAGCTTTATTTGGTAATCACAGTATAGATATCGACATGAGAGTTGAGGTGAATGATTACACACACAAGTACGCAATGCCATACAAAACAAAACACAAATTGTCTTGTCCACACGTGACATGCCGCGGTGTGCGTGACCTCAACTCTCGTGGCGATACCTATATAACCTTTTTATCCGACGTTGTGAAGCCAAAAGAGTATTGAGTTTAACAGTCTATGTATGTATGCTATTGTTTATGTATGTGAGCAAAAAATCGGATGTTCCTCTGTAGCTCCTGAACTACAGAACTGATTTTAATAAATGGGGTATCATGTATCATATGATTCCTGCGGCCCTTACATGCATGGCACAAAGATAAATTAGAACCGTTTATCTCTAAGTGCGTCTCTCTCACGCTAGTGCCGACGAAAGAGATTGTCACAGAGACAAACGGTTCTAATTTATCTTTGTGGCACGCATGTTAGGGCCGCTGGAGAATATGTGAGTGTTATAGGTTATGTAATAATTATGAGTATATGACCTATAACACTCACATATAATAATTATAATTATGCGTCATACACGGGAAAAAAAAAAAAAATACTTAAGCTTTTATCATGTCGTATCTCAGTGACGTGAGTATATGATACAGTCGGCCAGTGGCGCAGCCTGCCCACAAGCCGATTCCTGACGGCTTTACCAAGCTAGAAAGCTACGGCTAGCTGGCAGTGAAATCCATGTTACTCTAACTAAATGTCAGACTCGCACGTACGGTTCTAATTCTCCCGGCTTCCCTTAGGAAATATTTCACGCTCCGCCATCGTAAACATCGGTAAGTACAACCTCAGCATACTGACAGGGGCAATCACAGGCCACTGCCCACTAAATAGACATATGTCAGTAATAGGGGTAAAATCAGACGCACTGAGCCCACATTGTTGGGAGGAGGAGACTAGCAAACACCTTATAGCCGACTGCAGGGCTATAAAGTGCGTCTGATTTTACCCCTATTACTGACATATGTCTATTTAGTGGGCAGTGGCCTGTGATTGCCCCTGTCAGTATGCTGAGGTTGTACTTACCGATGTTTACACAACATGAGCCTCCCTTGAGAAATTGATAGAAAACGTTTATTTTCATGATCACATGTCTTGAAGAGCTACCCATTTAGATATTTCGAGGTTTTTATATCGTAAGTAGGGTTTGGGAAGTCTGAACATTTACAAAGTCCGGGACTCAGGGCATCCCAGAATCAAAATCACGGGAATTTCGGGATCTTTGAAATCACCATTATCAAAGTCAATAAAATAAGACTCATCCATAATCAGAGCTGGTTGTGACTACATCATACAGATACTTTTTGTGGTAAATTAAATAGTATTAAAACCTCCTAAGTAAGAAAACAAGTATTATTATTTTATTATTATTATTTTTTGTAGTGGTAGAGCCAAACAGTAATCCTCACTAGATGAATACTGTTCGAATGGGCCGGCTCGACCGGGGTAGTACCACACTCTCACAGAATATCGGCGTAAAGTAATAGCTTGCTATTGCGTTTCGTACGGTGAGTGACGAGATCCGGAGGCCTATTCCCTCATCCCCATCCCATCCCCATTCCCCATCCTCCCTTGACTGGCAACGCATTGGCAGCACCTCGGTGTTGCAGATGTCCATGGGCGGCGGTGACCACTTTCCATCAGGTGGGCCGTCAGCTCGTTTGTCAGTCAATTGACATAAAAAAAAAAAAAAACAACTACAAAACTAGGTAAAGTAATCAGCAAATTATTATTAATAATCATCAGAAAAACCAGACATAATCAGTTTTTATAAATATAATGATACACTCAAGTCACTCAAACACTCAAATTTGTTTGAGGTAAAATATATGTGAATGATTATTAATAAACACCACAAAATACCAATTTGGCGGTTAGGTAACGCATTTTAAGTGGAGTAATTACACTTCAGCTAGCATGGCGCTTTTCTTAATAGAGCTTGGAGAATACTGAAGAGATTTTTTTTATTTTTCATTTAGTTTCTCAAACTGGACGTTACAGCAAAATAACAGTTATTTAATAAACCATACAATACATGGTTGGCTGAACGACCTTCTAGATGCGAACACAACATGTACACAGATACTCGCGAGTTAAACCCGCGTGGAGAGGGTTCCGTTCCATACATGATTATCTGCAATTTCCTATGTTACTTTAAATACCATAGACTTCTCATAGGTTTTCCTGTAATCTATAGGTAAAGAACTAATTTCTGTATTTTTTTTTTTATTTTATGCCCGGTAGTTTCGGAGATAGGGAGGGGAGAATGGTCAATTTTCGCCTATTTTCATAAATAACTTCCAAACCAATCATCAAAAAATTCCAAAAAATATATATTTAAGATCCTCACAATAAGCCCTTTCATTTGATATGTCACATGATATAGTAAGCGTAACTTTATTTTTTAATTTTCTAATTTACCCCCCAAATGTGGCCCCCATGTTTAAAATTAATTTGTTAACGTTACGCATCCGTGTTGCGGTCAACGACTTACATATGTATACCAAATTTCAAATCAATCGGTCCAGTAGTTTCGGAGCAAATTGGCTGTGACAGACGGACAGACAGACAGACAGACAGACAAACAGACAGACAGACAGACAGACAGACAGACAGACAGACAGACAGACAGACAGACAGACAGACACGCGAGTGATCCTATAAGGGTTCCTTTTTTCCTTTTGAGGTACGGAACCCTAAAAATGGATAGAGATGGGATATAGGCTTCTTGTAAATAAAATTAATTGTAAACGATTTTGAAAAGCGGGTCTTCGTCTCGGGTCACGACCTAAACAGTCCCGGGACTCAAGATCGTTAAATTTGGAAGAAATCCCGGGATTTCGAGATATGAGGATTCTCGGGACCCAAACCCTAATCGTAAGCATCGTGTTTAATGCTCGAAAGTTTTGCACACAAAAGTAATTTAAAACGATATTCAGGAGCTAAATTTTTGGAATCAGAGTACCTCTTAATCTCATCATTAGCCTTTAAACGTTCCACTGCTGGGCAAAGGCGGGATAGTAGGAGGGATTGGGCAGTAGCCCCCAAGCTTTCCCGTTTTGTGCCATCGGTGGCAGATCCAGTGGCATACAACGGAATATACCGGGTAATGCACATTCATCCAGAGTGTGCCATCTCAAAAGTAAGAAATCAATTTCACGCAAACACTCACGTAATTGGAGGCAATTCCGCATAATGCGCCATTTGCTACTGTTATGCTGGATAAGCCAATAAGCACTTAAAAACTATTCCGTTATGCTTGGGATATGCTTTATTGTAAATAATGAATATACAATATTGAAGTAACTCCTGAGAATAACGGTATGAGATTGTGGATTATCGTAAGATGAGAAGTTTAATTTAAGTTTAACCCCGCTGTTTAATAGTAAGAAATACAGGATTTTAACCTGACGTAAGCTTAACTTTGGTAAACGAATAAAGAAATAAATTTATCTACACCCATATCATAAAACCTCCATTGGTTAATCAAAAACCGTATGAAATGACCACCATTTTGACAACCAATTAGGAAAAACCAGTGCTGCGATAAAGAAATAACATGACTTCTTTATCGTTTTTAGTAAAGAAATGAGATTCAATTTGGAACAGCTGTCAAAACTCAAGTGGCTCTCTATTCTAGTATCCATAGATATTAAAACAGTTATTGATACGAAACGTCAATTCAGTATGTTTTTTTTAATATAAACTGCACAATATTTGATCTCGAGTGATGTGAGAATAGAGACTTCAACCTTTTGTCTATGATTTAAAAAAAAAATGGTCTTGACGGAGGATTGAATTGCCGCCATGTTGACGTTTTGCTGAACGAAAGTAGAATTGTTGTTGAATTGAATAGAAAAAGTTGTTTGTAATTTACATTTTAGTTGAAAATATGAATAGTAAGTAGTCTTCTCGGAGTGTGTGTGATGTGAAAATGCGCCGGATATCGGAAATATGCAGCCACGATTGCAACAAATAACTTGTTGCCAGAGAATATTGTTTCTGAACCCATCATGGAGGATTTATAATATGTGTGTAGATAAAGTTATGTATGCAACTCTGCATAATTTGGCCTTAAAACACACGTGCGATCTTATTATGAAACTCGCCTATCGGCTCGTTTCATGAAAACCGCACTAGTGTTTTAAGGCCTATCATCATGCAACCGTTACATAAACTACTATTACTAAATACATTGAAGTATTACGTTACGCGAGCGAGATTTCTCATCCCACCCTGCCGCACGACGCATAATGCGGAAGAGCGAGATGCGAGTCTCGCTCGCGGGTCGCTGCAGTATCACTTAGACGTTCCCGAATAGACGCCCTGACATCTCAAACAAATGACAGCGAGCACTTGATGCCGGAGCAGGCGTGCGCGCCGCGTCCGGCGGTGATCGTTTTCTTACAGGCGTTTGTGCTATTTGTCCTCAACAGGCTTTACAAAAAATCAAGTTGAGACGTCCACTCAAGTATACATAATTATTCAAAGACTAAATATTATGTTTAAAAAAAACCCAGGGCTGTCGCAAGGAATGATTCCGAAAGGCTGGCTGCCTCGTCGGATTGTAATCCTTTTTCTTGCTAATATTATAAATGTGAAAGATAGTTATGTGAAGATATCTGGATCTTTGGATTCGTTTGGATGTTTGTTCCTCATCACCTGCAAACGTATGGATGGATTTTGATAAAAGGCAGACAGATAGACCATAATTATCTTGGAATAAAACAGGATACTTTGCATTACATGCGATCAAAGTCGCAGGCACTGCTAGGGATTACACTATAACCCAAGACCAAGCCACCCCTGCGGCGCTTGCAAGGTTGACACAAGAATAAGTTAAACCTTCTTATCTTTAAGTGCGTCTCTCTCACACTAGTGCCGACGAAAGAGATAGCCAGCGAGATAAACGGGTCTAACTTATCCCCGTGTCTGTCATGCTTGCCGCAATGGTCACCGGTGTTAGTATTTTTTTTATTGCATTGATTGCCATTTTTACAAACACAAACGTACAAAATACAGTATTTATTATTAAATATCTATGATGCCTGTTATTTTAAATCATGAAAATGCCGATACTCACACGCATAGGGAAGGGAAACGGGTAAGAAATACTTCCTTTCATTGGGTTAATTGTTTCTAATCTGTATAATTACGATGGTATGTTGTACTCATAATTATCATCTGGATTTCCGCCTTGAACGGATTTCATTGTTGACTGATTACTAGATATGATGGCTCGACGGCGCAGTGGTACAGCAACTGCCTACTGAGTCAGAGGATACGGGTTTGAATCCTGCTAGGCACACTTTGTGATAAGCACGAATCTTTGTACCCGAGTCATGGTAAAGAATGTATTTATCTATATAATTATTTTTATCAAATCAAATCAAAATCGAATCAAATCAATTTATTTGCATGAATACAGTTTTAGAAAAGATGTAATGTCAATACTAATATACATTGTATCCAGCCTGCATGCAGGCGTACAAAAATAAAATCATCCGAAACTAATTCATTATATCATTAATCACAATCTATTTCATTAATTATTATATATGACCACACAATTACAATATTATTATTTAAAATAAAAAAGTCCTTCATACAACAAAAACATTTGTCGAAGAGCCAGTCAGTCAATTTAAATTTAAACTTATTACCATCGACTGTTCTCAATTCTTCTGGCAGATGTTTTAAACAATAATTATTTATTTAATAGCAACATAATAAATATTTTACTTTTTATTTATTTATTTCTTTCACCTCACAAAGAATACTATGATACATACTATCCGTCGTAGTAACCGTCCTCGCTAAATCCACTTCTGAACAGGATACACCCGGAATGGAATCTTCATTACAATCTTAACTATAGGGAAGCTGATTTGCCCACTTTTTATCTTTAAATTCCTATAATTTAAGGGCAAACATTTTTTGTTTATTTAGATTAAGCCACCTCTCTATTAACTTCAAGGTGGCGATCTGGTGCTACCGGAAGGGAACCCACTACCGAATTAGGACGGTGTCATTAGGGTTAGGGACTGCGCCCTTGGGACTCCTGTTGTGGCGGTTGGTGTTGCTCCAGAATTTGACGAACAGTGTGAGGCAAACAGTATAATAAAGTCGGACATCAATTAAAATGTTTAAAGTAGGTAGGAGTCTGATTTCTTTAAATTTTAGGGACAAAGTAATAGTTCAAATGGCTTATGTTTGTACGTATATCGTACCTTTGTTGGCAAACAACACCTATAAAAGGCCCAGACAGAATTATCTACTGATATGTCTTTGATTCTGGCAGGAATTGAGCTCAAAAGCTACCTTAATCCAAATGAACTGATTATCATCTAGTAGTCTCGCCGGTCGCATTAGTAGTTTATGCAACGGTTGCATAATGATAGGCCTTAACACACTAGTGCGGTTTTTCATGAAACGAGCTTTAGCGAGTTTCATAATAAGGTCGCACGTGTGTTTTAAGGCCAAATTATGCAGAGTTGCATACATAACTTTATCTACACACATATTATATATACTTACTCCATGATGTGTTCAGAAACAATATTTTCTGGCAACAAGTTATTTGTTGCAATCGTGGCTGCATATTTCCGATATCCGGCGCATTTTCACATCACACAGTCACTCCGAGAAGACTACTGTTCATATTTTCAACTAAAATGTAAATTACAAACAACTTTTTACAATTCTACTTTCGTTCAGCAAAAAACCATCATGAAAGCAGTAATGGCGGCAATTCGATCCTCCGTCAAGACCATTTTTTTTTTAAATCATAGACAAACGAATGAAGTCTCTATTCCCATGTCACTCGAGATCAAATGTTGTGCAGTTTATATTAAAAAAACCATAGACCTAAAAAAACATACTGAATTGACGTTTCGTATCAATAACTGTTTTAATATCTATGGATACTAGAATAGAGACCCACTTGAGTTTTGACAGCTGTTCCAAATTTAATCTCATTTCTATACTAAAATCGATACGGGAATAACATTGCAGCACTGGTTTTTCCTAATTGGTTGTCAAAATGGTGGTCATTTCCTACGGTTTTTGATTACACTATGGAGGTTTTATGATATGGGTGTAGATAAAATATTTTTCTCAATTAGAAACATGATAAGAGTATAACTTTTTGACACGGATAGTTTTTTAAAGAAACTATAGCAATTACTATCTATTTATTTCACAACTTCAAAGTAGTGTTCAAACACACCGTCCGCAACCATCGTTCTACCTTATACACTCATTACCCTAGTATGCAGCCCTGCGGGACCCGCTATAGTTCCGGGAGCGGTCATTATAACACATCTCAATTTAGCCTTAACGCGCCGGCTTGCGTGTGGCCGGGTCTTAAAAAAGTTCTGAATGAGTGTGGTTATTGTGGAAACTATGGTTATGATTATAACGCGATAGATAATCGGGTTGAAGATGTTATTGTATCTGTATTGGTAATTACGCATGGCATTGGGAAATAAATTTTCGAAATAGTTAATGTGTGTGGCACTATACCGACACCTATTCAGCAAAGTGTAAGTATCGAAACTTCACTAAATATATTATTGATTGATATAATATTAGGTCCTTACATATGAAATTAGCGTTTTGTCGTACTGAGCACTTTGATCTAAAATATCTCCTCTTTGGGTAAGATTTCCAAATTCACATTTATAAATTCATTTAGCTGGTATATTTGAGTTTTGTAAACAGTCATTCATTAGTTTTTTCCTCATTATTTTTTTCTTTGGCGTCGCTTATTACCGCACAATGGAAAACATGAAATATCGGTATATTTACGAGTACGAGTTCTACCGTGGCACCAGTGCTGCAGAAACAGCTCGAAGGATTAATGATGTGTACGGCGCTGGTGTCGCAAAAGAAAGCACGGTACGTTTTTGGTTTCAAAGTTTTCGTTCTGGAAATTTCGACCTTCAGAACCAACCCCGTGGACGGCCGGAGACCAAAGTGGAAAATGAAGAATTAAAGGCTATTGTGGAAGCGGATCCTTCACAAAGCAATTCAGAGATAGCTGCAGGCTTCGGGGTAAGTGATAAAACTGTATTAATCCACTTGAAGCAAAAGGAAGAACTAGCTGCTAAACAACCGAGATTGGTCAATCGCTCTAGGCCACTGCTGCTTCACGACAACGCAAGACCACACACTGCACAAAAAGCAACCACTAAGTTAGATGAGATACAAATGGAATTTCTGCGACATCCACCGTAGTCCCCGGACCTTGCTCCAACAGATTACCATTTTTTCCGGAATTTGGACAACTTCTTACAAGGAAAAAAATTCAACTCCGATGCGGCAGTCCAAACCGCCTTCAAAGAGTTTATTGATTCTCGCCCCCATTTATTTTTTAATAAAGGGATCAATGGACTACCTATGAGATGGCAAAAGTGCATAGATGACAACGGTGCATACTTAGATTAATTAAATATATTTTACAAAAAAAAATTGACCTTATATTCCTCCCGTACAAAACGCCTATTTCATATGTAAGGACCTAATAATAGACTAAATTAACTATACCTATTTATCAGAGAGATTTTTAGAATTGAATTTTTCAAAGTAGGCCTACCTACCTAACAGCCAATGCGTCGAGATGACTGCCCTGCGTACTTTAAATGCATGTGTATAACCTGCTATCTATCAGTTATCAGTTATCAATTAAGGCCGGAATTCTACATTTAAAGACATTTCACAACGCCTCAGTCAGGCGAACATTTGTAGCATTTGTTTTTGATATACATATTAAGTATGGACATCTTCTTATTCACCTGCATATCTTCGTATTTGGGCTATAACTTTTTTATGTAACAGCAATAAACTTTCCTTGTAATTATAATCACCCAGGGATTAAAAACATTCACATTTGTGCTTCGAGTAATGATAAACCTATACTTAAAACACAATATGAACGGAAGAATGCAATTGCGGGGTGGGCTTTTACCAAATGGGCCAATTACCCGAAGCGCCCATTAAGACACCTCTCTATTTGTGTTCGTGTGCCTTGTACATTGTTCAAATCTTCTGTCTTGTTCCTTGTAAAGTTACAGACAAATAGATTGCATATCTGTAGTTTTAAGTTTTTTCTACCATCAGACATCTAGACCACAGCAGGCCATCAAAACTTGGTTATTAAGTATACCTGATTTTCGCACTAAGCGCTTTACTTTCGCGTTTATTTTGTACATAGCCAAGGTATGGAGCTCCCTGCCTGCATCTGTATTTCGGATGTCCTATAACCTGGACACCCTTAAAAACAGAATGGATCTTAGGCATCTTCTGGGTAAGCCAACTCCATCGTCGACCTATTCGCCGCTTACCATAAGGTGAGATTGAGGTCAAGGTTGGTGAAACTATTTAATGTAAAGTTCAATAAAAATATCTGTCCCATAGAGAAGTCTATCTGAGCCTAGCAGACCTTTTGTTGCGCTCATATACCTACTTATATATATAGCAACTGTCACTTTTTAATTAATTGCTAATTGTATGGTGCGATGGAGACGAATGGTTAATGGGCTCTTTACTTACCGTATGTGTAAAAGAGAAAAGTATATGCTTCGCGAGGCGTACATGCGCGATAAACACTAGTGTAGGTAGAGTAACAACAGTGGAGAGGTCCTGACATAATAGAATATAGACACGATTATAAGTTATCCCCATCCTATCTCTCAGTGCATCTCTTTCTTTGATACTAGTATGAGAGAGACGCACTGGAGGAAAAAATAGGGATAGCTCATCCTACTGTCAACGTTGCTAGGGCCGCAGTTGACTAACTGACATTTAAGAGATTTGGATCATGTGATATACATAATGCAGTAGAAGGTTCTAATGGCATCTATCTTGAGTAGGTACAAATAAATAAAATTGAAGTATCTGTCTGTGATTTTAAGATGAATACAAATATCTAAGTGGAAAATGCTTTTTAGAATGTTTACCCGTCTGTCGGTCTAAATGATGGTACCGTAACAGCAAAATTGTCAGGGGTAATTAAGGATATTTTAACTAAGATAGTGGCATTTAATTTATTTTGATATCTCAAAGACTTTCGTTAATATAATATCTGTTTGTAAGAGAAATCATCATCAATCAGCTAGTATAGAACATAATACTTAGTAGCTACTGTCCTGGGCATTAACAGCCTTACGAAATCGACTTATGTAATAACTATATACTTATTACCTACCTTAATAACATTATTATCGAAACCAGCATTCGGAAAACTACCCCACTATCGAAAACAACCGAAACCATTGTCATATAATGGTTGTTAATAATACACCGTATCCGGAAATCGACGTGATTGGCCAATCATGGCGGAAAGCGGGCAATATGGCGGCGGTTCCGGTTCGAGCGGATGACACGGGACATTAAGTTGCTAAATGTGTCTGTTGGGTTTGTTTTTGTTGATGTAAAATTCGTTTTACGCTTCATTGTTTAAATTGTGTTATTATTTATTTTGAAAATCACTCAATACACCTATTAAGATAATGTTTTGTCCCGTTCTTTGAGCTGAAGTGACAAATTAAAGAAAAAGACAGCATATTGTAACTCTTCAGGTGATGACTTCAAAACAATACCTCAGGGATATTACCCCTCCTACACCTCCATTTATCGTGGATTAACCAATTTAGATGTTTCTTTGTTTCATATTTTATTATTATGACCCTTAGAGGCTTTCTACATCTCTATGTCACTTAACTTGTCCAGACGCGGAGACTATACATCTCCCTTATTAGTTAGTTATTTATTAGAATTAATTTGTACCCATTCGGTTTGTTTGTTGCACTTTTTGTGTTAGATTTTAGATTAACGTCAAAGTTGAAAAAAGACTTACTGCTGAGTTTCTTGCGACGTTTCTTCTCAGCAGATGTCACCTTGCGAAGCGCTGGTAGATTCAGACATGTGAAAGAGCCCATGTGGCCTACTTGCAAAATAAATATTTTCATTTTCATTATTTTCAGTATCATGAATTAGACCACCACCGCCACCAGATCGAGGAAGTTCTTAAGAAAGGCCAGGTCAAGAGGTACCCTAAACCGGCGAGCGTGCATGAAGACCTTAATGAGAGTAGACGAAGCGAAAGATGTGTCAGGATCGTAGCAGGTGGAAATCCGTGGTCTCTGCCTACCCCTTTAGGGAAACAAGCGTGATATTATGTATGTGTATGTACCATGAATAAGGCGTTTTGTGAGTTATTTAAATTGATTATTGGTAGATTTCACCTTAACTATTTACTATTATTATCAAATCGAATAATTCCCTTCCCATCTGGATTATTACGCGGTTTATTTCTAGCTGTTTTAATTAAAATGGATTAAACTACCCCAAAAGCAAATAATGGTATCCGTAACTGTTACCAGTCTATAAACGGTATTTTGTTACGTTACGTGACGTCACTTCCCCTACCCCTAGACAGGCCGGAAGCGAACCGTCACCGCATAAGCAATTGATATATGTAATGAGACTCAAATCTAACTTTTGAAATTTTATGTCATCTGCGTAGAACCCCTAACTTTTTTGTGACTTTGAAAAGGTGGAAAATAACATACCTATCTATAATAACGAAAAAAAATCAGGGGACAAATAAATCAGGGGACAATCTTTACACCAATCGATCTAGTCCCAAAGTAAGCTCTAAAGGCTTGTGTTATGGGTACTAGACGACGATATACATACTTATGTAGAAAAATAAATACTTAAATAGGGGAGATCGGGGCTGGAAGTTCCGATTTTCAAATAACATGGAATTTCGTGATGAAAATGAAAGGTTACATTTTTGATATTGGGGACTATTAAAAGATCTTTATCGGTCTTTGTAATAGTATAGTAATTTCTTCAAGTATCCCTATAGTTTTTTTTACACAACCAATTCTTTGCAAATTTTCAGAAAGGAACATTCAGCCCCACTTTGTGGCGAGTTGTTCCATGTGTGGGGCAAATTGTTCCGCTTGGTTAATAGAAATAAAATATAAAAATAACATAGGTTTCTTTTATTTATAACACTCATTTCTATAGTTTCATTTTTTGTTTGTTCATGCAATGCTATAACTAAAAAAATCAACAATAAAACATTACTAACTAAACTAAGATCGTATTTATTGGCTTATAAATCTTACTAGATGCTTAATTAAACTTTAGGATACAAAAATATATCTGGAACCATCGAGATAACAACTTTCTTTATTTTATTTTATTTATTTATTGAACACAAAAAACACACATCAAGTTATTAGTAAGTTCGTAAACAGCTGCAGTAGTTAAAAACTGTGTCGCAGTTATTAATATATTAATATTAATAGTTATATTATTTTATAATCAGTATAAAGAAAAAGAAGAAGGTGTTATCTAAGAAATATTGTCATATCCATGGCAGAACTTTAAAAAAAAACAACAAAAAATAACTGGTAACCTTCAGATAACCGTTTCTTTTATCAGTTAAACCATAATAGAGATTCATTAAGTTAAAAATCTTATCAGATACATAAATGATCTTATAAAAACTACATAACGTAACTGGTAACCTCCAGACAAACGTGTCATTAATATGCGTAATTATGTAGTACCATTCCAGATCCTTGTCAGTATCACTCTCGCATTATTGCAATACACTTCGATTAGCTTTTTCTTGAGCATTTCTGTTTCCTTTCCCCTTGCCGTTACCTTTTCCTTTACCATTGTTGCATTTCCTCTTTCCCTTCTTTGCAATGTTTTCTTTGCTTTCCTCTTTGACTGTTCTTCAGCTAATGCATGCATATCAGTTAAAACAGCAGTCTTTCTTATACGTCGTTCTGTAGCAGTTTGCAATCTTGGTGGTGCCTTTGGTAAAGGTTTTTCGATTTCAGGGTTAAACGCAGCTGAAGCATTTATCTTTGCTGGTGTTAATTGAAGTTCTTGTCCACTATTAATGGTCATAGCGGCAGTCTGAGGGCATCATGCCATGTGGCAAATTACCAGTTCTCTGGCCACCGATTTTATTTGTCTTCCCTCTTTTATGACAGCATTTGCAGTTTGACGCAATAACGATTCGGAGGTTTTCCCTATGTCAGTTTTTCGGTTGTAGGTGCGCATCTTAAAAAAGGAAAAATGACCGTAAAAAATTATGGTAAAATTGAAGGCCCGGTCTATTGGGGTAAGTTGTTCCGGGGAACAACCAGCCCCTTCGCGAGGGAACTTCTAACCCCAAATTATGTTTTTATATGAAGACTATCATGCAAGCAAATTAGTGAAATCAATTTAAAAAACACTCAAACAATAATATACCTAACTAATGCCACTACAAAATAGGAAAGTCACAAATGAATCGGTCAATAATAAATAAAAATAGACCAAAAAGTTTAAATACGAAAATATTTACTCACGTGGTGTTTTAATAGCACGGTGCGCACAGCCAATCGTCCGCCGTCGTCTGAGCAACTTAGACGACCGCCAGCGCGGCGCATCACCTGATGCTTACACGACGCACTTTGCGTTTATTGCTATCTCTTTTCTTTATAAAGTTATTACTGTCGGAACAACTTACCCCGGGAACTTCCAGCCCCGGTCTCCCCTACATAGGAAACATCCAAGACTCGGGAACAAACATTCGTGCTCATCACACAAATATTTGCCTATACCGGGGATCGAACCCGGGACGCTTGCGTCAGAGGCAGGATCATTACCAACTAGGCTATCCGCGTCGTTTTTATATATTACATATAACATAATTGTTTTATGTAAAAACAATTTTTAATGAGTAATAATAAGTATAATGTTTAATAATATAAATTATACACCGGCTTACCTTTACGCTTCGCCTCTGGTTACCTAATAACAAAACCAAATATAATTAACTCGATAAATACCTAAAAAGATACATAAAAAGATAATCTTTTTAAACGACAATGACCTAAGTATTTTACCCTTGATATTTTGAATAGATAATTTTTATTTTATATAGCAATACGTATACGCATTTTAAAACTGGTAAGTAATTACCTAGTGTTAATACTAGACCTAACTAAAGACGCCGCAGCGAGGGTGTTATTAATATCAATATCAGATTCAGGAGCTAATTGCTAACTCAAGAACTGATACTTACTGAATAAATATTATTAGTGTTCAATTAGTTGTGAAAACCTTTAAAAAATATATGTATTCAAATTTCTAAACTATTGTGAGATATAACAATTTAAACAATACTTTTTTTATGGATTTACGTAGTTTAGTTATAAATTAATATATTTTTTATATCAATGTAATTAGATTAGCTATCTACTTAAATAAATAATTAAATTAGTTAGCCTAATGAAATTAACTGTACCTCTACACATCATTGTTAATATGTAATATAATGTGTAGGTATTATTAAGAACCCACGTAAAGTTCCCGTATATTGATACATAGGCAACTAATTCTTCAAAATCTATGTTTATAGTCGTACTAGCGCCGGCAATTAACCGATAAACAATAAATGAAGGAAAGTGGCAATTTTCTCCCGAGACAAACGTCGACCTTATCGCCGCTAAATAATGGAGCCAGCAGTTAGACTCGCGTCTTCATCCCGTAATTAACAACCCCCCTCCTGCCATATTAATCACACGAATCTCCCCCCAATCCTGACTCGGATTAAAATGTTTTATTGGAGCGCCGAGTGTCACAGCCCGGCGCGCCTCGCCGCTAACCCCCGACCAATAGCAGCGCACCCACTTTAAAAATAACTCACGCTATTGGTCGGAGCTAATCCGGCCCCGCCTCTCCCGGCCGCCCGGCCCAGGGCTGTCACACGCCACGTCAGTTGGCCGAGGCGCGTCGACCCGTCAGCCGTATCCCGCGACCGGTTGTGACACCGCTCTGTTTTTTACGTGTGATGGATTTGTGAATATGGAGGAGGAGTCGATGTCCGGGCACAGCTGTTCCGAGGACGATATCAGCGTGGGGAGGCCGTCGCCGGCGCCGTCGCGCTCGCCGTCGCCGCACGACTACTTCAGGCCGCTGAAGAAGCTGAAGATGTCGGAGCCGGCGGAGGAGCGGAGGGGGGACGGGGTGAAGAGTTTTTCTATTCTGGACATTCTGTCGCACAGCCCGAGGGCGCCGGCGAGGATCGTGCGGCCGTGGGACGGGGCGGCGGCCGGGCTGGAGCGCTTGCAGCGGTTGCAGCGGCTGGCGGGCGCTGCGCTGCTGGACGGAGAGCGCTGGAGACTGGCGGCGCTGGGGCTGCTGCGGCCGCGGGAGGCCGAGTGCGACTCGGTGTCGGAGCGGTCCTCGTCGGCCTCCGACTGCTGCTCGGAGCCGCGCCGCGCGCCGCACGCCGCCGCGCCGCACACGCCGCTCGACGCGCTGTTCCACATGACCAGCAAGACCTTCGAGGCCAATAACACTGACAATGGAGGTAAGTTACTTTTATACATAACAACTTGCTGTCGGTTTAGTCCTATAAGCGTTCTTTAAGGATGCTACGTAAAAATTAATACGTTGAATGTTGTGCATTCAATTCTGTAACACACGGATAATTGTTTGAAAAACATTCAAATAAATAACACAGCAATGGTGGTAAATCAAACATTTTTTTTGTACTGTCATATACTACAGGAAAATTGTTGTAAAACACAGTTTTCTGGGACAATACTTAATTTAAAGCTCGTTATACATTCCTGGAATAAACTTAGAAAAGATGTTAAAATGGGAAGTCGGTTTATTTTTGAGATTGGATTTAAATACCTTGTTAAAAGAACGATCTGTTGTTTGACACTTTAATATGTTGAATGCATGAGTGCTAATGAGATTTCTATTATTTTGTGGCTATTAACTTATTTTAAACCGTTATCAATCATTCGTTAAAAATGCATAATACCCTTTTATTAAAGATAATCTCAAGTGGTCTCAACCAGGCGATCATAAATTGTTGGATTACCAACGACTGGTCCAGAAATAACCGCACCGGGTCGTCAACGAAACAAATAAGACGCACTGCTTGAATTAATTGCCCTAATTAGTGGCCATTTGTAATTAATTGCGCATAACAGATCTATTGCTGATATCATGCTACTGAATTCAATCTCAGGAGAGTTGAATTTGATATTTTTACTAATTAAAAGTCAAACAAATACTGAAAGCTTTTTTAACTGAAACTAAGAGACTATGATATTATGAAATAACACAACTTTATATCCAGTTATATTAAGAAAACTGGCTTTCAGAATCTGACACGTTTTCAAAACTTTGAAATGCAATAAATTTAATTATCATTTAGGCGTCAGGAGTTCATTGGCAGAATTTAAATTACAGCTAGTTGACGGAGACTTAACAATGTCGGATCAAATGCTTAAGTGGCGTTTCTGAACTGGCCATATGCAGAATTTGAAACCAATGTTCATAACATTGAAGTGAAAGCGGGAAAAAACTTATTCCCTATTTAAAAATAAACTTATACCGCAATAATGGTAATTTAATGATTTTGCAGAATTATATCAACGGTGATTTTTCAGAATCAGAATCAGCTATCATTTATTGCCTAATTGTGGATTTACAAAAGTTGTTAAGGGAAGACATAGGCGCATCTCAATTAACCGTTTTCGGGTATATAATATAAAAAACACTTCTTCTAACAAAATTACATTTATTATATTTGAAAGAAAGATAACAATTAATAAATAATTAACATGTCAAACGAAAAGAATAGGATTAGGTACAAATCAGATTATATAGATCGTAACATAAATTATAGGACAATTACGACTTCAATTACTCATCCATCATCATAATATAATAAAAAGTCCCTTAATTTTTTTAGAATAATCAAATTCTTAAACATGTGCCAATCAATACTTTGCTTGTAAAGTTTTTTAGGGACAGTCAACCTATTTGACACATAATGCTTCTGTAAAACATTTTCATAATGACATAATTAACAATAGTGAAGATGCATATAATTTTTTCTTCTTTTATTAGAAAGTGCTGAGTAATAGAAACCGATCTGTGTACGCGACACATTATTATGTTGTTTATTTTATGAGTTATGAAGCTTTGAAAAGTCATTGTTCATACCACTCGCAAAAACACTCCATACAAAATGGCGACAACTATGACGTCACAGCATTCGTTAGACTGTACAAAATGTATGGCGCTTAAACGAAATCTACAATTATTTCCGAAAATACTGTTTTTAGACCAACATCGTAGAAATAAAACATGACATAAATTTGATGAGGTCCAAAAACTAAAATCAGAACTATAAACCAATATATTTTTCACTAATTTTGACCCTTAATAAAATAATAATTAATAGTCAAAATTATCTGCTTATTTCTGTAATATGCTTTTGTGTACATTTACGTTCATATATCATTTAAACCTCATTTTGATTTTCATGCATCTTCCCTATTCACGGTAAAGTAAACCGTCGAATCGCTCTGACAAATTAACATAATTCAACAAAAATAGTTGACTGTACTTTTAACTAATAAGTCTAGATATCTTTCGTTTGCATACATTATAATTGTAAGTAACGAATAGCATAGATTTGTAACTAGAGTAACTAAAGCGCATAGCGTCGGTGCATAAGATAACAAATGCATAGCACATTAGTGCAGATAATGTATTGATTTGAAATCGGTATCAATATTGAAACCACTTAGCACTATTAATAGTTTTCAATTACTGGCGGCAAATTGAAATTGGTTGCATAGGTTTAAGAAAAGGACGTAATAAAATAAATGTGATTATGATTATTGATTAAAACAGGATGTGTACTCGTTTTAAAGATGTCCAATTATTGTAGTGCAGTCGCAATAAAGATTATTCCTTTTCAGTGTGTAATACTGATCTAAGATTAACTGTCGCACTCATAGTTAGATAAAGAACAATTTTTGAACAACAATTTGCTCCTCTGCTGCACTGGGAGTGAAGAAATAGCATAGAATGCGTGCAGATGCTTATCATCCTGGCATGTCGTAAAAGTCGACTAAGGGACGGGTCCTCTCCAACATGGTGGACTATCTGTATGGGCGATGGGCTGATCACCTGTCACCATACGGTTCATCATACCATCTTAGGACTAATAAATCGACTAATAAATCGAACGATTTCGGGCGTGATGCTATGTATGTATGTAAGAACAATTAAATTTATTTTCCGAACCCCCACGTCACCTTCGCCTAATTCTCACGCAGTTATACAATAAAGATATATTATTCTCATATTATTATTATTAATCTCTTTATTTTTCTTAAATCTCAGGGGTTTTTGTAATCAATACATATAAAACAGTACCGTGACTCACTTATAGACAACGCACAGCCTAAACGGGAGAAACATTCCTCGAGTACCCTAGACGAGCATTAAGGAGGGATTTTTTTGAAATTCCATCCCTAAAGGAGTGAAAAGGGGTGATAAAGTTTGTATGGAAAATACCGCGGGCGAAGCTGTGGCGGGTCCATTAGACTATTATTCATATAAAATGTAAAATACAATACCTATCACTATAAAAATACAAACACAGGGCAGGGCTCAAGCTACTTGCGGTGAGGGCCGCATGAGAGAGGAAACTCCTGACGATGCGTACCGTGTCCAGGAGTGCCGCCTCCTGTATCTGACCCTTGATCCAGCCATCTAGCGAGAGTCTATTGAGGTGTTGGTCGATAGTCTTCGCTATAAGAGCGTTAATAGGCAGTACGCTTCAACATTCATTTGGCGAACGGCTAAGGAGTGGAATTCCCTGCCTGCAGACTTGTTCCCGGAACGTTACAACTTGGGTCTTGTCAAGGAGAGAGTGAATAGGCATTATCTAGGTGTGCACGCTCCATCGACGACCTCATCATCACTTTCCATCAGGTGAGATAGAGGTCAAATGCACATCTATCTTCTATAAATAAATTAACTAATTAAGTTTGACTACCAACCTTAACTATTTACTATTGTTATCATATCGAATAATTCCCTTCCCATCGGGATCATTACGCGGTTTACATGCAGCTGTTTTAATTAAAATCGATTACAATACCCCAAAAGACCTTCGATGAAATAATAGTAGTTTATGCAACGGTTGCATAATGATAGGCCTTAAAACACTAGTGCGGTTTTCATGAAACGAGCCGACAGGCGAGTTTCATAATAAGATCGCACGTGTGTTTTAAGGCCAAATTATGCAGAGTTGCATACATAACTTTATCTACACACATATTATAAATCCTCCATGATGGGTTCAGAAACAATATTTTCTGGCAACAAGTTATTTGTTGCAATCGTGGCTGCATATTTCCGATATCCGGCGCATTTTCACATCACACACACTCCGAGAAGACTACTTACTATTCATATTTTCAACTAAAATGTAAATTACAAACAACTTTTTCTATTCAATTCAACAACAATTCTACTTTCGTTCAGCAAAACGTCAACATGGCGGCAAATACGGTCTTCCGTCAAGACCATTTTTTTTAAATCATAGACAAACGGATGAAGTCTCTATTCTCACGTCACTCGATATCAAATATTGTGCAGTTTATATTAAAAAAATATACTGAATTGACGTTTCGTATCAATAACTTTTTAATATCTATGGATACTAGAATAGAGACCCACTTGAGTTTTGACAGCTGTTCCAAATTTAATCTCATTTCTTTACTAAAAACGATAAAGAAGTCATGTTATTTCTTTATCGCAGCACTGGTTTTTCCTAATTGGTTGTCAAAATGGTGGTCATTTCATACGGTTTTTGATTAACCAATGGAGGTTTTATGATATGGGTGTAGATAAAATATATTTTTTATTTATAAATGCAAAATCACAAACAAAAAAATATAGACTACCTACCTAAACTTTTTTTTAATTCAAAGATAGGTGGCTAACAGCTATTGCGCCCGCGCCGGTGAAATTGCGAGCAATGAAGATATTATTGATTATTGAACAGGAAAAAACTAACACGTTTACTGCGGGCCTCCGTACGAAATAGGTGATTACATTATGATTACAGACCGGCGGCCGGTAATTGAAAGATTCCCAACCCGCGGGCCGTAATTTTGACCGTTTCTTAATGTCATCGATGTTTATACGTACGAATTCGAATTGTAATGACTGTCATTATTGATTGATGCGCGCAAAAAATGATTTAATTGGGAAATTAGAATTACATACACGAAGTTACCTAATGTGAATATAGAGATTTTATTGGCGATTAAAAAACCATGTACTGCGAGTCAGTGGCGAAGCGTCAAATATTTCCTAAGGGAAGCCGGAAGAATTAGAACCGTACGTGCGAGTCTGACATTAAGTTAGAGTAACATGGACTTCACTGACAGCTAGCCGTAGCTCTCTAGCTTGGTAAAGCCGTCAGGAATCGTCTTGTAGGCTGGCTTCGTCACTTCTGCGAGTACATGTTTTCCATAATTTAAAGTTCTTTTATTTAACATATTAAAGCATCCCTCATGCTACAAGAATGAAAACAAAATTATAACCTTTAAAATTATATGAAGCGCTCACTAATTTACCCCAAATGCATTTTAAATTAATGGTCATTTAAACTCGTAACGGACGGCATTCATAAAAATTAACCACTTAATAAAATAACAGCAAATCAATGAGCATTTAAAGACCCTCGAAAGTTACACAGAGTCATTCAGGCCCTTTCTGAATACCGAATACGCATACAATTTACACGGGTTGCAAAAAAAACTATTGTTGCCAGCACAAAAGAAGACGTCACGGGTTATTTGAAATTGGAACGTTTTTAAAGGAGAGGCGCGATTGTCTATGCCCCATATGTTACGAGATGAACACGTTAGTCGGCAGCCATTTGTCATTGCGCGGCGCTTGATTGAGGAAGTAATTTCTCGTTGTTAAAGGAAATAACATTTTTTTAACATCCCCGAGCGTGGACGTAAGAGATTGCTCGAGATATAGCAGTATCATTATCATACCTGCATTTAATTAATGATTAACTAGCTGTTACCCGCTATTTCGTCTGCGTGGAAATGTATCTTTGAAATATGGCGAATTCCCAAAGTATCAGATTTTTTAAATATAAGATTTTTCTCGCAAATAACCGGCCCTATTTCACCCTTTTATTTAGGTATTGGTTGTCTTAAAACAGCCTATGTCGTTCCCCAGGGCTCAAACTATCTCCATATCAAAATCGATTTAGTGGTTTAGTCGTGAAAACATAACAGACAGATAGACTAATCAGACACAGTAACTTTGACATTTATAATATTAGTATGGATTGTAAAGCGTAAGCCTATACTTTTATATGACCGTTTAAACCAATGAAAACTAGTTGTAATAACTATGTTATTACCTCACTCAAATTATTACCAAATCTAAAGTGCTTAAAGTTTCTACGAGTTGACTCATGTATTATTCATAAAGTTAGCCAATACAGCGTCTGATAATTGGAGATTACTTATTAAAAGCTCACGCCCGAAATCCCTAATGGGGTGGGCAGAGCCACAAGCCTACTTGTGGCCACGTTCGATTAATTAGTCCTCAGTTGGTATGATGAACCGTATGGTGACAGGTGATCAGCCCATCGCCCATACAGATAGTCCACCATGTTGGAGAGGTCCCGTCCCTTAGTCGAATTTTACGACATGCCAGGATGATAAGCATCTGCACGCTTCTATGCTATTCTATGCTATTTCTTCACTCCCAGTGCAGCAGAGGAGCTGCACTGGGAGAAAACACATTAAATGTATATACCTACATAATCAACTTAGCATGATTCTTCTGCAGGCGTGGGCAGTGGGAGTGTTAATGCTCTACAGCTTTAATAGACTACATATAATCAAGCAATAATAGTCTTTATTGTTAAAAGGAACTTGGACACTATACACTATTACTAATAATACTGCCAATGCGAATTGCGAAAGTATGGGCGTTTGCACGTTTGTCACTCAATCACCACTTTACGGCTAAACTAGTTAAATGAAAATGATAACTCTGTATAGTTTATATCCCGGAAAAAATCCCGAGGGAATATTTGTAAACACGTGCTATAGTTGCGGGCAAAAAACTAACTCTATTTTTTTATTAGTTTATTTAACTTGCTTCGTTCGTTTGTTCGTCCTTCTTTGTTTTTAGATGTCAATTTTGAACCAGTGTCTGTGGTTGGAATAAGCTGATATTTGGTACACATTTTTGTAAACCTGATGTCATTGTAATATTAAAGTGCAAGGCAAAAAGCTTGTTATAAAAAGGCAATTTAAAAAAAAACTTATTTTAGGGAGCGTTCCAGTATTACGTAACGCAATTTTTGAAGATTTATGACCCCCCCCTCCCCCCATGTAACGAGCCGTAACGTTTTCTGTAACCCCCTCCCGCCTCTGTAACGCATCGTAACGTTTTACAAGACCCCCCCTTCTCCTCCCAAATTCGTTACGTAATACTTGAACGCTCCCTTAAATAAAATAACACAATCAAAGACAATAGACTCACGAATACCAATTTATAGTGTTCTTACAAAGGCCGACTTGTGGGGTCCGCAAAGGTGTCGGACCCAACACGTCCATATTACCCCCATTATGAAAAAGAGGCAAAAAGCTCCCGCCATTATATTATATTACACAGGGTGTTCGAATTCGCTGAGTAATTGATTGTAAATGCTTCGATTTTGAGGTTTCATTGTAGATTAGGGAAATTTATGTTGTAAATGGTTTATTCATTTTGAGTGTTCTTGAATTTGGGAAAATGATGTGAGAATTCAGCTGCTATTAATAACTGACACTGTTAAGCGTTTATGATTATGAGCATTACTAGAAAATTAAGGTTTCTTTAAAATTGCGTATCTATTTTTAATTCTTTGCATATATATTTATTGTATTGTATCGTGTATTTGCCAGAATGTGTCATAAGTACAGGTTAAATTGATCCAGACATTCAGTCAACAGTTCGACATGCAAATTAAAATAGTAAAAATAATGATAAAAATAATGATTAGCTACAGTAACAAAATAGGTAAATACAATAATAAAAATAAGTTACATTTAAAATAATCAGAGATAGAATTAAGCCAAAAAAAAGGCTAATAATTCATTAAGTTCAAGTCACAAGTCAAATAATACTTATCATAATCAGACCACGAGCACATGCCCTAATTATTAAGATTATATTTCAACAGTGATTAAGATAATTTCAATCAAAATCTTCTGGTACGTATCTTATACATTTATTTTATATTTTATTTATTTATTTATTTTCCATCGCTTACAACTATTTTTACAGGTACTAAGCCTAAGACAATAGTGTAATTATTTGTACTATTTATTTATCTAACTATAATGATAAATGAATGATAATTTGGTTATGAAATATTGGTACAAAACTAGTGCAAAAACTAAAGCAATTTATTGCTGCAATTCAAGCTATTCTCAAAAGTTTACATTCAAACTTTTTGTCTCCATTAATGACGTTATATGTAATCTTTTTGCGGATAACGCGAAATGCAGCAATAAATTGCCGAAAAACTAGCCCGTCTACGAGCCTAATTTTACAGCGCTAAAAAGTAACCGCCCTGTATACCGCATACCATATCTTGTAAATGCGTAGCCAATAGTAATTTTAATATCTCATGACTTCAAAATCAACCACAAATAAACGTGCTTCCATACATACATATTACACATATGTTTATTAATAACAGTAATAGTTTGGTCCCCAAACCGTTGCGCAAGGTGGATGCACTTTTACCATCTTATTAGTGACAATGATCCAAGCCAAAATAGCCTTTAGCTTTCATGTTATAAGAACTTTGACGTGTAAGTTATTTTTCTGGTTCTGCTATATGTCCGTCCAGCTCACTCGTATCGGGTATGGGAGGGATGGATGTTAATTTAATTATATTATTCGGGTCGCGTCCTATCTTGTCCATCTGTGAAGGTTGTTGGGTCATGATGCGTTCGAATGATTCTAGTGCGTTCTCGCAAACTGAGTTTCTTTACATAACTTCTTTTGGAAACGACCACGACCAGTAATTGAAAAGAAAAAAAAACCGCTCAAGTTCGAGTCTGACTCGCGCGCTGAGGGTCCCGTACTTACCTATGAAAAACAGACAGCCTTGTAGGTACGGAACCCAAGTAAATGAAAAAAAAAATGCTTTTAAGACGTCATTATGTCATTAACCATATTATGTAACATACCAAAATTTCAAATTCAAATATCTCAACATTAATCCCATTTATTCCAACCTTATTTAATTAGTGGTAAAAATATGGTGATGATGGCAAATCAACACATTTATACCGCAAAAGAAATACCCTTATCCCAAGAAAAGCTCATCAGGCGCCTAAAACGCGCATCATAATCAAGCGAGCGGCGCACGCGCATTTAATAACCCCGCATTTGGACACCCGGAGCCGAATTATAGGGCAGTTTTTGTAAATAAACCGCGGGCCCTTTGAAGCCTTTATATTGGGCAAATTGATGTTCCGACACCGCTGCCGACTGGGACTTGATACACCGGCTATGCAGACTGGGCACTCGGCAGTAAAATGAAACACTTTTCCCTTATTCTCTTAGAAATAAATACGAGAAATTATAATGTTAAAAATACAAACTTGGCAGCCCTTAAAATACCTATCACACTAAACCGTCTCATCTAGGATAACATCTTGGTCCGTTAAAAACACATAAAGGCGCCGCAGTAGGTACAAGAACTCGCCAAATACACGAATGTTATAATATATAATTTTCTGATTTTGTCAAGAATCGAGCTAATGAACTTAGGCTTCGCACTTCAACACTACTACAGTACAGACAACTGGGGTTCGGTCAATTTGTTATTAGAAATATTTTATGGCTAGTTTTTAAAGAAATGATTCAAAATGGCGTCGCGGAAACAACTCAATTTAGCAACGCAGGTGTACAGAATAATACGAACACGAAGACCAGGCGCCTCATTCGGGAACGCTAAGTGATTCTGTAGCGACTCATAAGCCAGATTTCTCATCCCACTCTTCCGCACGACGCGTAATGCGTAAGAGCGAGATGAGAAATCTGGCTTACGAGTCGCTACAGAATCACTTAGCGTTCCCGAATGAGGCGCCTGGTTATTTATTTGAAAAAAATGCGTGGTCTAATGATTAAACAGAGCAAGACCGCATCGAGGTGTCCGGAGTACGAATACTTACCTAAATCAATTTTTTAAAGCACCTGTATACCTACAATACGTAGTTATTAATACATTTAAAATTGGCTGAGGAAATCATTGAGCTATATCTACTGCACATGAAGTACTTAAACTATAAACTATACGGCATGATTGTTCATAAAACTGAGCAGTTCTAAACATACTAATCCTTAGTTAATAAGTTATAAGAAGTCTGCAGTTTTTGACTTTAAATATCCAATCTCTATAGTAAACACAAACACACTACACACAGATTTATTTACAGAATAAATAGGCACGTGCCATTTTTTCTATATCTGTATTAAGAGGATACTACCAATGACAAAAGTTACACTTTTTATACGAACTGAGAAATCGTTTTTATCATTTTAAATGGTAATGTCGGGTAGATCAAAATCTAGGTACTCATAATCCACGGATTTTACATTTTTTTGCAAGCGAATGAATGGACCGATGTCGCTTTCAATAAAATGTAACAGTACCTGCTAGGCACAATGTTATATATACATATATAGATACTAAATAAAAGCACAAGAGAATCAAAACGATCCAGCATGATTTAGCGCATCACTTGTAAGAGAAAACTGAGCAATTAAGCACGAACACAATACAAGATGAAAACTCTATCACCTTTCCAGCGATATCTAAGATATCGATTCGGATAAGTTAATCGACTCCTAATTCGAGTCGATTGATTTTTTCACCGCTTAAGGCATTATGTTCCTTTGTGAGTTTTAGGGTCAGGTGTGCAACCTTTTTTTTTTAATTGGTTGATTATCGATAAAAGGCGGGTTTTTGTCTTATGTGTTTGGCGTGGGTGGGATCTAATAGATTCAGGCGGTTTTAATATCCGGCTAGGTTTTTTTTGGGAACGTAAGCGTTACGGTCGAAGGTGCCCGTAGGTTTGGAGAATACATTTTAAATATCTATTAGTTGTGTCTACGACTTCTGTCACGTGGGATAGGGATGAAAAATATTCTATGTGTTAATCCAGGGTATAAGCTAACTCCATTCCAAATTTCATCCAAATCCGTCGAGCCGTTGAATAAGCTATCACTACACTACATAATAATAGATACATATACGGCTAACCTACAAACAAAAAGCTACGGCTTTTCATACAAAAGGCGATAACGATTTCCACCTCTTGAATTTTAACCGATGTTCACCAATTTTTGATATGTTGTCAGTCAGAACGAAATCTAGGTCTAGACGTTTTGATTTTTTCGCTATAATCAATAAATTCAGTTTTATTGTGGTCTAAGTATTCACATACAAAACTAATTAAAGCATTATTTGACTTTCTTGATCTTTAATCAGTATTCAAAAAACGTATAGACCTAGATTTTGTTCTGACTGACAACCTATCAAAAATTGGTCAAAATCGGTTAACATTTAAGGGGTGGAAATCGTTATCGCGTTTTGTATGAAAAGCCGTAGCTTGTTGTTTGTAGGTTAGTCGTATGTAGGTATCTATGTTTATGTATGAAATACTATACTATACTATACTATATTTTGTATGAAAAGAGTGATTTTTGCCTTTGGTTCACAGTCCTCTTAAGAAAAACAGATACGCCAATCATTTCTTTTATTACAGAAAAAGACATTAAATATCCAAGCAAATTCTAAAAAAATCGCACCAATGATTTTAATATTTAAATAGAAATAGAAATAGAAATAGAAATAGAAAATATTTATCTCGCAGAAACAAAAAAATACAATTTTTACATTTTTAACATACATACATAGCATCACGCCCGAAATCCCTAATGGGGTGGGCAGAGCCACAAGACTACTTGTGGCCACGTTCGATTAATAACCGATTACCGGTTCGATTTACATTTTTAAGAAGTTATATATTGCTGCGAAAATGGCATCCACTCAGCTGTGTGTCGTACCACCTATTGGGGGAATACGACGCTGGTTTTCAGTGGACCCATGGACTGGTTTAGCTAGACAGCATACATTGCGTTCGCTTCAACATCAAACGTAAAAATATATAACAAACTAGGTTGCAATAAGTGTTTCAATTTGTTTCTCTTCTCTCAATCCTTTTAACATTCATATGTCAGGTGATTGACTTCTAAAGAGTTATATAAACATATCTTCTCTCGGCACAAGAACACAGAAGAACCACAAAAACAATTCACGCGGCAAAGTCCTTAAGACGTATGCAAAAAGGTCTATTGTGATTTAAACCGTGAGACTTATAAAGTGGTAGAGCTGTAGGCATGTAATTTGCGCCTATTCGGGGGAATTATCTAATTCTCGTGTTATTGAATGAAGCATTGTCTGCGCGGACGCAGCTTGGGTCGTTCCATAGTCGACTAGGTAATAAAATATTGTATACTCTCTTAACTTTCTCAATTCGCCATTTGTACATTCGATCCAAGATCAAATATAAAATCTGTTTACATAAACATCAGTTTAACCAAAAATGAATTTTACTGACGTCGCGGTCAATTATAAGTAAGAAATACACCTTAACACAATTTTATAATCTCTTTGCTTAAGCCTAATATAACGGGTCCAATTCGAAACGGCGTCGCTTAAATTTAAAACTCCCTAAACTTTAAATAAGAAACGTCAAATTAGATTTAGTATTTTGCTTAATCTTTTTTTTTTCAGTTTATTATGGTACCAAACTGTCAAAATCGAGTATGACGTTTCTTATTTCAAGTTTAGCTACTTTTAAATTTAGCGAACAAACTTTTGAATTGGCCCCAATGTCTTCTTTAATATTTGTAAAAAGCTTTCTTCGTAAAATGTATGTATCTATTTATATTCGCAATTTATTTTAAACAACCGATAATTTTACTTTTAAAGTTCAACATTTTAATGACTATATTAATGACTTTTGATAAAAGTATCACTCGGCAAATGGATAGTCAGGCAAAGCCGGCAAACAAGCTACTAAGTAGTAAATTTCGATAGAATAATAATTATAATAATATCCTTCGTAACATACAAAATAAACACCGAATTACTCATGTTTTTTGATCCCAAGATACATTTCAAACTATTGTACAAAAATGCTCGTTATCAATTTTTTATGTATGTCTAAAGTATTTTGGTAGAATCTGTCCAGACCCGTCAATAGAGCACGTTAACGAGACAGAATGATTTACATTGTTTCTCTCTCTCACGCCGTGTCAGAAAGACAATTGACACTGGCCACTAACACTGCGTTTGAGACTTGCCGCGCATGCGGTGCGGAGTAAGAATTATGATTCTAAACTCTATGGCTGTTCGTCAGGGTTGAAACTGATATGAATTAATTTAAATGTTACTTATTGTTTTTATTTTTTAATGCTTTCCTGCAAAGAGGTTGGACTCGTCTCTATAAGTAGTTATAGTACAAAAATATATATAGGTAATTCTCCCTTAAGCTCTGGATGATAAATTAGTGTAGCATTTCTTTTTCAAAAATTAAAAGAACACATACTTAGCATCACGCCCGAAATCTCTAATGGGGTGGACAGAGCCACATGAATACTTGTGGCCACGTTCGATTAATTAGTCATCAGATGGTATGATGGTACGGTGACAGGTGATCAGCCCATCGCCCATACAGATAGTCCACCATGTTGGAGCGGACCCGTCCCTTAGTCGACTTTTACGACATGCCAGGATGATAAGCATCTGCACGCATTCTATGCTATTTCTTCACTCCCAGTGCAGCAGAGGAGCAAATTAAAAGAAACTACCTATATTATTGTATTTTTGTTTTATTTAATTACAATTAATTTTGCAACACATGCCTTCCTTTTATGTTTCAAAAACCACAATTTATTCAATGTAATTGCATTTTCTCTACATGAAAATTTGCCAGGACCACGCATGCGGGAACAATAACCTACCCTTTACAAAAGTCGGTTAAATGTTCACTTTCCAATAATTTAAAGTCTTTAGTCACGACACGATTGTCCATTATTTAATTTATAAACGCAAAACCACAGTCATAATAAAATACCAAGTATTTTATATATGTTATTAACGCGGCCGAAATACTTGGCACTTATGAATATCGAATATCCAATTGCGCGGCATAAAAGTCGTAACAAAGGATGATTCACTTGTGAGTTGAAATAATTTTAAAACTTTTATTGAAGAGCAGTGAATTCTTTGTGCCTGAATGTTGTTGCGTAATTAAATAAAAAGATAGTTTATTAATATTGTGATGCATTTATTAACTACAATAATGTACGAAAAAACTAATAACGATCTTTATTATTCTAAGCTTATTTATTTAAACTTTATTGCACAATATACGAGTGTACAAATAGCGGACTTAATGCCAAAAGGCATTCTCTACCAGTCAACCACAAGGCCAAACAGAAACATGTTAAGGATGGTGCAGGAAGTATAGACCGTAACGCAGTACCTAATAAGTTATACACGCTATGGTGTATATTTTACAATATACATAAAAGACTTATATGTTTATAATAAACCTAAATAAATATCCTAATCTGAATTACTATGGAATATGTTTTTGAAAATAACGACACATACTTACTTACCTTATTTGTCTAAGTGGGTAGGGTGGTGCAAGGTGATAAAAAGTATATGTACAGTCAAATTCAATGCATTTAATGTAGGCAAAATTACTTGTCAGAATCTTAATGATAATTTTACAATAAGATTAGTATTGCAAAAACTTTTAACTTTTTAAACCATGTTTTACATACATACATACATAGCATCACGCCCAAAATCCCTAATGGGGTGGGCAGAGCCACAAGACTACTTGTGGCCACGTTCGATTAATTAGTCCTAAGATGGTATGATGAACCGTATGGTGACAGGTGATCAGCCCATCGCCCATACAGATAGTCCACCATATTGAAGAGGACCCGTCCCTTAGTCGACTTTTACGACATGCCAGGATGATAAGCATCTGCACGCATTCTATGCTATTTCTTCACTCCCAGTGCAGCAGAGGAGACCATGTTTTCCAAAGGTCAATAAAACTGTATGCATCCATATTTTTCTAGTCACTCGTTTGCAATGATAACCTTACGTAAATTTACAAACTAAGAAAAACATAGGTGGGCGGTTTTAAAAAAAAATTACGAATTAAGGCGTAGTTAAGAAAAAGTTAAAAAAGTTCCTCCATAAAGTAAAAGTACCATAGTCATAAAGTCATTAAACCTATGCCAATTCAATCACAAACAACAATTTCTAACGCGATAACACCGATAACAAAACAATGGCAACACATTAATTGAATTATGTTTACAAATCGCCCTGTCACAGCGATCCGTTCCGCGCTCACCTCTGATTGGCCGGTTTGAATTTAGAACAATGGCGGCTTCTAACAAATAGGTAAACATGGTGTTAATCAATCCTAGAACATTAACATGCTTGGATAATTAAAACTCTTAAGGCTTTGGCTATGGTTTGCGTAACCGAAGCCAGTGTATGTTTAAACCGACACAATAAAAAAAATAGTTTGTTTACATACAATGTTTTGTATAATAGTTACAAATCAAGTTAATTGTTCATAACAGAATTTAAAAACTTATCTGAATTAGGTTTTGCCCGCGACTGCGTCTGCGTGAAATTCAGTTATCGCTGTGACCTCGGGAACCGTGCATTTTTCGTGCAAAAGTAATGAAAACTATCTTTATTGCAAAAATCACGTCAATCCTTTGCTCCAACCATCAGACAAACACTCTGTCGCATTTTTACTTTTAGTAGGTAATTACTAACCTAGTGTATCTTAGTACTACCTATAGCCTAAATTAAATTAATAATTAAAAAACCGGACAAGTGAGAGTTTAACTCGCATGGAGCAGGTTCCTTAATTATATGAATTTTCCTGTTACTTTAAATACTATATACTTCTTATAGGTTTTCCTATAATCTATAGGTAAAGAACTATTTTCTGTATTTTTTTTAAATTTTAACCTCAGTATTTTCGGAGATAAGTGGGGGAATGGTCAATTTTCGCCTATTTTCCTAAATGACTTTAAAACTATTTATTATAAAATTATTAAAAAAAAAATTAAGATCCTTATAACGAGCCCTTTTATTTGATATGTCATACCCTGTAGTTAACATAACTTAATATTTTTAATTTTCTAAATTGCCCCCCAAAAGAGGCCCCCATGTTTAAAATTAATTAATTTACGTTACACGTCAGTGTTCCGGTCATCGACTTATATATGTGTACCAATTTTCAACTCAATCGGTCCAGTACTTTCGGAGTAAATTAGCTGTGACAGATGGACAGACAGACAGATACACGAGTGATCCTATAAGGGTTCCATGTTTTCATTTCAAAACCGAAGAAAAGTTACACTGCTTCTTTCATGCACACTCAAATAATACGTTATAATTATTTCAACGGCATAAGCATTTATGTTTTACAATTAGAGTGGGATGCCACTTTCAACAGCTTAATAATGTTTAAGTGTTGCAAAATGCCGCTTTTCATTACTGAGCATGGGTTGAGCAAAGCGGTCTCACCACAACACTGAGTTTGTGAGATGGCAATATTTAGGTAAGCTATCTAATTAACTATATAATTACTAATGGACAGAAATGTCTGTTAACTAGACTGTCTGGACACTTAATTCAAGGAGTTCTAGGCAATGTGTCAAGGGGAGGTCCAGGTCTAGAGTACCTCAAGGGGTATCTATCAGATCCACCCTCATGTTGTCCACGATTATTTGTAGGCTGAGACCATGGATAGGCTATGAATTTTAAAACAAGACATAATTTTGCTTTTGATGAATCTACTTGAGTTGTACCTTTAGAATTCTGCTTGACACAATAACCTAGGACACGCTGTATATGTACATACATACATTGCGTATAGGTAACATTTGTTGAGGTGTGATGACGTGTAATGGACACGGTCTAAGTTTTAATGATACAGAAACCAATAGTTAGGTAATATGGTCACTTTCTTTTCAATGTAAACTTAGCAAAACCCCTCCTTCCGGTCCAGAAAAAAAAACAGCTACACCCTTGACCATGATCTAAACTAACCCTTTGTAAAGATACCCCACTAGCTACCGTAGCGCCATCTGGTTTAACTGGGTTTACACCATATTATAACGAGATTGTCAGTCCCACAGCGGCCCTAACATGAATGACACAAAGATAAATTAAACCCGTTTATCTCTATGACTATCTCTTTCGCCGGCACTAGTGTGAGAGAGACGCACTTAGAGATAAGACGGTCTGTCTTATCTTTGTGTCATGTTAGGGCCGCAGGTCAGTCCTCTTTTTACCTGATGCCGTGGTCATGGTGACCCCTGGCTCCGCTGTCTGTCTGTTCTGACTGAGAGTGTCTCCCTTGTTCTGTAGACCTGCAGTGCCTATTTATGGTAGCGATAGTAGCTAACCCGTAACCAGTGGCAGATTAACAGTGGGGCGGAAGGGGCGGCCCGCCCCAGGCCTCCGGTCTTTGGGGGCCCCCAAATGCCTCCGCGTTCTCCTGATCATGGGGTCTCAACTGGAACAAATTATAATTAGTCTTAAAGAGGGGGCTTCATTCAGCTTTGCCGCGCCGGGCCTCTGACGGGCTTAGTCCGCCACTGCCCGTAACTAGTCTCTGGTTCGAAATAAGGGTTTTCGGAACTCCATATTTTTATATTTTGCGAGCGACTAAAAATAGAGCTCTCATTTTTCAGACTATCGGAGGATGCCAAAATTGCTGAAAAACCTACTTTCGGCTATCAGACTCGTATTTCTCCTTTAAATAAATTATTATTGCGTAGAACACTGCACTGTGTCTCAACTGGAAAATGCGTCGGTCCGCGTTGCGTTAGCTTTTATGACGCAAACCGCATTCAATCACGACGAGGAAGCCGCCACCAGTTTTAGCTTGCGCTTAGGGAATTAGACCTAATTGAGTTTTCAGTTTTGTTTATTATACCTATTAAAGTTTTACTAAGATAATTGTGAACCAACCCTAACTTAATTAATAAAGCATAGCACATACGGCCGACTCATAGTCAGATCATAAACAATAACATGTACTATGTTCCATATTCATACAAAATCTTCACTCAGGAACATGTTTATCGTTTATTAAATGACTCTGAATACATACATACATAGCATCACGCCCGAAATCCCTAATGGGGTGGGCAGAGCCACAAGACTAGTTGTGGCCACGTTCGATTAATTAGTCCTAAGATGGTATGATGAACCGTATGGTGACAGGTGATCAGCCCATCGCCCATACAGATAGTCCACCATGTTGGAGAGGACCTGTCCCTTAGTCGACTTTTACGACATGCCAGGATGACAAGCATCTGCACGCATTCTATGTTGTTTCTTCACTCCCAGTGCAGCAGAGGAGTTTCTGAATAGCGCCACTATAAAAATCACGTAGATATAACATTGTCAAATGATGATGATGTTTTATTCTTGTCTTTAATCTTATATATTTTTTTAAATCTTTTATAAGTTAAAAACAAAAATAAAGTTTGTTAAATGAAACCGGTCTTTTGTTTATCTGTAACTTAAAAAAGTGACTACATAACTTAAGGCAACAGTCTTACATTCAGTTTTGTTCTTTATAGATAAACCATTTTGATAAATCCAATTAACTTTAATAACGCCTTACCAAATTATGGTTAACCGAATAGCCAGTGGTTTGGTAATAATTTTTATCAGTGTTTTTGATGTACAATAAAGAGTTCTACATACATAATAATAATATTAACAGTAATAATAGTTGTTTCTGCGAACGGTCTCATAGCGAAGGTGGATCAAGGGTCAGATACAGAAGGCGGTACTCCTGGACACGGCGCGCATCGTCAGGAGGTTCCTCTCTCTGCGGCCCTCACCGCCGGTAGCTTGAGCCCTGCCCCGCTACCGGCGGCACCCTAGGCTAGGTTTTTATAGTGTTTGTATTTTATAGTGATATTGTTATTTACTTTTTATACAAATATTATAAAACCTAGCTTAAGATTTAAGAGAAATAAAGAGAATAATAATAATAATAATAATAATAACGCACGGACTCTGCACGCATCGTCAGGAGGTTCCTCTCTGCAGCCGTAGCCACCTATCGCCTGGGCCCTGCTCCGCGGTCGGTGGTTCACCGTTTTTAATATTTTTTTATTTTATAATGTTATTTTTATAATATGAAAGAATGTAAAAAATTAGAAAATTGAAAAAATAAAGCGGAATAATAATAATAACCTTTTATAATACCATGTTATGGTGTGACACAGTTTTCATGACACCGTAGTCGGAGAAAGACGAGCCCCTTAAGGTTTAGGAGGCAAAAATGTTCGAACTAAAATATTGTGTGTGACCTTTTGCAGAGACCTTACAGTGTCAAATGATATAATGCACTTGTAAATGAATGATTATTAACTTTATTATTTTTATCCTTTAGGTAGATCACCACATCTTGTTGAACTTGAAAATTACCACGTAATTCCCGCATCTCATCATAGCTGACAATATCTGCAAATTTATACAAATATATTTTTATTGCTCATTTCTTCACCCAGAAAACCAGAAGATTGCCACAGGGCTGTAACGTTAGCCTGCTACTATTCCTATAAGATCAATGTAGGCTGTGGATCTGTAAAAGTGAAGTCCCACAGAACTCAAGTGTGGATGAATTAATGGGTAGAAGTATTAACATTAATATCACAATTAGTTCCGACGCCGGCCACCGGCGCTGCGGACCGGTTTCTTATAACAGGATTCGCTAAGGCTTTTGTACTCGAGATGTAAATTCTGTAAGTTATGGAAAAACTTATTTTCGGTTTATGGGGTTAATATTGGTTCAAACTAAAAAAAGAGACATTTTGTTTTATTATTATTATGCTTAAGGCTTTTATTCAAGTATTTTTCCAGTATCGCTATATTCATCATCACCTATGGTTATAAACTGTGCGTTATAAACTCAACTGATTACTAAGTACCTACCTACACGGTAATGAATTTTGGTATCAATTAATAAGTGTCAAAATATTAAATTAAAACCAATTCCCCACCCACCATAAAACAAAATGGCGCGGCCACACACCAACTCTTGAGGCGCCATAAAAAAATACAACATTTGAATCAACACAAATGTGTGGTATTAATAGAGCAAATTAAAGCCATTCGGAAGACTATCGATTCACACTTGTACTAAATAGCCGTCGAACAGTAGCTATTACGTTGAACTAGTCCATTCTGGTCGATTCCCCGTCAATCGATTAAACTTTCGGCACGCAACTCGATAATCGGATAAAACGAATTCTCATTTTGCGTAGTTCGCGCCTCCATGCTTCTCGGCCAATCTGGGACATGTTTTATTACTTTTATGGTGATATATGGCCTCGTTTTTTAATTAACACAACTGCAATAAAAACAAAAGTAATCTAGTGCCATTGATGAGAGTTGGTTCTCAAATTGTAGCGTTTAACTTTACTGCTGTTGCGTGCTGTTTATATCAATTCCTTATTTTTATCGTATATTTTATAATTCCATAAAGCATTTA
This sequence comes from Tortricodes alternella, assembly GCA_947859335.1. Lineage (NCBI taxonomy): Eukaryota > Metazoa > Arthropoda > Insecta > Lepidoptera > Tortricidae > Tortricodes > Tortricodes alternella. Next base: position 5,296,007 of record OX401988.1, on the reverse strand, counting down.
TGCACCTGCGCATATCAATAGAACCTTCATTCATATAATATCTATATAATGTTTTTTTCTTTATATTCCTTTACAGCGACAAAACTTAGCAATATACAAACCGACGGTTTCAATATCGCTTAGACAATATCGAATATAGGTCGAGCTTGGGTATAAGTCTCTAACTTACCAGCGAATGCTCAGCTTTCTGCTCTAGCTCTGTTGTTATAAAGCACTTTGCATTAGAGGATCACAAGGCTTATCTCTCCATCGCGTAGCTATGGCCGGAAACAGAACTACCAACTCTCATCGCACGCATAGCGGACATGTCTGCACAAGCTCCTCCCGTGCCACGGAATGTCCCGCCACGCCCCGTGGCCACCCCACGGATTGAGCCATTTCATCGCGCCCGCGGTGTGATCTTATCAGTCCAGATATTTTCTTATTGCCGTATTTTGATATCGGACCCCCTCATTACGAATTAGAAGCGGCCGGCACTTAGCCGGGAATGTCGGGCCTTTGGAAATTGAATAAAGTGATGCCTGTACATAAATACGGCTTTAGGAGACTTTTTCAATGTTTTCAAAATATGGTTCTTCCGTTTGCCCGACGGTATGTTTTGCTGATTATCTTATTCCTCCGAAACCCACCCACTTGTCTCCTTAATTTCTATTTTATTTAGCAGGTGGCAAATGTACTTCGGTAAAAAGAATCTGCTGACGCGATCCCGACTTGTTTGGATATCACCTGATTTATTTTGAGTAGCTATTTCACGTATCTAGTTTATTGCAGTTTCGCCGCACTATGAAATCTGGAATCTAGCAGGATCGTTTGCACCCACATAGTCAATATCTCAAGAAATCAACCACAATATCAATTCTTCATTCATTGAATCTCGCCTTGACCCTTTCCTGATCAAAAGATCCGAAAGGGTTCTCTTGCCACGTTAAACTAGCTTACATTTAAGGGATTATGAACTTTAGCTTGTTGTGTTAGTAGGGAAAGATGTGTGTGGTTAAGTTGGTTTTAGATGAGAGAAGCCGAATCAAATCGGTAGGAAATCGGGCTTAGTGTCAACACTTGACGGTGATGCGGTGAATGAGCAGGGCGCTTTGTGCTTTGAGCGGAGTTACACGCATGTTCTCTGTTTTGAACTACTTTGTAGTTTGCATCGTTTTCTTATATTTAGAAAACAAAAGACGGCGAGGCTTAACTGATCAGTTTAAGAGGACTGAACCAACGGCAAAAATCACTGAAATTATACATAGACCTAGATTTTGTTCTGACTGACAACGTATCAAAAATGGGTCAACATCGGTTAACATTTGAGGGGTGAAAATCGTTATCGCCTTTTGTATGAAAAGTCTTAGTTTCACACTCCTCTTAACTCTATATTTCTTATTGACACTGACTTCTTTTTTTAGTTAAAAAGCATTAAAATCCAAGTTATTTTCGAGCATATGATTTTATATCAGAGAGTGAAATTAAATTAAATAGTTAAAAGGCCAAAAACTGGTTGAAAAATAAGTATTAAAATCAGGTTTTTTTTTTGTTAACTTCTAATAAGAATCTAGTAAGAATAATCTGATTTGAAAACTTCCCTTTCTGTTTCTGTGCGCTTCTAAATCTAAAAGTATTTTTTGTAAAAGTCGGCTATTTATTTCTCGATGGGCCCTAAAGTTGCTCTAATACTTAGTTTTTGCGGAAGGATTTGTAATTTTATCAATGAAAGTAGGATTATGATATCGCCGAGTTTTTACTAAAGTAATAAATCTGTCAAAAGATCGGTAATAATTGGTAAAAGGTCACATTACCTCACCAGTTAGCAACAAATGTCAACTGCTTGCAAGACCACCAACATTACGTTTCAATAAAACCATCAAAAAAGGTATCAGCCCGACAATAAGTACTAATTGTCTAGCTCTGGTGAAATTAATCAAATGTACAGTACCACTTTAATCACACACGATTCAAGCAAGAATAGCTTTATACACCTTCAATATAAGAACCATCAAACTGAATTAGTTCTATGGTTCTGCTATACTGTGCACAACTTAAATTAGACTAAAATGAGCTCTATTTGAAGGTGTTAAGGAGTTTTTTTTTCTGTTGTACCTGCCTAATATAAATGTAGCGGCATTCTTTGAGCGGCTCGGGGCCCAATTAGCGCTTGCCTTTGCCGCGCCGCCGCTTTGAGGTGCCGCCATGTTGCGTCTCGCCTGCGCGTACGCAAGTGTTTAATCGAGTTAGCTGAAATCTCGATTTAAAATTTGGGTAATACGATCAATGGGTAAGTAGTTGATCAGTTAATGTGTTTTATGTAATTTATGTTTTGTTTGTAGAAAGACATGTAGGCATTAGCTCAATTGCCTTAATATACTTAGAGACTATACATCTCCCTTATTAGTTATTTATTATAATTAATTTTTACCCATTAGGATTGTTTGCTGCCCTTTTCATGTGTTAGTTTTAGTTAAAACTCTAGCGTAAAAGTTGGAAAAAAAAAGACTTACTGCTGCTGCTGCTGAGTTTCTTGCGGCGTTTCTTCTCAGCAGATGTCACCTTTCGAAGCGCTGGTAGCTTCAGCGGCCCTAACATGCATGCCACAAAGATAAATTATAACGGTTTATCTCGAAGTGCGTCTCTCTCACACTAGTGCCGACGAAAGAGATAGTCATAGAGATAAACGGTTCTAATTTATCTTTGTGGCCTGCATGTTAGGGCCGCAGACATGTAAAAGAGCCCAAGTGGCCACCTTGCAAAATAAATATTTTCATTTTCATTTTCACACAGAAATATCTATCTTAGTTTCCATGACTATGATATACTTATAGTGAACTCGCTTACTTTTAATATCATCGAAATAGTTAAAAGAGCATTAATATAGTACGGATTCGTCATTATTTTCGGAGTTCAATTTCAGAATGTTAACTTTTTTGATAAGTTTTTAATATTTCTTGCAATCGAGTTGAATCGAGTTCGAACAATAAAATAAAATTCTTAAAGGATCCCAATTAATAATAACTGAAGCTAAAATAATGCAGGGTGTTCATGAAAACCAGCAAAGTGGAACCGCTTACCTGAACCTTACCTTAGAAATAGGACCGATAGCTAAATAAAAAAATACTGCATTTAGCCAGAAAAGTGTAATGACAACTGCACTGCTAACCTGATAATACATACATACATACATAGCATCACGCCCGAAATCCCTAATGGGGTGGGCAGAGCCACAAGACTACTTGTGGCCACGTCCGATTAATTAGTCCTAAGATGGTATGATGAACCGCATGGTGACGGGTGATCAGCCCATCGCCCATACAGATAGTCCACCATGTTGGAGAGGACCGGTCCCTTAGTCGACTTTTACGACATGCCAGGATGATAAGCATCTGCACGCATTCTATGCTATTTCTTCACTCACAGTGCAGCAGAGGAGTAACCTCATAATAAGACACTATAACAGAGAGAGCTCTGGTGCTCTAAATTAAAATTTGTTTAACAGAACATAAAGTGGCATAAAGGCGATAATCCTAAAGCATTACAGGTATTTTAATAGTAACATATGCATAGTCAACATATTATATCCTAAACTCGCTGCGGCGGCTCGATCGCCCGTTGTTTCACGCTGCCCGACGAATCGGTAACGCTATTAGCAACGCTCTGTGTCCGCCGTGGGTTTTTGTTTTAATTAATACTTTTACTCCTCTGCTGCACTGGGAGTGAAGAAATAGCATAGAATGCGTGCAGATGCTTATCATCCTGGCACGTCGTAAAAGTCGACTAAGGGACGGGTCCTCTCCAACATGGTGGACTATCTGTATGGGCGATGGGCTGATCACCTGTCACCATACGGTTCATCATACCATCTTAGGACTAATTAATAGAACGTGGCCACAAGTAGTCTTGTGGCTCTGCCCACCCCATTAGGGATTTCGGGCGTGATAATATGTATGTATAAAATAAAACTACTTAAGTATTGATAAAAATACCATTAATTTCGGCGAATACTTACTTACATATGTTACTAAAAAGATAGAGACAGAACATGTAAGACTACTTACGGGAATTTGGTTATCGCTGTGCCGTCGGGAAGCGTTTATTTTTCCGCGATAGCTCTGTCACTCTCCGGCCGGCGCCCTCCAAATATCGCTGCAAATTTGCAACGAAATACGTCAATTCATTGTTCCGTTTGAGAGGAAGAAGAAGCACAAAGAAACAAACACACTCTCACATTTGATTTAAGAATAGATGGAATCGTAAAAAAAGGCAACGCTTGAATAGACATCGACGCGCTACGCAAGCTAACGTTTATTATGCAAGCAGTTCAATAGCAAGAGAATCCTACGAAGCCGTTATAAATCAGTAGCACTACAAATTAAATTACTTCTGATCCAGCCCACCCCGCTTCACAATAAATCCTTACAACGCATTTATTTTGCATAAATAAAACTAAATTATAACAGCCCGATGCGCCCGGTAGCCGCCGGATAATATTGTTACCAATAACAAAAATAAATTAAAGAAAAACGTGTAAATGGTGGAGCAAAAAGTTCGGATATCAAAGAGGCCGCGGTCACGTACTGGCTGGTTATGACGATCAGCGGGTGCCAGCCCCACTAGGGAAATTAAAAAGTGCTAGATGAATTTCATAAGAAGAATCCGATTGAATTAAATTTTGTATTTCAAATTAGTAGCGGTTGGTGCTTCCGATGTTTTGCTTATCAAGGTCCTTATTAAACCGAGATTTAATATCAATAATATCATGCATAGATTTTTTTGACATATCTCGCCTGTGACTTCATATTATTTACGCGACTATTCAGGTACTAGTACTAGTAGAGTACTTACTTGCTGTTTTTATAAGTATGGCGTAAGTATTGGTCAAAATATGTTGCCTTTCCTCAAAATGAATTAAATCGAAGAAATTAACGAAATAATTTTTTTGGCCTAACCATTTTCCTTGCAAATGTGTGACGTCACACTTTCTAAATAATTTACTTTCAATTGATTTTTAATCACTAGTTTTTCAAATAACTTTTCTTCGCCTTTTCTTACTTACATTTTTTTTAAACAGGTTCATAATAACTTTCGCCACAATAACATCTATGTTTGAACATTAACATTAGATTACATCGAAGCATGGCCAGTTTTTTGTTTGAATGAAGACAAGAGGCGATCCATTGAGCTGAGTCAGAGATAGACTCGCTCCATTCATTCACTGCGCTTCGGACTGACGCCGAAATTGCACCTCTTTATTATTATTATACATAAACATAATATTATTATTGTTTATTATGTCATAAGAACCTTAACTAATTATTTTTGTGGTTGGACATTAGGTTGGCCCGACACATTTGTCACCTCGGAAAATCAGTTGTAAATTGGAGTGTCTATTGCTAGTACCATTTATTATAGAATAATGACATAAAGTATGATAGTGCCTTTTAAGACTGCATATATCAAAGAGTAAATTGACTAATAAATTTGCGGGATAAATAACTATTAATCTGTGACAGCGTTCGTTGTGTGATTTCCGACGGAAATCATTACAAACAGGCTTAGGTACATTCTTTCTTTTTAATAAATTTCAATTCATTGGTTCAAAATACAAGACGAAATCTGAAAACTATTATATCATTCAATAGTAACAAACACATCTTTATAAATCGCCGTTATTTTTCGTAAAACATTCCATTCATAACTTCCAACATTCCACTGCGCACTCATATGATTATCTTACGCCCAAGGGCATCGCTCGCCGACGAAGACTCGCCTGCCGTACCTAGAGAAACCTGGTGTACCAGTATGGGACTTCACATAGAGCTTTCGCCCGGGAAGTTCACATGGCTGTCATGAAGAACGCTTTGAGGCGCCGCGGCTATTAAAGAGCGATTAAGCCGACGCCCTGACGCTCCCACTTTCGATTTTACAACTGTCCAAAACGAGCGGTTACAGTTACTACCACATCTATAAGTTATAATAATTTACGTAACAAAGCCTTATTGTGAATGCCATAAGATCTAAATGGCGTGTTTTTGTTGTTCTACGACTGTTTCGGCTTGTAATGATAGTCGTACAGGATTCTGTTGAATGTCGAAGATTCGTCAAACAAGGGTGTAATGTTACTTAGGCTCTTTATAATGGAAATCAGGTTCTTCTCATTGCAAGCTGTAAGTACACTAAACGTAGCTCTAATACATTATTACTTATTACATTAAACACGCGTATCATGGCAATACAATATATCAAAAGTGTCTGATAACAAATATTTCTTCCAACTTTATATCTACGATATTAATCGACCATTGGCGTATACAACTTTATGACATTTATAGCATAAGGTAGGCTCATTTAGTTCTGTGTCCAAAAGTTTCTACGAAATATTAATTTCTCTTTTCTGAACTACACACATATTAATAAATTTTACTTTATGAATATGACGCTTTCATGCTTCAATTATAATTATGAGATATTGGCCCTTTAGCCAAAAGGTCGAAGAATAAGGAACCGATGCTCGTACGAAAGCCACTTTACGGCGGAAAAGACGTCTTTTAGCACCAACAGCTTAGTATATACATCCTTATTGATGGTTTATGAAATGACCAGTAGTCAAGCAAACGACAGGTTATTAGGGTTCCGTGTGACTTAAGTATATTTTTAACAGGGTGTACTGTCCTTTAGCAAAATATTTTTCGCCAAATTTCACTTCCCAAAAAACTTATCGCAGCAGTTTCATTTCCCAAGCGAATCTTTAGCATATTTCCATTTCGCATTTTATCATTTGGTCAAATTATCATTTGGCATCATTTTTCTTTGTCGGGGGTAGGTTAGGTTAGGGTTAACTTGTGTCCCTTCCGTAAGTACTTATTTGTCAAAAAATACTTTTGCTAAATCTAAAATTGCGATAAGCTGTTTTGACTAATGATTTTTTGCCAAATGATAATTTGAGTAAAATAGTTTGGGATCTGATACTTTGTGAAAAGTGAAAAGTTTTTGCCCATAAATTAGTAATCCTTTTAACAGCGATATGAAAAATAGTACTGTTATATTTTTAATTGATTTAACAAAAAAAAAATTGTCATATATTGCAAGTATCTTATATAATAATGACTCCGCGGCTTGTAATGTATGAATTACCTTTAAAAAAATATATTTCCGACACTTAAAATCTAACTATAAGGAAGGAAATGACACCACAAAAAATAGACTCTGATTTGTGTACACATACAAACGTGAATGGGACTGACCTTTGTGAAGCGCGTTTAATAGCCATCCCGTTCCCAATATTCAATCCGCGGATTAAAATTTGACATTCGCCATTTACAAGATATGACAATTTTGAGTTGGTAGTAAGCAAATCTATCCACGGTATCAACTATTATGGCCGATTATAACTTGAATGTATTAAATAGCTCTTGGTCTATGATACCCTACGATAGGTACACCAACCCAAAAATTGTACTGGATTCTATTAAGAAACGACCCATTTAAAACAATTTAATAATATAGCCAGCTCAACCAAGTTATTAAGTTAAAACGGATATTGGTGAATTAGCATTCGCAGAGTTAATCCTGCCTCAAAGTGCCGCCTCGTTATTATCTCAACGTCGTTCAAAAACCACGAAAACATTGCTGTCTCAAACCTTTTTCTCCGTTGGCATAAAGTGTATTATCACTTGAATGAGTTAATCGTTATCCTGGGTTGGCTTTACGAGTCGCTACCGGAGGCTTTCACACGGCTGTAGCTGTTAAAAGACAGAGTAATATTTTTTATTTAGTATCATTATAGGTTATTTGTCAAGGCAGCCATTGTGTTGGATTCCTTAACAATGTTACGTTTTGCCGAAAGTAAAAGTCTCTCAAAGTCCGGACTTTAAAACATAGAGTTAAATCTCTTGTGAAGCAACGGCAAAATTGACTTTTTTTTTTCATACATGAGGCGCTAACGATTTTCACCCCTTAAATGTTACCGATTTAGACCAATTTTTGATAGGTTGTCAGTCAGTCCAAAATCTAGGTCTATACGTTTTTTGAATACTGATTAAAGATCAAGAAAGTCAAATAATCGACGAAATTAGTTTTGTATGAGAGCACTGAAACCACAAGAAAATTGAATTTATTGATTATAGTGAAAAAAATCCAAACGTATAGATCTACATTTTGTTCTGACTGACGACCTATCAAACATTGGTGAACATCGGTTAACATTTAAGGGGTGGAAATCGTTATCGCCTTTTGTATGAAAAGCCGTAGGTTCACAATCCTCTTAAGCCGCTGGTTTACTATACTATTCAAGTCAAAGGAAAATAAAACAACCTACGCACCTGTGCATTATATGTGTTCGATACGTCGAGTCCATGACTATGTAATGTATAAATATATGTTGAATGTAATCTTTGTGCAAGCTCTTGGAAATGATTACAGGAATCCCCCTAATTGTGTAAAAATAGAAATAAAACTTACCCCCCAATCCGAACATGCCCTATAAAAACTAGAACCTCAGACAGACGGACGGGCGGACTTTGCAAAAGCGGTAAAAGGGCCCATCGGGTACGGAAAAAGGCGGCTCGTTCACATGCATGAATTGTCCAGTGTATATGGGGTCATAGTCTTACTGTTGTTCCCAGTAAGTAGACGTATTAATAGTAGGAACTTTGCGTGATTCAAGTGATGACAAACTAATACTTTAATCCTTTAAGAAGGCTTTAATTGCCAATTGCTGTTATGAAAGCAGGGTTAACGCTGATTACATTGAATCTCATCAAGTTTTAATGCCAAATCATGGCACTAAAAACCTAAGCTCTAGAGTTTAATTAAATGATAGGTAATTAAGTTTACACAAAGCCGAGGGTTTCAGTATATTGGGAACATTAAATATTTTATTTACACCCATATCATAAAACCTCCATAATGTATTCAAAAACAGTAGGAAATTACCAGCATTATTGCAACCAATTATACTATGAGCTGTGGTAGTAGGTAATATCTGTACTGTAATGTTATTACAGTATAAATTTAAGTAACGTTATGAGTTTAAATTTGAAACAGTTGTCAAAACTCAAGTGGGTCTCTATTCTAGTATCCATAGATATTAAAATATATATAACACGTTATCGATACGAAACATCAATTCAGTATGTTTTTTTTTAATATAAACCGCACGACATTTGATGTTGAGTGACATGAGAATAGGGCCCGGGACGAAGCCGCCCTACATTTCCCGCCCTAAAGTCTTTGCAATGAACCGATCGGCGCCCGCGCTCACTTATTTCAATACGCACTCTTGCAATCTGCCACTCAGAGCCATGCCACCTAGGTCTCCTAACTACGCCACTGCATCACCAAAATCTAAACCAACAACAAGTCAAGTCTATACGTAAAACCAATCAGGTACTAAGTTTAAAAAGTTTTGCGTGAGTTCTCGAATTAGGAGTATTTTTTTAAAGGTTTCCTAAGACTTTTCTCTTTGGCCAAAGAAAATAACATCTTTAAATATTTTCATTTAAATACCTGCATTCAGCATTCATTCTTGACCGTAGACACTGGCTACATCTCCATTTAACCTAGATTTGGTAATCAATTTAGATGTTTCTTTATTTTAATTATTATTATTATGACCCTTAGAGGCTTTATACATCTCTAAGTCACTTAACTTATCCAGACGCGGAGACTATACATCTCCCTTATTAGTTGTTCATTATAATTGTGTATCCATTAGGTTTGTTTGCTGCCCTTTTTATGCGTTAGTTTTAGTTAAAACTCTAATATAAAAGTTAACTTACTGAGTTAGCTGAGTTTCTTGCGGCGTTTCTTCTCAGCATATGTCACCTTTCGAAGCGCAGGTAGATTCAGACATGTGAAAGAGCCCATGTGGCCTACTTGCAAAATGAATATTTTCATTTTCAACTACACGTACCTCAATAATTAGTTAGGTAGTAAATGCGATGAGCCCGTGTATTTCTTTCACTCACACTTTTACTATTTAAGCATATTTTTCATCAACTGAACGCCTTATTATTAACTACGAATGACTGATATGTCGTTAAAAGCCGGAGGGAATTATTAGTTATCGTAATTAACCTCTAATAGCCTGGGGTTTATGACAGCTATTGAGGTAAGTTTTATTGAGGAATGAAGTTCTTCATTAAACCTTACGTACGCATTACGTACGTATTCGAAAATTCTCAAAAGTAAATAATCGTGCAAGAACGCGGTTAAGACTCATTATATTTCTGGAGCAGAGGACGAAGGGTAATTACAGGTATATTATAGTACATTGTGCATCTAGGGCCGTAAGAAGGGGATAACTAACGAGAGTCTGTTAGAAGCCCGACGCCGATAGGCGAGGGCTTTTATGACTCGAGTTTGTTATCCCCTTACTGCCCGTGATACACACAATGTTTTTCATCACATTTGCGAGGAAATGAAATAAAAATTAGACAAAAAAAAGTATTTATATTAATTTTATTTCCATTTTACATTGTGAATTACCATCAGGTGGGTGTTCATAAACTGAGCGTACGTTGCGATCAGCGCGGGGCAGCTCCGCCGGCTTGCGGTCGCGCGCCCCGCCGGCTGCGGCTCCCGAGCAGCTCCGCCGACCTGGCGCACTTAACTGCCCGCGGGAGTTTATAACTCCCGCTGACGGTGGGGCCCATAGAGGAGTTAAATCGGCTATAGTTGCTCTATACGCTTGCGTATAATAACACTCTTTCCGAGCAAGTGTGATGAAAAAATTATAATTAATAATACTGTAAACTATAATAATATCAAACATCAGTAGCGCTGTGAGCAGCGATACATTTGCGCCACGTATAAACCTTCAATAGGTTTCTGTAGTGCATCTTAATATTATAAATTGTTTGTACAAGAATTAAAATATGAATAAAAATTTAAAAAAAAATACTTATTTTATTTTTCTTTTTCTAATAATGTGGTCTTCTATATTTATAAAGAGGATTCATCCATACTCGTCTTATTTGGTAAACAAGTTTCTAACCTCAAAATGCATCTTTTTTGGCTAAAACAGCTGTTTCCTAGCCAATAAAGGAACCAGAGACAATATTTTAGACGTCACTTTGCCAATCTTTAGCCTAGGTTTGCTTTATTTAGGATAAAACAGTTGCTTCAACCAAAAATTGCACATTTTGAGGTTAGAAACTTGTTTACGAAATAAGACTAGTAAGGATGAATATGAATCCACCTTAGAGTATTGCTATGAGCAAAGTGAACACAGGAGGTGAATTTTAGTTGTTTTATAGTTTTGGGGTAAAACACGAACGTTGAATTTTTTTAATCTTGTGCTTATACAAAATTAATTTGTAGTCAATTATTCAATTGTTAGTTTTGTGTGATTTTTTTATCAAATCAATTTAATGATATGCTATGGATCGCAAGGTCTGAAAATAAAGCGTTATTATTATTATTAATTTATAAAAAAAGATTTGCATTTGCGACAAGAATTGTTTGAAAGAAAAAAAATACTCGAGATTTTTAAAGTCTGATTTGACGTTTCGGAAGTGTCATACAACGTAAATTTAATATTATGTTCAACGAAACTTAAAATAAAAAAGCGGGACAAAACATTCTAAAAAGATATTCGTCACATTTTTTTCACTCAAGCAATATATTTCTCATTTTAATTATATATATACTTTTTTAAATTTGTTGTTGACGTTCAATGACGTGACAATGACGTTCTGTTGTGTTACTTTTTTTATTTCTTTTTTTTTGGTTTACCCGTTTGAGACTTGTAGTTCCTGTACAAAATCGGGAAAACAGCAAAGTTAAGTTTTATGGTATTTAAAAATCAAATACTTATAAATAAAATTAATTTAAAGGGGCTACATGTGAACACTCCAAATTAAACAATGGAATACCTACTAGTAAGGTTGGTTTTAAGTTGGTTTAACCGTTTTCATTACTACACATTCTCCGTAATCTTATTTGAAGCTGTTGAAACTGTATAAGCTTTAAGAACAACAATTTTGTCGAAGCGTAATATTTCGATATTCATAATTATATTTTTTCGTTACTTTTTCATAACCTTAACAACAATCGATGCTTAAGATCGATTCTTACCTAAATCGGATTTGATATCTTACGACGCGTTAGTCTCACCTCTATTTGCTTCAGTCGACAAACTCGCAGTAGAAAATAAATGAAAGCTTCATTTTGAACTTCCACAATATAAAGTTTAGTTTGAATTAAATAATTATGTTTTTTTTTTATGTCCATTGACTGACACACGAGCTGACGGCCCACCTGATGGAAAGTGGTCACCGCCGCCCGTGGACATCTGCAACACCAGAGGTACTGCCAATGCGTTGCCAGTCTAGGGAGGATGGGGAATGGGGATGGGATGGGGATGAGGGAATAGGCCTCCGGATCTCGTCACTCACCGTACGAAACGCAATAGCAAGCTATTACTTTACGCCGATATTCTGTGAGAGTGTGGTACTACCCCGGTCGAGCCGGCCCATTCGAACAGTAATCATCTAGTGAGGATTACTGTTTGGCTCTACCACTACAAAAATCTAGTCAAAAGTCTAGTCTAGAATTATAAGCGAAATTACTACTTGGGTAGTAAAGTTAATCAAGCTTAACAAGGTGATTTTATCATAAAGTATAATTCATCTCGCGCCTGTATCATAGCGCGATCGAGCGATGACATCATAAAACAAAGCGGCACGATCAAAGCCAACGCCTCGGCATATTTAAAACACCACGCCATGATTGAGGCTAGTTTAAAAACGATAATTTTGTTTTTTCGAACTTCGAATGTACCCGTATCTCGCGACTCTGTCACACCTAATAGAGCGAGAAGGATATCACAAGACGAAGTTCCAATTTATGCCAGTCTTGAATCAAAAAGCCATGTAGCGTCGCAACGTTCCATTTGGATATACTGCTCGTTTCCTTAGGCTGGTCGCACACACGCTGTTAAAACAAAACATTACTTAGCTAAATAAAAAACTGACCAAGTGCGAGTCGGACTCGCGCACGAAGGGTTCCGCGTACCATTATCTATAAAAACGGCAAAAAATCACGTTTGTTGTATGGGAGCCCCCTTAAATATTTATTTTATTCTGTTTTTTAGTATTTGTTGTTATAGCGGCAACAGAAATACATCATCTGTGAAAATTTCAACTTTCTAACTATCACGGTTCATGAGATACAGCCTGGTGACAGACGGACAGACGGACAGCGGAGCCTTAGTAATAGGGTCCCGTTTTTACCCTTTGGGTACGGAACCCTGAAAACTGGCCAAGTGCGAGTCGGACTCGCGCACGAAGGGTTCCGTACCATTATCTGTATAATGGTTCACGGTTTATGTATAAAGTTTATGTTTATGAAATCAAATGTTTTTTATTTTTATTTTTATATTTGAGTTGATTGAATGAAAGGTAAATTGCGGTTTACGATTTATGACGTATTAAAAAAAACTACTTACTAGATCTCGTTCAAACCAATTTTCGGTGGAAGTTTACATGGTAATGTACATCATATATTTTTTTTAGTTTTATCATTGTCTTATTTTAGAAGTTACAGGGGGGGGGACACATTTTACCACTTTGGAAGTGTCTCTCGCGCAAACTATTCTGTTTAGAAAAAAAAATATATTAAAAAAACCTCAATATCATTTTTGAAGACCTATCCATAGACACCCAAGTATGGGTTTGATGAAAAACAAAATGAGTTTAATTTCTAAGTAAGGAGAACCCACAAAATTTATTGTTTATTTTTCTATTTTTGTGTGAAAATCTTAATGCGGTTCATAGAATACATCTACTTACGAAGTTTCAACAGCATAGTTCTTATAGTTTCGGAAAAAAGTGGCTGTGACATACGGACGGACGGACAGATAGACATGACGAATCGATAAGGGTTCCGTTTTTTGCCATTTGGCTACGGAACCCTAAAAAGCTAAGAATCCGTCATAATACTATTTAAGAAAATATATGAACCCAGTTTGCAATACACTTAAGTGCAGCTAACGCAACACTGTGAGCGACTATTCAATCTATTAAAACGATTGTATGTGCCCATCAGTCAAAAAAAACCAAGACATGTTGTTCAATGGATGAACGCCGAATATGTACTTGTAGCGATCAATCGATATTAACCGTATAATAACGTGTTTAACTAGTTTTTATGGGTAATTGGCGGTTAACTTTACATCTCAATAGGTAGAAAGTGAAGCATTCGCGTTTCTCTACCGATTTGAATGATTATAGTTATTAAGCAGTTTGACGTGTTTGTGACGATAATAGCTTTATTAATTGATATGTTTAAATTAAATTTATTTTAGATTATAGAAATTCTTGAAATATTAACATCTAAGACAAACATAAGCTAAGTATTTATGTTGCCAGCATTTTCTTGTCATAACAGAATTTTGTAACCGTTCAAAGCGACACGTTCAATACATTATGAAGTCTTTTTACTCTTAAGTCTTTTTCCGGGGTTAAAACTTGGATAGTCTACAGAAAATTACGTACCTAGCTAGACCAAAAGTAATATGACAATACCGAGTCTAAAACTAAGATAGAAAGAATGAAAGAAATAAGAAGGAAATACATGTATTAATAAAATACACAATAATAAAAACAAATCAATACAAAAACACCGGCCAAGTGCGAGTCGGACTCGCGCACGAAGAGTTCCGTACCATTATCTATAAAAACGGCACGTTTGTTGTATGGGAGCCCCCTTAAATATTTATTTTATTCTGTTTTTTAGTATTTGATGTTATAGCGGCATCAGAAATACATCATCTGTGAAAATTTCAACTGTCTAACTATTACGGTTCATGAGATACAGCCTGGTGACAGACAGACAGACAGACGGACGGACAGCGGAGTGTTAGCCGAGTGTTAGTAACAGAGTCTCGTTTTACCGATTGGGTACGGAACCCTAAAAACGAGGGATGTGTCATCGCGGCAGTGAATCGGTCACTGGCTCAGCATAAGCCGCTGAGGTGTCTAGACACCCGCAGCGCTGATTTTCAGCCAGCACCGTTGTAGCAATCGGAGCGTTTAGGCAGATTTAGACAGGGTCAGTGCACAAGTCAGTATCGGCGTCGAACCGACTGACCTCAAAATATTCGTATGCGAATATACAAGTCAGCGCTGACCTCCCACCGCTGTACTGACTTCAAATCAATTTACATTTGGTTTTTCTCGGGTCAGCGCTGACTTGTCTCGAATTCGAAGTCCGTCTGACCCTGTCTAAATCTGCCTTAAAACACAGTTAACACTAACACTAACTACACAAAACTACTTGGATTACTTTACACCTAGTTTAATAGGATTTTAAACAAACGATCTAGATCAGGCTATAAAACATTTAATCCTGTCTTAATGCCACGTTTAACACCCGAGTGTTATACCCTAAGTTTACGCTTACGCTACAACAGCGAGTACTTGATAGGACTTAATTCTTAGTATTTATCTCAAAACCTGATTTATTTATTTATGGACTGAGGGCCCGGTCATATAGGCGAACTAGGATAGCCTAGGGCGCTCGTACGGGGCGGGCGGCAATCGGTGGCATCGAAATTATTTGTTAATTTGATTTTTGTCTAAATGGTGACTCACGCATAATGGACAACGGCGGCCAACAGGTTAAATAGAGGAGCAAAAAATGTTGGAAAGAAGTCTTGCTCCAGCAGTGGGACACTATGAAATTCAGCATGATTCCAAAATCGGCATATTTGATTATAGTCATGGAAATCAAACCTTTGTGACTGATGAGCCAGAGCTCTACGTCAGGCAAGGTCACTCGTCGTCGTAGTAGGTTAGGCTAGGTAAGTTTTTTTATTCATATATTAATTGAAACCATTTAGACAAAAATCAAATTAACAAATAATTTCGATGCCACCGATTGCCGCCCGCCCCGTACGAGCGCCCTAGGCTATCCTAGTTCGCCTATATGACCGGGCCCTCAGTCCATAAATAAATAAATCAGGTTTTGAGATAAATACTAAGAATTAAGTCCTATCAAGTACTCGCTGTTGTAGCGTAAGCGTAAACTTAGGGTATAACACTCGGGTGTTAAACGTGGCATTAAGACAGGATTAAATGTTTTATAGCCTGATCTAGATCGTTTGTTTAAAATGCGTGACAGCTTATACAGGGTAAAAAGTCCTTCATTACCTTGACTTAAAGTTGAAATTCGTGTTACTTCTCAGACATGCTTGGCGGCCAAAAGGTTAAAATACGTGCAAATTATCCCGCCATCTCCTTTTCGGTGTGCCTGTGCTCCAATAGCCTTTCTATTTATGCTACAAAAAAATACAAAGATATTTTTGTACAAATGTATTTATCTCGGCTCTACCCTCAATGATTACAGTCGCAATGATACTTTACGATCACTCGGCCGTCACACTCTCATTTGTCGATCAGCCGACGGCAAGCAAGCAGTCACGAGCGGATTTAGCACTTAATCTGTTACTAATAAGAGTTATAACGTAGTGAATGCAGTCTATTGTTCTAAGGTGACAGCTAGTGCTTGACTAAGTCGTGTCGCCGAAGAATGAATGTCGGGTTATGTTTAAACTCAAAACAACAAGAAGCTAGTTTCAGCTGTCAGTTAAATATGACAGATGTCAATCACCATATATCCGGTTTTGCGTTATTGTTATTGTGACTCCCGCTCTTATCTTGCAATATCATGTAAACAGTGTGTTTAAAGTCAACTCCATATTTAACATGAATCTTTAATTTCTTAATCCATCAGTAACCGCAGTAATCTATTATCCTAACGAATATCTCTCATTAAACATGTTACCTACTCATTAAGATTAGAAAGGATTTGTTATTGCATTATTGCATAAATATTTTTCTTACACTTGCACGTGTTTCCACTTTTTAAATATTTTAACAACTTTAATACCTTCGGATTTAATTACAAAGACAAAACAATATGACAATCATAATTAGAACATTATTATCTTTACAAAAAATACGAATGTTCGCGCGCCGAATATTTCGTCTATTATTTCGCCGAAAGCCCAAGCGAAAGGGCTAAACTAGCGCGTGTACGTTCGCTAGCACTATAATGGCACATTAGACTCAAATTATTGTAAATAGCCAGTTGTTAGAGGCAATAAGAAGGTTCGGTTAGTGTTGGGAACGTCTAGAGCAGTGTTCATTTAAGTACAACATCTAATTAGGACAACAGACGTACCTATATGTTTGTAGAGCTTGCAGCTTATATTTCTATATACTGTGGTATTTCAGGGTACAAGAAGGTCATGTACATGGTGGTATTACTTGATAAAATTTTTGGAAGAATAAAATGTAAAAAGATATATCGTCTTAAAGATGACTGAATTACTTCTATTATAAAGGAAATTCAGTCATCATTTAGTTGACATGTAAAATAGTTTGTAAAATTTAGGTTAAGGTTACGACCTAGTAATAAGAAAGTAATGGAAATGGCTAATTTTGTGTGTTCTTAAGGTGCTACTGAAAAAGGAACGATGGTGTGCCATCTAAGCAAACGTCAATTTAATAATAAGTACTCTAATTGCCTATCTTGTGTACATTTCGTACTCGATAAAAAAGACCTGTCTGTCTGAATCTACTAGTACTTCTAAAGGAGACATTTGCTGATTGTGAGAAGAAACGCCACCGCAAGAAACTCAGCAGTAAGTCTTTAAACGATCATAGTTCAAAAAATATTTTCCTCATTGGCATGTTCATATCTATGACAATAACAAGGTTTCACTGCAAGAGCGTTTACTACAGACTTGTTTTACTTAAAACTTGAAAATAAATCTACATAGACTCTAATCTATACTTATAAAACAGTAACGTGACTCACTTATAGACAACGCACAGCCTAAACGGGTGGTCCTAGGGGTTTGAAATTTGGAGGAGACATTCAGAACCCTAGCGGTGCACTAAGGAGAGATTATTTGAAATTCCATCCCTAAAGGGGTGAAAAGGGGTGATAAAGTTTGTATGGAAAATACCGCGAGCGAAGCTGTGGCGGGTGCTCTAGTACTCCATACAAGCCTCCTTAACCAGACAGCTCGATAATTATTCAATCTCGCACTCTCACTACAACACGTTCGCAGAGCCAATAATAAGTCATGCGTCACACTTAAGTAGTTATTATTGGGTTTTATATAAAGGCTATTTTTGCTTGTATCGTGTGGCTATAAGTGTGGTGGTACTGCCCTGTGTGCGTGCAATTACATCGTTAGTGTGTAATGCGTACACGCCGGCGGCGATGACCCATGCTAGTACTATTATAGTTATATTACCTACATATGTTATAGTTTCCCTAAATTAATTTAATCACCATTTGTTTAATGGCGGTTGCAAGCCTAAGGTATAAAAAAAAAAAAAATTCGGCCTATGGTGTAATTAGCCCAAAATAGACGAAAAATTTGAAAAATCACAGACGATTATCACTACCGTCTGTGTTTCAGTGTCTTCCTTACGCCTGACTATGTTAAATCATTTACTATGTAGTAAAGTCTGACAGTTGATCGAATAATGTTTGAGCACATTTTTATTAAGCTAAACCACTGAACCGGTTTTGATGAAATTTAGCATGGTAATAGGTTGAGTACTGTACCAATCCCTAAAACGTTGGAATAGGGGGCTGGATTTTTTTTAATAATTGGAGATGACCGAACGTAAGACTAATAGTGTGTTTTTTATTTTATTTTAACAATACGTAGAGCGGATATCAAGACTTGTTTGTAACATACAACGCACGCAGCCACAGGGCAACGCTAGTCAACAAATTAAAAACCATGCGGGCACAGAGTGGCGTGTGAATACAGAGAAAGACACGGCCTATAATGGTCATTATTGGTCTAAGTGATACAATAACAGACCGTTGCCATGGTAACGAAATGTTTGGTTCGTCACGTTCTTTTCAACGTAAACTTCGCATAAGATAAGACAAAACGAAGCGATATGATATATATACTATTATGCAAAAGCCCAGCTTGATAATGTTAAGTCACATGCATGATTCATGCAAAAATAGTGTTTTTATCAACGCCATTAAGGACTTTGACATTTATATGTAGCACGATACCTCGTATTAGTAAGTAATTGGTCAAATATATTATAACGGGTTGTTATCATAACGACTACATTGTCAAAACGACCAAATCATCATAAGGTCCAGATCTGAGAAGGACCATCTCCGTAGAAAGCCTATATCGCCGAATGACTTGGTTGCAAAACGACTGGCTCTCGAATAGATCAAATCGTTAATAGACCATATCTCAAAAAGACCAGGCAGCACAACGACTAGATCGCAAAATGTTGGTATAATCAGGGCTATTTTCTGCGTAACATTTTAACATCAAAATATAATACGTACTAGCTTTTACCCACGCCTTCGCATAGATGTGTACAGAACAAAAGATTCCTATGAACTTGCACAGAAACCTTTTTGAGATGTGGTCAATTAAAGATGTGGTCTTTTGGAGAACTGGTCGTTTTGCTACCAAGTAATTCGGAGATATAGGCCCTTCTGAGATCTGGACCTTATGATGACCTGGTCATTTTGACAATATAGTCGTTATGATACCAACCCATTATAATCTCTAAGACAAGGTGAGCTTATCTCCGTGTCAGCGATGCTGGGTGCGGCCCTAACGAACTAACAAGTGAATACACATAAAAACGTCAAAACCAAATGCGTCAATTTTCCTCTGGAACAACGGTAAAAGTAACATTTTACGCCAAATGTAACCTGCCAGTAACTAAATACACATTTCACAATTAGCTTTACATTAATTAGCACTGGCCGCATTAACACGATTCGAAATTCAAAAACTAACTAATTTGCCGGCTAAAACACGAAATTATGCAAATGGCCGGCGCTCGTACGTAATTGGTCGATTACAGAGCTGTCGTTCAATAAAGACGAATAATGCCTCCTTATCCACTTACTCTGTGGTATAATTGTGCCGAGTAATTTAGTTGTCGCATGTTTTTTGGTAATAATTCCTTTGGGATATTACCGCTTTATTAATTTATTCTATATTTACGGCGATGGTGGGGTGGCGCAGCGTTTAAGGCTCTCGCTTTAATTAAGATTAATTTGGCTACTAGGGTACGTACGAGTTCATTTTGATTAAGGTCCGAACGCTTTGAGTTTTAATATGGATAACAAAAGTGCCAGTCAAACTCGCGTGGAGAGGGTTCCGTTCCGTACATGATTATCTGAAATTTACTACGTTACTTTAAATAACATAGACTTCTTATAGGTTTTTCTGTAATCTATAGGTAAAGGACTATTTTCTGTATTTTTTTTTCAAAATTTTATCCCCTTGTAGTTTCGGAAATAAGGGGGGGAATGGTCAATTTTCGCCTATTTTCCTAAATAACTTCTAAACTATATTACTTGAAATTCAAAAAAATATATATTTAAGATCCTCACAATAAGCCACACAATATAGGTTTCATTTGATATGTCACACAATATAGGTTGCATATCTTTTTTTTTTAATTTTCTAGTCTACCCCCCCAAAAGTGGTCCCCATGTTTAAAATTCATATATTTACGTCACGCGTCCGTGTTGCGGTCACTGACTTACATATGTATACCAAATTTCAACTCAATCGGTCCAGTAGTTTCGGAGCAAATTGGCTGTGACAGACGGACAGACAGACAGACAGACACATACAGACACACGAGTGATCCTATAAGGGTTTCGTTTTTTCCTTTTGAGGTACGGAACCCTAAAAAGAACACCTAGATAGTTCGCCGTCGTTATAAAGACACAGGTATCAGTGTCCTCTAAAAGATGCAAAAAACGAATGCCATTTAGTTTTGATCAGAAGTTAGTTCGGTAACATTAAATATTGGACGAATCATCCCGCTCAATAGGGATGTTTCCTGGGTAAAAATATAATAATTCTAATTAGTCCGTCAGTTAGATTATCAAAAAATATTTAACACGTATTTTCTGCTTTATCAAATCAATCAAAATTGACAAAGATAACGCGCATCAAAGTTCGGAAGTGGGTACTAATGACGTCACTTAATAGTAAAAAGTGTACACTGGTGACGTCACGCGGAATTTCAACGCACTATATATTCGTAATGTTTTGTTTAATTGACAAAAGAAAAAATATGTGTTCAATATTTTTTTATAATGTAAATGACGGAATAATTAGAATCGTTTAGGAAACTAGCCTATATTCTCTGTGTTGAAGCTTTAAAATACTTCCTCTGCGTGGTAATATATCTTTAATCTATAACGAATTTTCATGTTTCAAATTGTCTTAGAAACAGTAGCTTACCTATTTTCCTTCTTCAGGGCTCAAATCTCCATACCAAAGTTTAGCCGTGAAAGTGTAACAGACAGACAGAGTTACTCTCTCATTTATAATACTAGTATTATGGATGAGACCTAATTCATACCAGTCATTCGAATGAAGGTGATCAAGTGCATGGATCTAGAGCATAACTTGCGCTGGAAGTGGCGGCGTGCCTCCACAAGCCTGCATTTATATGAGCTCATTATAAACACATGTAATTCTGCGTGAAATACGGTTTACCGGCATAAAAGCTAATTAATTGTCGTTGAACGATGTAATTGGTATAATTTTATGAAGCTTTGTATCTTAAACGTAGGTAAGTTGAGATAGTTTTGAAGTAAGAAATGTTAATTCGGTGATATGTATGCTAATTGCCCGGCCTAGGCGGTCTTAATACCAGGTTTAATAATAAAATTATTAATTAAGTCTCCTCAAACGATCCCGTAATCGACTCAGTGTGGTGGACAGTCTTGCCGCCATTACATACGTCACCAAAAAAACGAATGTAATTTGGATATTGTTTTCAGGAGAAATCTTAGAATAATAACGCAATAGAAACCAAGCCCACGCGCACAATTTGAAGCAACTAAATCGGAGCCATTTATGGCTCCAAATTCATAAAAACACCGGGACGCTCCCATAGTGTCAAATGTCAAAGCGAACAGGTTCATTGCTTCACTTTTGTCAGTTGTTGTAAACCATCCTTCTATGGTATGTAATTCTGTGGGATAAATAAGAAAAAAATGTGATACTTAAAAATTGGTTGACCTCACTCATGATCATCATGTGCAACAGTGTGCAATAATGTGTAAGCATTTGAGACAACTATTGTATTCCTAATGCATTCACTCCATGCAAAACGTTTCGCAGATAAACATGTATGTATTGCATAAAACGTAAAGTTCAACATCATTATGAAATAATTAATAGGCAAGGGTGAAGAAAATCTCAAATAACGGAATGTTATATTTTCTCGCATGCATTAACGAAGGCAATTAGAATAAGGTGCCTTCCGCAGGTGAACTTTAACTTGTGTGGCGGATTTAATTTTACAAGCGATGAGAGGCAGCGGATTTTTTTTAATACACTTTACTTTATCATTATTATGGTTTAACATAAAGTTTAAATGCGTTGAAAGAACGCTGACGGCATTTGTTTCGTATTTGTGCATTCTAAATTGAGCTTTATTTTCACCGTTCACTGCGTTCAAATTCGCACTAATTGCAAATGAGCGACTTTGCCATTTGGCTTTGACATTTCAAGAGTGAGTATTCCGGTGCGGTCACAGCATGTCTCATGTAATGATTGAAATATTTGGCAAAAATAATAAAACTAAATTCAAGTAGACTGCTGGGAAGAAAGGATCGAATAGATATTTGTAAGTTTGTATCCTTTGATGATGAAAATATTTAAACGATCATTTCACATTCTAAGAGCTAGATTTTTGTAAAATACATTATTAGCGGCCGTGTATGTCCTTAAAAGAACCTACGTGCCAAATTTTAACTTCATCGGTTTTGAAGTTCCTGAGATTTCGCGGGTAGACAGTTTTATATACATAATCTTGTTATATGCATAGATACATTCACTGTAAATGCTCTACAAAGGGCCTAGCACACTAGTGTTTATCGCGCACGTAAAGTATTCTTATTAGTTAAAATAAAGTGCTCTCAGGTGATTTGCAATTAGCCTCTTCATTGTACCTTAAAGTTTGCTGTTCGATCATTTCATTACTTTTTTCAATCTTTTCTGTTTCAGAATGATTAATTTCGCTGTAATGTATCGTCAGCTATTATTTACCATAAGGCTATGTTTCGTTTATTACGTAATATGTAGCGCATGGCAGCCTGATTAGACTTTACTTTTAGACTAGACTTTTTTATTTTGTAAATTTGTTAGAAGATTTTTCAATGTGACGTGTACGATTTTGGGGAGGGCATGTCTAATGTGACCCCCGCACCGCACCGCACCTGGCGTTGTACCAATTTCTGGATTCGAGGCTTTTTAACATACGCAGGTCTTACTACAGACACTTATTCGCGTATCTCTTGAGACTCAATCCGCTCGAGATCTCGCCAAGGATCGTGTTCGATCATTACTCGAGTGCGCTCATTACAACTCGAGTAATTGTCTGAACTACTGTCCTTCTTGGGTTTTATAACCACCTCATATGTATACGGCTTAGGGTTACAGCCAGTTTTGTCAATATTTTGTGGCAATAATAGACCCATGAATACTCGCATTAACAGTACATCTCGGATGTGACGCATTTAGGGGCTCCTAAAACAAAGCAGCTTAGGTAATTTAAATATTTGAATAGGTAAACAAAACTGTAATTGAAATGCTTTAGTAGCAAAATGTCCACATAGACTAAGTATTTTGCATGTGTATTTCAGTCCTTAACATCGAAAAGAAACGTCGCAAGCGACAAGAGATTCGATAATGATACAAACATAATTATTTAAAACAACAATAATCAGACTCAACTATTAACTACTACTACTCTGCTCCAAATTAACTAAAAAGATCTAAGTAGGTATTACTATACGGGAATTTGGCTATTTATTTTGCCAAACTTATTAAGATATTGATTCATGTCGTAAAATAGGTTTGATTTAAACATTGAAGTATTACATTACACTAGAAAAGACATCTCAAACAATCATCTCTTGATGACACAGCGGACATGCGCGCCGCGTCCGGCGGTGATCGTTTTCTTACAGGCGTTTTTGCCATTTGGCCTCAACAGGCTTTACAAAAAATCAAATTGAGGAATCCTCTAGTATACATAATTACTCAAAGGATTGAAACCATAATATAAAATTCAGCCACAAGATTACTTTTAGTTAATTTATTTTTCTACCACGAAGCACTTACAGGGCCTCTATGAGACATTAGGCTTATCAATTGATACAGGAACTATTGTAACCAAATTTCGCTTGTTTGTATAACTTTTCTTTTCAATGTTATCTTCGCAAAGTAAGAAGTGGCATAGTTCCCGAAGGGCTAGACGGTGCCGTACCCCGGGGCCCCCAAGCTCATTAGGCCCTCGGACCCTGACCAGTAAAACTCGTATCGAAAATTAAAATGAAAATATTTATTTTGCAAGTAGGCCACTACGGGCTCTTTCATTCCTGAATCTACCTACCAATTCTACTAATCCTACAAAATCTACCTATAGAACTAGCTAAAAATTCTCCCACCTTAGGGCCCCAATTTTTTTTTCGCACCAGGCCCCCAATTCTCGGTGCATTCGAGATAATCTCACAATCGACGCTTCTGAAAGTAAGATACAGAATAGAGTGAAATAGAGAGCGGCCCGGTGAGTATAGTTCCGCATCCTTTCTCCATTTAAAGTTTAATTCTAAATTTGTAATGGCAACCCATTCTCTTAAGCCCCCCACACACGGGTCGTGTTACCAATTTGCCGGTAACGAGCGCGTGTGCGAACGTCACGATTC
This sequence comes from Tortricodes alternella, assembly GCA_947859335.1. Taxonomy (NCBI): domain Eukaryota; kingdom Metazoa; phylum Arthropoda; class Insecta; order Lepidoptera; family Tortricidae; genus Tortricodes; species Tortricodes alternella. Next base: position 5,271,263 of record OX401988.1, on the reverse strand, counting down.
GCGATCTTCGATCATTAGCGTATCGAACTTGCGTTAGGCACCATTATAAAATATCTATTTCATAGTGTTTTAAGAATTCTAGTTTTTTTTTTTAATTTTTATGTTTTGCTGGTAAGAGAGATATGGCCGAATTCAGAAACGCCACATAAGCATTTGACTAGATTATTGAGTAGTTAAATGTCCCTCAAGTAGTTGTCAACCTATACAGGAACGTCATTGAAACGTCACTTTAATTAAGCACAATTTGAGTAGCCTTTCTGAATTCGGCTAAAAGAATTCCAAATTAAAATTAGAAAATTATTTGTTAGCGAAACGTAATCAATTACCTGGTTTTTCTGTGCGACTTTTTACTTGTCTATTTGTTAAATGCGGAAATAAATCCGAATCAAATAATAAACAGAGTGATGTTATTTATAAAACAAAATCACAATTATTTTCCAACTTCGCCTCGATTGTCATACTAATGACTTTTCAAATTGTTTCTTATTTTGAGGGAATGATTAAAAATTGTGCCGAAATGATTGTGCCGATTATGTGCAGTTGTAGGTAGTTTTTTGTCACATGAACCATAAAAACTCTAATCTTAATTTGACACATGTGAACGCAGCATGCGCACTTTTCTGTGGACTCAAGTGAATTACCAAAGCTTTTATTACATTGAAATAAAGTGTTGTTTGGCTTGGAGAACTTTGACAGTTCCGAAAAACATTGGTGAATCTATACAAAGATTTTTGACTTGTATTTGCGCAACTTGCGTGTAGTCGACTGACCTTTTCTTTTGTCAATGTTCAAAGTAAACATTGTTAATTTTGTTTAAATAAATTGTTTCCGGTCTAATTTATCCTTTGAACTGTTTACAATTGTTTTTGTTTTATTTAATTTATCGCTAACAGAATGCCCAGTTTTTCGGTGTCGTTATTCTCTGAGTTGAAATGTATATTTTTATGATACACTAGAGATATAATTAAAAATATGTTTATTTATGTATGATTTAGCAGTATTTCTTTTTACAAATTAAATATTCCTACAATACGTTATGTGAATATAACCAGAAGACGTCGTTATTTTAAAACACTTACTTCAATATGTATCTTCAAGCCAAGGTACCCGTAATTTCCATTACACATCGCAATAGTTAATTATCCAATAAATCAATAGTATTACTATTACTAGACCCTTCCATTAGCCTACTATCAATATCAGGAACCACTCACCTTATCTGAACGCCACTTAGCAATATGTCATAATATTGAACGCTGCGCAGTGTTGCCGCGCTGTCAAAATATTGGCGCCAACGCAAAAAACACGCTCCATAACTTTGACCCGAAAAAACGCCCAAGAGGCTTACGCCATTTCAAGCACGGTTTTGGGTTATTATTACTAACTGTATTATGTATTATCTGGTAAGCCAGGTTTAAGCAATGTTATTAAAAGTTTTTATTTAACTTGCAATGTTTGTATGTACGGGTCAAATCTTGCAAGCTGAACTAGAACCACTTCCTCTTATCCTACGGAGCTGAATTTTTACATGTTGGTTTAGTTCCAATGACAATGCATTTTTATGGTAAGCATGACCTGAATGGACATCCAGGGTTTGCTCCAGAGGAACTCTTCAACGGTCAACAGAACAGACACGAAATTTTGTGTACGCACTTTATTGCAATATTAAAGTGCAATGGGCAAAAAAGCTTGCAATAAAATGCAGTTTTAAAAAAGCTTTTTTTTTTTTTCGACTATTATGTTAAAAGCGTTTCAAATGAAAGATGAAAACGATACAACTTTTAATTGCTTTGTTTTCACATATTCATAAGTATGTGTATTTTATGTAACTATATTTACAAATTGGAATGGTAGGTACTTTATCATGCGCGATAACTTTACTCATAAAAATTGTTTGAAAAAATCGAGAATGTACGATTCTTTTCAATTTATTTCATACATCTTTATTAGTAGCTTTCATTCGAACCTACAGCTCGGTGTATTTTATTGGCAGCTGTAATGTGGAATTACTTTTTATGTCAATCTATTCTACTGTACCGTAACCTAGCTTAATTAATATCATAATAAATGACTTCATTATATCCGCTTTTATGTCTCACTCAATATTTCGAGATTTATTATCGTAATTAGGAACCTGAATTAAATCATGTTGCGCCGAATTTTATTCAACTTAATTCATTAATAACCTCCGTTATTCATTAGTAACAATCCAATTTCGCTTTCTCATAACTTTTTGTTTATACTTTTAAAAATAATCTCCGTGAACAAATTGGAAATTAGATTTCTTTTGCCGATCGCCCTCATTTGGTGGGTAAAACAAACGAGGAGCGAATTAACGTCGACTCATCATCGTTTCAATTTTTAAATTAAGAACACGGCGCCCTTGTTCCCTCTCGCTAATGAAGATTGTATGCAGCCGTCCTTTTTTGTCACCCGTCTGTTTGTTTTTGGCCGCGATCAATTATTTTCCTGTTTGGAATTAGCTACGTAGTGCGTTTCGTCCGGCGCGCGCGCGTCGTATGTTGTCATCTCTGTCTGTCGCTCGAGTTTGTTTTGTGCGTGACGTGCCACGCCCAGTTTTTTCCGCGTGGTGGCGGCGCTTTGACCGGTAGCGGCGGTTATCTGTAGTTTTTTGGTCGGGCGGTGTGTGTCGGGCCTAATAATGTTTGAGTAGGACGAACAAAAAGTGGGTTACGTTCAGTGGGAGGTACAAAGTGCTGTTGTTTCGTTCATTGTGCGCGTTAAGTGTAATGCGAGGACACACGGACAGGTGCGTGCCGCCATTTTGGTTATTACTTAAGGCTTTGAATTAGCAGAGACGATTAGTTAGCCTGAGAGCCTGGGTAATTACACGACGGAACATTCATTTTACTTAATCATTTTATGATAGTAGCGTATATTGAGTTGACTAGTTGAGAGTAGCAATATTTCGTTATAATATTATTATATTACGTACTTAGTAGATTTTACACGAAAGAGTTATTTAATGGAGTAGTAAGTTCGTAATACGAGTATTTATCTGTTCATTTTTCTCTGAAATGTAGTATTCTAGGGCTAAAAAAAGTGTGTGTGTGTCAGCTCCGACGCACGACAGGAGTTCACTCCTTACGAACGATTATAAAATAAACCAGTACCTACCCATCATATCATGCTGTCATTTTTCATTTTGACATTTGACAGTAAATAATAAAGGTTCATATTAATGAATATAAATAAACATGTCACTCATTGAATACAATAATTAATTGACACTTCGGGTCCCGTCGTCTTCCGATTGAGATCCGAGTTTTACCGATGGAAACATATTATTCACTATATCTGTATGCAAAGCGAAGCGACCGACGCATCTTCGGCTAACATCGTGTGACTTCGTGTGACTCCGTACCGTGTGACATCGTAGTTTGATTTTAGTCCCCATAATTTTTCATACCCCGGGCTTATATATGAAAATCGATTCTTAAGGAATCAACTCCAAAAAAGGACGGCCACGTCACTAAGAGCCAATAAACATGATTTAAAAACCTTACTTTATAAAATGTATGGAACAGCATGAACCGGCGGCCATTTGTCCTCGTTTCGTAGTTTTTAAACTATAATAATGTCGCTAATGAGGCCTAGTTCGTAATTCCAGTGATTTGTCGCAGTGCCGTGCGGCCGCGCGATTTGGTCGCGATCGACGCGCGATAACACCGCGATCACGCGACAACCCTATCACTAAATACGCGCGCAGCACCGACCTAAATGACATAACATCCTTACTTCGATCGTTCAATCAAGCGAAATTATACTCTATGAAAATGGCATAAGATTCATTTTCGTGTGCATTGATTAATGTGCCAGGGCTGCTACTGGTTACTTTTTGCCGGTACTTTGGAACACGATTACCACGTTAATTATAGGCCCGGCCGGCAATGACTTTGCGTAAGGCAGAGTGAATTTTATTTGACTTTCCATGTTTAAGTTCACTGGGAAATTGATGACTTTTCTGTGTAACTAGTTACTGTTATGAATAAAAGCACTGTTATGTATAAAACACACACATACATACATAGCATCACGCCCGAAATCCCTAATGAGGTAGGCAGAGCCAGAAGACTACTTGTGGCCAGGTTCGATTAATTAATCCTAAGATTGTATGATGAACCATATGGTGACAGGTGATCAGCCCATCGCCCATACAGATAGTCCACCATGTTGGAGAGGACCCGTCCCTTAGTCGACTTTTACGACATGCCAGGATGATAAGCATCGGCACGCATTCTATGCTATTTCTTCACTCCCAGTGCAGCAGAGTATAGGAGTACGGATGTATAAAACATACATACATACACATCACGCCCGAAATCCCTAATGGGGTGGGCAGAGCCACAAGACTACTTGTGGCCACGTTCGATTAATTAGTCCTAAGATGGTATGATGAACCGTTTTTATTGTAGATTTTAATCTATGCCAATAAAATGTACATATCTTTCTTATGTTACTTTGATGAAAAAGGATAGATACTGTTAATTTGTCATCTTAAATAAAATAGAAGCATGTCATCACCAAGTGCAAAAGTTATCGTGATTCTATAACAGTTGATCACATTATCGCCCTTCTCAAAAACAAGACAAACATAAAATTCAATTACTTGCAAATACCCTCTATCCGGATCCATGAACAAAATTCAATTACACGCGTGAATAAAATGTTTAAAATAACAAATCAGAGCCCCGTCACAGAGGTTATAAAAGTAACGAAAACAATTTGCTTTTCAACGCTGCTCATGTTCCTGTCAACGTTTGAGTTGTGACAGCGGACGGTTAATGTAAAGGATGCTTAAGAGATTTCCGATTCGAACCGTTAGCTGTTTATTTCGGTGTGCGATGGAGGGGGCATGTTTAGAGCAGTGAGCGACAGTGTAGCTATTTTTAATGATGTTTTAGCACCTGAGCTGTATTTATTGTACACTGACAAAAAATGACAATATCATTTTTTCTAAACTGAATTGTTTGCGCGAGATACACTTCCAAAGTGGTAAAATGTGTCCCCCCCCTGTTACTTCTAAAATAAGAGAATGATAAAACTAAAAAAAATATATGATGTATTACCATGTAAACTTCCACCGAAAATTAGTCTGAACGAGATCTAGTAAGTAGTTTTTTTTTTAATACGTCATAAATCGTAAACCGCAATTTACCTTACATTCAATCAAGTCAAATATAAAAATTCCAAAAAAAAAAACATTTAATTTCATAAACATAAACCCTATGCATAAACCGTGAACCATTACCCGGTTTTTTTACGTTACAGATAAACAAAAGTCCGGTTTCATTTAACAAACTTTTTTTTTTCAGTGTATAACGCATTATTTTTATTGTAATTGCCTATTTATCATAACCGTTCCTAGATTCACTAGCTTCTACTATAGATACTCCTGGCGCCTCATTCGGGAACGCTAAGTGATTCTGTAGCGACTCGTAAGCCAGATCTCTCATCTCGCTCTTACGCATTTGGCGTCGTGCGGAAGAGTGGAATGAGAAATCTGGCTTACGAGTCGCTACAGAATCACTTAGCGTTCCCGAATGAGGCGCCTGTTCATGTTTATCAACGTTCTATCTATTCCACTTTCTCACTGAAAATCGAATTTCAGGTCGAAAAATTCATGATAGTGTCGAACGAGATAGAGGGAGACAGTACTAACGTAACTCCGAACTGGGAATTTGTGAATAAGCCCCCTAATCTCGACTAATAGTTCGCCGGCATTCGCCACGCTTTCGGCCGATTGCGCATTTCCCGATTTAATTTGACAGTCGAACAAGTCGCCATAATGGGCCTGTCATGGTTGCTTATGTAATAAATTAAGATAAACATTAGAAAATGCAATTAACTGTGTTTTTAATGCGGCTTTATAATCCAACGGTTTTGCGGATGGGGAAAGCATCATTTTTATTGACATTTCCAGGTATTATGTGACAAAGTAATGAGTAGGCAGTATTATAGTAGGTATACCTACTCAACCGAGCCTGAAGGACTTCAAGGTTTTTATAACATTTTAAGACGCTTAGCTAAAACTTTCTCATAATAAATCAAAAAAACTATGATTTCACCTTTCTACCATTAAATCAGATAGCACCATTCAAATCAAACAGAACTAATAAAACACATCCAACAAACTTAATATCCTTTCTAGATAAACCTGCTTTCGCCAAATGGCGCCATCAATACGTCCCAAAAGTTTCAAGGATTATAAACCCCGAGAGTAGTGGTTTGGAAAATTACGGAATAACATGTAATACAACATAAGAGGCATAAGACTATTATCAGCGGTGCCAACAAAGCAGCATTGTCCAGGCGCGCTCGCGGGTGAAATGGGGTGATAGTTTCGAGTTTTTATTGAATCTGTGGCTTTTACTTTTGAGTTGGGGTTGCCAGTTTGGGTTAGCTTTGTTTGCGCTTTTTTTTCGTTTCACACAATGTTTGTTCCCAAAAAATCGATCTAAGGTTTTCATTTGGTGTTTTCTTTAATTAAAAATGAAAAGGATGTTTAGCCAAAGCAAACTCCAGATGAACGAAACAGTGAACGAAATCTTTTTTTATTTGTTTGTTCCACTAGTTTTCGGTATGGTCACTTTTAAATTGAATACTAGTAAGAAAAAAACAACCAAGGAAGTACCAAATATGTTTGTTTTATTATTCACACTAGTCGTGAACCCGTTATCTAAACAGCGGCCTCCACAAATGGCATATTCTAACAATGTACACAAACAGATAGCTGTTTACTAGTTGCACCTGTTCTTTATGTCAATGTGAATTTTCTTACACCACTGCTGGATATTACTGCTTGCTTGTTCTTGATCTTGTTATCTTTGTTGTTCTTGCTCTTGATTGAAATTTTGCATGTCTATGAAACAAAATGTATACTTGTCCGCTCTGCCCCTTGCTCCTATTACCTTTGGCTGTAGAATATTCAGACACATAAAATTAAAAAGCTTTAGGGTATTTTTTAAAAGGGCCTTTTTTCATTTGGTTGCCTTGCCATCATAATATGTAGGTATATCCGTCGATAAATTCTCAACTGCAACTGACGTCACGCTCCTTGACCGCCAAATGTATACATTTAGCAACTTTTCTGTGAACTGTTAAAAATCTTATACAATACTTTATTCTGTTTTTTTTTTAAATATATAATGGAAGGCAATCGTGCATGCGAGTCACCTGATGGTAAGTGATCATCGCCCATGAACATCACTAACCCCGAAGGAGTCATTGAGCAGTGGCCGACCTTTTAGGAAAAAATTTACTCTTCTCTTGAAGGCCCCAATGACGAAACAGTCCGGGAACACCGCTGATGGAAGTTGGTTCCACAATTTCACCGTACGTGGCAGGAAGTGTCTTAAAAAACGCACAGTAGTAGATCGCCATTCATCAAGAGGGTGTTGGTGAAATTCTAGTTTTCGGCGAGTAGTACGATGGTGGAATACAGCGGCTGGTAATAAATTAAACAGTTCCTCTGAACACTCCATACGATAAATCCTGTACACGACGCAAAGACAACTAACATCCCTTCGCACGGACAGGGGATCTAGACAATCGGAGGTCACTGGGTCGTCGATGATACGCTGAATGCGATCAAGTGGAAGGTAAAGGTATTGGGGTGCCCCAGCCCAGAGATGAGAGCGGTACTCCATATGCGGCCTGACCTGAGCCTTGTACAATTGAAGGCGGTGGGCGGGTCGAAAGTAGTGTCTTGCCCTAGTTAGCACCCGAAGCTTCTTCGAAGCCAATTTAGCTTTGTCTTTCAAATAATACAATTCCTGATAGAATAAGAGCTACATACATGGAGTTTTTAGAAAATTTGGTGTACTAAATGTTTATTTAGTACACCAAATTTTGAACACCCGAACTTTGATGCGCGTTATCTTTGTAAATTTTGTTTGATTTGATAAAGCAAAAAAAACGTGTTCAATCTTTTTTGATAATCTAACTGACGGACTCATTAGAATTTTTCAGAAAACTTCCTTATTGCCAATGTAAACAGAAATATTTAATAGAGGTCAATTATGTAGCATATACATGTAAGAGTCGTACTTAGGTACAGAGTAGACGTTACAAACATAATGAATATGTACCAGTAGTTCCATATGGAACTGAAAAATATGGAACGCCCGGGATATACCCGTCAGACCTTTTATATCTAACCAGGCCCCCAATTCTCGGTGCATTCGAGATAATCTCACAATCGAGATTAAACGTCACTGCATACAGTCGTTTGACACAACTGTATGAATCTGACGTTTAATCTCGAAATCGACATTATCTCGAATGTAGCGAGAATTGGGGGACTGCAATGTTGCCAGTTTTTGCTTGTAAATTGTAACTTGTTACTTCATGAAACGAACCGAACAGGTTCTCAGGTCTCATTGCAAATCGCGTGTTCCTTAATAGGTGTGAACTGATACAGAGTATCTGATCAGTCGCTTGTCAATTAGCAGGGTAATTAATGTCTTCTTTTACGGCATTATAAGGCTTGCGGTCTTATCAATAAACTTTCCATAATGGATATGCAATAATTCTCAATTAAATGATATTCATAGTCGGAATATGTAATTACTTTGTAAGAAATCAAAAGATCTGCTATTATAACCGAAGATTAGCATATTTTTGAATAGGTAATTTTAACATCTAGATACCTAAAATTACCCATTGACATATTTCGTTTATTTGTTTATTTTAATATTGAGAAAATAATTGAAGCTGTGCATTGAAGTATTACGTTACACTAGAACAGACATCTCAAACAAATGACAGCGAGCACTTGATGACGGAGCGGGCGTGCGCGCCGCGTCCGGCGGTGATCGTTTTCTTATAGGCGTTTGTGCCATTTGGCCTCAACAGGCTTTACAAAAAATCAAGTTCAGGCGTCCACTCTAGTATAAAAACATAATTACCTACTCAAAGAAGCCGTGTATTACTTTTTTTGGAGGGAATTGATCGCGGCTTTATTATCTTTATTCAATTTAAATTTGTTTTTGCACCAACTCAGCACAATTTTTAACCGGCTTCAAGAAAGGATGAGGTTCTAAATTCATCGCGTTGGTACGTATATGTTTTATAAATATCCACGCATAGCTCCGTCAAATATGAACGAATTTGGATGATCCTTTTTTTATTGAAAGGTTAAGTATATCTGCTATAGGTCCTAATGATGGGATCCATGAGGAATTGGGATCTCCTCGAATATTATAGGCACGCATAATAGCAACAATAAATAACTCAGGCAGCTGCGTTCCGAAAACATTATTTGGTGAAGAAACTGATGATATAGACCACAGATGACCAGCGGAACTCCTCAGTAATAAGTATTTCACGAGCGGCGATTAGATTTCATTATTGAGATTATGCAAAGCATGATATAAGCAACTTATGCTCATGAAAACGCATGTGGTAAAGAGAAACCGATGATGAAAAACCACGAGAACTGAATGATTAACGTCCTTGAACCTTGAATATCTATATTTTGTAAATTACAATTGGCATTACATTAATTAGCTAGACTTGATGCACAGAATGTGTGGAAGTACCATAACATCCTGACTAAAAGGTAAAAAGAAATTAAGAAGAAAATAAACGACTTCAAAAATCCTTGAAAGAGTAATGGCCGAATTCAGAAAGGCCACTCAAATTGAGCTTTAATTAAAGTGACGTTTCAGTGACGTTTCTATATAGATTGACAACTAGTTGAGGGACTTTTAACTATTTAATATCTAATCAAATGCTTAAGAGGCGTTTCTGAATTTGGCCATAATAAATTAAGATTGGCCTTAAGTCGATTACCTACAAACGTCAGATATATTAATAATTAAGTGATCAATTAAATAAATCGAAGTCGGTGGCAAGTAAATTAGGTATACATTACTGTCGTTATTAACATGATACCGATTTCGATATATTTAATTTATCACTTAATTATCAATATATTTGACGTTTCTAGGTAATTTACTAACGAAGGACAATATCGAAGGGTCACGGTGCCTCGTGGTAAGTCAGTTCTGTCAAACTAATCTAATTTGACGGTCAATCAGATGTACTCAAAGGGTAAACTATCGAGAGGGATACTTAAATAAAAGTTAAACTATACAAATGAAGAAATAAAAAATATTTCTTAGTTTTCAAAGGGTTTTTGAAGCTGTTTTTTTTTTGGTATTTTTTAAGCTTTATGATAATTCAATTTAAATGTTTGAACATTTTGTTCCCGCTTTTACAACTGATCGCATCCAACAAACCACCGGACGCATCGGTTCTAACGCCGCCGCCATTACTGTAGCGTAGCCAATCACGATCAGATAAAGTGACAAATGCGCCGCGTTCCATTTTCAAATCGTACTCCACCTGCCGGGAATCAATGCCACACTGTCATCGGGCATCATAATTGTAATATACAGGGTGCGTGCTGATTGTCTTATTGTTTAATTCCTTAACCTAAAACAGGGAAACGGTAACGTTGAAAGGAATCTGAATCAAAGAGCTTAGTAGGCAAACGTTTATCACGGACTTAATACTTATAGCATACCTTTCAGTGGCGCAGCCTGCCTACAAACCGATTCCTGACGGCTTTACCAAGCTAGAAAGCTACGGCTAGCTGTCAGTGAAGTCCATGTTACTCTAACTAAATGTCAGACTCACACGTACGGTTCTAATTCTTCCGGCTTCCCTTAGGAAATATTTAACGCTTCGCCACTGATATCTTTTCAATAAACTAGTTTGCTGGTAAAGTAAGAACAGCAGATCCTTTAAAAGTACATCATAATTATACGTGGAGGATATAGCAAGAAAACGTATACATTACATGATATTCATATATTTTATTTCTAAATAAAAATTACTACATCATTTCCTTTTTTTATTTTCTTTAAGGAACCAAGATTTCGGTAGGTAACAAAATATGTACGGATATTCTTTGAGTTAAAAACACGTTTTTAGATTAGAAAAAATACAGGCTTTGTACCCTGGTTAAGGTAAGAAAAACTACATCAAAACAACTAATTGCCGTAATAAAAATACCTCAGGACTAAAAACTCGTTTTAACGCACGGAAAATAAAGATATTTTGATTCAAAAATAAGATTATATATAGACAATAATATCTTGTGCCAAAAAAACAATTACTTCAAACAAGAATATATTCTTTGTTCAAGAAAATATACGTTTCGTTATATAGAAATCACGGATTGTCTTGATTCAAGACATCTTCTTTTTCCGGTCATGTAAGTAAACTGTTAAAAATAGCATCTTTTGATCACGTGAAACTTCTTGAATCGGCGAAAAGCATTGATAACTTTACACACAAAATTAACTATTAGAAGTAACACAATTCAGACTACAATATCACGCATCTAAAAGGCCCGATTAATAAGAATCAGAAACATCCTGTAAACGGAAGGCACGAGCGATAACTTTTTTACACATATCGTAGGCCAGTGTCACCGTGACGGAACAGGTACGATTCGAACCGGACGGTCAATCACAAATGGTTCACGATTTAAATTCTTGACGATTGGATATTTTTTAATCTGGAATTTTAATACGCGCTCTTGTCAACGATTGCGTTTGAGTCGTGTTTGAGTAGACAGTATTTGTTAGCTGATAATCAGATCTGACTGATTTATTATTATTACTTTAGTAATTCGATAAGAATAAAAAAAGTCCTGTCTCTCAATTTTAGTATAATATACATAGTTTTATTCGAGTACGAGTTCTGTAAGATTTTATTGAAGTAATTTACGTGTGGCCATTATTTGATTGTATACACCTATTTCTATCTTAATGTTTAATAAGTTTAACTCCCAATACCATTAATTTTCTTGTTCCAATTGCACTGTAATTCGTTTAAAAGTAACAATTATATGCGCAGTAGCAGTTAATTGTTTTAGTTAATGACATAGCGTTATTCAAAGACAGCCCCTTAATTAGATTCCGTGCCATTAAATTACACAAGTCTTGACAAAAGTAACTTTTTTTTAAATTTTAGTAATTATCCTGCGTTTAAAGGTCATTGCTCTTTTTCAGTTCGGTGTATAAATGGTGATTGGCAAAGTTTCAATTATTTTCTTTAATTAATTAGAAAATGTTTTATGTAGGTATGGTTCATTACAACGTAGTCCGAAATAAACATATTTGAATTTGAATTAAACTCTTAGAATTAGTAAATTCCACAAAAAAAGAATACAGATACAATACTTACTTCTTAAAAAAAAACTCAATTACGGGTACTAATGCATTTTTCATTTAATTATGATAATTGCATTTAATAAACTATAGTTTTAACTCGTTACTCGATCACAACCGACAAATTAGGACAATATTATGGGGATAGTGCATTTTATTGAAACCAGTTAATATAAGTACAAACTAAGACTAAATAACACCTAAAAATAAATAAATAAACTTAAAAAACGCGGACAATATTATATTTCGCCAAAAACAAAAGAAAAAGCCTTTTAGAGGTCGCGTCGTGTAAAAAGAGCACTGACTTTAGGGTTTGGGTTTCAGGAATTCCCGAGTCTCAAAATCCCGGGAATTTTCAAAATTAAACAGTCACGAGACCCAGGACTTTTAGTTAGAGATTTGAAACCGAGATCCGCTTGTCGAAATCGAATAAAACAACTTTATTTACGAAATAGTAGTTTATGCAACGGTTGCATAATGATAAGCCTTAAAACACTAGTGCGGTTTTCATGAAACGAGCCGATAGGCGAGTTTCATAATAAGATCGCACGTGTGTTTTAAGGCCAAATTATGCAGAGTTGCATACATAACTTTATCTACACACATATTATAAATCCTCCATGATGGGTTCAGAAACAATATTTTCTGGCAACAAGTTATTTGTTGCAATCGTGGCTGCATATTTCCGATATCCGGCGCATTTTCACATCACACACACTCCGAGAAGACTACTATTCATATTTTCAACTAAAATGTAAATTACAAACAACTTTTTCTATTCAATTCAACAACAATTCTACTTTCGTTCAGCAAAACACCGTCATGGTGGCGATTCGATCCTCCGTCAAGACCATTTTTTTTTTTAATCATAGACAAACGGATGAAGTCTCTATTCTCACGTCACTCGAGATCAAATATTGTGCAGTTTATATTAAAAAAACATACTGAATTGACGTTTCGTATCAATAACTGTTTTAATATCTATGGATACTAGAATAGAGACCCACTTGAGTTTTGACAGCTGTTCCAAATTTAATCTCATTTCTTTACTAAAAACGATAAAGAAGTCATGTTATTTCTTTATCCCAGCACTGGTTTTTCCTAATTGGTTGTCAAAATGGTGGTCATTTCCTTAGGTTTTTGATTAACCAATGGAGGTTTTATGATATGGGTGTAGATAAACTCCATATATTATTCCGTTTTCCGTTTTCACTCTGTCACTAAAAGCGCCATTTGTTAACTAAACGAGCAATTACATTAAAAATGCGTCACCTAACCGCCATATTGTTATTTTCGTTCGTTTAGTCATCTTTCACATCCGTTTTTTTCCCTAATCAAATCTGAGTGTCCGTGTCTTGAATGGATTATTAGTCTGATTTTGGCTGGGTTTTCTAATGATTATTGATCTTTATTATGATTTACTGATTACTTACTTAATTTTGTCCCATACAAATTTTGACACAACCTTTCACCCCTTTAGGGTTTATTTTCTAGAAATCCTGGCTTATGCCCAAATTCAGAAAGGCCACTCAAATTGATGTTCAATTAAAGTGACGTTTCAGTGACGTTTCTGTATAGGATGACAACTAGTTGAGGGACATTTAACTATGTAATCTCTAATCAAATGCTTACGTAGCGTTTCTAATTCGGCCATTTGTGAGTCTACGTGGCAAAAGATTTTTTTTTCATTTGATATTTCTAGCCTCTGTAGCGTCAGTCAGGACATCTTTCCTTATATGTATAGATAGATAGAAGCAGAATTGACAACCATACGAATGATAACGAATGCGCGTGATGATATCGCCCTGTGCAAAGGTCCTTACGCTCCAGCTAAATCTCAGTCCACTCCTTACGTTGGGGTGTAAATCGGGTCAATTTGTCAGCATAGGTTGACGGGGCAGTTATGACGCGGGGCGTGGCGCGGGTTCATTTGCCGAGCCATTTGCTCGGCGGAATGCAGTGTCATCAGAATGAAGCGGAGCGTGAAATGGAAAACGCCCCTACACCCCCTAGACACCCCTTGCTAACGAAATTTCACTTGTAAGCTTCGTAGTAAAGTTATATTGTATATGTACGTCGTGGCCAACGATTGACGTTACGATTTAAAGTCGTGAAGTGTACTTAGCCACGTAAAATGCTGGAACAGTTCCGGAACTGAGCATTGATAACGAAATCGTTTGACAAGGAAATAAAAGAATAACATTTCGATCATTTCAAATTAAAGAATGTATTATCTATGTGTTAACACTGTAACTCGGTTTGTTTTAAACTTATTTATAACTAATAATACTTAGACACTTGCAACAAAAAGATAAATCTTTAGTTGTGTCAAAATGTATATAACTGTCAGTCTTGAATCAGGTTTAACGAATTAAATCAGATTTAAGATATTGCTGCAAGTGGCCCTTAATAACCTATTATTAAAATAACCTTTATTTTCTGACCATAGTTTTACGTGCATAAAATATGATGGATTTTAATAGCTAAGTCACTCATTTTACAAATTAATCATCATCAAGCAACCCTACCCTTTTTCAGAAATGAGTTATTACTATTTCTATTTCAAAGGTAGATCGCCTTTATTGTGAAATTTAAAAGTACTTTAAGCTGCGCTTTACCTTCCTTCTCGATTAAAACTTAACCTATCTATCTATTTTAAGGAGTATTCAACGTATTACACTTCGCATCACGTAACTTTGCGCTGTGAAGTTAGCTACTATTAGCGTCGCAGTAAACGTTTTTAAATGTCAAAGGGGTTCGACGGGCGCAGCGGTATGAGGTGTACCTGCGCCAAACACGGCTTGAGGCTAACTTCACAAGCAAACTTACGTGGGGCAAATTATAATAGGGAAGATGCATTTTTTTTTCATCTTGTATTGGGAAGTGCCGAGTAATAGAAACCGATCTGTGTACGCAACACATTATTGTTTATTATTATTATTGTTTGTATTTATTATTGTTTATTTTATGAGTTATGAAGCTTTGAAAAGTCATTGTTCATACCACTCGCAAAAACAAAATGGACGACAACTATGACGTCACACGAATGCTGTTACGTCATAGTTGTCGTCCATTTTGTTTGACTGATACAAAATGTATAAATCTACAATTATATCCGAAAATCCTGTTTTAGACCAACATCGTAGATATAAAACATGACATACATTTGATGGGGATGTCCAGAAAACTAAAATCAGAACTATGAACCAATATATATTTTTCAACAATTTTGACCCTCGTAAAATAAAAATTAATATTTAGTCAAAATGATCTGATATTTCTGTAATATATATGCTATATCGTTTAAACCTAATTTTGATTTTCATGCATCTTCCCCATTAAATAGAAAATGTGGCCCTAATCGTCTAGGTGCCATGCCTTTCCATTTAATATAATTATATATTTTAAATAATATTGATAGTCATATGTAATTCGTTCTAGTGGGAATGGAAGCGATCGACAAATTGATAGGGGCTTCAACGGGCGTGAAAGATGGCCGATGGAGGGTAAGGTCGAGTACTCGTATCTATATAGAGCCCTAAACTAAATATCATGTGAAAAGAAATTTGTATTAATCGTTTTTAGGGATCCGTAATCAAACTAGGGACCCTTATACTTTCATGTCCGTCTTTGGAACCGTTCGTATGTCGCAGCCCCTTTTTCTCGAAAACTGTTGAAGTTAAAAAAGCTGAAATGTTGTGCAAGTCAAGAAGATGCATACAGACAGACAAAGTAGGTATATATTTTTTAGGGTAGGTCCCGTACACCTGCAAACTCAAGTGAGGTCTGGTTAGATGGATTCTCTTTGAGAAACATTTTAAGTATGTTATGACTAATTGTTGAATATCATCAAAAATACCGCCAAGTAATTAATATTGAATTGAAAACTAGCTAAAGTTATAATTTTCGGATTTATTATAGCTACACACTGAGTATAGCCCAACATACTTTTGACCGATTTTTTTAATGTAATATTGTGCCCGACTGCTACATGCTCAGCATTTAAGACGAGTGTGAACCTACGGCTTTTCATACAAAAGGCGATAACGATTTCCACCCCTTAAATGTTAACCGATGTTGACCAATTTTTGATAGGTTGTCAGTCAGAACAAAATCTAGGTTTATACGTTTTGATTTTTTCACTATAATCAATAAATTCAGTTTTATTGTGGTTTCAGTATTGTCATACAAAACTAATTAAGGCATTATTTGACTTTTTTCATCTTTAATCAAAATTCAAAAAACGTATAGACCTAGATTTTGTTCTGACTGACAATCTATCAAAAATTGGTCAAAATCGGTTAACATTTAAGGGGTGGAAATCGTTATCGCCGTTTGTATGAAAAGGGTGATTTCTGCCTTTGGTTCACAGTCCTCTTAAGATGTTTCCTAATGTTACTGTAGGTATTATATGTCACACATCGCAGACCAAACGCGTTACCTAGTTATTTAACAGTTTTATTTTTACTTATATGTACGTTAGTCTTAAAGGTATTTACATTATGGGCCTTGTTGCCTGAAATAAATGGTTATTATTATTATTAATTCGCCGTCATAGTATATGAAGTTTAACATACAAGCATACAATAAATGTGTTATGTAAAGCCAGGTCACCACCATAACCGCCAGTATACTTATTTAATGGCATGCAATGTCAATAATCATGTCATGATCATTGCAATGGACATTAAAACAAGGTCGGTCGGTACTTCAATTATGTGCGCTAAGTAATTGCATACATCATTATTATACATGTATTCTAGTATAGTTATACATTCATATGTTATAATTACGTACTGGTGCTATTCCATGTAGACATGCGAGTCGTTCTTATGCGCCGTGAAAACTCTTTTTCCTATTGGCGTGTCTATATCCATTACCTGCTCTATTTCTGTTTTAGTTTATTGGACTACATTTTTACATAGTAAAGGCAGTTTATTTAATTTATCATCATCATCATCATTCTGTTATCACACTGTCAGTGACAGGCATGATGAGGCTTGGTTTTGAGATGTCGCACAAGAAAGATCCTAATGGAACAACGAACTAAACCCTATTAAAGTAAATATTAATGTAATGGCATCTGCACTTTTTAATATATAAGGGAAGTTAAACGAGCATGCGAGTCACCTGACGGTAAGTGGTCACCGCCGCCTAAAAGCTTCGACAACCCCAAAGGATTCGCCGAACCGTAGCCGACCTTTAAGAAAACATTTAACTCTTCTCTTGAAAGCGCCAATGTCGAAATCGTTCGTACTTTACCTATGTAGACTAGCTTCTTATTCCCAAAAATTCCTCATTTGCAATGCTCGCTCCTCATGTCTAAAAACGGCACCTCACCATCCATCTTGCCATAAATTTAATTATCATTTAACCTCAAGCCGGGGCCAGTGGGGCGTAATTGTAACAAATCGCGAGTAGCGCCCTCTCGACGCGCGTTATCCGTTTAAATCGTCCCCTAATCCGGGAGGACATTTGTTTGCTAAAGGGACGGCGGGAACGTGACTCGGGTTTTAATTCGGGTTTTTGTTTTGCTTAGAATAAACGAGAATAAAGGTTTGTTTTAAATAAATGTTGAATTAAATACCGAGCCTCACATTCCAGAACGATTGAAAGTAAATGAATTGCATTTACCATGGAGAAAAATAAATGTAGGATACTGTCCTATCATATTAGAACAAATTGCTTTAAAATATATATAAAAGAAATAGGTTTTTAAATCATTGTTTGTAAATATCTATATTTTAAAAATGTATTGATTCTTCAAACTATTCATTCATTCATTGAACTAATAAACTAGTCCCTCATTACCTATTCCAAACAATTCATTCAAAGAAATAAAACAGAAACAATCTAAACATCAAACGGTCCAATCCGACCGGCAATCGTTCGGTTGCTAAAGAAGTATCGATTAACAATTTATCAGCATTGGCGATGACACGAATCGATTGGAGCCGTCAGCTAGGGGGGATGTCGACAACTTGACATGGCAACACCGTGGCTCTAACTGATGACCTTTGTCCTAGTTTCTATAGACGAGACAAAATGAACACGCAACATACGTACGATAATTTCCTCGAATGGATGCTAATGGTAATTAAAATAAAATAAAATAGAATATCTTTATTTTCAGATAGCTAGGTCCTAGGTTGTTAGTTTTCAATACAAACTTAAAAACTATAGTTAAACCTCCCTAGCAGAGCGCTGTCCACCTTCCCCACTACAACTTGCAGACGGCTGTTGGGACTATCCTTTACTCGGTGGATGAGATAATGTACTTTTTGCGCATCAGCGCATAAAATCGTCTGTTTGCGCATTGGCAAACATGCCAGAAGCACTGCAGCGAGGTGGAGATACCAACAACAACCTGAATACATTGTTATATAGTACTCGCAGTAAAAGTTTGGCAGTATGACTAAAAAAGTGTGACTAATGGCCGAATTCAAAAAAGGCCACTCAAATTGAGCTTTAATTAAAGTGACGTTTCGTATAGGTTGACAACTAGTTGAGGGACATTTAACTACTTAATAATATGTATAGTCAAATTATTAAGCGGTGTTTCTGAATTCGGCCATATGTCATCAAAGAAACGGAGAAAGTGCAATGCACTATAGATTAGTATTAAAAAACCGGACAAGTGCGAGTTAAACTCGCGTGGAGAGGGTTCCGTTCCGTACATGATTATCTGAAATTTACTAGGTTACCTTAAATACCATAGACTTCTTATAGGTTTTCCTGTAATCTATAGGCAAAGATCTATTTTCTGTATTTTTTTCAAAATTTTAGCCCCAGTAGTTTCGGAAATAAGGGGGGGGGGGGGAATGGTCATTTTTCGCCTATTTTCCTGAATAACTTTTAAACTATTTTACTTAAAATTAAAAAAATATATATTTAAAATCCTCACAATAAGCCCTTTCATTTGATATGTCACACGATATAGGTGGCATAACTTTTTTTTTTAATTTTCTAGTTTACCCCCAAAAAGTGGCCCCTATCTTTAAAATTCATATATTTACGTCACGCGTCCGTGTTGCGGTCACCAACTTACATATGAATACCAAATTTCAACTCAATCGGTCCAGTAGTTACGGAGCAAATTGGCTGTGACAGACGGACAGACAGACAGACATACAGACAGACACACGAGTGATCCTATAAGGGTTCCTTTTTTCCTTTTGAGTTACGGAACCCTAAAAAGTTGTATTAAAATAAACTGATATGTAATGTTGAATTATAAGTATAAGGAGTAATTGAGTATGAAAATATGTTTTGTTATTACTCGCTCGCAGCTTTGCGGTTGGACAGATTATCCACAAAGTCACTAATTTTTCTAATCAAGGTCGGTAGCCTGAATATTGTATAGTTTAAAAGCCCTTAAGCTGCGCTTCACCTTTCTCTTTCCTTCCTCTCGATCAAACCTTTTATTCGCAACGCGCAAATCCGGCAGGGCAATAAATCGGCCGTATAAATCTAAATCTGCGCCGACGTGCAAATTGTCGCTCGACTGTTTACCGCTGGCAACACCGCGCTGTTTGTTATGTTCGCCAACCGTATTTTGTTAAGGTTTTTTAATTTCTTTTTTCACTTTGAGTTAACTGGGGTTAAGGAGTTAAAATTCATTGTTAATTATACAATCAAAAATCTTACTCATAAGTGATGAAAATCAGACAAATTATGGTAAAGGTATGTCAACGTTGAATTTTAAATTACAATATCAAAGCATGAACAAGCTAAAGTGCAATAACTCTAATGCGATGATGCACGGCATATGTCTCAATTAGGGAGCCAGTGACAAATGCGTTCGTAACAGAGGGGACACAGTCGGTCGAAATATTTAAAAACGTCCTGTGAATAATTTGTTTGACAATCACAAATAGGGAAGATGCATTTTTTTTTTCAACTTGTATTGGAAAGTGCTGCGAAATACAAAACGATCTGTGTACGCAAAACATTATTATGTTGTTTACTTGAGTTATGAAGCTTTGAAAAGTCATTGTTCATACCACTGGCAAAAACACTCCATACAAAATGGACGACAACTACGACGTCACAGCATTTGTTGACTGTACAAAATGTATGGCGTTTAAACGAAATCCGCAATTATTTCCGAAAACACTGTTTTTAGACCAACATCGTAGAAATAAAACATGCCATCTGATCTGATGAGGAAGTCCGCAAAACTAAACTCAGAACTACATTTGTCACTCATTTTGACCCGTAATAAAATAAAAATGAATAGTCAAAATGATTTGCTTTTTTCTGTAATATGCTTTTGTTTACGTTTACTTTCATAATATTGATATATTACGAAAGTAAATCTCATTTAGATTTTTATGCATCTTCCCCATTGGAGAATTTAATTAGGATTTGAGGTATTTTTGTATTGTAATGGCGCTGTCGGAAGTTTTTATTATGAGATATTAAAATGTATAAAAGAATATTCAAATTCAAATTCAAATTATTTTATTTCAGAATAGATTCCATATTTGATTGCATAATCCAAAATAACATAACATAATTCAATAAAATTCACACAAAAACACAGATACACGCATATTAGATAAAAAAAAAATACAAATTTACTATTACTAAAATTTAGCATGGAGACAGTGCATACTGTTCCAATGCTCCTGGAAAGAGCCTTGCATCCTAACTGCAACGGTATTCAGAATGCTGTTCGGGCTGCCCCGCACCCTGTGTATAAGGGATGCTACCCTTTTGCGCAGTATGGCTGCAAAGCCATCTGTATGCGCATCAGCAAACATCCCCGAATAGTCCGCTTCCTTAAATTTTCATGTAGTTTCTCTTGTAGTATACAGCAATGTTAGGTGGTAATTTATTTATATATATAACAATGTGATCAGGGAAATTTAAAGTTTTTTAAAATAAGTATTATTTTAGGTACTATACATATTCCTCGAAACTTTAAGTTCCAAATTTCAGATTTCTCGTCTTTTTGCGTTGATGGATCGTTCAGTCATTCTTCTTTAATAGAAACAGACATAATTTTTAACCAAAACAAAAAAACTATTTACCAACTAGACCACACAAACATACCACCTCTGAAGCCACCTAAATCACGGACACCGCAACTTATAAAAACGTCACATCTCAATTTGTCACATACTCTTATCACTCACATTGAATCGAGCACCAGACGATGGACAAACCACGAACTTTTGGCGACAACACACCGAACAAGGCAAGGGAATTTGACACATAACCGTAATGATATAAAGCTTGAAATAGCAGGTGCATAGTCCTCTTAAATAGTCAATACATCTGTCATTGAGGAGTGTTGTAAAGCCACGTGTACGACCGCCCGCGAACGGTTTTTTTTATTGACATCGGGTGGTGAACTATTTGTGACGATTGTGAACATATTTTGTCGTAAAACTATTAAGAGGAAAGGAGACACTGTTCGCATTTCACCAGGGCACTTAAGAGTTGACATTTTATGGTGAGGATCTGTAAAGGTATACATTTCCATTTCAGGAGTGTTTCAGGAACTGTTGCGTCTATATGTTTATGTCCACTAAATTATATTAAGTACATTGACGGTCTTAATAAAATACTTCAAAGAGAGAAATTTTGTATCTCTATACATATATATATATTAAAGAATTTGAGGCAGATCGCATATAAAATGCGTACACTTTTGAAATTTGAAGATTCTTCAACAATAAAATCGTAATGTTCCTAGAGAACTGTGAAACTACCTCAATTAAATTGCGTAAATATTTTCCTTAACAAACCAGATACGTTTTACGATACTAAATAAAGTGATTTCAAATTTACTACTGCAGGTGTAGATAATAAATCAGAATTAAGTCCAAACTAATGCATAAACTGCAATCGTGAACTAGCCTGAAGATCGATTTGCAGTCGAATTGAATTTCAAAATACACAACCAGAAAATGTCATCGTGTGAAATGATATGCAACATTAAAGAGTTAAAATTAGTAACGTAATTTCTTTAGTGTAAATTAATACGTGGCTCGAACATGGCAGAATTGTGAGTCTACAAACTAGAAGACAGACCCAAATACGATAACTGCAACTTGCAACCGTCTAATCCGAAAATTTCACAAAATACTCCAAAATCCTAGAAATCACTGATAAACAATCTAAGAACATTCGAGAACATTGGCATTGGAATACTACTAGTTGAGTATCGTAACAAGTGGCTATACTGCCAATGATGGTGCTACCTACCCTACTACTAATCGGGGTCATAAAACTAGCTGAGGGGGAGAGAGTGTCACCTCTAAAGGAAAAATAATTGGTATTCTTTGTTTGTACTTAAATGATATTTCAATATGACTGAAATGTGCTCTTTACTGAATATTACAAAAATACCAATAACAACCACTCATAAACAACGTCAGGCATTCTTTCTCCTCTACAGCTTTAAATGTAATCTATCCTAATACTCTCTCAACGTCATGATCTACACTATAAATATCCCATTCCCGCACTAAATAAACCGGCAACCGCCCCGCTCATATGTCTTGATTCCGTCTAATAACAATTTGGGCAATTATGTGACAAAAGGAAGTGTTCCCGGGATCCTCCCCGGGGACCACATTATTGCCCCTCGGTGATTTATACGTCATCGCTTTAAGCCAATTTTCGGTCTATTTGTTAGATAAATGTTCGATGTACTGTAACTTCCTTAGCTGCAGATGGTGGGGCGTCTTTCGGTTAAAAAATCTATTTTCTTTTATTTCGATGTGGGATTACTTGAAATAGGTACAATTAGTGTTTTTCTGATTCACGTACATGATTATATTTAATTTAATGTAACAAGCTTATATTTTAATAATAAGATGAGTAGGTATTATTGCGCCGTCGGCCGGTTCAAATGTTACAACATGATTTTGTTTTACCCATTTTTAAGCAACCGATTGACTTGAAATCAAATTCGCCATTAGACTACTTGGAACTCTTCGATGATAGATAGTTAACGAATAATGATGACATTTCCTAGTTTCTGTCGCTAAGTAACTTAATCTCGGTAAAGCGCATCTGGTAAATCGGAACTGACACTATCAGTTCCGATTTACCAGATTTACTTAGGTGAAAACTCTTTAACGGTCAATAGTCCTTGCATTCTGAACGCAATATTTTACAAAGGTAGATGACCTGTTGACATAATTATATCGTCATTTGGTACATGTGGATATAATGAAACTATATATTACATCATATTAACTAAAAAGCTAAAAATAAATTTAATTTTAACAAAAAACTAAACCGACTCCAAAAACCCTTGGAAAACTAAGAAATAAAGACTGGACGTTAGGAAATTACCTAGAAACATCAGATATATTACTGAATTAACAAATATATCTGATGTTTCTAGGTAATTAAGTAACGGCCGGTATTATTTTTTTAATTATCAAAGAGTTTTTGGAGTCGGTTCTGTTTTTTTTTTGTAAAGGGGTCGCATACTCAAGTATGTTGATAAAACACTGGTCTATCACTCCCGTGGAAAACTTGCCGCAAGTGCCACATTGTTTTATTTCTATTAAAGGATTTTTTTTTATAATTGCACGTATTTTTTCGTCCTTCCCACTTCTGTACCAATGTTAGCTGTAAGCAGCTAGCCTACATTAACTAAATCGTGTTTAACTCAAGGCTTAATTATTACTGCGAGCACACGACTTGCTAACTAACCAGGGCTTTATGTGAAAAACGTGGATTCATAAAAAATACGGATCCACGATCAATTAAGTACTAAATAGTGTAACATTCACGTAAAATATAATATTGCTGCATTTACAAATAAGTGAGTTGTTTTTTTTCAAATATCTTACTTTGTGTTTGGAGTTTGACAAATGCCACTTATCGGAAACTTGCTGTGTTCTGTGGGCCAATGACAATTGAGCAACCTTATGGCTGAATTCAGAACGGCCACTCAAATTGAGTTTTAATTCAAATGACGTTTCAGTGACGTTTCTGTATAGGATGACAAGTAGTTGAGGGACATTTAACTATTTAATATCTCATCAAATGCTTAAGTGGCGTTTCTGAATTCGGCCATAAGTCTTGTCATTGCCAAATTAACCCACGTTCCACATTCTAAATTTGAGTGAACTGGGCATGTAGTTTACTATGACAAAATCCGAAAGTGCTCTGACTGTACCACTGGTTCACTTGGTAAACTTTCTACATCATCATCATCAGCCAATATACATCCACCCACCTGCTGGGAAAAGACCTCTCCTTAGTGAGAGGAACTGGGTAGTAGTCCAAGTACGCGGGTCCAGTACGAACGACATTTTTTTTTATTACTTACTTCCAAATATTCCAAATTCCTCATGATGACATTCCGCTAAATGTTGGTGGTAAATTTATATGAAATTCAACCTTACGACAATAATTTGATGGTTAATCGATCCGAACGATCAGTAACGATGCCGCATAAAACAGTTGCAAACTTGGTACCTTACTTATACTAGTGTCTTGAACAAAGATAAATCCAATTATTCATCCTTGCATCTTATGTAATTCTTATGTAATTTATCTATTAGTAATCTTAAACGACCTCTTTAACGAAACCAGAGACAATAAATAAGGCATAAAGCAAAGCTAGCCATAAACTGAAGTGGCTCAGAGCAGAACGCTAATGGTTTGTTTTGGTTGAGTATAAAAAGTTATCAAGCGACTAAAGAGATCAAAGGCAGCCGACGGCCATGTTTACATACAAGTGCTAATATTCTGAAGGTGATTTTAATGCTTGTTGATTTTTACTGATTAAGTAGCTACATTAGTGATTAAGACTGAAATGTTTTTAAAAGATGTAATATTTCTGTTTCGAATTTTCTATTCGATTTAGAGAGAGCTGTAGAGAAGCTTTAAGATCGCGGCAATAACCGATAAACTTGATGAAAGTGCCTTAGATGGTACGGACTTATAAAAAGACGCCACGAAGACGCATTGCTCTGTGTTGGCCTGAGATAAAGAGAGACAGAGGCCGCCCTCAGCCACGTAGTAGTCGAACACCAAGAGAGACCTCAAGCAAGCCCAGCTACCAGAACCGACTTAGGTACTTGGCGCAAAAGAGTGAGGAGACCTGATCCCAAATAATGGAGCAGGGATGGACAAAGAAGAAAGATTTGATTTAGAGATACGGCCCTAGCAATCGGTGACAATGAAACCAAAGCTTTATTCGCTATGTTTTTTGTCCATGTTTTAAATATTAACCCCTAATAGTAAGAAAATGCAGGTAAGCGACATGTCCCAAATGCAACATATTTTTAAATCGAGCTTGTTCAAATAAAGCACGATGCAAAACTTTACTTACATGAAAATTGTCGTTTACATAATACATCGTACAGGAGTCCTCGTACACCTAAACCTAACCCCTAACCACTACCTAACTACTTACATTTACGGGATGTGTATATCTATATCTACATGTGTGTAGCGCAACTAAACGCGGTGATTTCTATCGTAATGGCGTACATAAGCTTCAAATTATAGAGCATGCCTTTATCTGCTGTGTGAAATACATTTCAAATTATGGCGTTACTTTCAACAGCCGAAACGAAAAGGTATTAACTTTGCTCTGTATAGCAAGGGTTACGCTGAAAAGTCTGAAACCGCGGCATTATGCTTATGAGCAGGTTATTATAAGCGGTATTCGTGGAGTGTTGGTTTGTTTCCAATTCGTTTATTTATTTGTGTCTTTCCTTTCTTTTGTTGTGTTGGTACTTATGAAAAATGTGTAAGATTATATGTGTCGTGGTGCCTGGTATGTGTGACGATATTCACTCTGTCCTGTCACCACTAAAGTGATTGTATCTGTTTTAAAAATCTTGAATTAATTACCAATGGTCAATTAAAGTACGTGTATCAATGTTACAAGAACCCAAAATATTATCAAAGCCAAAATACTAAAAGAACGCGATATGAAATATCTAACACCGTAAGAATTATTCTTATAACGTAAGATTTATAATTAAAAATTTCAATTTTATCCGTATAAAGCATTTCAATTCAACAAAGACCGTTTTGAATTGAGAACGTTCACCGGCTTCGCCCAAAGACGCGTTCGATAACCATCGCTCGTTACTCTGTCATGGGTGTTGCACTAACTGCCGCCAATCCACGCGTGCAACCTTTTTGTACGAGCCGTTTTTGTACTGGCAGCTTTTTCCGACAGCCACAGATTAAGAAAAGTAAAGTGGAGGTTAAAATTCGAATGTTGGGAGGAATTCGTAATAGTTTAGTAAGCGCCCTTGATTTATGCTTGCGTTACAATATTTTTCTTTGTACTTGGCCGAAGGAATTATGGCGCCAGTTGAAGATTGAAGTTAATGAAGATAGAAACAAACATGACAATACTCACCTGAGAAAAAGTACCTAAATCACAAGTCAATATAAATAATTGTTATCGCTGTAATGTCAAGTCACCCATTAGTAAAATCATAGCTTCGAAGCTCGTAAAGATGACAAAGTCTTGTGATAACCACGCAACATGATAATCATCAGCCATTATTTATGGCGTAACATCTATTAATATCGATGATAAATTACATCAATCATCATACCTAAGCCTTCAAGACATTGCTGGTTAATTTATGCCATACTAATTACTACTAATGAGACATTGTAACATGCCTGTTGCTGGCTCGCGAATTTAAAAAGACGTATGTTGTTTATCTTTCAGATAGACTTACGATCTTTTTGGCTGGATTGCACTTGGCTTGGGCCCAAAGACCTTTCGGTTTGTCACTCGGCCAAATGTATATTAATGTTTAATTGATTCAAACGATTAATAAACAGCACAATTTAATTCAGAGAACATATTTAACGTAATTGTGATTTACAACAATCTGGTAGGGGCCAAAAGGTAACCGAAATTAGTTCATTTTAGCCGTCGTCATCTAGTAGTTTCATTAAATATGTTAGTTGGTTTCGCTTCCTTATTCAAAGGTGCAACAAAAGATTGAAATGAGAAATAAAATTCGTTGATGCTGCCATTAAAATCTTGGTAAGTATTTAAATCGAGTATTTTCTTACTGGCACCTTGTAAAGTGTCTATTTTAGAACACAAATTTTTCAGTATTTTTTGTTCATGAAACACCGTTAACTTCAAGTCGCGAATAGCGTTACTAATCTAACCGGCCAGCAATTTGGAACTGAGCCAGAAAATAAGATTTCCCAGCGGGGCGCCGAGTGCTTACTGGTTTCGGAAAAAAGTACAATGAGCTCAAACCTCAATGGAATCGTAATTTAAAAATCGATTTTTATGATAAAAACAAATCTAATGTGGTGATGGTCAACGGGGCGTAAAACCAGAAGTTGGAACGTGATTGGTGCTCGGCCGAATGTCGTTTGCACCGCGTTTGTATCAAAAAGTCTTAAGTCATAGAAACGGTCATAGATTGTAGAACTGTTTGTCAATGGCCGCCGCCGTGTGAACCGAGCCCGTGAGAATGTGGTCAGAGATATTTCAATGACTTTTTTCGACTTAATCTTTGTAAAAGTAGTTTTTTGACTACTCGTATTAATAATGTTTTAAGAAGTGTCTTCAAAATATTCACAAACTTGCTAAGAGTTCTTCAATTCAGAACGAAGGCTGATTCATCGCTTAAAACCATTCTATTAGCACTTGTTTTAACCAGTGGTCCGAAACGAGACAGTTCGAAGAGTTAAGTGCGATTCGATTCAAATCGAACACGGCTGCTCAATCGATTGTCAAATTAGCAGTTGAGTTTTTTGTATCGGTTTGCATGCTTACCACGGTTTTGATAGAATCATTATCATAATCATCGGCATGTATAAGTCCCACTATTGGGCACAAGCCACCTCGCATGGTGAGAGGGAGCTGTCCCCACGCGGGCCCAGTGAAGTTTGGTGACTTCTTAGATTAGATATTCTATATGAAAAGGTCTGGACAATAGTACTTCTTCTATTATGTACCAGAATAGTATGCGATAAAGACGATATATTTTATTTACGAGAACAATGGTAGGTAATACTCGTACTTTTGAATTAAACAATATCTGTTGAACGATTACAATTTACATTGTAGCTATTTAGGGCCTCCTCTTTTCTTGGTTTATTTAATTTTTGAGATCTCCAGCTGTCATTCGCACGTTAACCATTAACAATATCCATTTTAGCGTCATTCTAATATTAACACCGGATCCCAATTAAGAGAAACAGAAACAGAGTCACGGCCCATTATGATCCGGTATCACCCGCCCGTGGAGGTAACCCGGCCGTGCCGCCGAAACGCTGGGAATATGTTTTGATAACGCCGCCCGCGCCGCTTTATTGTATTTAGAAATAAATCGTCTTTAGAACATTCGAATTGAGTTCACGTCTTTGTGCGATGCATCCAAGTCTTAACCCGGCGCTGTTTTTTACTAATATTGCATGTTTTGAATGGCACCATTAGGTTAAGCGTTCCTTAATTCAACATTCTGCATAACATCCTGGTGATCGTCAAGGGTCTCCGTTTTTAGGGTATGACAGTTTTAAAACAGTGAATTCTTGCTATATTTTTGATTACTTGATAGAGCTTAGTAGAGTGGTATCATTTGAAGCTTTATTCTTGACAGACTAGACGACTTCTTAATCAAAATCTAAAATGGTATTTTCCCAGAAGCGCGAATATGAGTTACAACAAGCGCAGAACAGTATCTATTTATTTTTTCAGTTCTCCGGTTGTTTGTACTGTAGCGTTATGTGTAAGTGGCCAACACAGTTTTCAAAACATTATCGGCATATATCATAATGTTACTGGCTGCCTTTAATCTGCCACAGTGCGTTCCATTTTCAAATTACCGATCGCAATTACCAATGGCGGTGGGCGCGCAACATGGCAACCGGAAACGCAGCCATATTGTACTTACTGCCAACCCAAACAGACCAAAACATTTGGGTCATTAAAGAATTCTATAAATAAACCTCATTAGGTACTGGCCAGTAATTTTTTGACCATAAATAAATTTACTTTTGGTAAAACACTAAGCTTTTGTCGTGCAGTTTATTTTTTGAATGACATTCTTACCTTAGGAACAAAGTATAACAATAAAGATACATACATAAACATATACTTACATAGTTTGTTTGTGTTTGCTCAACTATCAATATACGTAACCATGTAGTGGTCTAAATACGTACTCAATTAGATAAAAATGGAAAAAGAAACTCCTTTGTCCACATTTGTATGCATCAAAATGTAGTAGAATCGTATAAAATAATAAAGAATTATAGCCATTAATATCGGCGGGTCATTCTTATGCATCAAGGTAATCAAGTCCGAGTATTTTTGTTTTTTAATGTTTTGGTAGCGGATACCCGCTTATTATGACTAGTTCTCATAATTACCAGTGTTGCCAACAAACGAATTCGGTTTGCATACAAATTTGAAGGGTGTGATGGGTGTGATTCATATTATTTGATAATGATTTTGATGGTATTGTATATTTTACTGTCGGTAATGAATGCCTTATGAGGTTTAGGGGCTATTTTATAAATAACATAAGTAACAACGATGTCTTTGAATGTTATTATAAAATGATACGAGAATTCCGTTTGTGTGAAATGTTTCTATCTCGTATTAAAGTTAACCTTTTCTTAAATGAATAATGAAAAAACCCAAATCCAAACTGTAACTCTCGTTGCCTTTTTAATCGTTCCCAACCTCAGACTTGCATTTTTTAAGCTTAAAGAAATCGTAGACCATGGAACACACGCATTCGATTTCGCCACGCTTTTTGCATTCAATACTGAATCAATCACGGGTTTTCGTTTTTATACAAATACCTTTGGTCGCATAACAAGGTGTACGGTGGAAAAAACTGGGCAGGATTCAATTTGTACTCGTTAAGGGCTGTCCACGGCCTTTGTTGGGACATCACGGACGTGATCGAGTAGCTTGATCGGCATTTGTTCCTTTAACCGACACGGTAATGATTTAGCAGGCTGATTATGGATATGAAAAAATATAACATAGTTAGCGAGGAATGCGGCTCAACGGACCATCATAATCCGGCTCGAAGGACCATCATGATCCGGATTGAAGCGCATCGTCTGTCCCGAAGGGCCATCATAATCTAGCTTGAAGATTCATAAACTATCAAAAATCAAATGATGAACCCATGATCGTAACTATCTTGTCTGCAGGTATCTGATGACGTAATTTAGCCACAGACAAATAAAAGGTTTAAATACAGCTAATTCACTTAACTTCAACCTTTCTAACTAGATACGAAATTCTTCTTTTTTTGCCAATACGTGCGTATCGATTTGTCAAACGCGCTCCTCTCTACCAAACTCGAAATCTCTTGCAAACGACAAATCGAATTTTCACTGTCCATTACTTTCTTTGCATACAATCCCACGTTTGGATTACAAGCACCCGCGGCCATAGATATCGCATTTAAGGATTTTCTTAAGTTTTTATTAGTGATCTAGTAAAGGCAAGGGTCAATCGTATGGCCCTCACAAACATGCTCTACGTGATGCTATTGGAAAATTAATGAACTGCCCTGATCCGTGAAAATAAGAGATTTCGACCCGAATTGACTACTAGAAGCGATTGATGTAACGTGCGGGAATTTGTTACTTTTTCATATCGATATAAAACGCTTAATACATGGATTTTATTTTAATACTTTTAATCTTAACCCGTCCTCTCCTATCGACCTAGATATAGGTCCGCGAAAAAGACCTATGAAGTAATATTTTCCAAATGTGAAAGTAGGTCAAGATTAGGTTGCGGACACTGTCACTGGTAAATGATAAGCAAATGAGGTATTCCATTTGCAACGCAAATAAACAGTCATTTTTAAATTTGGTGTAGCTATAATTATATCCTCTATATCTTATACCTCCTCTGCTGCACTGGGAGTGATGAAATAGCATAGAATGTGTGCAGATGCTTATCATCCTGGCATGTCGTAAAAGTCGACTAAGGGACGGGTCCTCTCCAACATGGTGGACTATCTGTATGGGCGATGGGCTGATCACCTGTCACCATACGGTTCATCATACCATCTTAGGACTAATTGATCGAACGTGGCCACAAGTAGTCTTGAGGCTCTGCCCACCCCATTAGGGATTTCGGGCGTGATGCTATGTATGTATGTATGTATGTATAATTATATCCATTAGCATAATACCTATTCATATAAAAATTAATGACGGACAAGGTTAAACTCAATATTGCTTGAGGCTTCTTCGAAAAATGTGTTTGACTTGTGTCTCCTATACCTACGTTTGCTATTTGTCTAGCACTTATCTGTGTGTGTATTTGAAAAGACCAAAAATTAGTGCCATCTATAAATTAAGTTCCAAACTACTGCCGTGGCGATAGACCCAAAACCGTGCCTTCCTTAAGTGATCCACACACAAGCCGATCACCGTACCGACACACGTTGAGTTGCGACGCAGTTAGAATAACATAATTAGCTAGTGACTCGTCAGGTGCTAAAACGTACAGCGTGCCTAATATGTTTTTTGCGATGCTTTAACGATTTTTAACGATGTCTTCGCTTTTTTGGCACTACGTGTTTTATAATCCCAATTGAGGCCCGGAATCGCTAAAATGATTAGGTTGTGATTAATACGTGGGCAGTTGATTGCTTATTCGACGAATATTTTACTTTAAGTTTGGGTTGTTAATGTTTTTTTAAGACTTACTTTTATATAAAAAAATCGGATAAGTGCGAGTTAAACTCGCGTGGAGAGGGTTCCGTTCCGTATATGATTCTCTGAAATTTCCTATGTTACTTTAAATACCATAGATTTCTTATAGGTTTTCCTGTAATCTCTAGATAAAGAACTATTTCTGTTTTTTTTTCAAAATTTTAGCCCCACTAGTTTCGGAAATAAGGGGGGGGGGGGGGATAGAAAACTTTCGCCTATTTTCCTAAATAACTTCTAAACTGTTTTACTTGAAATTAAAAAGAAAATATATTTAACATCCTCACATTAAGCCCTTTCATTTGATATGTCACACAATATAGGTTACATGACTTTTTATTATGTTTCTAATTTACCCACCAAAAGTGGCCCCCATGTTTAAAATTTATATATATTTACGTCAAGCAAGTCAGTTTCGGAGTAAATTGGCTGTGACAGACGGACAGACAGACAGACAGAGAGACAGACAAACACACGAGTGATCCTATAAGGGGTTCGTTTTTTCCTTTTGAGATACGGAACCCTAAAAACACAGTGAAAAGATATAAGTACAGAAGACAGAACACATTTGTTAGATCGAATAAAAATTAGCATAGCAATTTTAATTTATATCTTTCAATTCTGACAATGCCTATATTCCATACTGCCACATGGTACATCTCCTGTGGCACCGATAATTGCACCTTTTTTTAAATTTCGAACTCACATTCCAAAACGATGACAATGCATAGGCAGTTTAAGTTAACGACGATTGCGAATGGGTTATTTTATTAATTTCTGCGGTAAACCGCGCGTTATATTCGCTCGAATGTCATGAAACTTGGAGGTCAAAAGAAATCATAAACGAATGCATTAAATACCATTTTTAGTTTTGGTGCTTTTGGAGGCATGTTCTTAAGTCTAAACTAAAAAAACCGAGGTTAAAAACACTGAAAAGAAATGAAAAATGAAAATGAAAATTATTGTATGGTCTTAATAAGAAATTTAGGTTCTCAATCAAACAAAACAGAATTTCTTATGATAAGATCTTTGGATGCTATGTTGGTTCTTGCAAATGCGATTATATCATTGCATTTTAAAACAAACACAATTGTATTGTGTTAAAAAAAACTAGCCCCGATTATGAGATGATACGGTTAGAGTGAACCGGAACACGATAGCATCGAGGCACTATCTTCATTTCCTGTAGCCATTTATTAGCGCAATAAAAGAAAATCACCAATTAGCTTACCAATATCTCTAATTACGCAGTTTCTAATGACTGTTTGTATTCATATATGTTAAAGCAACGTTAATAACTAAAGCAAAAATTTATGCAGGTTGCGCTCTTGCCAATCAACTTTATAATTATACAAAAACAATTAAAAAAAAGGCGTAAGCGCCAATACGTTTTTTTAGTCACACATGAACAATTTTACTTTTAATCAGTACTATTTCTTTATCTTATAATAAATCAAATACAATAAACAAGCAAGATTTGATGAATAAAAAAATTGTCAGCGTTCTTTACTTTGCATATCCTTGTGCATATAAAATATAAAAGCTCCATGGCGAAAGTTATACAATGTCACCATCCTCTAACCCACTCACTGCCCGTATTAACCTCGGGCTCGTTAAAATATAACGATTCCTGGGTGTGTTTTTATTGTATGTTTTACGACGGAAGAGTTACATTTTAGCGCTGCGGGCGCTTTATTACTGTCATAGACTCGAATACTGTTTTAGTACCTGATAACAAGTTGGAAACGCGTTCCTTTTATCTATTTAATACGTTAAACCGATTGCCTTACTTTTACTATTATCTGTGATACAGCCTTTGGAATAACCCCCAATTTAAAAGGCTACCGATGTCAAGTATTTTTACTAATGTTAAAAATGAACCCGCAATGAATGACACCAACTCTTTCGTCCCTTTACGTACTTTCCTTATCGTACCTACTCTAAGTCCTAAGCTATCGTAAGAACGTACAATTTTCAAAGATTATTAACATTAAGTTTGTTTTGTTACAGATGGTCAGTCAAATCACCTGAATCTCTTCAACTCAAGGCCACAGCCGAAGAAGAAAAGAAAATCGCGAACCGCCTTCACGAATCACCAGATATTCGAGCTGGAGAAACGATTTCTCTACCAAAAGTACCTCTCACCCGCTGACCGAGATGAGATTGCCAGCTCACTCGGCCTCTCCAACGCGCAAGTCATCACCTGGTTCCAGAACAGACGAGCAAAGCTCAAGAGAGACATGGAGGAGCTAAAGAAGGATGTAGAAAGTGCTAAAGTGTTATCCGCCCACAAGACCTTTCTAGAAAATGTGACGGACTTAGGGATTCTGAAGAAGAAAGCCATGAGCATAGGTGCGAGCGAGGAGGCAGCCACCAACCTTGTCGTGAACGCGTCCAAATGAAACGAGGCCTCGCGCGCGATCGCACCGACCGCGTATGATCGCCGCGCGCTCGATTTTTGAATCGAACTGTTCAAAATTCGAACGAACTCTATGTGAAATACTTTTTAAACTAACGGACTTTTTGAATAGTGACGTTTGATGTATCTCCACTTATTATTATGGCGTAAAGTACTTCACTTTCTCTAGTGTAAAATGTAAATAAATCGATAGTTCTGAAATAGGCGTAGTTGTAACTGTACAAACACTTATGAAGAAGCTTCGTTGAAAATTTAAATGTGATAGTTGATTTTATTATTTAGGTACTTAATATTTTAAAGAGATATTCCTAATTATTTATTGTAGGTTTATACTGACTGGCCCATGGAATATTTGCAATTTCTAAATTGAGACACTGAATTAAGTTATTACATTTTTATTTATTAAATCCGTTACGTGCAATACATAATGTTTCATAATTTCTGGGCCAGTCATATAAATCTTAATTTAAGAGTTACGGTGTACATAAAAAATAAATAAATGTATAGGTTAAAATATATGTGAGTAGGTATGTATAAGTTGAATTATTTCCATAGTTTAATAAACAATGGAGAATCGATGTAAATTGCGACTAAATTACGATAAGAAGGGTTAATACTAATTTGTTTATAAATTAGTATGGATAGTGTTATACTAATTACCAAGCAGGACAAATATGACATTATTACCGACCGGTATTATGTTTAAATTCAAACATAAATTCATAGTTTTGCTTAAAGCACGAATAAATTAATTAACTATGCAAATGTCACCTGGAACTATGTATGTATATGTATAAACTCATTGTTGTAATATACGAATAACTGAATAAATGTTATCACAGTTTCTTTAAACAACGATTAAACGAGGCCACGTGATAAAGTTTTCAGAAAAGATAGAGACCAATTATTTGCACTCATTCAAAACAAAACGATAAATTTCAATTACAGTATATGTAGAAATGGAAGTCAATCGTAACCGCCAGCAAATAATTTGTATAACAGGAAACCTTGCGGTATAATATACTCTTTTATATGAGACCAATTTATAAATGACCCTTGTATTTATTTATGAAAAATTATCTTGCTGATAACAATCATAGAAAATTCAAATTCATTTGTATTTGGAGCATTATTTTAAAATCGTAAAATGCTTATATGATAACAGTCCTATTAAACGTCTTTGAATAGACCCTTACTTACGAACTTTCTCAATAAGTCCATTTAAATAAAGACAGAAAGTTGGAATGTGGCTCACGTGACCAAGTTTCTTTGACGTAAGTACTCTTTCAATAGGCGTGTTTTGCTGAAAAATTCTAATTAGTCCGTCATTTACATTATAAAAAAATTATGACCACATATTTTTTTCTTTTGTGAATTAATCAAAAAATGACGAAGATATAGTGCGTTGAAGTTCCGTGTGACGTCACGACTTTTGCACACTTTTTACCATTAAGTGACGTCACGAGCCCCCACTCCCGAACTTTGAAGCGCGTTATCATTGTCAATTTTGATTGATTGAATAAAGCAAAATATACGTGTTAACTATTTTTTGATAATCTAACTTGCGGACTAATTATATTTTTTTTTATTTTTACCCAGGAAACATCCCTTATCACAGTTACAAAGATGAACGAACCTAAAAGGATGTAATGGCGCTTACAATCCTTTACATTTAACTTGAATTGAATAATTAAGTAATGAAAGCCGCCGTAAAGGTCCCTTTTGATTTGAATTTAGAACGAACTCAGAATCCTTCAAATGTATCATCAGCTAATTGCAAGAATTAATTAATTAAATTGCGTACATGATTTTTTGTGCCCGACGATTAAAGCATGAAGGATTAATTAATGCTCTGTTGCTAAGTGTATGAAGACTTATTTATTTATTAAAACAAGTGTTCATAAACTTTCATAAAATAAATGAAAGCTGGCCTGTAAATAAACCCTTGTTCCTAACCGTCGCATAGATGTCTCATCGCTGCGAGAAAATTGGTTTGTACTAACCACTACAAACGCTTCAAAAACAACCTAAAGATGTATCCCATTAGGTACAAATTAGAAGATGAAAAGTAGTAAATAGTACGAACCAATATTTTAGCAGCGTTTTTATACTTCATGTAGTTTGCCGCGCAAGCGGTCTTCGGTACTGTGCAAATAAGATGTAATTAAACAATATGTGTTAATTATTATGTTTCATTATTATCCCCTTTTTCCAAAGTCCGAGGTCAAGCTTAATCCTTGATCCAAAAGAGGAGAGGCTGATGAAGTCAGTTCAGATCAGTTAATCGAAAAAATGCGTTTCTAATTAAAAAAATACAAATAATTATTGTATTTACTCCTATTACTATTTTTAGAAAAGCGGATGGCTGGCTATACACCTGCGGAGGAAAAAATCATTTAACCTAGAGGTAGACGAATTTGGAGGAAATAAAATAATCTCATAAAAATCGGTTAAATATATTGGGATGTTAATCATACAAACATGGTTTGAAATAGATATTTTTTAAGTTTAACTATGTACACCCCTCTTCATATAGATATAAACATATACCTATATGTATAATAAGCTAAATACCAATCACGAAATCTTAGGAACGATAGACTTACAAACATGAAATTTGGCAGGTAGGTTCTTTTTTTTAGGCTATAAAAATTGGCTAAGAAATGGATTTTACGAAAACCTGACCTTAAGGGGGGTGAATTGGGGGTTTAAAGCTTGTATTACAAATAGCACAGGCAAAGCTGTAGCAGCCGCTAGTTATTTACAAGTAACTGAAAAATCAGGAATAAATGCCGTAATATCGGCAACGAGGTTAAGTATATCAAATGCGTACCTAATGACCAATTTAGATAGCTATCATAATTCTGACTTATTGCAACACTGACAACATTCAAAATTACCTAACAGCCAAACCCATAAATTCCATCTGGTATGGTTTGGAAAACACCGGCCAGCAAAACAAAGACTAATTAATAAAAAACAATCCATACGCGCCTTGTCTATGGTCACTCAACTTAAATAGCGGTATTCCGTAAAATCCATTCGCCACACGTCCGAAGCTGTTCGTATTTTGAATTTGCTTTATTTGAATTTGGAACGGCGGTGGAGTGTTTGATGGAGTCGCGTGCCGCCGCCTCGGTGTAAAGAAGTATTTATACTAATTCGTAAGTATTATTTGTATTAAAATTACAAAATATGTGAGTCTATCAAAATTATATTTAAGAGAATACCTATCTGAAAACCGTCATTCGGGACTGCGTTCACCCAGTCGTAATAGAGCAAGTGTGTTGTCTGATATAAACCAACAGCTCAAACACTGCTTAAACTAGAAATTTGAAATTGGTAAGCTTTGAGTAATTATGTATACTTACTAGAGTGGACGCCTCAACTAGATTTTTTGTAAAGCCTGTTGAGGCCAAATGGCACAAACGCCTATAAGAAAACGATCACCGCCGGACGCGGCGCGCATGCCCGCTGTGTCATCAAGTGCTCGCTGTCATTTGTTTGAGATGTCGGTTCTAGTGTAACGTTATCAATGTTGGGAAGCTATAGTATGTTACACTGGTATGTCACTGGCAAAAGCTAGTTTCAATTACTTACCTACATTTAAATCCCTTTAACAAGTTGGAAACTATAATTATTACATTTTCTATGTTGAGAGAGATATAGATGTAGAGAAAAGTATAGAAGGAAGGAAAAATTAAGTTGAGTAGGTATTATGTTTGTGACGCCATTGTAAGCCCAGCTTAACGCGCCAATGTCTAATTACATGACGAAGTTGGAAACTCAAAATTGTTAAAACTGTACGAGAATTCGTTACGGACAAGAGTTTGTTATTCTTTAATTGGTCACCCACTTTGAGCTACAACCAGCAGCACTTGATCTTCGTCAGAGTCAGAATTTCTGCGGCTGAAGAGTCAAGTCACATTGGTCAGGTACGTTTGGGTCACTTTGAAATATTCATATTGGTTGTTAAGTCGTTAACTGGCCAGTATCATTGCATGAAAGCGCGATAAAGCGTAAAAATAAATAATTGCTTGTAAACACGGAACTTGTCTATGGTTGCATTCTACTGACAAATAATCGGCAATAAGACGCTAGTGTGACCAGCCGATGAAACAAATTGGACACCACGGGCGTTTTAGTGTTACCACACATGAAGGTATTCGCTTTGAGATGAGTGTGGGTACTGGGTATTGTAATAAATGATAATTTGAATACTTGAGCCTCGATATTTCAATTCATTTCTTTTACACGGTTTACAGCATAATTCTTAATAAGATTGTTTTTTTTTCAATTGGATTTCTTTGTGAACTAAGCACTAAATTGCGTAAGTACTTATACCTACAAAATATTTCTAACATAGAGCTTCAAACGCGCAACGCCTAACCAAGGTATAACCTTTTTTATGAACACTTAAATTAATTTTTTTAATATAGAATACACCCCATGTAATTTTTCTACATAAGTAGGTACGATAATGACGTCTTATTGACGAGAAACAATCGAACTCGCACAATAGAAGAATACGTGAAATGTCAAGTCAAGTATCACCATCGACTCATCATTGGAAGTGTGTCGCAAATCAATAATGGAAACACGATCGTAATTTTCGAATAATAGCCCATTACTACACCATCTACTCCCACGCCAACCATACCAATATCACCCATAATTACTAAGCTATTATTGATAATTTGTTGGCTCAAAAGCGTCATGAATAAAAGGCGAAAACTTAGTAACGCTTATTAAAACCCATACAAATGCGAAAAATGAAGAAAGCCACTAATAACATGGCCAAGAGCTGTTAATTTATGTAAACTTTTGTGTCGTATCTTAATTAATACTGGCTGTATAGTTTGCATAGCCACTTTTATCGACTTATTTAAAAAACCCGGCTTTTGGTGTCTTTGTTTATTTTAAAACTATAATTTTGAGGCCAGTACGCGTGATGGCAGGGTGTCGGTAATGATGTTTTGTGAAATGTGACCACTTTAACCGCCCCCGAGTGATTGCCAAACCGCCTTTGAAATATATTTTTTCCTTCAACAGCCCAAAACACAGGGGTCACGTTATATAGCAGGTAACAGTTGTTGATATCGAATGAACAATTCGAAATTTTAAATAATTATAACGAATATACAATCATGGGATGTTATTACTCGTTCTTTTTTAATCCATAATGAAATAAACTTTGTTGTAATGGTGTTGCAAGGTGTAATTATTTAAAGAAACCGTACGTTTTGTTCGAAATTTAGATTTGTCTGTGTGAGTTTAACCGTTCTTTATTTTAGTAATAATCGTTATTTTAATGGTAGCGCCGTGTGAATTTATAATTAAAGCGTAATTATAATTAATTTGGAGCGGCACGCGCCGCCTTGGGCGTTGACGTTTTTGTTTAAATCATGGCTCCCACATATTTGGCGGGAATTGTGCGGTCACGGCGGTAGACATCCGTATCCGCACATGGTGGCCTCAGAAATGCTATTATGATAGAGAAATGCACCTGTTTATAAGTTAAGTACCTATTTAGCTTAATATTGTCAATATTTAGCAATATTTAGCGAATTTTAAAACCAATTCTATATTTATATTCTACAGGTACGAGTTTAGAAGAATTACGTCAGCGCTAATATGTACGGCTTTATGTAGGCACTATACACAAAGTTAATGTAGAACTAAGTAAAAAAAAACCGGACAAGTGCGAGTTAAACTCGCGTGGAGAGGGTTCCGTTCCGAACATGATTATCTGAATTTTACTAGGTTACCTTAAATACCATAGAATTCTTATAGGTTTTCCTGTAATCTATAGGCAAAGATCTATTTTCTGTATTTTTTTCAAAATTTTAGCCCCAGTAGTTTCGGAAATAAGGGGGGTAGAATGCTCATTTTTTGCCTATTTTCCTGAATAACTTCTAAACTATTTTACTTAAAATTCTAAAGAAAATATATTTAAGATCCTCACAATAAGCCCTTTCATTTGATATGTCACACAATATAGGTGGCATAACTTTTTTTTTTAATTTTCTAGTTTACCCCCAAAAAGTGGCCCCTATGTTTAAAATTCATATATTTACGTCACGCGTCCGTGTTGCGGTCACCAACTTACATATGAATACCAAATTTCAACTCAATCGGTCCAGTAGTTTCGGAGCAAGTTGGCTGTGACAGACGGACAGACAGACAGACAGACATACAGACAGACACACGAGTGATCCTATAAGGGTTCCTTTTTTCCTTTTTAGGTACGGAACCCTAAAAAAGAAAACAATCAATAAATAGTTGCATTTAAATTAGAAATGGCCAACTCACCGACTAGTTGGCAAAATCGACTATTCGGCGTCTTTTCTAGCTGGCGATTATAATAATTAAATTGATATATTCAGACAATATCCATATTTTATTAGTAATTTACTTATAACTATGTTAATACTC
This sequence comes from Tortricodes alternella, assembly GCA_947859335.1. Lineage (NCBI taxonomy): Eukaryota > Metazoa > Arthropoda > Insecta > Lepidoptera > Tortricidae > Tortricodes > Tortricodes alternella. Next base: position 5,230,535 of record OX401988.1, on the reverse strand, counting down.
ATATTTTGCAAGTGACAAGTATTAAGTGTTGCATTTTGAGCACTCGTTTCTAACAGCTATTGTCTTCACGAGGCTGGTCGGGCCACGTAGGGTCGTTATGCCGGATAACGGCCACTTAGCTGAGTTGCCTACTTCAGACCCTTGAAAATATGTGTTCTTTATGGGCAAAATAGTTGTTGTTTGCATAAATATGTTAAGAATATAGTCTTTTCGAGAAAATATAATGGTACCTTGTTATCTGGCATGTGACAACTAATTAAATCAAAGAAAAGTAAAAAAGTAGTCAAAATGCCGGTTAACGGCCACATTTGTCAGTTAACGGCCACGGTAATGCCGGTTGGCGGCCACTCCGGTTTTTGCCAAATATTCGATAAAATAAATCTGTAAATTACCGATTAGATCAGTGTAAAACCAGTTAACCTGTAAATTAACGTTAAGAAAAAAAAAGCGGCCAAGTGCGAGTCGGACTCGCCCATCAAGGGTTCCGTAATTTATGACGTATTAAAAAAACTACATACTTACTAGATCTCGTTCAAAATAATTTTTGGTGGAAGTTTACATGGTAATGTACATCATATATTTTTTTTAGTTTTATCATTCTCTTATTTTAGAAGTTACAGGGGGAGGGACATATTTTACCACTTTGGAAGTGTCTCTCGCACAAACTATTCAGTTTAAAAAAAAATATGCTTGAAACCTCAATATCATTTTTGAAGACCTATCCATAGATACACCACACGTATGGGTTTGATGAAAAAAAAATTTGAGTTTCAGTTTTAAGTATGGGGAACCCCCAAAACTTATTGGTTTTTTTTCTATTTTTGTATTAAAATCTTAATGCGGTTCACAGAATACATCTACTTACCAAGTTTCAACAGCATAGTTCTTATAGTTTCGGAAAAAAGTGGCTGTGACATACGGACGGACAGACAGACAGACAGACAGACAGACGTGACGAATCCATAAGGGTTCCGTTTTTTGCCATTTGGCTACGGAGCCCTAAAAATCGCTAGCTGATTTCTATTAACAGCCGCGTGGCCGCCAACTAGAATAAATGAATAAAATGCAAACCGGTAACCGGCCACTGGATTTATAGGAAAATAAATTACAAAACATGAAAAAATTCATAAACTGACATTTAAAATTGAATATTAGACTTATTCATTGATATGTAACGTTCATATGAAATAGATAAAAACTAATTAACCCTGGCCGAGAAACTGGCACACCGCTCCTATACGGAGTGTCGGTTTCCGGACACACATTTGTACACAATTTTGAAGTTCCATTTAACAAGGTTTTATCAAAAAAAAAGTGGCCGCAAACTAAACCATACATTATTTATCACTTAATAACAACATATTTAAAATTTTGCAACCCCTAATTAATATACTTTAACTACCAATTCAAAAACAATATTCACATGATCATGTCAGTCAACGGCCACGTGGCCGCATACTGGAATAAATGAAAAGAAGCATGCCGGTAAGCCGGCCACTGCGTTTATAGGAAAAATAAAACATAAATCATATAAAAAACCATAAAAGAACGTTTAGCAGTCTTTATTAGACCTCATCAACATCTAACGTTCATGATTAATAAATAAGAATGACCATAGGTAATTTTACGCCGAGCGCCGCGTCGTTATTTTTCTTCTAGATTATTGCACGTTCTCACACCACTGACTAAAAGCCAAAACTGAACAGCTAATTCCCAGCTTTGAGTAGACTCTTCCGTTTTAAATTTGGTGTATTGTTATCACACGGCTACTTAAGAATCGCATACCACAAACATTTTATTATTATTGGCCGTATTAATTCTATTATCTTAATTTTAAGAGACGTTGCCGGCCAAGTGGCCGGTAACTGACCCTGGCCGCGCTACCGGCATACTTACCCTATTCTGGTCATAAGCGATGCCAACTTTTTCCGCATAGCCGCATCCGACACCATCCGATTAGCCGACGATTATTCGACAAAATTATTGACGTCTAGTCGGTAGTAATTTTACAATAGTTTTATAGTCTTAAGTTGTCTGCATAATAGTAAAATAAAAATATTTTCTAAATTTTAAACTATTTTACAATCTCACTTACATTTTAAGTTAAACTTTAAAAATGTATCTCTATACATCAATAATCAAAAGCTTTGATCAACTTGTTTTTATTTGTTTGTGAACAAAATCTATGTTTGATTACTATCAAACATAGATCATAGGTCACGTGGTGCAAGAATCGAAATTTTCGATTTGTATGAGTTAGAACCGAAACCGATTAGTCACCAAAAATTTAATTTCTAATTTAAATCAGCTTTTTTTAAACAATCAGGCATAATTTTCAAAATGTAATTCGGTCCACAATATAATCTATTAAAAATATAAAAATAAAATCAAATTGAAGTACCATATTGCAACATTAATGATCGCCGATCTCAATATTCATTGCTTTACTCTCCTCGATATATTTTTTCTGCTAGCGGCAAAGAATTCATCTAACATCCAGCCTCCGCTGTGACGAATTAACAAGAGAACACCGGGATGATCTATGGGTTCCCACTTCCATTGTCTATGGGCAACGTGCAGACTGAGCGACTCAATAGACCCACAAAGAAGTGTCCCGGTGGCCAAAAGTGGAACTAACATTTGCACTATTACATTCGTTATATGAAGTCTCAGTGGCGCTTCTACTGAATTTAAATCGTATAAACGTTAAACATATTTAAACATGGAACACTGCCAATAGCAACTGCACCGAACGTCCATATCAAATTTACTTTGTAAATCGAACATCAAGTGAACGTCAGATCCGGAAAAAAATAAACGATTGTCAATGGTTTGGGTCCCATTGAAAGTGGAGTGAAATCGCAACAATAGGCAGTAATGAAGTGGTTTTGTCGTTTTTAGGCGTTTCGCGGCGTGTGGGTATATTAAAACACAATTATGGTATAAATGGACGTTTAGCAAACGATTAGTGCGGCGGCGGTCGTAGTGTTGTGAAACTGGCTTTATAATATTGTACAGTCGCGTACATCCGACAGATCACAGAGTATAACTTTTGAATATGAATGGCGATACTTATTTTTAAGCAGTATTTTTAGACGAAGAACAGTTGGAGAACTATAAGATTAAGGAAAACCACGACAAGGCACATTATTAGCCAATTACACAATCATTCTGCCCCCCTCCCTCAATAAAATAGGTAAGTAGTGTTTAAGATGGAGCACTTGACAAATACTACCTATTTTATTTCTGGAGCACTTATCAAATGTATTTGGTTTGACGTAGGTTTCTGTGCTATGCTATGCTATGGAGAGGACTATGCTTGGGGTTTCTCAGATCGAATCAGAAATGAGGAGATCCGTAGACAAACGAAAGTTACCGACATAGCCCACCGGGTTAGCAAGTTGAAGTGGCAGTGGGCAGGGCACATAGCACGCAGAACAGATGGCCGATGGGGCCGAAAGGTTCTCGAATGGAGACCACGGACCGGTAAGCGCAGCGTAGGACGTCCACCCACAAGATGGACAGACGACCTAAAAGAGACCGCAGGAAAACGCTGGATGCAGGCCGCTTCCAACCGGGCCTTTTCGAAATCGATGGGGAAGGCTTATGTCCAGCAGTGGACGTCCTATGGCTGAAATGATGATGATGATGATGATGAGGTTCCTGTGATTATCAGATTACTTTGTTATGATAAGGCTTTAAAATCATATTAATCGATTGTACATCTGAACAAACTCTACAACACCAAGCCCAAAATATAAATCTCCAAGCTACAATTAGGCAGACAAAAAATCACAACACTGCGGGGTAAATATATGGGATCTATCATCGAAGTTGCCCGTTTCATCTGTAAAATTATAACTTGTGGCCAGGGTTGCCAACTCTTCAAAGAATTACACCCGGTATACCCCTAAAAGCAAGTCGAAAAATCCCTAAAACCTCCTAAATCACTAACCACCGTTTTTTAGGGTTCCGTACCTCAAAAGGAAAAAACGAAACTCTTATCGGATCACTCGTGTGTCTGTCCGTCTGTCTGTCTGTCACAGCCAATTTGCTCCGAAAGTACTAAACCGATTGAGTTAAAATTTGGTATACGTATTTAAGTCGGTGACCACAACATGGACGCGTGACGTAAATATATGAATTGTAAACATGGGGGCCACTTTTGCGGCTTATTGTGAGGATCTTAAATACATTTTCTTTTGAATTTTAAGTAAAATAGTTTATAAGTTATTTAGGAAAATAGGCAAATATTGACTATCCCCCCCACCCCCTTGTTTCAGAAACTACTGGAGCTAAAATTTTGAAAAAATACAGAAAATAGTTCTTTAGCTATAGATTACAGGAAAACCTATAAGAAGTCTATGGTATTTAAAGTGACCTAGTAAATTTCAGATAATCATGTACGGAAGTGAACCCTCTCCACGCGAGTTTAACTCGCACTTGTCCGGTTTTTTTTGTAAGCTCCCATTCCCATTACCACACGGACTGATAATCCACACCATACCATAGTCTCGTCAATGTGATCAGTATGTAAAAGGCCAAGTATGGATGACAAACTTTCTGAAAATATCACGGTTTTCTTTGCGATCGCACGAAAGTTGCAATTAATGCTGTCATCTTTCAAGCTTATAATCAGTTCTGCGCTTATTTTCAGTTAGTTTTTTATACCCCCAAAAAACCCCCTAAGAATGTTCAGCCCATAAAAAAACCCCAATCGACATAATTTGCCCCTAAATTTAGGGGTAAGTCCCGAGGCTGGCAACCCTGCTCGTGGGTTAATAAAACAGGGCCTCTATTTAACATAGCCTAAAAGATATCCTATAGATACTCCTCTGCTGCACTGGGAGTGAAGTAATAGCATAGAATGCGTGCAGATGCTTATCATCCTGGCATGTCGTAAAAGTCGACTAAGGGACGGGTCCTCTCCAACATGGTGGACTATCTGTATGGGCGATGGGCTGATCACCTGTCACCATACGGTTCATCATACCATCTTAGGACTAATTAATCGAACGTTGCCACAAGTAGTCTTGTGGCTCTGCCCACCCCATTAGGGATTTCGGGCGTGATAATATGATCGCGTATGGATTATTTACAATGCCGCCTTCGCTGTCCATGAACCATATTATATAGTACTTACTAGAATTATGTGCGATATATGTATATCGCTTCTAAGCCCACGGCCCTATGCCTTTGTTCGTTATAGTTCAAGATAAAACTGCAATATTTGGCTTAAAAATGGAATACCGGTTGAGTTTATTACAATTTTATAGCAGTCTTTTTTTAAACACGAAATAAACAAAGCAATCAGGAAAATTGTGCCACAAAATATCGTTGGAAATAAACATGACGTTATGGGCATTAATTGGCGCTAAACGGTCTCCAAATTAAAGATGGAAGAATACCTCGATCACTCAGGTCGCATTAAGAATTATTTTTTATATTAACAAGTTGGGATTCAATTCCAGGCTAATAAAAACCGGTCAATCGGGCCATATGCTCAGTGCACGGTTCTGTACCCAATATAACTCCAAAAAACATAACTTTAACTAAGTACGAGAACAATATAATACTCTTTATATTGAATACCACAAAAATAACAGAAAAGCATACACCAACAAAATAAAGTTAGGGAACAATAGGCGGTCTTATCGCTAAAAAGCGATCTCTTTCAGACAACCACAACAAAGACAATAATGAACAAAATAGTTTAACTTTGGCAGGTGGTGCAAAATTGAATTTTAAACATTTCCTAAATTTACAAGCACTCACAAATAACAAATATATATGTATATACATAAATAAATAAATAGATATCTACATACATAAATATATACAAACAGATACATATACCTACACTATGTAAGGATATGCCAGCCAAAGTACGAAGAGAATAATCAAGAAATAATTAGAAATAAAATACGAGAAAACTAAAAATATAAAATGTTACAGCGGAAGGGACAGATAGTTGTAGACTCTACAATGTAGAGTACCTATAGTATAGAGACAGTAGTTGTCTATTCAAAGTTATTTAATGATATTTTCAATGATTTTCGGTTAGTAAATGAAAAAGAAAATATTTATTTTGCAACGGGCTCTTTCACATGTCTGAGTCTACCAGCGCTTTGAAAGGTGACATCTGCTGAGAAGAAACGCCGCAAGAAACTCAGCAATAAGTCTAATTTTCAACTTTAACAACTTTTATAACTAAAAATAAAACACATAAAGTGGAACAAACAAAATGAGCACAAATTCAAAACTATTTAGTCTACTAAAATTTGATTGTGAAATACGTATAATTTTGTCCAAAATCTTGCTGTGCGACTCGAAGGTGGAACGCGATCGCCCAAGAAATCCTTATTTGCTCTAAGGGGAAGTAAATAAGAATGGAAAGGAAGGAAGATGGACGAAGCACCGAAATTGGAACTGAAAGTTCATTCGCTTGTTCGATGCAATCATCCAGACCAACCTATCCAAATGGCTATCCAAGGCATCATTGGACATGATTGGAGTCGCGGCTCACTCGGCGGCATGACTGTCAAAAAGATGGTGACTAGATGCGGTCGAAACCTACCGCCGATAGTGTGTTGCTATTTTGCACCACCCCGGGATCACGTGTAAGAGAGAATAAAATCGACGGACGCGAGCATCTTCAATACTCAGTATGATTGTAGTTATAACAATAGCCGATCAGTCAATCAAACATTTTGATTTGCCTCAGCCTCATTGATCCCGTTCCTAACGACCGTCACTGTCGACTAACTAGCCCGCTAATCCGACACCGACAAAGCTTGTCACGCGGCTCATTAGTCACACCTCGTACGTATTTCTTAAGATCAAATAGCTAACAATTGTTTCCTAGTCATTGATGCTGCAGGGCGGATTGCTGCATTAACAATTCAAAATAAATCACCTATTTCCTTTGCCTTCCTCTTAGAGTAACCGAACCAAAAAAAAAACCTGGCTGCTCTCTGAAAATGTAGTTTTTTTTTCAAACAAGCGAAGTTGACAGTGGGGCGGTAATACCCCAAAAGTTGCCTACGCAGTCTTTTTTTAAAGGTCCTGATTATAGGACGTCTAAAATACAGACGGTTCAGGGACTGGGCTGGGCTGCAGATGGTGTATAGAAAGATAGAATAAGATTTAACTCTAACTGCCACGTAGCTTTTCCACTTTGTAGTGAAAAGGCTACGAGAGCATCCTGTTACCCCGACCTTTGGCAATAAAAGTGTATACTTTGCGCAACATCCTTGTAGAAAACGAAGTATCCCACGTAACGATCCCTGATCGTCACGTAACGCGTGGTATCAATTCCCTGCTCACTGTGAGCTGAAAACCATAGAAAGACGAAGTCCTTTTCACCACAATCTTCAGAAATGGAGAACATGACCAAGGAGCTAACCCTGATAATAAAAATGGTTGGTGTTCCATAATAGGTATTTTTATACCTAATGCTTCGAATTATTTCCGTCTAGCGCTATAAAAGGAACGATATATGGCTATCGCATTCATTCATTAGACATCTCTTTTCCACAAAGCATGTCCTTTGTAGTACCTTAGCAATCCAAATAACACTAGCTCATTGATACAAAGCCTCAGTTCATTTTAATCGGGCGGACGCCGTCTGTCAAGGAACAGATTTAATTTACATACCAACGCGAAAGCTTCATTCGATTCTAACCTAATATATTTAAAGCTCATTATACCATACCGAAAAGATACAAGTATTTTGGTACAAAAGTAAGCCGTTAATAAGATTATAGGAATATCCGATATTGACATCACATCACAGCGGCTAAGCCGACATTTCGGAAACAACGGTTCAAAATGTGCCCTCCTTCTCACTCTATTGCGAAATTGCGTGGGTTGGAAAAGGAGGCGACACGTTCGATTCGAATGATTTTAAAACTGATTACTTATACGCGTTGTTCGCTAAAGTTATCGATGTCAAATTAACAAATGAAATGGAATTCGATGAATTAATTACTTTTGACCGTTCTGATCCAAACGACAGAGACTTTCGGATTACTTGACACCCGCCTCAAATTTTAAACTACGTATTTAAATTGAACTCAATATAAATTGACGCCTGTCAATAACAATTATTTAAAGAGAAGAAAGCACAGACCACAGCATTAGAGGCAAAAAGCCAAAAGCGGCGGGGCTACACGCAAACGCGGGGCGCGCATGAACTTGAACGCACCCCGCGCGCCCCGCAAGCTTAGCAGCTTTATTTGCTAGTTAAAGTTAGGTTTAGCTGTGTGTGCTAACACCCATCTGACTGTAAAGTCTAAGGCCTAGATTTCAATGGCGAAGGTATAATAGCTATGAGTTTCTTAATATACTCGCTCTGACACGCATGCGTAAAAAGTAACCTAAAGAAAGTCTTTAAAGCCAAACTTTGCGATCAAACATAACTTTTGCAAAGCCTTTTAGTTAAGGATAGTAGTTTAGTTAAAAGTTCTTCTTAAATTTTCGCCTATTTTCCTAAATAACTTCCAAACCATTCATCTTAAAATTCCAAATAAAACATATTTAAGATCCTCACAACACGCCCTTTCATTTGATATGTCACATGATATAGTTAGCGTAATTTTTTTTAATTTTATAATTTACCCCCCTAAAGTGGCCCCCATGTTTGAAATTAATTTGTTTACGTTACGCATCCGTGTTGCGATCACAAACATACATATGTGTACCAAATTTCAAATCAATCGGTCCAGTACTCGCAGAACAAATTGGCTGTGACAGACGGACAGACAGACAGACAGACAGACAGACAGACAGACACACGAGTGATCCTATAAGGGTTCCTTTTTTCCTTTTGAGGTACAGAACCCTAAAAAGGGACCGAATGATAGTTTACGCTAGCGAGAACGGTTTGCGCAACTCATGGTAATGGTACTGGTCTTAAACGTCAAATAGAGCATAATGGTCTATATGAGGATGCGGTCCGAATAACACTCACGCTGGTCACTCACAACGATTAAAGTGGGCAGCGCGTTTCGGAACGCAACTGACCTATGCAACGTCATACGTCGTGACTGAAATTTGTAAGTTATTAAGATTCTAAATAATGATGATTTTTTTTTACATAAATCCTGTTCTATATAACGTTATTGTTAAGGGTTAAGCTACCGTTGTTGCACAGAAATATATTAATATTTATTAATATAGTCAAGTAGCCAATTTATTGGTGCAATTCGGGCTATCCTCTAAAGTTTACATTTAAAACTTTATGTTATATTTTTGGAAATAGCTCTAATGGGGAAATAGCATGAAAATCAAAATGAGGTTTAAATGATATATTATGTAAGTAAATGTAAACAAAAGAATATTACAGAAAAAAAACAGATCATTTTGACTATTCATTTTTATTTGATTAAGGGTGAAAATTACAGGTTGACCACTTAAATGAGTCTTCGCCCACGCGGGGCAGAGGCGCGGGGGCAGGGCGACAAAGGGGACCGAGAGAGGTGCGGGCGGCAGGCGCATTTTTGTTTTCATACATTTCACGCCGCCCGCACCTCTCTCAGGCCCCTTGGTCGTCATGCCCCGCGCCCCTGTGCCGCGCGGGCGGCGACTCATTTAAGCGATCAACCTGTAGTGAAAAATATATACTTATTGTTTTTTAGTTCTGATTTTGTCAGTGTTAGTAGTAGTCAGTAGTAATGTGTTATTTCTATGATGTTGGTCTAAAAACAGTATTTTTGGAAATAATTGCACATTTCGTTTCAACACCATACATTTTGTACAGTCTAACGACAGCTGTGGCGTCATAGCTGTTGTCCATTTTGTATGGAGTGTTTTTGCGAGTGGTATGAACAATGACTTTTCAAAGCTTCATAACTCATAAAATAATCAACATAAAAATGATTTGAGTACACAGATCGGTTTCTTTTGCTCAACACTTTACTATACAAGAAAAAAAAAAGATGTGTCTTCCCTATTGCAGCAATAAATTGCCAAAAAATTTACTTGCAACACGCTTCAATGTCGGCAATAACCTCAGGTCAAATCGCTATTGTTTTGTCAAATACGTGTCAATAAAATATTAGGAAAGATCGGCGCGTCCATCAAACCGTATCAATATGACATGACAGGCTCTTGATAGAAACCATCCACAGAGGAAAGGATGTTTAACGCAATGAAAACGTATTAAACGCCTCGCTTTAATAATTTAAGAACCACCTTCAAATCACGCTAATTTAAACTTTATTTCTGTACGATAAGGTTTATTAAACTGCTTGCGTAAGTTGGTTAATTCGTGTTATCGTGATAAAGTAACAAACAATCACTTCAAAGAGATTATGATATTCGTTTGAAATGTGAAGTAAACTGCGGCCGCGGTCTTTGATAAGTGAGACAGAAACCATATCGCGGTTTATGGGCTCCCGGTACCCGTGGTGATATTAAATTTGATTTCGTGTTTATGAGAGATGTAATTATTAGAACTGTTTAATATAGACATTTAAAAGATATTAAACGGTTTTCCTTGTGGTTACGAATATCAAAAATGTGGAAGATGCATAAAAATCAAAATGAGGACTTTCATAATATATAAATATTATGAAAGTAAACGTAAGTAAAAGCATATAACAGAAAAAAGCAAATCATTTTGACTATTCATTTTTATTTTATTACGCGTCAAAATTAGTGAAAAATTTTATATTGGCTTTTAGTTCTGATTTAAGTTTTTTGGACATCCGCATCAAATTTATGTCATGTTTTATTTCTACGATGTTGGTCTAAAAACAGTATTTTCGGAAATAATTGCAGATTTCGTTTAAACGCCATACATTTTGAAACAGTAAACAAATGCTGTGACGTCATAGCTGTCGTCCATTTTGTATGGAGTATTTTACGAGTGGTATGAACAGTGACTTTTCAAAGCTTTACAACTCATAAAATAAACAGCATAATAATGTTTTGCGTACACAGATCGGTTTCTATTTCGCAGCACTTTCCAATACAACATGAAAAAAATGCATCTTCCCTATTGCTGCTTGAGCCTATACATAATTTTATGTTGCTGTAGACAGCTTATAAATTGTAAATGTTAGGTTTTAAAAGTTATTATTTTCGATGAAGAAACCACTGGATAAATTCGGATATAAAGAAAGTTCTAAGAGATCAAAATAAATCAAAATAAAAATAAATTACGCATTTAAAGCCGTATTTGGTAGTGGTAGAGCCAAACAGTAATCCTCACTAGATGATTACTGTTCGAATGGGCCGGCTCGACCGGGGTAGTACCACACTCTCACAGAATATCGGCGTAAAGTAATAGCTTGCTATTGCATTTCGTACGGTGAGTGACGAGATCCGGAGGCCTATTCCCTCATCCCCATCCCATCCCCATTCCCCATCCTTCCTAGACTGGCAACGCATTGGCAGCACCTCTGGTGTTGCAGATGTCCATAGGCGGCGGTGACCACTTTCCATCAGGTGGGCCGTCTGCCTGTGTGTCAGCCTACTCCTTTCTCAAAGGGCCGGCAAGGCATCCGTGATTCCCCTGGTGTTGCGGGTGTCCATGGGCGGCGGTGATTGCTTACCATCAGGTAACCCGCCTGCTCGTTTGCCCGCCTGCACCCTCTTAACATAAAAAAAAACCATGAAAAGCAATAAAATCTCTTTCACGGACTTTGTTGATCTGTCTGTATCCAAAAACTATTAAACACTATAGTGGACATCTTCTAGAATAGCCGGAATCGTCTAAAATCTCCGTTTGCGGATCAAAACAACTACTTTTAAGTACACGTGTTACCTAAAGTCTAGAAATAGGACTTTTTAAAGGCGTCGAAGCCCATTCTAACTGTTTGTAGACCCCAATTGCTCGAGCGAGCACGTTCCAATCAAATCAGAGCCATTTTACAGCCGTTTTATAAGAATTCCTCATTTGATTGGCCATTAATTTTGTTCAGCGATTTTAAATAGTCAGCTCCGGTTCAGTAGCTAATATTGCTATCGCGAAAGAAATAACAATAGCGATAGGAATAGAAATGAAGCAATTTGCTACGAGCGCTGCATCGCGTAGCGCATCGTAACACGCGCCGAAACTAAGTGTCCTATACACTTTTTGCATTACTTGTGTCTCGTTGTTGGCCAAGGAACTCTTCTTCATTCAGCCATTCTCCTATGATGTTACAGGAGAAAAAAATAACTGGTGAGTAAGTGGTAGAAATCACTCTTTATTCATCCATATTTGTTAGGTGAACACGTTTAAACAATCATAAATGTAGCGGAATCTTTTGTACCCCGAACACAGTTTTACCTAGGACAGTTGTAATTTTCTTAAAACTCCTGGGTTTCTTTGGAACATTGTCTATGCTATTTGAAGCGCTATATATACACACTAAAGTGAAGTTGGTAGCGAGACTACGAAGCGGGGTCAGAGTGTAAAAAAATACCAAAATTGAATATCTGGTATAGAAAGTGAGTACTTTCAACTTTACGTAACTAAATTTATTCAATGCTATGCTAATATATGTATGATAAAATGAAATAATGTAGGCTGAAACTATGTAAACTATCTTCTAAATAGTGAGTATGATTCAACCTAATCTCAATATACGAAGCTTCCCAAAAAGAAAGAGTGCTGTGTTGTACCTAGGACACAAATAATACCTTGTACCTAGGACTATGTCCGTCTGATGTACTTAAAACAAACAGAAATAAATATGACGTGTAAATTGTTAGCAATGCAATAAAATTTAAAAAGGAAAGACACTGAAAAAAATGGTTTGTTAAATGAAACCGAACTATCGTTTATCTGTAACTTAAAAAAAGTGACTACATAACTTAAGTCATACCTTACATTCAGTTTTGTTATTTATAGAAAAACCATTTGGTTACATACAAATAACTTCAGTTACGCCTTACCAAATTATGGTTAAAACTGAAATAAGCGAACAAGTTTGGTTGTAATTTTTTCTCAATGAAAGTTTACACTTTTTGTACATTGCCTTTTTTTTAGACCAGACTTTAAATATGAAAAGATATATATGTAACTTTGACGTAGTATCTTAATTTCAAAAATAAATAATTATTGATCCAATTTACTATATGATTTTCTTGGTAACATTTGTACGTGCCGAAGGTAGAACAGGTGGACGTCCAAGGTACATCTGGGGTGTTGTACCATAGACACTTTTCCCTTTTTTTTTCATCAGCGCATTCCATTTAAATCAATGAAAAGGTCACAGAAACTCATATCACATCATGTAGTTTAATAATCTATTTTTGGATATGTGTACATTTGCCGAGTATGAACGCTGCTATCTTTTTTGTCTAAAAATCCTTTAAATAAAAACTGTCCCAGGTACAATAGCTTCCCTAACTTTTCCTAAGCGTCCTGATAAGTTGCGGCCTATGAGTATTCGCAAGGTATTTTTTTTTTTAATGATGACAAATTTTAATTGTCAATATCGTTTCTTAATACAGTGATAGCTGTAAAATGTTTTGCACTTTGTTACCATCCGATGAGTAAAACCATCAGGAGGGCTAGCGCGAGCCCGCGAGTCGTTTGTCGTTCGGTGCATCTCTTACATATTTGACTAGTTTGAAAGAGACGCACTGAGCGACAAACGACTCGCGGGCATATCGTGCTCCCTGGGCTCCCTGATGGTGAATATCTCCATCGTAAGGCATCCACGAAAACTTCGAAGCCGCACGCCCGAGATAGGGTCCGGCCACATGACCACCCGTGCCGTGAAAAATTCCGCTGCATATAACCTTTCTAGGTATAGAAATAAGGGCGACGTGCAATGGAATTCGACGTGGTCATGTGGCTAGTAGGGAATGCAGTGCTGGTACTGGAGCTGTTTTGAATTTCGCAATAATCTTAAATTATAAAACCTAGTTGCTCTGCAAATTATTCTGCATCATCTTCAACGTGTACTACAAGTTTGGGGTGACTTATTTCTTTGATACGTAATGCGAGCCGACCAGGCGACGACCCACAGACTAGGGGTGTTGTCTAGACACTACCGTTCGCCAGCCGAATCTGTGATGACATATAATGTACCTACCAGCGGGAAAAAGTTGCATTTAAAAACGTCATTCACATGTAAGGGGAAAGGAGTCAAAAAAAGGGACAACAAAAAATGCAAACAAAAAGAGGCAGAAAAGCAGCATAAAATACATCAGATGTCGCCCCTTCTTTCCCCCGCCCCTAGTAGAACCTAGAAACGTGCATGCATCCCCCCCTCTAAAGTATATTCAGGGGTATTGATTAACGCTCCCGCAATACCAAGATCCAATCTTTTTACAATCTCACATATTGCCGTATATATGTTGCTCGTATAACTGTACTTTAACGCGTTAATGTTAGGTAAGTATATGGCTGAGCTTCGCTCGGTGACGAAGCCGCTGTAGAAGTTCGTCTTATGCCAGTAGGTATGGAACAGGATTTTGATCCCTGTGGTGTGATTCTCTAATATGCACAACAGCTGATCAGTGCATAAACGAATTTTGAATTTAGACTGGAAGAACAAAGTCGGTCCAAATTTGAATGAAGTCCTCATCGCTTCAGTCGCTGCGCAAGACTGGAAGAACAAAGTCGGTCCAAATTTGAATGAAGTCCTCATCGCTTGTCGCTGCGCAAGACTGGAAGAACAAAGTCGGTCTAAATTTGAATGAAGTCCTCATCGCTGTAGTCGCTGCGCAAAACTGGAAGAACAAAGTTGGTCCAAATTTGAATAAAGTCCTCATCGCTTCAGTCGCTGCGCATGACTGGAAGAACAAAGTCGGTCCAAATTTGAATGAAGTCCTCATCGCTGATCAGTCGCTGCGCACGTTAGAGAATCACTGGTATATCAGAAACTTACATAGTGCTCAATAAAACCGTTTTAAGGGTCGGCCTTATTGCTCATTGAGTTACAGGCTCCTTGACTTTATACTTTGTAGTTAGGTATTTGTTTTAAGGCGGTCGTTTGTGTATCTTTCTGTGTAGTTTACGGACAAAGAATACCTGTAGATCAGGATTTTTTATCAGGGCCATGGCTACACGATTTATTATGAAGCGCCTAATACTTATCGTTTATTAAGATTACTTTAGTGTTATGAATTATATTCGAAAACGGGTGCGTGCGTGGGTTTTTTGATATTTTGAAAGTAGTCTGCAGCTGCCATAGATTGTCCTAGTTCAGGCCGTTGGGTGTCAGAATATGTATATAAATATTTTACCCTGATAACAAGGTTAGGTTCAGGGTTCTTGGTAAATTTTTCGAGCTTCGAGTTTTGTGTGGTCGTTATAACAGCATATTAATTAGAGCTTGTTACGCCATACAGCTGCGACCGCCATCAATATTAATAATTTAAATATTTCCAACATAAACAATTATCCTTCGCCGTTTTAGAAGAGAATTGATCCTAATTATGTCGAAATAGGCGTTAATAGGACACCTAATAGCCGTGTTTATGGCGCGAGCGCCGCCAAAGAGCTTTCCGTTGTCTTTATTGACCTCCTTTTTTGTCTAAGTTTTAGAGTAAACACGTTGGATCGGATATGCCGATGCTAATTGACAGAGAGTAATCCTTAGGTAATGGTGGGCTTTTCAGAGCTTGGTGTTTCACCTACTTTAACTCTGTTTAAGTGTTTACAGTACAGAGATCGCTTATGTGTGAGTGGAGTGCACTGACAGAGCTGATCATATCTAAGACTAAAAGAGCACGTGCGTAGTATGAAGAAAATGAACACCAATAGCTCCGCGGTAGCAGAGCACGCCCTGGACATGGGTTCGTCGCATTTCATCCTCTTCGATAAGGCGAGGCTGCTTGTAAGGGAAAAGCGCTTCGAGCAACGCAAAATCCGCGAGGCGATTGAAATTGGGCGAAGACCAAATTTTAACCGGGATATTGGGTGGGTATTGCCACCAGCGTGGAAACCCGTTGTCCCAGCGATTCGGAATACTGGACGTGTTGACATTCCTGTGGACACTGTGAGTTCGGCATGTTTGCTGCCGTTCACCACCAACAACGAGCCGCAGCCAGATGCATCATCAACACCGGTGCAGCCCCCCACCGCCCCCGCGCCCTCAGCTCGGGCGCAACGCGCCGCGCGGCGGGCAGTGCGTGCGTTGCTGTGAGCGCGACCGCACTCAGCCCCTGAAGAAGGACTCCATATGAGTACGAAATATGTCTGACTATTTCTGACAATAAATCGTGAGTAAAGTCGTGCTTATTTCTAGTCATAGTAATGTCTCACGAATGTTTTAATCTGACTACTGATCATATCTATTTAAATGTATGTTGACGTGATGTGTCATTACTCATTACACAAAACCAGTAAGTAGTAGATACATTCGAAGCGATTTCAGCAAACTCTAGTCTAAGTAAAAGAAACAATAATACTTAGGTAATTAATGATGTTCGAAGAACCGAACGGCTCAATTTTGGAGTTTGGCACCAGTTGCTGTTCTCAGATAAGGGTTTTTAATAAGAAAATACAAGGAAAGCCGTAGAGAATGCGACAAATATGAGAATAAAATACGTTGGTACAATACCCAAAACATAAGGTTTAACGCGGTAGGCTATAAAGCAAATAAGGCCTTTTAATTCGTACGTGAAATGTTCCTATTTGGTTATTATCACTACTCAGCTGGTTTAAAAATAAGATCACCATATTAATTTTCGGCATTTTCCGTTTTCGTATTTTCTATCACCTCTCCTTTTTCGATCCTAGCTCCCAATTCTCGGTGCATTCGAGATAATGTCGATTGCAAGATTAAACGTCAGATTCATACAGTTGTGTCAAACGACTGTATGCACTGACGTTTAATCTCGATTGTGAAATTATCTCGAATGCACCGAGAATTGGGGGTCTGTACTTAAACATAGGCAAGTGCTGTACTAATACACGCCGTTTAAAGCATAAATACCAGCACAGAAACCTAGGTCATCAAGAGCAGTCAAGAGCAGTCTAAGGAAATGAATCTGTCAAATCGATTCGCTCCTAAAGAAAGAATAGGCACTATTGCACCATAATTTATAGCGAAGCCCGAGCTATAGCGCTATAATAGCCTTCCAGACACCTCCTGTGGTGGGAGGGGGACGGTGCGCTACGTGGGAGGGAGAGCGGGGACCAGAAGCGCCGCTCCACGTCAAAATACGTGCTCCATTCGTTTTATTACCTTGCGGCTGCGACGGATGCGGGTGCGTCGATATCGATATCGATATTTGAGTAGCCATATTAATAAATATTGATTAACCTAAATCAATATTTATTAATATGGCTACTTTTTTTGCGCGTTAAATTCTCAGTTACGTATTGTTACTATAAGGGCATGATTTTTGATCAAAATAAAGTTCTTTTTGCCATACAACGGCCATTTGAAACTATATTTTAAAAAAAATGGTTAAAGCTAAATAAATATAAAATATTAAAAAATTTAACGTACCGAGGCAGGCCAGTGCGCTAGGTTTTCAGAAACGATTTAATTTCATTTATTCCATTACGAAATTATAACTTGTGTTGTACAATATTCTTTATAACAATACATTTATCATTAATATTGAAACTACATATAAATGTCAAGTTAAGCCTAAAAATACACAACATACACAACTACTAAAAAGTGTCCAAAAATGTATTGAATTAACAATAAGATTGTCTAATTTGTTTGCAGTAAAGTCAATTCATTTCAATGAAATAGAAGTAAATAACGATAAAGATAAAAAATATATATTTATATCCAGGAGAATACAATTCAGAATTTCAAGGAAAGTGTAATAAATATCCATATTTTTAAGTCAATATGAAAGTTACTGAGGAAGTTGTTTGCAAATAAATAAATAACAAATACCAACATAACCTAAGATGCCTAGTCCTACTTATAAAATGATTTCAAAGTCACCTTACCCAAAAAGGATGGTTTAAAATATGCGATCTTTAATCAGCAGTGTTAAAGCGTCATCCAAATATATTATCAACTGTGACTTTGACACTTATTATTATGCACTAAACTGTGCATATGAATTTGAATGTGAAGTACCTAGTTTAAGAAATACTGTAGAGATAGTGCCGTAATTAAATATAGTTACATAGCTGCATTGTCATTATACCTATATAAGCGCTTGCGCACCGCAACGAGCCCCCTTTTGCTGTAAACCATACAAGGAATAAGCTTTTGCAAGCAAGTATTAATGCCTAATTCAATAAAGGTAACCTCCTCTAGCCCTGGATCAGAGTCGAAGAAGAACTCATTCAGCATTGAACTCAAAAGAGAACTTTATCGATATCCCATTAATCCGGCACGGTGGCAGCACTAAAGGCAGTGCCGCGGCAACATCAAAGGAGGCCACCTCTTTGATGTGGCCGCCGGCGCGCGCCGCAGAACGCCGTAAGCGACAAATCCATACGTCATCCTCCTGTCATTATAACGCCTTACAATCGGAATATTACACTGAGAATGTGGAATTACTTACGAGACGATATAAATTGACAAGGACAGTTTATATCGATGCCTGAGTCGCGTCTTGGCCAATTGGGCGATGACTTTTGATGTTCCCATTGTTTTGGAGGACTTTCTGATGTTACTTTAGAGTTTCCGCTCGCGTAAGTGCCAGCCGTCAGGGCCTGTCGGAATGCGGCAACGGCAAATAAGAATACCTAAGACGAGTTGTTCTTTATTTTTTATTTATATCTTTTACCGTTGTTAAAACGCCATCAGCGCTTAATTAATGACAATAAAACTGATGGCTGCCTGTAAAAATCTGACAACTTCAAATTTAATGACAACGTTTCTTACAATGTTTTATGTTTTATATGCGCTAGGGAGTCACTTAGGTCGTTCCTAAGTCCCGTCTTCGAACAATAGTCGGCCAATTGTAGGGCACAAAAAGCAAATTACAGGTTGCCCCGCGTCCGCGTCGGGGATAATTTGGGTAACCCTTTACGAGTTGTGCTGTGAATCTTGATATTTTGTAATGCAGCTGCGAGGGGTAGGTGGTAGAAATTTAATCAATGTTTTTGTTGACCTCATTATTAAATTATCCCTGGATTAACCAAAATGTAACCCACAATTACAGTTATCTCTTGCTTATTATTATCTGTTTTTCGTAGTTAATTAAATAAAGCTATTTGACTTCACTGTACATCTTTAATGAGGCATTAATGAGAGTGACAATGAATAATAAGTCTCTGTAATCTAAAATAAATAATGATAAACTAAGCCCAAACTATGCTATAGCCAGAAAGCAGGAAAATTGGCACTTTAAAAAAATCAATGGTTTGTTTATTGACGTTAATAACGATCGATTCAACAATAAAATATCGAACGTAAGTAATTGACAAATTTAAAGATCTACTTAAGAAACCGTTTACAGCCCTTACAATAGATAAACCATTAATCAGAATCAGAACCGCTAAAAACATCTGACCGCCGGCGTATAATTAAATAAATTTAACAGATAACCATGGATAATTAACAAAAGTACATTTTCCATCAGTCAACCTTTATCATGGGGAAAAATCGTCTGATTCACACCCGATTTCGACAAAGAGTCGTATTAATCAAGGGCCCCTAATTATGTTTTTTTCGTGTTAAAATGTTTTCGGATGGAGCGACACAGTTTTGACAGAGGCCGAGATTAATGACGGCTAATTACTGCCCGCCAGAGGGCGTGATGCGCGATCTAATGGCCGAGCAACTGTTCGTGCTGATTTCTGTCAGGACTAAATGACGGATCATTTTATCATCCGAAGCGCTAGTTCGCCTGACGAGATCCGATTCGCGCAGCATTCACTATAACAGAGGTGTCATGTATAAACAGCGGAGCAACTGCAGAACGAACTAACTAGGAACTAATAAAATTCACAAAATTGAGAAGTTTTGGATATCATTTGGGCAGGTTAGGGTTTTTTTTAATAACAGTTGTGCATAAGGAAAGTTGGCATATGGCCGAATTCAGAAAGGCCATTCAAATAGAGCTTTAATTAAAGTGACGTTTCAGTGACGTTTCTGTATAGGTTGACAACTAGTTGAGGGACATTTAACTACTTAATATCTAATCAAATGCGTAAGGGGCCTTTCTGAATTCGGCCAATAAAGCCATGTTGCGAAGTGATTTGCAAAGCGTACCTTTAGAATAATTAATTTAATTTAATTTTTTGATGCTTCCATTTTGACGTCGAAAATTATGCACTTTGGTTACCTGCCGTATTTTGACTTAAAATATCATTAATTTTCATATGTCGTGTTGACAATATAGACTTAATTAACTTAATACTTACTCGCATTTTCGTAGCAGGTGTGGCCAAAACTTAATTGTCACTGTACCCCGAGGGCTTGCTAATGACGCTGCTAAATACCGTCAATTTTAATTAAAAGTCAACAGTTATCTAATTACTGTTTAAAACAAATTAATTAGGCGAAAAAAGTTAATGTTACAATAACACTTCTTAAACAATGGCGCAAGGCACTTCAATTATAATCTCTAAAATTATTCTGACGTCTTTATCAAATTCGCGTATCGTGGGAATGGGAAGATCAACCACTTAAGTATCGGGATGGAGTGAGTCAGCAATTTCTATTAGTCGCAACGACGGCCGGTATAACTTGGCACCTGCCTCGTCAACCATTAAATCGGCGCAACATCCTTATAACTATAATACTGGCGCTACTGTCTAACGTGAAACGTTAAGATAGTATAGGATAAAATTAATTCCCATTTCCTCCACCGCTGCGGCTAACTTGGTTTTATATTAATCTTTTGCGAACACTGTCCTTCGCGGGGGTCCGACTACAACGGTCGTATCGCTAATGAGTAGTTAGCTTTTCTCTTGTGAGTGGACGTCGTAGATAATTCGATTTAATGGCCTAACCTGGTAATTATCGAATTAGACTCGTGCGACTTTTGTGAACACCCGCCTTTTTTTGGGAATAGGGACGTGTTGAGGTCGATATGAATCAAACCTTAGGTGGTACTTCTATTATCAATATTTAGCAGGTGTAATATATCTATGACACTCGATGGCGAAGTGGTTGTGCAGTCTAATGTCCCAGGGGTCGTAGTTTCGAATCCCGCTGGGGGCAAACTTTGTGTGATGAGCAAGAATGTTTGTGTTTGTACCCGATTCATGGATGTTTAGTGTTTATAAATGTACCTATATATTTATACCTTAGTATTTCGTATTGTTATCAGGTACCCTAGCACAGGGAATCATAGTTGGTACCTAGATCAATTTAGTGTTATTTTACAAAAATATTGCTAGTGGAAGTAATATTTTTTTCACTCGACCTATTACGAAAATATTATTTTGAACCCTCAAAAGAGGGATCAAAGTATTCAATTTCTGATTATTAGTTCTATATTTGTGCACAGATTTTAGGTATATAATCGATCATAATCGTAGTCAAATTTCTGGGAATTTTATTTAAATGAAGTTACGTAATAACGTAAGTATTATTTATATGAATGGCATACAAAATAATCACAGATTATCATACATTTCACACAAAAATAATCGATAAAGGATATAAAATAATATTCAATTAAAGTGACATTATTTTTATGTTTTGTACAGTCAATATAAAAATACATGTTTACATAATAAAATAAAACTTGTCTTTATCGGAAAAGCATATTATTATCATTTGCATTTTCTTCATAAGTGGAGTGAAAAGCAGTGTGTCACTCGGTATCAAAATCATTTTCGTCTTGGTCTGGAATGCTAGAATCCCTCGCTATAGGTACCTACTCTGGATTAAGCTTTCGAGTGACACAATCTATTATTGTTATTTGATTTTATTTGATATTTTGTCTTTGTGGCTTGATTTTCACGTAATTTATAAACACGATTAATCTAAGAATGTCTTAGAAAGGTTAACAATTGGGATGTTTCCTGGGTAAAAAAAAGTAATCCTAATTAGTCCGTCAGTTAGATTATCAAAAAATATTGAAAACGTATTTTTTGCTTTATCAAATCAATCAAAATTGACAAAGATAACGCGCATCAAAGTTCGGGAGTGGGGGCTACTGACGTCACTTAATGGTAAAAAGTGTACAAAGTCGTGACGTCACGCGGAACTTTAACGTACTATATCTTCGTAATTTTTTGTTTAATTGACAAAAGAAAAAAATATGTGTTCAATATTTTTTATAATGTAAAAGACGACTTACTAGAATTTTTCAGGAAACTAGCCTATTATTGGGTCCCATGCTTCTTTTGAGTTTAGGAGCGAGGGCAAAAGTCGTTTTGATTGACATAACTTTGTTTATGTATTGTATTATATTTCTATCCTTAACCAATTTCAAAAAAGAAGAGGTTCTCATTTCAACCCGTATATGTATATCACTTTACATTATCTAATGCCGACTGACCCCCGCTCCATTATCGCCTATTCATTAGAAGCCTTCATTGTCTAAACTGCTGCAAAACTATTCAATTTTCCTTTAAAATATAACCCAACCCATTACAAAAGTACTATTCATCTTGCATCTGTTTCAGAGTCACGGTGTTTTTAATTTGGACGGGTATTGTCGGCGCGATCTGAGCGAGCCAGTTAATTTATAAACAATACGTCAGTGACGTAAGCTTCTTTAGCGGTTTGGATTTATCGCTAGTGATGTGCCGGCGGTGGATGCTGGATGCTCGACATCGATAATAATTGTAATATTATCTTAAAGCCTTTAGTTTAATTTGACTGTTTTGTTTTCAACTTGATTTAGAAATATGTTGGGAATCGGTGAATGGGTTATAATTAGCATTTGCTAAATTATTTATTTATTAAATGGTAAAATACAAAATAAAATTTTTAATTTAATTTAATTTAATCATTTATTTTTCGACCAACAAAGGATCATTGTGTTAGTAATACATGGAATGAAATGAATTCTTATAGTAATGTTAGTAAAGATCATACAATTAAACAATTATTAAGTAAGTGCATAATTATTATTAATATTAATAGGTATTATTTATTATTACTGTTTTTATTTGACCGTCCGTACGTGAAGCTGGGAACAGTAGCTTAGGTACGGACAATCAAATCTACTAGCAATCATAATCAGGATGTTGTTGTTAATGGTCAATTCTTATTAATTTTAACATATTAATCAATGAATTAAATTAAATTACTAAGAAATTGTTACGTTTGCATCACATTATTACAGGGTTGATATGATTTAAATCACTTGATTTAAATCGCGATTAAAACCAAGTGCTTTTTAAGCAATGATTGAAATCAATACTTTTTTACTGTGACCAAATCAGGTAAAAAGTTAAAAGAGAAATCCCACGTCATAAACTACGGCGCGCACACACGCTTTCAATGCTATGTTTGTGTTTATTTGTTTTTTTTTTTCTTCAATCCGAATTTTTAATTATTTTTTAATCAAATTTTTCATCAACACTGCTTTATTATATTTTAGTTTCTCATAGGTAACATAATTGCATTCAACAAGTTATTTAATTAGTAAGTAGGTAGTGTATTAGTGCACGGATCAGACACAGACATTCTCTCTGCAACTGAAATATTCATCAAATGTAAGTATTATATAGCACGAGGGCTCCTAACAGCTAAGCAGCGGGAACAACTAAATACAAATGGAGCTTACACTACCTTTCGACCGAAAGAAACCTTCGTGGTACCCTATTTTTAATTTTTTCTATTGTTGCACGCACAGTGCGACTCGTATTGTACGAGTCACGTTCGGTAAAGTTGTATTTTAAATAAAATGTCGTGAAAATATTTATCCGAATAAAACTTAATTTGGATAAATTTTTACTCAATTGAATACTAGATAATATTTTCCTAATTTTTGAGTAAGTACTTTAAAAACACAATTACCAGTTTTCAAGTGTGTCAAATAAAATAAGTAAGGTGAGTAGTGTATAGAGAAAATAACCTTGCACCATTTACACTTCTTTTTACATATATTGCAATAATTTAAACAAATAACTAAACTTAACACATCGATATCGAAAACCCCCTTGCAAAACAACCAACCCACCATTACCCATCCGATGCAATCTTGAATCAACCCGTTCTTACGGATTACCACTACAAACAAATAACCTATTCCTCTCCCTCTCGTCTACGACTATATTCCCTACTTGCTCTCGCACGTGTAAACTTTACGTTAGTGGTGAGCCGTCGGCGCGTTTGAAGTGCGCACGCCCCGCCCCCGCCACGCCCCGCAGTGATTCGTCACGATTAATGACAAAGGGTTTAATTAGGAAGGAAACGGAATGTCTTTGCGAGAGTACGGAAGTTCGTGTGATTAGCGATCGGCGATTGGACAGGACTGAGCGCCATATTTGTTTTTGGTGGTTAGAAATTGGAACGTTCTCTTTGTACGTCAAATAGTTTTTCTGTAAAAATGTTTGTTGAATTATATATTGTTTTAGCACATTTTTTTTAAATCTAAATTTAGTACAAATTATTTTCAGAATTTGTAGATTTATATCGTGTGTTTAATTCGTATTTAGGAAAAGTTACGATTATAAATAAGTAGAGATAGTGTTAGATCCTCACTTACGCCCGTTCCGATATTCAAACCGTGGATAGATTTGCTTTCTACCAGTTAAAAATTGACATATAACTTGTACCTATGCGGCAAGTGTCAAATTGTGAACTGAAGCGTAGTAACTAACCAAATCTATCCGCGGATGGAATATTGGGAACGAAAATTAGTGAGGATAAGGTATGAATTGATTTTAAGATTAGGACAATTAAAACGGTTGTATTTTGACTGACACCCTTCATAATTCGATTAAGGGCTGGGATCTACAGGTTTCATCTCGCGATGATTCCTACGGATAACGACACTGATACCACTTGCGTCAAACGCCCTATCCATACTAATATTATAAATGCGAAAGTAACTCTGTCTGTATGTCGTGCTTTCACGCCAAAACTACTGAACCGATTGAAGTGAAATTTGGTACACAGATAGTCTTGAGCCTGAGAAAGGACGTAGGCTACTTTTTAATGCGAAAAAGGGTTGTAAGTGGTTGAAAGGGTGGTTGAAAAGTTGTTTGGAAGTATCGTCATTTTTAGAGCTAGAAGCCTGAAACTTATTTTATAGGCTGTCTATTCGATATACATAAATATCTCATTCAAAGTTTGTAAAAGTTTTACTGTCAAGGGTGTAAAATAACCAGTGCTCGGAATAGGTAGTGCCTATTTACCTAAACTTCAGAGGAGGACCTAACTAAGAGTGGTTACAACCACCAAAAAATATTATTTATTATTATTGTTCGCGGGATTTCCCGGGATTCATAAGAGTACCTAATCGACATATACTCAGACTCGGGGTCAAATTATTAACTAAATGCAATTGTTTAATGCCGATAGTTTGAATGGTTACGTTGAAAACTTAAAAGTCGACCTCGTAAGTGGCCGTCGTCGAACATCAAAATGAGCCCGAAATTAATTTTTTTGGCCTTTTTTTTGTGTTATAATATAGAAGATAATACAGATATATTCTGATTTATTTGTATTTTTTGTAAAATAAGTGTAGAATTACTAAGTATTTCATAAATATTTAGATCTTTGTTACATACATACTAGTTTATTTTATTGAACCTTGCCGCACGGCCGCACAGTGCGATGAAACCCCGATCTAGGTGGACAATATTATTTAAGCCTCAAAACCGACTCTAGTAGGTCATATTATGATGTCAAAATAGAAATGAAATGAAAGAAATTACAAAATCACATTAAAATTAAAAACCAGTATAAGCTGACCTATTGGTACTAAGATATACACGCGTGAAGGCCAATTTATATTGGTCATTATTTTAGGCAGTACAAATGTAGTTTTTGACACACATTTTATATTCATATTATTTTTCACAGCACTATAAAGTAAATAAAACAACACTAATAATTTATGCGGTTTATTAGGTAAGTACCTTACTCTGAATCGCTAAAACTAGGCAAATTAACGTCACGTCAAACTGTGTTCATTTCGTACTTTTCTAATTAAGTCCAAAATTTTGGAGTACGTCATGGTACGTTTTTCAATTGGTATACGATCTAATTCAAATGCAACCAATTTTGAGAACTCAATATTTCTGGGGTCCGGTTGTTCTTCTGGTTGAGTCAATTTCAAAAAACACGATGATACCGATTGAAAGATGTTTATTTAGTACAAATTTGAATACATTAAATGTTTGAAACATATGATAACCAGTTTTTATTTCAATTACTTCGTTACACACATACACATTACATTTTTGATCGATTTTCTACACAGTACGTTATATGTCACGACACGCATTTTTCTGAATTATACTATTGAATTTTACTAATAATTTGACGCCGAGTCTGATTATATGTCGATTAGGTACTCTTATGAATCCCGGGAAATCCCGCGAACAATATTAATAAATAATATTTTTTGGTGGTTGTAACCACTCTTAGTTAGGTCCTCATCTGAAGTTTAGGTAAATAGGCACTACCTATTCCGAGCACTGAAAATAACAATAAGGAATAGGGGATGAAAGTTTGTATGGAAATATGTAAGGTTTATGTGAATGTTTTATAAGTTTGCGACAAGAGACAAATTAGCCTAAATAATTAAAAATGCTACCCAAAGACACTATTGTACGCGGACGAAGTCGCCGGCACAGCTAGTTTATTATACTTACCAGTGGTGCAATCTCTTGTCAGTTTTTGGCAACTCGAATGAGAAAGTCATTTTTATGTAGCCGATACCAATAAAACCGTTCTTAAACCTTTATTGCAGCAAACTTGAAGAATCAATCGGAGCTAGACCTAACTGAGGCAACCATCTACATATCTCCAGCGCGGCTCTTACGTAATTACAGAGCTCGCATCAAAGGGGCCGCCGCCGGCCGCGGCGCCTTTGTAGCTCACCAAACGAGGTTTTACCATCAACCCGAAGAGAACCCTAACCGTTTAAAACATGGTTGCGTTTAGAATGGCGTCCGACGCATTTCTTAACACCTTAGAGGAGTAAAGGGTCATATCAGTTAGGGATTTTGCCACGGATATGTCAAAAAGAGATTTTATTGCGCTTCAAATGAGACCGCCCAGGATCGGGTCACTGCTATACGTTATTGGGTATTTAGGGTTGATTTAGGAATTTTAATATTTTGGAGCTTCAACGATGGCTTTGATGGATGGATTCGGATTTGGAAGTAGGTTTTCAGGGTGTACCGCGTGTCCATCGAGTTGTTTGCAAAATGCTTACTGCGTTAAAAAAAAAGAAAAGGATCATACCTACACACCTTTAGGTTCAGAACAGTCCCCTCCTGTTCCCGAAAGTTAAAGACCCTGACGCCTAATTTAGTTGCTTCACTATATCTGCGTGTAGGACATAATGCATAGTTTTGGCCTGTATGAAGAAAACGTAAAAATAAGCAGTCGTTTTGGTTAACTATTGGTCACAGGAGGGACAATGTTTGTTTCTTGAAGTATGTATTACCCAATGCTGTGTTCTATATCCTATATTTATAAGCTTTACTCATGATATAGACTTTAGGAAAGAATAAAGATGTAAGAAACTGGAAGTACGAAATACGATTCCATAATCTTCTTACAGATTCTTCTTCAACTCCAGTTCTGATTCTTCAGTCTTCAATCCTTTAGTTTGTTGAACCATTTGAGTTTTTGTTCATCTATTAATGGGATAAATTATTTTTTAAACCATGATAAGAGAGGCATAGAGAAAGAAAGTATGAAGGTATATCAGCTCTTCTCTGCTGACCACCCCATGAAACATGCTTTATAACTTTTTCATAATTCGATTGCTCAATCTCTTTATTTGTTTTGATAAAGCGCTGCGTGTGCGCCTCACACGAAGGCCATTACAGAACAACCACGAAAAATAAGCAACCGAATCAAGCAAGAATAGACCCATTCCCAATGATATAAGATCTCCGATGCGTGTCTTGTTTTCTTGGTTCTGCCATTGCACGTCGATGGGATTATTAACACACGTAAAGTAACTTCGGGGCTTTTTAACAGGAAAAGGGCTCGGCAAGAGAAGGCTTTGGGAATGGGAGTGGGTTCCGGATGTATTATTATTGATAATAGGCTCTCGTGTAATCCTGCAGCTCAATTGTGTACCACAATTGGAATAGTTTTGGCTCGCAAAGTAAACTAGTTTGACCTTTAGATGCGTTCTTCATTAGCTTGCTAGCCGACGGCCTGACGATAAGTGCCATACTGACACATAAGTACATTACCTTTGATAAACGTAAGACTTCGTTAAAAAAAAGAAACAAAAATAATGTAGGTACCTATTTGCGATAATAATAATGAACACAGTGGGTTTAAAATAAGGGATGACACATACATATAGTATAAAATAAAATTATTTCTACAAGTCACATACATTACGCTTAAATACTTAATTATTAGTTATATTAAATTGCTAGATTTTAACCGCGACTCCGATTGCGTGGAAATTATCTTTAAAATATACCTAACGATTTTTCATGTTATTTAAAAAAACCCTCATATCCTTTCCCGCTCTCATCGAACACGCATGAACATGCTGTTTTTTTACTTTTCCAGCCCCTATATCAACATTTTAGGGGTTGACTGTCTAATAAAATGTACCATACCAAATTACATCATAATCGGTTCAGCAGTTTAGCTTTAAATCGCGCAGATACATAAAAAGACATCAACGGGGTCTCATTGGAGCATGCACAAAGTTCCCGTAAATAAATTTTCCAGCCCCTATATCAACTTTTAATGTTGATTTCCTATTAAAAAGTAGCCTCCTATCTCGCGGTTCACACAATCTCTATAACAAATTTCACCAAAATCGGTTCAGCGATTTAGCCGTGAAAACGTAACACAGACAGACCTTACTTTCGTATTTATAGTACCTATTAGTATGAATTATACCTAATACCTAAATCAAATAAATAAATCGCCGTCGGTGTGTCAACAGGGAGAGACAACAAGGGTCTAAGAAGGAAAACGCTTTTTTTTTTTTTTTGTATACTAATATAAACTATAGGCTGCTAGGCAAGTAAGCTTAGATTCCAAGATTATCTACATGACTGATTTTTAATGAGTCCAAAATATCATTCACGTAGGAAAAGCCGTGAAACGGAGAAAAGACGAAATATCACTGTTTGCTATGAGACCTGCGCCTCTATTCGGGAACGCTAAGTGATTCTGTAGCGATTCGTGAGCGAGATTTCTCATCTCGCTCTTACGCATTACGCATCGTGCGGAAGAGTAGGATGAGAAATCTCGCTTACGAGTCGCTACAACATCACTTAGCGTTCCCGAATAGAGGCGCTGTTTTAAGATTATCCCCATTTCAAATATATATTCCAATTAGGTACGTAATGACTTATTTAAGCGATGCCTTCTCCATGAGATGGAATTGGTCATGTTCCTCACGAGTGCTCAGTGCCGCACCATTACCATGAGTTGCGCAAACCGCTCTCGCTAGCGTGAACTATCGCTCGGTCCCTTTTACTTGTATCAGCAACAAACAGTACTTCCGATAGTTTACGCTAGCGAGTACGTTTTGCACAACTCATGGTAATGGTACAGAGCCCTTACCATAAGTTTGCGCAAACCGCAGCTCAATTACGTAGCACAATTGGTATCGGTTTGGCTCGAAATGCAAACCAATTTAGTCTTCACACTGTGTAAATAAGGGTACAATTGGTTTACTTTTCGCGAAAGCGATACCAATTGGTGTTACGTAATTGAGCTGCCGTTCTCATTATCGAAATCTATGGGTAATACTGCTTGTTGCCGATACAAGTAAAAGGGACCGAGCGATAGTTTACGCTAGCAAGAGCAGTTTGCGCAACTCATGGTAATGGTACAGATTAGCGACTACACACCAGTGGTGAAGCGTGAAATATTTCTTAAGGGAAGCCGGTAGAATTAGAACCGTACGTCCGAGTCTGACATTTAGTTAGAGGACTTCACTGGTCTGACATTTAGTTAGAGGACTTCACTGACAGCTAGCCGTAGCTTGTTAGCTTGGTAAAGCCGTCAGGCATCGGCTTGTAGGCAGGCTGCGCCACTGCTACACACACAAAGTTGAATTGAATCGGTGGTGTGTCATGTTTACCCTAAACCGGCGAGCATGCATGAACAACTTAATGAGAGTTAGACGAAGCGCAATGTGTGTGTCAGGATGGTAGCAGGTGGAAATCCGTGGTCTCTGCCTACCCCTTTGAGAAACAGGCGTGATATAATGTATGTATCTGTTTCATGTTTTCGGTCACCAAAAACCTTAATCCAACTTTTAACCATCATGCATTGTAAGCATTTTTGATGTCATAGGCGGGGCAAACCAGGTGGGCCAGGCTCTCCCCAGTATTAAAACGGATCACTTGATTAAACAAGGTAGGTATAGCTATCTAGTATTATATCGCCTTTGTGATATTGAAAGCGCGCCTCTTTGCCCTTGTTTCCAAAGATCAACTGAAGTTTCTTTCAAGGTTTGGAATTAAGTATCAGCGGAACTCTAAATAGAAAAATTTACAGCTTAATTCCGCTTCTTTCACATCCCATCGTGCTTAATAAGACCAGTAATGAGTATGGTTGCAGGAGTTCTAAGAAAATATCAATCATGAAGGAAAAAAATGAGAAAAAAATAACGTAATCTGTTTCTATTTCCGTCCGGCGCTAGGAATCATCGTGGTCTCGAAAAAAGTTGGTAAGAGTTTTATTTTAAAGTGTTCTATTCATAAGGATAAAAGTAACGAGAATACTGAATCCTGAATGTCAAAAAAAATACAGGAAATGCCTTCAGTCCGTCTACGTACTTTAAAATAAATCCGAAAATCATTAAATTATTCTTACCTTTTTTTATTTCAGTTATCATTTTCACCAAGAGTCCTACTTGATGGTAGTCTTCATAATTAAATAAAGCGTGTCCTGCATGCAGGTCTTTGACAAGCTTTGTGAACATGTACCTGTTTCCATGCAGCTCGTTACAGACCGCTTGCAGCTTACCTGTGGCTCTGTAACTACGACAACCCACACACATTTACCCGCTAAAACTATTTGGCAGTAAAACCGGGCTGTTGTCTTCTTGATCGGTACATTCTTGAGAGAAGGTCTTCAAATAATATCTTAATGACTAAACTGATCTGCTTTGTTACGCGCTGCCACTATCTAACCGGTGGCTTTCTGCTGCAATGCTGGGGGGCAATGGATGCTATAGCCACCCCCACCCCTGACTCACGCTTTATTATGACCAAATTATTTGTTTTCATCTAATTTTTGGGAAGACAGGTAAAATCACTCCCACAAAACGTAATCCTGGAGATATCCGCGCCTGTTTGGCTGTGTTAGCAGGTATAAAAGAGCACCAACCTCCCTGCCGATCGTAGTTTCAGGAAATTCAGCTGTGACCGCGCATGGATAAACTAAGCTTCAGGCACAATAAGTGTAGGTACACGTCAAGGATGATAGAGCGATGCCCATAAGCTCTAGCGAATTGCTATCCAATCTCCGCAGTGAAATAACAGATCATTGTTTGGCCGTCATTACTGGCCACCCAGCTAGTGCTCCGTCTCGCTCCCACGCACGGTGGTCCGTAACGAGACCTAACAAGGAGAGGGCAAATCGGCACAACATGATGCTCATTTTTTATGCGATTACCTCGTGTTTATAATAAATTGCCCGAACGTAATCGATGGGACAGAATTAAAATTGCATTAATTTGAACGCGCCTCGGAGAAACGGTGGGTTCCTTTTCAGTTGATTTGTGGTTGCAGTAGGACAGCGTGTTGGGCCGTCGGTCGTGGCATTTAGTACCTAGCTACCTACCGAGGAAATTTTACATAAACAATTTTCAGATGAAACGGCGATAGATCGCGTAACCAAGAGATATGAATTTGTATACTCAATAAAGAAAATTAAATAGAGATCTCATTCCCAAAATAACAGAGCCTTTATTTGGGACTGTTATGCTAAGTCATTTTAC
This sequence comes from Tortricodes alternella, assembly GCA_947859335.1. Lineage (NCBI taxonomy): Eukaryota > Metazoa > Arthropoda > Insecta > Lepidoptera > Tortricidae > Tortricodes > Tortricodes alternella. The sequence goes on along the minus strand of OX401988.1, from coordinate 5,198,639 downwards.
TATGTCGCCACTAAAATGACTGAATCGCGAATATGAATATAAACCTTTTGAATGCCACAGTCGGCTGTAGCTGACAACAGATTGCTGTGCTCCTGACGCCACGGCATGCCGTTTTCCAGACAATTTGTCGGCTACAGCCGGCACTCGGCGTCCGGGGCACGCTTTGTCGCATTCAGCCGTGGCGTCCAAATTTAAGGGTTAAACAGGTACAGCCTTGTGATTCTCTGACGTGCGCAGCGGCTGATCCGATCAGTGATGAGGTACACATCGTCGGCCTAAATCGCAAACCTCATAACTCCATTTTTTTTTAAATCATATTTGACACTTTTAGATAGTACTATTCTGAACACATCTAACGGAAAAACTATTAAATACCAAAAATAAACCGTTTACGTTTAAAAAGCAAAATAGAAAACCTCGCAACTCCCGACCGCTATTTTGTAAAAGGAATACCTTGTATCTCCCCCCGCCATTCCCTTCAAAATTTGGAGTTACGAGTTTTTCTAGAAAATTTTAGAAAGCTAATCGGGAGTTAAGAGTTTTGCTATACATTTTTTTACGGATTTTTATAGCAAAACTCTTAACTCCCGATAAGCTTCCTAAAATTTTCTAGAAAAACTCGTTACTCTCCAGGTAATCTGTAATTTTCCAGGTTCGGGTGATTTAAAAAAAAATGTTTTTAACAATCTGACGGCAAAATTTAATTTAACATTATGTAAAAAAAATACAAAGCAAGTCTTCATGCAAAATTTTTGGTAATGAAGTTTTTTGTGCCTCCTGTAAAATGTGGTCAGATTGAGTTACGAGATTTGCGATTTAGGCCGACGACATTCAAATTTAGACCAAATGCCTTTATTATTATAGTCTAAATTAATAGTTTCATTTATACGCTGATCAGCCGCTGCAAACGTTAAAATCAACCCCAGAACAAAGACGCATTCTCGGTTTTGACATTTTAGTGACAATATAGTAAATCACTTAGCAGTTTTGAATAAAGCCACAGGATTTTAAAAATTTTTTTAGGGTGCCGTACCTCAAAAGGAAAAAACGAAACCCTTATAGGATCACTCGTGTGTCTGTCTGTCTGTCCGTCTGTCACAGCCAATTTGCTCCGAAACTACTGGACCGATTAAGTTGAAATTTGGTATACGTCAGTGACCGCAACACGGACGCGTGACGTAAATATATGAATTTAAAACATGGGGGCCACTTTTGGGGGGTAAATTAGATAATTTAAAAAAAAAGTTATGCAGCCTATATCGTGTGACATATCAAATGAAAGAGCTTATTGCGAGGATCTTAAAAATATATTTTTTTTTAATTTTAAGAAATACAGTTTAGAAGTTATTTAGGAAAATAGGCGAAAATTGACCATTGCCCATTTATTTCCGGGCTAAAATATTGAAAAAAATACAGAAAATAGTTCTTTACCTATAGATTACAGGAAAACCTATAAGAAGTCTATGGTATTTCAAGTAACGTAGAAAATTTCAGATAATCATGTACGGAACGGAACCCTCTCCACGCGAGTTTAACTCGCACTTGTCCGGTTTTTTGTCTAATTTCCAGAATACCGAATTCCAGATACCTACACTTAGTTCCTGGTGATAGATATTTATAAATAGCTACCTACAAACCATACCCTAACCGATTTGTTGATCACGTTTGGTAGTTTAGTTACCCATATGACTTCTTTTTAATTTTTCAGTGTGTTTTAAACTTTGACATCAGCAGGAACCTGATATTTTGGGAACGAGCAGTACTAAATAATAGGTATGATAGTCCAATTAAAATTACTTACAGCAAGCGGCTGCGAAGGGTTCTGAAGATTTTCTTTGTGTTAATACAATTAGCCATAGGCCCTTTCAACGAGAATAGTTATAGCAGTTTGTTTTTAGTACAATAGTGGGGCTAATTCGAAAGTTTGTTCGCTAAATTTAAAAGTCGCTAAACTTGAAATAAGAGACGTCAAACTCGATTTTGACAGCTTGGTGCTATAAAATTATATAAAATCGAGTTTGATCAATTCTATTTTAAATTATTTTGTATTCTGATCAGCGCCTCTATTCGGGAACGCTAAGTGATTCTGTAGCGATTCGCGAGCGAGATTTTTCATCTCGCTCTTACGCATTAAAGCGTCGTGCGGAAGAGTGGAATGAGAAATCTCGCTTACGAGTCGCTACAACATCATTTAGCGTTCCCGAATAGAGTCGCTGATACTTACCCCGTAACTAAAAGAAATAAAAAGTATCTAAAGTTAAACATTATTATTCCGAACGGAAAACCTAGTTACTATAAAACATATTTTTGAGAAAATATTGCGGGGCCGATCGGAGTAGTAAAGTATGCCGTAGATGTAGATCAGACAGGAATAAAAATGCAATAATCTTTAGCGAGGGATCAAAATAGTTCTTAGCGGCTCTACCATGCCAGACACGGGGATAAATTAAACCCGTTTATCTCTCTGACTATCTCTTTCGTCGGCACTAGTGTGAGATGCACTTAGAGATAAGACGGTTTAATTTATCCTTGTGTCAACCCTGCTAGGGCCGAAAGAACCGATCAAACTATAAACGATTGAAAGATTAACATCATTATTCCTTTCGTAATAGCAAATTAAAAATTGACACTTGTGTAATGTCTGAGACAAAAACGTGCCGCAAACGGCTTGGGACGCAATCGGGCAGTTTTTATGACCACTAATAGCGGAGCCGGTGTCACGGCTAGAAGATGGATCTGTTGAAATTGCCCATAGAATTTACGAAAACTAGGACCGTAACTGTAGTAACTGTCTGTCTGTTCCGTTTTAACGGCTAACCACTCAATCGATTTCGATGAACTTTGCCAAGGATCTACTTTTCTGGGTAAGGTCCTCCGGTACTAATCATTCTGGAATAGCACACATTTCCCGGGAAATAGCGACAAATTAACTCTACGCGAACGCATCACGGGCAAAAGCTAATCAGGGGACAATCTTTACGTAAATCGATCTAGACCCAAAGTAGGCTCTAAATGCTTGTGTTATGGGTACTAGACGACGATATACATTGTACAGGTAGATAAATAAGACATTGGAAACATTCACTGTTCGAATGGGCCGGCTCGACTGGGGTAGTACCACACTCTCACAGAATATCGGCGTAAAGTAATAGCTTGCTATTGCGTTTCGTACGGTGAGCGACGAGATCCGGAGGCCTATTCCCTCACCCCTATCCCATCCCCATTCCCCATCCTCCCTAGACTGGCAACGCATTGGCAGCACCTCTGGTGTTGCAGATGTCCATGGGCGGCGGTGACCACTTTCCATCAGGTGGGCCGTCAGCTCGTTTGTCAGTCAATTAACATAAAAAAAAAAAAAAAAACAAGACTCAGGGACAAACATTAGTGCTCCTCACACAAATATTTATTTGCAGGGGCAGCCTTACCATTGCGAGGCTCCGGGCGGGTAGATCTTTGAGAGGCACTAAGTGAAATTCTTAATTTAGAGTTTTATAATGCGCGGAGTAAGGCGTGAAATTCAAATAAACATTAGTACTACTAGTACCTATTATTTTTAAAATCTTTTTATTAACTTGCAATGTTTGTATGTATGTATGTTCGGGTCAAATCTTGCAAGCTGAATTAGAATCACTTCCTCTTATCCTACGGAGCTGAATTTTTACATATTAGTTCAGTTCCGATGACAATGCATTTTTATGGTAAGCATGACCTGAATGGACATCCATGGTTTGCTCCAGGTGAAGGAACGCATCAACGGTCAACAGCACAGACGCGAAATTTTGTGTGCGCACTTTATTGCAATATTAAAGTGCAATGGACAAAAAAGCTTGTTATTAAAATGCAATTTAAAAAAAACTTATTCTACTTGGGTTAGCGCGAGTGCGCGAGGCCCCTGCAAGAGCGAGGCCCCGGGCGGTTGCCCCGCTCGCCACCCCCAAAGGCCGCTCCTGTTTATTTGCCCGGGGATCGAATCCGGGACCGCTAGCTGCGGAGGCAGGTTCACTATCAACTAGGTAACCGCGTCGTGAAAGGTATTAGATTAGTCTAAAAATATGTAACGCGCTTGGCGACTGTCTTTACGTCAGACGGTTCACGGACGCATTTTAGCCGCAGTTCTTTTCATTATTAAGTACATTCTTTATGCACTCATACACTTATCCTTGCCTAGCTCAGGCGCGGTAGGTAGTAGCAAAACCACTTAGTCCTTATAGCGTTCATAAACAGTCTATTGTTGCTTGGAACATATAACCCACTAGCAAACCCGGCGAACTCCGTTTCGCCACCAGATGGCTTCGTTTTATGTAACATTTCGTTTGGTGTAGCTATGTATCAGAGATGGCGCTGTATGTGAAAAAAGATTTTCCCGCTTTTCTGTTGAATTTTTTCCTGAATTTTCTTTGCTATAAACCTCACGGAGCCCGAGACCTTTCCAACGAATGCAAAACCGTGGAAATCGGTTCGTGCGTTCTGGAGTTATAGCGTCAGGAAGGAAAACCCGATTTATTTTTATATAGTAGATGAAAGTGTTATAATGTTGCAATCAATCATTGTTGTTCGTGTCAAATTTGACGTTCCAGGTAAGTATAATTCAAGGAACGTAAGCTGAACTTTGACCTTGCATGCGCAGAACACATTTTCGGGTCTCAATCGAGGTGCGGTATGAGGTGCGATGCTTTTTTCCATACTTGTACTCTGCGCGGACGGCCGCCATAGTTCAACTTATGCGCCGGGGATTAAGTATAATTAATTGATCACTAACTTTCTTTTTATTATAATTGTATGTTACTGTACAATTTTAATAATGTGAGTGCTTTGGTGCATACGGTTTACTCACGTTGTTATTATATAAATAAATAAATAGTGATAAGTAAACAATCATCAAAGAAAAAAATTAGCGCCCAGACGGGATTCGAATCCGCCACACTTCACCGGAGAGCCCTTAAAGTGGATTCATCCTTACTTGTCTTATTTGGTAAATAAGTTTAAAACCTCAAAATGTAACTTTTTGGGCGAAGCAGCAATTTTATCGTAGGTGAAAGATTGGGAAAGTCATGTCTAAAATATTATCTCCTGTTGCTTTATTTACGATGAAATACCTACCTGTTTTAGCCAGCAATGGTGCATTTCGACGCGTTAGAGTGAAAACCTCGGAAATGCAATCTTGGTCTTTATTTTTTTATTACGTTTCTGGAAATTAAATATTATATTACGTAGTTTTTTCTTCCTCCTGAAAAGTTACGAGGTTTTCCCTCCAAAGCGACGATTTTGAAGTTAGAAACTTGTTTACCAAATAAGACAAGTTCCACATCGGCAACGAGGTGGCACAACACAATAAATGTAGTTTTTGGGAAATCACTATTTTATTTTACCACTATAATAGTGATTTCCCAAAAACTACATTTAATGCGTTGTGACACTCTCGTTGCCTATGCGATGTGCGAAGTAAGGATGAATCCACTTTACGTAGACGCCGAATTTAGCTATGCTGTCGAGTACCAATTGTTTGTTGACATCTTAGGGTAGTGCTTTGGGTCCAAGTCCCACCTGACCGTAATTTTTTTATATACTGAGGTACTTACTGTTTGGTACTTATAATTATGGTAAATATAATGGTACGATAATCACAAAAAATACTCGACTAAATAATTTATTTATTTGATTATAATTAAATCTATGTGTAATTAAAACGTATGCGTCAATGAAAATGAAAATGAAGATATTTATTTTGCAAGTAGGCCACATGTGCTCTTTTACATGTCTGAAGCGACCAGCGCTTCGAAAGGTGACATCTGCTGAGAAGAAACGCCGCAAGAAACTCAGCAGTAAGTCTTTTTTTTTTTCAACTTTTACACTAGTTTTAACTAAAACTAACACATGAAAAGGGCAGCAAACAATCCTAATAGGTAAAAATTAATTATAATAAATAACTAATAAGGGAGATGTATAGTCTCCGCGTCTGGACAAGTTAAGCTACTTAGAGATGTATAAAGCCTCTAAGGGTCATCATAAAATAATTAAAATAAAGAAATAAAGAAACATCTAAATTGATTACCTAATCTAGGTTAAATGGAGATGTAGACAGTCTCCACGGTCAAGTATAAAGAAGGAGATGTAAGGTCCAAATATCAAAATAATAATAATAATTTGAAATCGCAATCGCAATATCCTGCTACCAACAAAGCTATACTCCTATGCTTTACTCCATAACTAAAACAGTAACGCGTAACTAAATCCAAGTAATAAACCGGCAGACAGCACCGTCGCGAGCGTTCTATTTCTAATTACAAAACACAATTAAACAGCAAAAACTCTTTAACAAACATTACGCTTTAATACGAGCGCGTTCGAGCACATTGTTAAAGCGAGCGCGCGAGGCGGGCCGGCGGGCGGGGCCTCGGCGGTCGAGCCCCACGTATTTAGGCCCTCTATGTGAGGTCCCGATCATAATTTATTAACGGGGCCCCACATACAGACTTTCGAAACATCCAACGCGTTATGAAATATCATAAAGACGGCTCTACCAACATAACGGGACACTAATGCTAATTAAGATATCCGAATATACTGTCATTGTTGATGAACGAACTCATTTCTTTGAACACCTAGTAAACACGATTCGACTTTCACCTATTAGCTTTAACTAGTAGATAATTTTGATGGCATTAGGTTTTATTGCGATCTCGTGGACTAGATGGCCGTTTAGTTATTTGTATGATTTTGTGAAAGCGTTCAGTTTTTGTTGAGCGGAGTCTTAGTTCATGGGTTAGGGTAATAAAGAAAAGTTATGGGTGTCTCACGACGACAATTTGCGGAGCCACTGATTTGGTCTGAGTGGAACGTGGCAAATCGTCGACGAATTTTTAAATTAGGAGAAACTAGGTACTTAGATCATAATATACTCATAATTAAGGCGTCGGTGGCCCTAGGTTGTCGTCTTGTCGCAAGGTACAGAGTTCGAATCTCAGCAGGTAGCTACTATTGATGCATGCGTGCCGCGGCCCATGCTGGAGACCGTCACGTGTCCGGACTTCTGGCCGAAGGGTGTTGTGTTCAGGCGCTTCCGGGGCAGCTTGCCTGTCCAGGACACGACTCCAGGTGGAACGACGCTAAGGAGCCACGCCTTTTCGTCCCCTAAATAGTTTAAATCACCTAGTTTGTTATTTTAATATGTATGTTAGTCTGTAAGGTATCTATGTATGGGCCACTTACCTATGCCTGCAATAAATGGTTTTATTATTATTATTATTATTATTTGCTGTATGTTCTACGTCTCAGCTTGCGCTGGTAATTGGTGTCATCTACGGGACAAAGCCAAGTAGATGACATTTGTCTAAATTATTTAAATGTTCATGCTCTATCCTTGGTGTCATCGTCTATTTGTAAGAACTTTCGTACGATTCGGCATGTATTTAGTATTGCAGCTTTCTGCATCTGCATGTAAGTATTATGCTTCAGACCAATGACTTTCAGGCTATGGTGGAGGTGTTTGGGAATCACACCAGTAGTCAACAGGACTATTGGGACAATATCAACTTGTTCTTGCTTCCAGATTCTGGTTACTTCATCTTTAAGGTCTGTGTATTTATGTATTTTTTCACCTATAGTTTTTTGTAGATTGTGAGTGTTAGGGACGGCAATATCTATTAGCTAAGTGGTTTTGTTTGTTTTGTCTAGGAGTGTTATGTCTGGTCGGTTATAATGTGTAGTCCTGTCAGTCAGTATTGCGCGGTCAAAGTACATTTTGTGAGTATTGTTTTCTAGGATAGGGCTGGGAGTATATTTGTAGTATGGTGTGTTAGTGTTCGGTATGAGTTTATGTTATTATTGAGCTTTTGTACCTATGCATTATACCTGCGTTCTCTGCCCCCATAGCACACCATTTTTAATCGCACACACAAATCATTCGTTGCTTTCGCACTCGCGTATTAGTTAAAAAGTGATAGATGCTTCATATTCGCGATAAAATCGTACATAATAGCCGATACTATCAAGGTACGGTGAAACATTTCAAGGTAACTTATTTTAGCTAAGTCAGTTATCTCGTGTTTAACTTTAATACAATGGGGAAGATGCATGAAAATCAAAATGCGGTTTAAATGATATATTATGAAAGTAAATGTAAACAAAAGCATATTACAGAAAAAAGCAGATCATTTTGACTATTCATACATATATCACGCCTGTTTCCCAAGGGGGTAGGCAGAGACCACGGATTTCCACCTGCTACGATCCTGACACACAACTTTCGCTTCGTCTACTCTCATTAAGTTCTTCATGCACGCTCGCCGGTTTAGGGTACTCTTGACCTGGCCTTTCTTAAGAACGTCTATTCATTTTTATTTTATTAAGGGTCAAAACTAGTGACAAATTCATATTGGTTTATAGTTCTGATTTCAGTTTATAGGACATCCTCATCGAATTTATTTCATGTTTTATTTCTACGATGTTGGTCTAAAAACAGTATTTTCAGATAATAATTATAGATTTCGTTTAAGCGCCATACATTTTGTACAGTCTAACGAATGCTGTGACGTCATACTTGTCATCCATTTTGTATGGAGTGTTTTTGCGAGTGGTATGAACAATAACTTTTCAAAGCTTCATAACTCATAAAATAAACAACATAATAATATTTTGCGTACACAAATTTGTACGTAATTAAGGCGTAGTTAAGAAAAAGTTTAAAGTTCCTCTGCGTTACGAAAATTAGCAATACAATTATATGCCTTATGGCTACAATTGATAAGGTATATAATTGTATGGTTAATTTTCGTAACACAGAGGAACTTTTTAAACTTTTTCTTAACAACGCCTTTACGTACAAATTTTTTGAAATTCTCCCATTACACAGCACTTTCCAATACAAGATTTAAAAAAAAATATGCATCTTCCCTATTGACGTCACACCTGCCGGTAGGACGTCACCATTTAATCACTCTCCGGTATCAATAACCATGGCCGTTGTAGATACGGATCAATGTAGTACCACCTGGCCTAGCTAAGGTTCGAAATACTTTGGTTTCCCTGGTTCTTCTGTAAATCTACTAATTTCTACGCTAACTAATCTCCTCTGCTGCACTGGGAGTGAAGAAATAGCATAGAATGCGTGCAGATGCTTATCATCCTGGCATGTCGTAAAAGTCGACTAAGGGACGGGTCCTCTCCAACATGGTGGACTATCTGTATGGGCGATGGGCTGATCACCTGTCACCATACGGTTCATCATACCATCTTAGGACTAATTAATTAATCGAACGTGGCCACAAGTAGTCTTGTGGCTCTGCCCACCCCATTAGGGATTTCGGGCGTGATGCTATGATGTATGTATGTCTACGCTTACTGCTAAATTGCATTACTTTTTTTTTTATATTATTGTATGCATTTAAACTTGACCACAGTCTCACCTAATGTTAAGTGATGGTTTGGCCAAAGGTTGCTTGCTTGGTTTGAATGCTTATTTACTCTAAGGGTAAATGGGCATAGAAAGGAAGTCTGGACGGGGCACCAAAAATGGGACTGAAAGATCGTTCGCTTGTTCGGTGCAACTGTCCAGACCCAAGGCATCCTGTCGGAACACGATTGGAGTCGCTCGGCGACATGGCTTTGGTAAGGGGATGGTGACCAGCCGCGGTTGAAACCTACCACCGGTAGTTTGTTACTCGTTTTCACCCCCTAGGGACGCGAGGAATTTCAATCCCCTTTTTGGATCACTGAGAGTTTTGAGCCTTATGAGCAGAGGCTACAGAGAGGAGTAATCAATGGTGACATCCACTGGTCAAGGACTTTTCGAGACACTGTGGACAAAAAATAATACGCAGCTTAAGGATTTGGTATAAGTACTCAGTAAAAAATTATAGTCTTTAAGTAGATGTAGAAGGCTAAAGGTAGATGGCGAGACATCGAAGAAAATGTAAATTTTATTCTAGACTTCATGAGCGTTGCGTAGTGCATTTTGTGCTGCAGAGTAGCATTTAGTACGACATCTAGCGGTGATAAGAAATTATTTTATAGTACAACTACTCGGCACAAGATGGTGCCTGTTTCGGTGTTTATAACGCCATCTAGGAGTATGAATAAAAACTGTAGATTTTAACAACTGGCAACATTTTACAAAAGCTATTTCAGTAGCTTTTATAAACTCAATTTCTTCCCAATTGCGTTTTTACAAACTTACTTAATACTGACCTATGTCAAACCAACAAGTCAAATTTGACTTATTAGGTATTTGATCTTTTCGTTTGTTTCTGTGTTGATTGAAGTGTTTATAAAGAATTTATCTTCAAAATCCTTCATTTTAACCTTGTGAAGTGACCATATTATAGATCTTTGTCATGAATAATCTATTGATTCAAAAAATCATCGTAACCAATAATGGTTCCTGTCCGGAATTTGTATATCAAAATCCACTTCTCGACAAAAACGTTACTAAAGCTCTATCAAAAAGTTTCTTAAAGATTCTTAACATATCCAATCAGAACTCGACTTCGAATAACAATTTGAGGCTGTCCATATTAGAAAATATTCGTAAAGTTTGTACAATCGAACCTGATGGCCACGCAAAAGTTGACGATCATTTCACAGAATTCTTGATAGAATATTACAAGAAAAACATTACTGAACGTTCAGATGACACAGGAGATACGGTGGATAAAAAATTAGATGCATTCCTTGTAAGAAAACTGAAAAATATGGACATTAACTCAAGTTCTCAATCAACACTGAACCCAGAAGTTGTTCAAGCTTTGATTAATTTAAATGAAAATGGAGTTTACCTGGATACACTGTCAAAGGATGTTATTCACTGGAATGTTGAAAGTAGCAGGTATTGCCACGTTTTGAGGGAGTTATGGGATCACAATGCCCATTCTTCAAGTAATTTAACCGATGACATTTGTATTAAAATGAAGCCTCAGATTGAAATGTTATTGCTTAATGTCTGCAGTAGTATAATGACCACAAGGGACCAGGATCTTGAAGATATACTACAAACAAACATTGACTTAATAGACCTTATGAAAAAGTGTTCTATATCCACACAGTGCTTTCAAATGTGCAGTGGTATTCTTAACTTTTTATTTATAATGACTAATTTTGACACTGAATTGCAGAAATTCATCCCTGAATTTGTAAAGCATGTGAAAGTAAATAGTTCCTCGGAATCTACTTGTGCACTGTATCCATTTCATCTAAGTTCTTTAGTCATATTACTAGATTTTGAGATAAATGAATTGCCTGAACCACTTAAAGATAAATATGTCCAACCAACCCTAAACTTTTTACAGAAATTACATATGGAGTCTGAAAATGACTTAATATTGTTATTATCACATTTTCCTCAGTGGTTTGACATTTATTTCAGTAGGTAAAGTCAGTGGCGTAACAATAGGGTGGCAGGGCTGGCAAAATGCCAAGGCCCAAGAGACCACGAGCTCAAAAATATAGTACCTACAATACAATGTGATGATTTTTACTGATATGATAGGGCCCCATCAAAAGAATTTGCCACGGGCCCCAGATGGTATAGTTATGCCACTGGGTGAAGTTATTACTCTATTTTATATGCATTCCAAAGTAAACTAAATTATTCAATGTTTGACTGAAATAATAAAAAGACAGAAACTCAATCATCTTTTAATATTCAATATAACAAACAAGGTCTTTATTTTACTTACCTATCTTTAGAGGGTTATAGTATGACTACATATTTATACTTATCCCAGATTTAATCTTAAGTTAATGTTCGATCACACCTTATATCCCCTGTACTTTTGGGCATAATAAGAAAAAAAAATGAATCCACCATTAACACAAAAAAAATAAGACTGCTTTTGCACAAGCCCATAGAAAGGAAAAGAAAAAATACCTTTATCTTCTTTAAGGTCATATCTTTGCAAGAAGCACCTGTCTGTTATGCTGTGTATGTACACACCTACAATATACCCAACCTAATTAAATTTAGATAAACCTTTTCATGGTTTAACATTGAAGGAACTGACCCGCCATAAAATTGCTCTGTGAGCTTGTACATAATTTGCTTGTCATTCTTAGCAAATACATGTTTCCAGCTACGAAGGTGTTTTTCCAGTGTCTCCCAAAATGGAAATGTTAGATTGCAAACCCCACAGTGGTAGAGGTTTGGACGGATCTGTAAAAAGAAATTGTATATGTTTTTATTAATGCTTCAGATCATAATTTATGAAAAATAATCCAAGGTGTAATTAGTTTTCCCAGACTTTTATTACCTCTCTTACAAATTCGTCATGGATTGTTGTGATGACTTCTGAATCAAGAAACGCCTGTTTGTGCTTTTCTGTCTGGCAATGTTTTCCCTCCTTTTCAAAATCATAAGTAACATCACAGGCATAACATTTTACTATATTATTCTGGGCATTTTCATCAATTGTTGCAATAAACATGAAGCAAAATACATCCACAAAGTGTTGTTTATTGATCCAAACAATTTTGAAGTCTTTTGCATGAATGACACTTTTTAAATAGTCCTTCAATGGTTTGGTCTTGTATGACAGCTTGGTATGTGGTTTGGCACTTTTGTCTAAGCCCTTTAACTCTAAATGTCCCATATGAATTTGACCTCTGACATGTTCAGTGAATATGTTCATGTGAGCTGACATATAGGCGTTACATAGAGAGCAGTAACCTCTGCCACCTGGTGGTACCAGTTTGATGAAATTGTTTCTTCCGAATTTAGCCAGTTCAGCCCGTTTCTTACCGTGATCAAATACATGAAGTTCATGATTTACCACATTATCATCAGTCTTCTTAAAGTTTAGTGATGCAATGACCTTATCCATGTCAACCAAGGCTTGCTCAATTTTATCAGTATTTGTTATATTGTGAGTTTTTCTATGCTCAATCATAAATTGAAAGTTAATGCTAACATAAGCAGTGCAAATCTTACACATTGCAACTTTGTTTTCAAGATCAATATCAAAGTATTCTTTTTGAGAGTTAATCAGCTTAACCGCAACATCTAGATTTCTGTCTTGGTCACTTTTTGATGTATCTTTACTATCACCATTTTTTATCATTGGTTTGTTAATATTATGATTATTATTCCAGTGATCAGTTGCGGACTGAGCAGCAAATGTTTTCTTACACAAGAAACAGTAAGATTTATCTTTGTTAATCTGCAAAATATGACAAAGTAAAACATTTGTAATTACTATGATAGAATACAGTTTACTAAACTTAAAGAGTAGAACCTGTGTCATTCTTAACTAATCATTCACATACAATTTCAATGACTTTTTCTCACCTTTCTATAATAATAGCCTTGCTCCTCCATCATGCATATTTCACTTTGAATCATGGGTATCATGTGACTAGACATAGAAATATGTTTCACAAAGTTGTCTACAACAGTATCACAAAATAGGCATTTACAGTCAAGCACCCCATTCCATTCCTTATTAGTTATTTTAATTTTTCCTATGACTATCAAACCAGATTCTCTTCCACAAATTGTACCTTTTGCTTCTGTTATAGGGCTTGCCTGGTTTTCCTTATGCTTTGCTTCTCCTATGTGCACGGATATTTCAGCAATAGTAGGAATAACATAGTTGCAAAATTCACAGTAGAAGTTTCCATCAATCTGTAAAATAGACCAGTTTGAAAAAGCTAAAAAAATGCTTTATGCACATGTGCTTAAAAGGGTTTTCAAGGACGTTACTGAATGAAAAAGCAGATAGTGCATCAACCAACCTTGTAAATTGAGTCTTTTTTAAACTTCGGAATACAACTCAGGCCCTTGATACTCTTCCTGTGTTTCTCCCAACGGATGTGCTTCTCTACGTCGTCTATTGTTTGAAACGACTCCTTGCAAAGAAGACAATGGTGATCAATGTCCCCACACAGAATAAAGTTCTTGAAATATTTGTTCATGATGACGATGACGACCACAATAAAAAAACAAAATCGTGTTTTAACTGCGAATCTGCATGTACATATAGTGCGAATGACTATCCTACTTGAAAACTATCGTTATTTTAACAAATCGTGTGAGGATACACGGTTAAAGAAAGAAATATAAAAAAAGTACAAAATTGAAGGCAGTTTCTCATTTTATTTTCTATTGAAGTTTTTGGCGGGACGACTGGCCGTTTGATGGAGGGTTGCCAGCTTAACAAATTCTTAACATTCAAAATGAAACGAGGTAAACTAACGCGACAATTATTTTGGAAGTAATTTATTTTATACACAAATTTATGATAATAAAAGCCAGTTATTTGTTTCCAAGAAATACTAACCATATGCGCCAGATTATTTCCATAGCATATCTCATTACCTTTTTTTTACTGGCAATTAATCGTGCGCTTCATAAACCTTATTGCTTATGTGTGCCGGCGAGATAATAATTCTTCACTTGTTTGAACACTTGTTTGATTGCTATGGGTGGCACGAGTTTTTGAATACGTGTTCAAAGTTTGAACAAAGATTTGCACTTTGCCATGCGGTATTAGTTTTTTAGCGCACATCAAAGCGTTCAAAGTCGAATGTGTTCAAATATTTGCGTAGCCCGTTACACTCGCGCAAATTCCAGTTCAATAAAGTAAGTATGCAATAGTGTACGTTTTTATAATGCTAATTTTCATATGCGTATGTATATGGGAACGTTAATAAAAGCAAGAAAACAATGGTCGATGCCTTGTAACTGTACGGGCTAAGTTCTCTTTGCCTTCTCTCTGAGGTTCAAATGAAGAAAAAAAAAACTCGATCGATTATGCCGGTGTCACACAAGGGCAGAGAAGTGAGGCAGTACTTAGTTGGCGTAACTACGTATCATTGTTTTTAAAAAATAATACGAATGAATTTGTTAAAATATTAAGTTGTCGTTGACGCTCGCGGACAGAACTAATCTCATTGGCTGTGAATGATATTTGAACACCATCTGTCTTCCTGAGGGCTTAGCACACTAATTTTTATCGCGCACATAAAGCATTCGTCCCTTTCGCACCCGAATATTAGTTAAAAAATGACAGACTCTGACTGCCTGACTGTGACTGTGACTCTGAGGGCCTAGCACATATCTGTCACTGTTTGACTAATATGCGAGTGTGAAAGAGACGAAAGCTTTATGTGCGCGATAAAAATTAGCGTGCTACGGAGGCTGACGGTTCTGTTCGGCTGTACAGCCTCACTGCCTCTCCCTCGTGTGAAATCGGTATTATAGGACAGAATAGATAATAGTACTAACGTAAATATAGCCAGTTATAGCCACTTCTATCCACAGATATCTAGCTTCTCCTATCTATCATATAGGTATATCATACCTACATATTTAATCTGTGATTCTGTGATTGGTTGACGGTCGACTCGATGCTTGGCTTGTTGTGGTGAATCGAACGCAATAAAATCTGTCTTTATAAAGTATCTTTTAGGTTGATGACCGTGATAATTCACTCACTTTTAATAATTTCAAACCATTCTATACTATATACAATGTAATTTAAACTGTATAACTTTTTGTAATTGCTCGAAGTCAGTGTTTCTTTCTCCAGTCAGTCTGTTGTGGATTTTGGTTTAGTTTGAACATGAGTAAAAGACGCCGGGCCTCATCGGTTGCTAGCCGTGGGGCAGATGGCGACGACAGTGATGATGGGGTGGACCAAACGCCTGGCCCTCCGCCGTCGGCGCGTAAAAAGAAAAAGCTAGATCCCGTAAGTCTAAAGCTAAGACATGCATCTTGCCGCGCGGCTTGGCATTTCCGATGTTTCTAAACTTCTTATATAGTCAGATTTAGTGAGAAGTAAACTGACATTGGATTGGATTCAATATAAGCAACAAAAAATATGACTGATAACTAGCGAAATACGACTTAATGCTGTATTGCTGAGTTTCTTCCGGCGTTTCTTCTCAGGAGATGTCACCTTTCGAAGCGCTAGTAGATTCTTACATGTGAAAGAGCCCATGTGGCCTACTAGCAAAGTAAATATTATCATTTTCATTTCATATTTTGTTAGTAATCAGTCATATTCTTGATGCTAATTCGAGCGGAGATGTGTAACTCAGAACTGCATGTTTACTCCAATTAATTAAAAAAGTCATAAATTATTTTAAGTTGGTAGGGGCTCAGTTCTATATTTATTATTTATATATTTATTCATTAATAATAATAATAATAGATAGACTTGATCGGTAGGACATTGGTATTAAATTTTAATCTCAGTACAAATTAGTTTAAAATTGTAGAAACATACAATACATGCTAATCAGAACCAAGAAGAAATGGGAAATTGTGTCTAAATAATGATAATAACTATCTATTTATATATAAATACCTTAAAGACTAACATATATATTAAAATAACTTATACTTAAACTTGTTTGTTGGTTGGTACCAATTTCATGGCACATTTGACATATGTAGCGTAAAATTGGCACATATGTATGTAGCGCATTATATGGACATCAATACTTTATGTACAAAGTCACAGGCACAAGATAGTAATTAATAAAGAGTATTTCCTTTTGGCTAAAATAAATAGTTCTATGTGAAGCAAATCTTATGTAAACATTACCAGTGTATTTCGTTATACATTTAGTTATGTTTTCCAAGTCAGGCCAAATACCAATTCAGGTTCATAAATGAGGCTTGGGCTTGCAAGTCTGGCTCTGGTCTGGTCTGGTTGGGCTTGTAAGTAGAATTAGTTACTCATAAATAAATAAATATTGGAACCATATTTTTACCATTTTTTTTAATGGCTTTCACATCTCTTTAGATTAAGATGTATTTTGTCAATATCCTAGTCAACATTAGACATATTGTCAGGAGAAGGTTCCTCCGTATGATAAATTATAATATTATTAATTTGAGGGAGGATCAGATGGAGTACCTAAAACAAATAAACAACATTCATGCTAAGGATGACAGACAATACAAGACGAATACAAAAGGCAAATTATTATTAGTAAAGGGGAGGAATGAGGACAAGGCGAAGGATGGACGAGTGAAAAAAGTTATATATTTTTACCTTTGTTGCAGAGTGAAATGTGTCAGCAGCTGTATGACACAATCAGATCCTTCAAGAAGGATGATGGAACATTGCTGTGTGATTCATTCATTCGAGCTCCTAAGAGGCGTCAAGAGCCACAGTACTATGAAGTAGTGTCGCAACCCATTGACTTGTTGAGAGTAAGTTAAATAGACTTATTCGTTTTATTCCGTTTTATTGAGCTAGTCAAACGTTTTCACCTCACTGCAGTAAAGCAAAAAAGAGAACTTGTCTCTGTGGGGTAAGAATAGTATCATCTCATCTTCTCCTGTTGGTGTTGTTATAGTAGACATCAGTGGCGAAGCATCAAATATTTCCTAATGGAAGCCGGAAGAAATAGAACCGTACGTACGAGTCTGACATTTAGTTAGAGTAACATGGACTTCACTGACAGCTAGGCGTAGCTTACTAGCTTAGTAAAGCCGTCAGGAATCAGCTTGTAGGCAGGCTTCGCCACTGTTAGGTTAGGTTAGGTTAGGTTATTTATTTCTCAAAATAGAAATACATTATAAATTGCACATGTCAAGGTACAATAATTTAGTTTGAGATCGTCAGCAATAAATTAGAAACACACATAGACATAGGGACCAACTAAAGGCATCATTCTTCAAGCACTATCATTACCAACTGTGGTCACCAACCCGCCTGCCAAGTGTGGTGACTATGGCAAATCCGCCTATTTTTCAGGGAGACCTATGTCCTGCAGTGGACGTTTTATGGCTGACGGTGATGATAATGATTAGTTCACTTTTAAAATTTATGCAAAATAATAAGTTGTTAATCTAGGAATTAAATATTGCTTTGCTAGCAGTGATGCAACGAATACTACTTTTACGAATACGAATACGAATATCAAACCTACTATTCGGCGAATACGAATACGAATACGAATATCTCGCCATGGTAATAAGAGACTTATTTATTTGATGAATGTTTACTCTTCTAATATTTAAAATTTACAACAGGCAAATTTTTATTTAAAAAACATAAAATTTGTAGATTTTCTGGTCTTAGGCGATGTCTTTTTTCAGTCTGGATGTTCCCAGCCGTTGAAAAAAGTCTTTCCGAGGCGACTGTACATGGCTTCAGTGCGTTGTCGTTGCGGTTAAGGGCCTCTGCACACGTCATATTTTTACGCGCGTTTTTCAAATCTGCAGTACAGTTGCGTACAAAAATATCAGTTTTTAAATATTCGTATTAGTATTCGCCGAATACGAATATTCGGTAAATATCTACTATTCGGCGAATACGAATATTCGTATTCGTATTCGTTGCGTCACTATTTGCTAGTAATCACACATTATTACTTTTAAACCTAAAGGTGCAGCAGAAACTCAAGATGGACACTTATGAGGACCTGGACGAGCTTTCTGCTGATATTGAACTGCTGGTCAACAATGCGAAGGCCTTCTACAAATCTGACACGACAGAGTACAAAGATGCGATAGAGCTGTGGAAGCTGTACACACAAACTAAACACGCTTTGGAGAATGGTATGAATGGTGTTAAATTCACAAGTTTGATAATGTTTTTTCTTTATCCCTTAACATGGATACACAGACACATCATGATGATGATGATGGTGGGTGGGGACGCCCGGCCGTCGACAGGCGGGCGGTCGATCTGCGTGCGCTGATCATTCAGCCCAGTTCCCCAAGGTTGGAGCCGAGGGTTACTATCGCGGCGGCACTCCCATCCAGCATGGATCCCATCTTCTTGTTTTCCTGCATAACATAAGTACATCCTGCAGGTTCAAGCTACTAATCTTGGTTACATCTATTTTATCTTCCCCGAAAATGTCATATCTCAGTGACGAGTACATGACACAATCGGCTAGGAGATGTTTGCTAGTCTCTTCCTCCCCACAGTGTGGGCGGAGAGGGTCCGATCTTACCCTAATTACTGATAGGTGTCTATTTAGTGGGCAGTGGCCTGTGATTGCCCCTGTCAATATACTGAGGTTATACTTACAGACAGATCATACATCCAAAAGACTACATAGCCAGGCGACCCATGCTGAATAATTATATAAAATGATTAATAATAATAATAATAGCCTTTAGACAGTAATTTACATTATTATTTGTAATAAAAATGTCGGTAACTATATTATGCATCGACTCCCTGTCTGTATGTCATTAGTTATAGAAATAGAAATAGAAATATAAATAATTTATTGTCCAATTGTGAGTGAGTTACAAAATGTTATAAGTAGTTAAGGTTAAATGTGCATCACAATCTACCGGTTGCCGGCGTACAATATTGAATGACTTAATAATGAAGTTAATTACAATGAATAACAGTTGTTGTTGTTGATAGAAGATCTAAAATTATAGTAGTACATGTCACGATCATATTAATACCTAATAATAATTATCATACACACCGTTGATTCGAATATAATGTCAAGTTTAATCGTTTAAAATTATGATAATTCCGATTGTGTACCTATAAATAAATAATAATATGTCATGTCATGTGGTATCAAAATGTTCGGAAATATTGTAATATGCCTTATCTACACACCATTTAAATAATTTATTTTTAAATTCTGGTAGATCAGATTTCTTAAGGTCCTGGGGTAGATTATTAAATATCTTTATCGACATGTTGAATACACTTTTTCTCATATGCGCCGTCTTGCTACTCTCGGGACAATATAAATTGAAACCGTGATGCTTTGAAGTCTGTCTAGGGTTTGGATGTTGAACTTTATATAAATGCATGTTATTTTTTACAAAGATGAAGTTGACAAAGGCCTCCTCCAACTGTCGCCATTTCTCTCTATCATTGGCTACTCTTGTCCATGTACGTTATGGCTTCGATGTCATGATCCCATTGTCTAAAAGACCTACCCCGTTTTCTCTTCTTTTCTCTTGTGAACCAATCTTTGACTAATTTTGACCATTTTTCACTTCCTCTGATTGTGTGGCCTGACCACTTCCATTTAAGCTTTTTTATTGTTTAATACTGAATAATTATATAAAATGAATATTAATCATTAATCAAAAATAAATCTTAGGTGAAGACGTGAAACCGCCAAGAGTGTCTCGCACCAGCTCGTTATCCAGAAGGTCTGACGTGGCCGAGGACTTGTCTGAAACCTCCACAAATAATGAGGAGGACAATGTCTTTGAGGAGCTCTTCAGTGCGGTAGGTTATTTTATGACTATGCAAATGACATGAAATTTTTGACTGGATTTTTTACTTTCATAAATTAAATAAATAAAACTCAGATGCATCCATTTTACACTGAGCACAACAACTTAAAATTCAAATTGTTTATTGAGCAAGTTAGCCACCTGTGGCTCTTTTACTCCTCACATGAATACATTAAATTGCGTTAAATCTACCAGTGCTTTGGACAGGATCATCTTCATCTTTTAAATCATATACATATTAAAAAAATATATAAAATGAAATAGCAACATTAAGTACAAAGTCTAATATTTAATTTTAATTACAGGTGATGACAGCAAACTCAGATGGCCGACCTCTTTACAAAGCCTTTCAGTTCCTCCCCTCCAAGCGTCGCTACCCAGAATACTACAGAATCATCGACTCCCCGATAGACCTGAAAACCATCGCTCAGAAAATCCAAGGTGGAGAATACACTACCCTGAATGAGATAGAGAAAGACTTTCTGCTGTTGTTCAGAAATGCGTGTAATTTTAACGAACCGGGCAGTAATATCTATAAGGATGCCAAGAATTTGAAGAAGGTAAGAACATTTAAAAACCGGACTAGAGCTAGAACTCGTGATTATCTGAAATTTCCTATGTTAAAATACCCTAGACTTCTTATAGATTTTCATGTAATCTATAGGTAAAGAACTATATCCCGTATTTTATTTTCAAAATTGAGGCCCAGTGGCATGGGAGATAAGGGGGGGGAGAATTAAATTTTCACCTCTTTTTCCTAAAAAACTTCAATACTCTTTATTTGCCTTTCATTTGATAGGTTACACGCCATAGATTGAAAAACTTCTATTTTTATTTTCTAATTTACCCGTCAAAAGTGGCCCAGATGTTTCAAATTCATTTATTTACGTTACACGTCCGTGTTGCGGTCACCGACTTACATATGTGTACCAAATTTCAACTCAGTCGGTCCAGTAGTTTCGGAGCAAATTGACAGTGACAGACGGACGGACAGACAGATACGCGAGTGATCCTATAAGGTTTCCTTTTTTTCCTTTTACATAGTGTCATATACACTAAGTGAAATAGTAAAGAATTCCAATATTATGTTTTTGGGCAGAACTGAGCGCGCAGAGTGCGAGTGCGAAAATAGGGATGTTTCCCGTGTAAAAAAAAAATTATTCTAATTAGTCCGTCAGTTAGATTATTAACAATATATATTGAACACGTATTTTTTGCTTTATCAAATCAAACAAAATTGACAAAGATAACGCGCATCAAAGTTCAGGAGTGGGGGCTAATGACGTCGTCACTTAATGGTTTAAAGTGTACAAATTCGCGACGTCACGTGGAACTTCGACGCACTATATCTTCGTTATTTTTTGTTTAATTGACAAATGAAAAAATAGGTGTTCAATATTTTTTTATAATGTAATAGACGGACTAATTAGAATTTTTCAGGAGACTAGCCTATTGCCGCTGAATTTAACCCAGCACATAAACCATGTCTCGTAGGTGATTCAAGCCCGCAAGCAGGAGTTAGACCAGCACAGCCGGAGCGGTCCCGCTAAGACTTCGGAGCGTATCCGCAGCAAGCGGACCTCTCGCATCGGCCCCGTGCCGTCCAGTGGCGCGCTGGCTATCATGGACCCACCTGGCTCCGACAACGAAGTCGTCAAGGTATGTTGATGATGATGAAGGGAGGTGGGGGGGTTATCAGTGCCTTGATCTTAAAATTCATACATACGCTTGTCCGATAAAATTTCCTGTGAAAAGGATTGAATATTATTTTTTGTAATTTTCCGTAGCATTCTGAGGATAGCGCGGGCGACAGTGACGATGAAAAAGGCGATAACGAAGACTCCCCGCAGTGGAAACTCTTCGAAATCGTCAAAAATCATCTGGGAGCAAGTGGTAATTTCATTTTATCTTATGATTTTGTTTTCATTTCCTATGGCTTTTCATACAAAAGGCGATAACGATTTCCACCCCTTAACACTTTCAGTGCCAGCCCAAAAACCAAGTCCCATCCCAGGCGGCGCAGAATTGAATCCATACAAAATTGCTATAGCAAGAACCCGACCACCGAGTCGTTCGGCATGGCGATAAACTCATAGAAAACCGGATATCGGGCGTTCGGCACTGAATGTGTTAAATGTTAACCGATTTTGACCAAATTTGGATAGGGAATCAATAAATTCAGTTTTTCGATTTCATCATTTCACAGGCACACCAATGTCTGAAGCATTCTCGAAGCTTCCATCGCGCCGCGCGTACCCCGATTACTACAAGGAAATCAAGAACCCGATCTCACTGAACCAGATAAGGAACAAGATTCGGCGCGGGAACTACGGAACCCTGTCCGAAGTGGCCGGAGACATGAATATCATGTTCGAGAACGCCAAACAGTATAATTTGCCTACATCGCGGCTGTATAAGGATGCTGTGAAGTTGCAAAGGTATGTAGTTGTTGAAGAGGTATACATAAGTCTAGACATCTTAGACGAGTGTGAGTTAAAAGACCGAGCCAAAAGCGAGCGTTTCTATGTTTCCGGGATTGGCATTGTTAGCCGAGGCATGCATAAGCTATTCACAGCGAATTAAAGGAGCTTCTTTTGTCTTTGTCTTTCTCATTTGTACGTATGTTGTGTTTGCTTTAGATTGATGCAGCAGCGCGTCCAAGAGTTACTGGATATAGTGCAGAGTTCATCGAGTGACGACGAAAGCCTGTCCTCGGTCAAAAACCAGACTCAAGTCAACACGCCAAGACCTCGAGGTAAGTGCCATAAGTAAATAATACGGGTACACAACGAAATTACAAAACTAGCCACTATGCATAGCTGGGTACAATACCGTTAATCCGTTAATCGTTAATTAACGAAGTTAACATTTCGAGTAACGGTTTAACTTTTAAGTTAACTTTAAAAATGGTTAACGGACTCATTAAATTCCGTTAAAAGAATTAATTTGCCAAATTGCCAATGGAATACCGCGCGGTTTATGTTGGATAGCTTTTGATTTGAATTTGATTTCTAAATATTAGGAATAATTATAAACTTTAATGCAATACCCTTTCTTTATGAGTTTTTCATATCCTGCTCTGCCTAAACTTCCATAGCACATACCAACATTTTTTTATAAGTTACCAAATTATTAACGCAGCGTCATATAAAACGCAATTTCAATCACGAGTTAACGATTAACGTTAACTTACGTTAAATCTTCCGGAGTGTAACGCTTTAACGTTTAACGCAGTTAACTTTTTTAGTAACGGATCAGCGACTAACGAAGTTAACTATTTGATTAACGGTGCCCAGCTATGCCACTATGACACTGACGTATTTCACCATTGAAACTGGCTTTAGAATTCTAACTGTTAGTCTTATGGCCGAATTCAGAAACGTCATTTAACCTTTTGTTTAGATATTCAATAGTTAAATGTCCCTAAACTAGTTGTCAACCTATACGGAAACGTCACTGAAACGTCACTTTAATTAAAGCTCCATTTGAGTGGCCTTTCTGAATTCGGCCATTACGTTACCATATTTTTAACCGCAGGTCGACCGCGAATCAACCCACTCCCCAACACTCCGGCCCCTGCGACCACACCCTCAGTCCTCAAGCCCAACGTACCACTGAAGAAGAAGCTCCACTTCATAGCGAAGCAACTGGTCGAGTTCACTTGCCCGGACGGACGGCAGCCTATGCTGTTGTTCATGGAAAAACCGAGCAAGAAGCTGTACCCGGAGTATTATAATGTGATCGACAAGCCGATTGATATGATAACTATTGAGGCCAATATCAGGGTGAGGAACTTTTGACTTTTTAACCCTTAACCCTTTAGCCCGTCGGCAGTTTTCCGCGCCCCTGACGCCACGGTATGCCTTTTTCCATATATTTCCGACGGCTACAGCCGTCGCCGAGCGCGCGTGGCACGCTTTTTCACCGTTAGCCGTGGCGTTCAAAATGTTAAAAGGGCAGAGGCGATTTATTATATATTTATTATTTACATACTTGTATTAAGAATTTCAACTTTAGTAACTACATAGTTTGATGCAAATTCGATTGTATTTATTTAAAAAATAAATGCCTTTAAATCATTCCCTAGTAAGTGAAAAACATTACACTATATTTGAAATTTACGCGACATATCTGTATGCATGGGAACCGTTTAAGGGTTAACTTCAAAACGATTAACCGAACTTTGGTCTTCGGCTTTGCCCACCCCCGCAAGCAAACTTTTATTTTCTTAGGGTCCCGTAGTCCAACTAGGTTTCCTTAATTTCTTATAGTTTCAAATGTCTGTCTGTCTGTCTGTATGTCACAGCTATTTTCCCGAAGACTTACGTATGTCCCGCGCAAAAATGTAAAAAAGAAAACTTTTTTTTTACTTTAGCTCTCATTCGGCTATCCGCTAGAGAAGCATGTACGGCAAGGGCAATAAAACTGTATTTTTTTTATTCTACAACCTCGAATAGGGTGTTGCTTCATACCTCTTTGAAAACCATTATGGGTATGTCATTGACAATTTTTTTACCTACTCAATTATTTTTTTGCAGAATGACCGCTACTGCAGCGTCGATGAGATGATATCAGACTTCCGTCTGATGTTCTCAAACTGTCGCCAATTCAACGAGGAAGGGTCCATGATATACGAAGACGCGAATCTACTCGAACGCGTCATGAACGAGAAGTTGAGGGAGCTCAATAGTAATTACGAGAAAAAAACGCCTAAGTCTATAAAAACTGTTAAGTCGCGGCAGTTGTCTCCGTTTGAACAGAAGTTGAGGACGCTGTATGATGCTATAAGGGATTACAGGCTTCCCAAAGGTAATTAATTCTAATTTTAATAAATCCTTTGTTCCCAAAATACCCAAATCTTTGGATTACCAGAATAATAGGAAGGAAGGAATGAAAAAACCAGTCATGTGCGAGTCTAACTCGCGCGCCGAAGGTTCCTTACTTACCTATGAAAAACAAACGGTACCTTGTAGGTACGGTACCCTAAAAATTAAAAAAAAGCTTTTAACAACGGGGTAACCATTTACAACCTACCTATGAAATAAGACTAAGTAACTTTCGCAAGCTCCTAGCTCCGTGCATTCGTCGAGTGTGATACGACCTTGCAAAGGTTATTCCGTTTAACTATTTTTTTTATGTGGAATTAAATTTTAATTTACGGACTTTTTCCTTTACTTGTCCTGTAAGACACTGCTTCTTGCCAAATTTCATGATTCTAGGTCAATGGGAAGTACCCTATAGGTTTTGATTCCCGTTAGATTCCCTTGAGTGTCAAAATATGTGGCATAAACGGCCGTATCTTTTGATTGCGGTGACTTAGAAGGTTGATTTTTTCACAGCTTCAAGAGATTGCAGACCTCAGTATTTGATATTAATTTCAACTTGATACCTCCACGTGTTCCTGAGAAAAAGGGCTTGACATAAAGACAGACAGACAGACAGACAGACGGACAAACAAGTGATCCTATAAGGGTTCTTTTTTTCCTTTTGACTTACGGAATCCTTAAAAATGAATATTCAATTGATCGTAACGAATCCATCGTAAACTTTATTTAACCCGATTTCTTTTATTTCACAGTGAATCGCCAACTGGCGCTCATCTTCATGAAGCTCCCTAACAAAGCAGAATACCCTGACTATTACGAATTAATCAAAAACCCAATCGACATGGAGAAGATTGCCCACAAACTGAAGAACAACGTCTACAATACAGTGAACGAGATGGCTTCAGACTTCATACTGATGCTTGACAACGCTTGCAAGTATAATGAGCCGGATTCGCAGATTTACAAGGACGCGTTGATATTGCAACGGGTCTGTTTGCAGACTAAACAGATGTTGAGGTCAGTGGAGTTCATATTTATTATTTTTTTGCGAACCAAATTAAGAAGTAACGCGCGGACCCGCCACAGCTTCGCCCGCGATATTTTCTATACAAACTTTATCACCCCTTTTCACCGCTATAGCCTTTTGGCCGCCGTTGTCGACTATGCGTGACAGGCTATACAGCGTAAAAAAAGACCTTCACTGCCTTGACTTAAAGTTGAAATTCGTGTTCCGCTCAGACATGCTTGGCGGCCAAAAGGTTAAGGATGGAATTTCAAAAAATCCCTCCTTAGTACACCTCAAGGGTACTTGAGGAATGTCTCCTCCAAATCTCAAACCTGCAGGACCACCCGTTTAGGCTGTGCGTTGTCTATAAGTGAGTCACGGTACTGTTTTATAAAGATATCTAGAAATCTTTCACGTATGTTTACAATTATAATAATCACGCTTGCTTTACGCAAATCGATCTAGTCCCAAAGTAACCTCTAAAGGCTTGTGTTATGCGTACTAGACGACGATATACATACTTATATAGATAAATAAATAGGCAACATCCACGACTCAGGAACAAACACTCGTGCTCATCACACTACTGTTTGCCCTTACCGGGGATCGAACCCGGGACCGCTAGCCGGCAGGGTCACTACCAACTAGGCTAACCGCGTCGTCAATCTTATACGCAGACACTTGTAGGTGTGTTTGTACGCTGGTTATCCGTTGTCGCGTTCAAAAGATCAATGATAGAATTGATAGATCATGCTGCTGGTAAAAAGTGTGCAGAGTCGTGACGTCAGGCGAAACTTCAACGCACTATATCTTCGTCATTTCTTGTTTAATCTTAATTTTAAGATATTTTTTTATAATGTAAATGACGGACTAATCAGAATTTTTCAGAAAAATTCCTTATTGGTAAAAAAATCCCCGTGTTCTGATAATAAATGTATCATTTGTGTCTGTGTAGAGAGGACGATGACGCCGTGCCTGACGTGCCGGCAGCCGTGCAGGAGCTGTTGTTGAACCTGTTCACTTCTGTCTACAACCACCAGGATGAAGAGGGAAGGTAATACCTATTCAGTTCAGTATCATATTATATTAATGTTTCTATTGTTGGTTACAGTTGTGTCACTTCACTTGGCTGTATTTGCCAAATATTTGTGATGTAACCGTTTCATTAACACCCCACTTTACGCGACAAATATGTTCCGCAAAAACTCGCGTTAAGAGGCCTATTACGATATTTTTAATAATTGGGCAACTTTAGCGTTCTTATTATGAGAAACTGAAAAACTTAGACAAATTTGACTTGCCGAACGGTGGAGTATAGTTATTAGTATTGATCATAGCAGCCTCACTTTTTGCAATTTATTCTTATCCATATGTATGGAATATGTAGAAATAAAATCCAAGGCAAAACCATAAAACTACAAAAAACGCCAAGAATTAACTTTAAATTTCTCTTTACTACGTTAAAATTATTACGTTAAATTTATATCAGAATAATCGTTACTTTATATACAATTAAATTTCATACTTTTTTAGGAAAAATAATTGATTATACAACTTAAAATAAACGTAATTACAACTCCCAAATTACTACATAATGTTATCTGTCGGCCGTCTGATTTCAGTGCCGCGCCGCCGTTTGAATAGGATGGACCGGTGTCTGGCCGTACGATCGTTCCCAATGTAAAAAGAGCGCTTACGGCCAATACATATTATATGGCCGTCAGCGCTCTTTGTACATTGGACGAGGGCGAGTTGAGGCCGTGTGCGGAATATCTAATCTTTCAGAACGCGATTTAGTCATAGCCCTCTTAAGTGGAACACGCGTAGGGGTTTGCGTTTAAACAGTCAAGTTAATTAAAAAAAAAAAACAAAAATTGTCTTTTGGGTTGCGTTTCGTTTACGTTCTTGTAAAATACGTTCGAACACGCAATACTGTTTTTTATTGATTGACACATGGTCATCATCACTGTCTGTATACACGGTGACTTTGAATTAGTATTTTTAGTATTAGCATTTTTTCTTGTTCAGTAATCTATGGCAATTACATTTGAATTAGAAGTTCGTAAAACAAACATGATGTTAAGAATCCTTTTTTTTAATTTAGGATTTAATTTTTAACCGAAATTATTGTCACCACTACGTTCTTTGTAACTGACGTATGCACATCAAGAATTGTAGGGTGACCATACAATTAGTGTACAAAATGTTTTATCACTTTATTATTCATTAAATAATTCAGGAATTAATTAATTTCTTTAATACACGCATAGTTATATTTAATTATGCCCAGATAGTAAGATAAATTGGTTCCTGTATACTAATTCAAAGTTACCGTGTATATTTCATACATTTGTAACCAATCCGGATAAAGCGACGCATTGTAGCGCGAAATTTGATATTAGCGTTAAAGTGAATCCGCGACTATCGATACTACTAGGCTACTTTTACAATATTTTATTCTAACACAATTAGCTATTTTCTCTGCAGATGCTACTCGGACAGCATGGCGGAGCTGCCCGAGCACGACGAGGGCGGCGGCGCGCGCGTGCGCGGCATCTCGCTGGACCTCGTGAAGCGGCGGCTCGACCGCGGCCTCTACCGCCGCCTCGACCACTTCCAGCACGACATGTTCGCTGTATTCGAGAGGTGAGTTTCACACTCACCGCATGAAAATGAAAATGAAAATATTTATTTTGCAAGTAGGCCACATGGGCTCTTTCACATGTCTGAAGCTACCAGCGCTTCGAAAGGTGACATCTGCTGAGAAGAAACGCCGCAGTCTTTTTTTCCAACTTTTACATTAGAGTTTTAACTAAAACTAACACATAAAAAGGGCAGCAAACAATCCTAATGCGTTAATTAATTACAATAAATAGCTAATAAGGGAGATGTATAGTCTCCGCGTCTGGACAACTTAAGTTACTTAGAGATGTATAAAGCCTCTAAGGGTCATAATAATAATAATTAAAATAAAGAAATAAAGAAACATCTAAATTGATTACCTAATCTAGGTTAAATGGAGATGTAGACAGTCTTCATGGTCAAGTATCAAGGTCTCGAAATATCAAAAACAATAATAATAATAATTTGAAATAAAAAACATTTCATGTCCTAATAACAGAAATAAAGAATATGAAACACATACCCTCGCCTGTGGATCAGCCTTAGACGTTGACCTTTTGACCGCCGAGCATGTCTGAGAAGTAACACGAATTTCAACTTTAAGTCAAGGTAACGAAGGACTTTTCACCCTGTATCCGCTGACGGCTGCACCCGACTGTGGCGGTCAAAAGGTTAAAGGCATTGCATTTGTTTGTCAGAGCCCGCCGCCTCTCCCGGACCGACAGCCAGATCTTCGAGGACTCGGTGGAGCTGCAGTCGTTCTTCATCGCGCACCGCGACCAGCTGTGCCAGGGCACGCTGGTGTCGCCGGCGCTGGCCTTCTCCAGGGACACCGTGACCACCAGCGTCGAGCTGGTCAAGCAGTGCAAGATCCTGCAGGAGAACGACGAGGAGGACGACACCAGGTGACGAGCACACACACACACACACACACACACACACACACACACCTCACTCAGGGTCCAATCTCGACGCAAATATAAGTATTTTTAATGTGATTCTTGCTATACCGGGAACTGAACCCACGACCTTTAGCTTCATATCTAACCACTAGGTATGTTGTGTAATAAATAAATCCAGTTTAGTGAAATGTCAAAATTTATTGTTGTACAATAATATAATATTGTGACATTTTATGTAATAATGGAATAAACTAAATTAAAAAAAAGCAAGACTTTGGCTTTGAAAATAATATAATAAAGAAAAATAATAAGAGATATATATATATCTAGTGGAACCGCCACAGCTTCGCCCGCGGTATTTTCCATACAACATTTATCACCCCTTTACACCCCTTTAGGGGTGGAATTTCGAAAAATCCCTCCTTAGTGCACCTCTGGGGTACTCCAGGAATGTCTCCTTCAAATTTCTAACCTCTAGGAGCACCCGTTTAGGCAGTGCGTTGTCTATAAGTGAGTCACGGTGCTGGTTTCATCATCATCATTCGTAAAACATCCGCTGCAGGACATGTGCCTCCCCCAAAACTGAGGGGATTTGCCATAGTTGCCACGCTTGGCAGGCGGGTTGGCGACCACAGTTGGTCATGATAGTACTCGAAGCACGCTGCTGCCCATCCTTCGGTTAATCCCTCTGTCGCCTTTTACGACACCCACGGGAGATGGGGTGATGCCATTCTTAGCCGGCACCACACGGACAGGTACTGGTTTATATGTATTGATATAATCTAATTTTCCAGGTCAAGTACGGACGACTCGATGCCAACCAGCGGCGCTCCGCCGCATACGAAGTTCACCAAAGGAGACTTCTTGTACGTGACCCCGGACAAGAGCAACAAGGAGCCGAGCATAGTGCAGGTGGTACGGATCTGGACCAACAACGAGGGCGTGCCCATGATGTATGCCAACGTCTACTTCCGGTGAGCCATAGACATTTTTGTATTTGTTATGTGTTAGAAGATGAAGGCTTCTGTTTGGTCGATCGTTTTATTTTCTAAATAAATAGGTCTCTGTGTCTTCTTGTAACCTTAAAGCTCACCTCACAACCCTTCCGGCCCACCCCCAAAATTTAAACTAGTTTTTACCTGGCCCCCCCAGAAAGTCATTGCTACGCCCTTGAGTCATCAGGTTGACCTTTTAACCGCCATTGTCTGAATTATAAGACAAAATATCCAGCTCATTTCGCCGCAGTCTTATAATTAAGACAAATGACTTGAACATTTTGTTTGTGTCGCTTTGCATAGGTAGGTGGCGACACGGACACGTCCGATGAAAAATTAACAGCGGTTAAAAGGTTAAAACGATGATCATAATAACTAAGCATATTCTTTAAAATAAATACTTATATAAAACAATTATTCGCACGCTGTCTTGTGAAACCAGTCCGTAGGTCCGAAGGAAACCAGATTTTTATTGTGCCTCCAGATGGATGCCGTTTTTGCAGCACTTGGTCCTTTATTTCTTAAAGTTATATTTTTTAGAAAAATTCTAAAGTGTTGCGAAATAAATAATTTTCTATTCTATTCCTTTTCTAGTCCGCAAGAGACCTTCCACGTGCGAACCCGCAAGTTCCTCCAGCAAGAGGTATTCAAGACGGAGACGTACCGCAACGTCCCGCTGGAGCAGATAGCGGGACACTGCTATGTGATGAACGTGAAAGATTACTTCAAGTTCAGGCCGGAAGGTAAGCCAATTGAAAACATTTCACGTTTCTAACACTATTATTTCGAGGTCACTATATTCTACGTGAAAAGAGAAAAATGTAAATATTTGTTATTCTCGCTAGGATTAATATTAATTTTATTATTAATTTATTAATAAATACTTCTTCTGTAAACTCCAATAATAGGGATGTATCCTGGGTAAAAAAAAAAAACTAATTAATCCGTCAGTTACATTATTAAAAAAATAAAGAACACGTAGTTTTTGCTTTATCAAATCAATCAAAATTGACAAAGATAACGCGCATCAAAGTCGTGACGTCACGCGCATATATTCGTAATTTTTTTGTTTAATTGACAAAAGAAAAAAATGTGTTCAATATTTTTATATTTTTATTCAGTATTCAATTAGATTTTTTTAGGAAACACGCCTATTGTACGACACAATAAATGAATTTCTATAAAGTGGATTCATCCTTACTTGTCGTATTTGGTAAGGAAGTTTCTAACCTCAATACGCACCTTTTTAGGCTAAAACAGCTATTTCATTGTAAATAAAGCAACCAGAGATAATATTTTAGACATCACTTTGCCAATTTTTCACCTAAGATTGCTTTACTGAGGATACAATACCTGTGTACAATTAAATTTCTAGGCATAATGATCGACAAGCACCTTAATTGGAAAGACCAAATTAGTCAAATTTGTAATAGATTAAATCGTTTTGTGTTTGCCCTTAAAATATTAAAAGATACTGTTTCTATGGAAGCTGCGCTAACGGCTTACCATGGATATGTGTCTTCGGTACTATGTTATGGCTTGATACTGTGGGGAAACTCAGTAGAATCTGATAGAGTGTTCAAAATTCAAAAAAAGTGCATCAGGGTGATATGTAATGCGCGGATGGACGATAGCTGTGCCCCGCTATTTCGAAAACTAAACATTTTGCCTTTACCTTGTTTGTACATTAGAGACATATGTGTGTTCGTCCACTCCCACCCAGAATATTTTAAAAAACGGAGTCAAGTTATGCAAA
The DNA here is from genome assembly GCA_947859335.1 of Tortricodes alternella. Taxonomy (NCBI): domain Eukaryota; kingdom Metazoa; phylum Arthropoda; class Insecta; order Lepidoptera; family Tortricidae; genus Tortricodes; species Tortricodes alternella. The sequence goes on along the minus strand of OX401988.1, from coordinate 5,166,359 downwards.
GGCAGACAAGAGCACGTATTATGTCTCGTTTGTACAAACCTCTCTGTCGCAAGGATATGTACAAAAGAAATATAGTGAATATGAGCATTTTAATTTTTAATCACTTATCTGATGAATTAAGAATGCTGTCGGGAGATTCGTTTAAACGTATTTTGACAAAGTGGTTAAAGGAGAAATGTTTTTACAGTGTCAGGGAATACTTAAGTTTTGAATATGTATATTGACTAAATCTGTAAAGTTTATAAAAAATAACTACTGTATGAAGGACTTTTTATGATTTTTGATTTTAAATAATAATATTGTAATTGTGTGGACATATGTATTAATTAATGAAATAGACTGTGATGGATAATTTAATGTTATAATGAATTAGATTCGGTTAATTTTAATATTTGTACGCCTGCATGCAGCTGAATACAATGTGCATTATTTTTACATGACATCTTTTATAAAACTGTATTCCTGCAAATAAATTGATTTGATTTGATTTGATTTGATTTGTTAAACCCAAAGAAGGTACATTTTGAGGTTATAAACTTGTTTACCAAATAAGACGAGTAAGGATGAATACACTTTAGACCGGTCCGCATTTAAAAAAAAGTCCATTGACTCTAGGTTGTTCATAATGACTTACGATAGTTTTAATTTGACTACGTTAAACTTTTGTTTGTAGGCTATGCTGACAAGGATGTGTATGTGTGCGAGAGCCGCTACAACTCGAAGCACCGCTGGTTCAAGAAGATCAAGGTTTGGGAGAGGGCGGAGAAAGAGTCTACGCTTATGCCTAGAGAGGTAAGTTCTGTGATTAAATAATGGTTATTTATTTACTATTGGCTCGCCCCGGCATTGCCTACGATAGATCTCAAGTTATTTTCGGACCTGAACGAAAAACATATTAAAATCCCTACGGTAGTTTCTGAGATTAGCCTATACGGACACACAGGAGGACAGAAAAACGCGGGGAACATTTAATTTATAATATGTAGTGATAGTGGCTTGTTTACAGGATCATATGATTAAATTGGGTTAAATATTTGCCCTTTTCAATCATCAATCAATACATATGTTTCCTATATATTTAAGTATTTGTTTATCTATATAAGTATGTATATCGTCGTCTAGTACCCATAACACAAGCCTTTAAGCTTACTTTGGGACTAGATCGATTTGTGTAAAAGATTGTCCTCTAATTATTATTATTATTATCGATATATATAAAACAGTACCGTGACTCACTTATAGACAACGCACAGCCTAAACGGGTGGTCCTAGAGGTTTGAAATTTGGAGGACGGACAGGTGCACTAAGGTGGGATTTTTCGAAATTCCATCCCTAAAGGGGTGATAAAGTTTGTATGGAACATACCGCGGGCATAGCTGTGGCGGGTCCACTAGTAATCTATAGTAATAATAGTTTATTTATTCATTTGAAATGATCTTGTAAAGCATTGTAATGTGTAATGCAAAAATATGTCTTATTTCTATTGTTTTAGGTCCCTCTGGAGCCCAATAGAACAGTGTCGGTGTTCCGTGAACGCGTCGAGAAGCATAAAGACGAGTTGGCCGAGTTGGAAGTGCTTGAAAACGTACAGGAGAAGGAAAGACCGGTAAGTTGTGACGAATTTCTAATCTATGCCATTCTCTCTCTATTCGCAAAAATAGATTTTAAAAACATCCTGTGCGGTTGTTGGTTGAATGAAAAATGTTTCTACTCGGTAAAAGAATATTTAGGTAATAATTAAACTTAATATACCTTAATACCTGCATGAAGAACTATAGATTCCTTACAAAAATTTGCATGACTTAATTAAGTCTAATTGTATGAAACTAAATGTAATTTTCGGACATCTTATGTACTACATTTATAGCAAATAAATTATATTTCATTTCATTTCTATTTATTTGATATGCTTTCACTCTGAATCTATTTTTATGTTCCTTGTCTTGTATTCTCGTAGGATTATAGATGTGTATGTAATTTTTATGTAACACTAGCTGGTGCCCGCGACTTTGTCTGCGAAGAATAATAATTTAAGTAACCTATGTACTTTTAAACCTTCCCTAGACCTCCACGAACATTTCAAGACTAAGATAAGATAAATCCGTTCAGCTGTTCTCGAGTTTTAGTGAGACTAACGAACAGCAATTCATTTTTATATATATAGATAACTAATCTAAGCAAAAGACAGGGCAGGTTGCACTTCGCTTGCAGAGGTAGCCGTTGTCGCTTAGGGAATTGGTTAGCGCCAGTTTGGAATTCAAAGTTAGTGGAGCGCTGAAGATTTAGATAATCTCACGCCTTTTTCAATCAATCAATCAATCAATCAATTTGTTTGCCAATTATATATAATATAACAATACATAAATACAGGTAAATTGAATTGGACGTAATTTAGGGAAAAGGATCCAGTCCACAATAAAACCTAGGAGTTTAGACATTATATCGATGACATAGAACTTAATTATTAATGGCAATTATTTTGGTTTGGATCCTTCTTGATAAACTACGTCGAATTAACCTTAAAAACTAGAGCTTAATTTTAATTAAATATATTCAATTGAAATGTGTCAAAATAATTAAAAATGGGTCAGTATTATCGTAGAACAATTATTATTATAATTATTAGGACGATGAGTCATAATGATTAGAAAAATATTCTTTTAACCTTTTGACCGCCACAGTCGGCTGCAGCAGTCAGCGGATACAGGGTAAAAAAGTCCTTCATAACCAGACTTAAAGTTGAAATTTGTGTTACTCCTCAGACATGCTCGGCGGTCAAAAGGTTAAGTCATTATAATGGTCTAGTCAATAAATCGAAACCATTGTCAACTGTGACAGATAATGAGATTACAGATATATTACACCCTTTTACTAGTTTAATTTAAAATGTATTGTAAAAGCTACTTAGCAGCTTCTTACCTCAAAGAAATCTTCAAATATTTGGATTAGAAGAAAGAAGAAGAAGAAAAGACATTTATTCACTTCACAAAGACACACAATAATAAAAATACAACAAAATAATACAGAAGAAACGTGGCATGTGTGTCATTGCGGCAGTGAATCGGTCACTGGCTCAGCATAATGCTGTGATGTCAGACACCCGCAGCGCTGATTTTCAGCCAGCACCGTCTGTAGCAATCGGAGCGCTATACAAACACACTAAACACTAATAATTACATAAAACTACTTGGATAAAAAGTGGTATATATATAAGAATAAATATTGTTATTGTGGCTTTTGAAAGAAAAAAATAAATAAAATGCATTACACGCAAACACTTACATGAACGTACTTACTATACAATAATATACTTATTTTGTATACAGCATACAGTGAGGTACATCAAAAATCAAAACGAACAAAAAGTTGATTCATTTGTAAAATAGTGCTGGTTTTGGGATTAGGATTTTTGGTGCGTCAACAAATAGCCTTTAAGCTTAGCTTTAGCTAGGATTAGAAGTTAGTCTACGCATTTTTTTTTAATGAAATAAACAGCTTATTTTTGTTTTCTTTTTAATGAATTTAATTATCTCCAGGACGTGGTTATGTACAACCCACTGGGAACAGATGACGAAAACACTTACTACGAGCAGTACAACACGGTTTGTTCCGGAGTGATCAAGACGGGAGACTATGTGTACGTGGTGACGGACGGAGGGAAGCAGATGATCGCCCAGGTAGACACTATCTGGGAGACTGGCGAGTGAGTATATACCCTGAGTACGTGACCATAAGGCTGCCTTTCCACTGAGGCGGAGACGTGTCCGGGTGACCAATCACATCGCCCTTTTATGTCATTGCAATATGTATGTATGTAAAGTCTTTTATCTACACCCATATCATAAAACCTCCATTGGTTAATAAAAAACCGTATGAAATAACCACCATTTTGACAACCAATTAGGAAAAACCAGTGCTGCGATAAAGAAATAACATGACTTCTTTATCGTTTTTAGTAAAGAAATGAGATTAAATTTGGAACAGCTGTCAAAACTCAAGTGGGTCTCTATTCTAGTATCCATAGATATTAAAACAGTTATTGATACGAAACGTCAATTCAGTATGTTTTTTTAATATAAACTGCACAATATTTGATCTCGAGTGACGTGAGAACAGAGACTTCATCCGTTTGTCTATGATTTTTAAAAATAATGGTCTTGACGGAAGATCGAATTGCCGCCATGTTGACGGTTTGCTGAACGAAAGTAGAATTGTTGTTGAATTTAGTTGAAAATATGAATAGTAAGTAGTCTTCTCGGAGTGTGTGTGATGTGAAAATGCGACGGATATCGGAAATATGCAGCCACGATTGCAACAAATAACTTGTTGCCAGAAAATATTGTTTCTGAACCCATCATGGAGGATTTATAATATGTGTGTAGATAAAGTTATGTATGCAACTCTGCATAATTTGGCCTTAAAACACACGTGCGATCTTATTATGAAACTCGCCTATCGGCTCGTTTCATGAAAACCGCACTAGAGTTTTAAGGCCTATCATTATGCAACCGTTGCATAAACTACTATTATTGCACATAAGTGACAACAATAAAATTCTGCATTATAACATAAACAATGTACAAAGGCGAGCTTATTCCTAATGGGATGTCTTCCAGCTAACCTTTGAGTTGACAAGCGAAGATAATGCGTGGATAGACAAACATTACAAACACCCAAAACAAAAACAAACGAATAATAATAAAAATAAGTTTTGTCTGTCAGTCAGTCAGTATCAATATTTCAAGCATTCTGATTGGTTAGTTCGGCTAATCAATGCCCCGCTCCGCTTCAGTGGCAAAGCACCCTTAGGCTGCCTTTCCACTGAAATGTCATTGAAATATTTGACATACGATAGAGCAATCTGATTGTTTAGCTCGGCTCACCTCCGCCCGGCTTCGCTTCAGTGGAGATGCACCCTTAAGCGTAGAGTCGAGTGATGTATTTATATAGTGCTTTGCGCACGGCGCTGTGTGAGTGAGCTTGTATGTATGCAGCTTTGATGTGTGTGGCTGTGACGTGGCAGGCGTCCGAGCAACACTAGCTCAACACACATACCACCGCGCGCACAGAAAAGTTGAAGTACTTATCTGTAGCATTTCTGTGGACATTTAAATAACTACACTCTGCGCTGTAGCATGGTGTCGATGACAGCTATCTCGCTACATTATTATAACTTTAAGACAAAAATATACTGTAATGGCCGCTGTATGCCGCACCATGTACGCTGTAGTACAAAGTGTTTAGATAACAGAAACCAATTGTTTTTTCAGCAACAAGTGCTACTTCCGCGGCCCTTTCCTCATTTTCCCGTCAGAAGTGGCCAATATTATAACTAAGGTAAGTGTTATAACATTTACTTAAAATATTAATAATTCAGCGACGAACGCCAGTGTATGAACTCGCCTGGGTTTTTGATTTATGAATATGTGTATTTATACATATTGCAATATTTTCTGGCATCACTTTGACTTTGGATCGTCATGCGACAGTTTTGTGGGTCTGTCTGTATGTTTGTTACTCTGCTCTTTACTGCTGATAGGATTTTCATGAAATTGGGTATGCAGTTAGGGGGCGTCCATAAATTACGTGAGGTGCTCAGGGGGGGGAGGGGATTGAGACGAATCTTACTAAATCTCACTTGGGGGAGAGGGGGGGTCTTGGCAAATATCACGTAATTTTTTTCTAGCAGAAAACGGTGTGAAACTGCGTTAAAGTTAAGTTAAATTAAAACTAAATGAAAGTAAAAAGAGTCTAAATAAAAATAATTAAGCAAATTGTGTTTTTTTTTAAATAAATTCAACGCTTTTATACCCAAAATAAAAAATTTGAAAAATCTCACGTGAGATTGGGGCAGGGGGGAGGGAGTCGAGAAAAATCTTACAACATCTCACCAGGGGGGGAGGGAGGGTCAATTTTCTTTTTAAAATGCCTCACGTAATTTGTGGACGCCCCCTTACAACAGGTCCTAGAATAGGACATAGGGTACTTTTAATTCCAGAAAATACGAAGTCGTGGGCAGAAGCTAGTTTGGTATATTCGCCAATATTCTTTAGTGTATAGTTTTCGTGCATAATTGAATACATACATACATAGCATCACGCCCGAAATCCCTAATGGGGTGGGCAGAGCCACAAGACTACTTGTGGCCACGTTCGATTAATTAATTAATTAGTCCTAAGATGGTATGATGAACCGTATGGTGACAGGTGATCAGCCCATCGCCCATACAGATAGTCCACCATGTTGGAGAGGACCCGTCCCTTCGTCGACTTTTACGACATGCCAGGATGATAAACATAATTTAATACGTTGTTATTATTTTGTTTAGCCATTCTACAAGCAAGAGGTGCTGCTGACGACAATGCACGACACCAGTCCTCTGGTTGGGATCGTCGGAAAATGCTCGGTCCTCGACTACGACGATTATCTCAAGTGTAAGTATTATTCCTTGAATCCCGCAGTAAGCTGTCATGTTGTTTTCGGTATCATCAAGTTGTTCACTTTTGTTGTAGACTTGAATATAACCTTGTTACCCTCAATTTTATTTGTTACAACTCTAAAAGAGCAGATATTTTTATAAAAAATATTTGATTTGTAGTTTAGTCATTAAAGTTGATTTTTTTTTAGAGTACTATTATCTTGATATAGTTTCCACTGACTAAGAATATTCGGCTGAATGTTCGGTCCCACTCTTGCCGAACTGAATATTCGGTTAAATTATTCAATTCAACTTAATGCTCTCGTCAATCATTCCAAATTCCGTCGGGGCCTGAAGTACAAGGAGGATGCAGCTCCCTGAGTGGGAATACAACACAATTTTTTTTTAAGACAAATGTTCATTGTTCGCCTATATTAGGCGATCGAATCCAACAATTCGGCCGAATACGAACATATAAAAATTATGCCGAATATCGAATAATTACCGAATGTTCGGCGCATTAGTAGTTAAGTTTAAACCATAGTTTAACGCTGTTTCCCGCTGTTTTGCTTTGAACCTGTCTAATTGCTTTTTCAAAATATTAATATTTACGAACTGTTCACGCATACTACACTGTATTAACAATTTAAGTAATCCTTTATAAAGGCCCTCACGTCACAGGCTTGTCCTAGTGTGAGGATCACAGCCAATCTAGTACATTAAATCTATATGCTTAATAAAACTGCTTATCTATAAGAAGTGTAACCTTTTTCTGGAAAATAAATGATATTTGATTTGATTTGATTTGATCTCTATTCGTTATAGAGCAAAGTTAAAATGTATCTACCCTTTTCCTGTATCCAAATTTTTTAGCAATATAACATTAAGTGGAGTATATCGCTTGGTTGCAGGTCGTCCCACAGAGATCGCAGAGAACGACGTCTTCGTGTGCGAGTCGCTGTACGACGAGTCGAACCGGGTCGCGCGCAAGCTCAAAGCTGGCCTGCGCAAGTTTGAACACACCAAGGAGGTCACCGTCGACGAGGTAAACATACCTTTAGGCTGTGTGTCCACCACACGTGTGCGAACAAGATGAGCGGTGAGCTAGGTCCATCCATCTCATTCATAGTATATACTAATATTGGGTCCAATTCAAAACAGTGGAGCCAATTCGAACGTGTTTTCGCTAAATTTGAAATAAGAACCGTCAGACTCGATTTTGAACCTTGGAGCTATACAAAATCGAGTTTGACGTTTCTTATTTTAAATTTAGGCAATTTTAAATTTAGCGAACACCGTTTCGAATTCGACCCAGTGTCGCCTAAATTTAAAATTCCCTAAACTTAAAATAAGAAACGTCATACTCGATTTTGTATAGCACGAAGCTGTCAAAAATAGAGTCACCTTATTGATCATGCTGCCTAAAAATCAAAACGTTTACGTGAAATTTAGCCTAAAGCTTATATTGACTAAGAAGAAAATGCCTACCAGGCAATATGACTATGCAGCACTTGAACTTCATTGTATATTGACTAAGAAGCAAAATGCCTACCAGGCAATATGACTATGCAGCACTTGAACTTCATTGTATATTGACTAAGAAGCAAAATGCCTACCAGGCAATATGACTATGCAGCACTTGAACTTCATTGTATATTGACTAAGAAGCAAAAGGCCTACCAGGCAATATGACTAACGACAACCTTTACAATCCTTATCCTTATCCTTATCTTTATTATTATCCTTAGACAATCTTTAGACAATTTGCTGCTTAGGTATTATTGCAATTTAGGCATTTTGCTTGGCAGACATTTTGATCTTTAGACGATTTACTGCTCAGGTATTTTGCCACATAGACATTCTTTCAGTCATTTTGCTTCGTAGACGAATTGCAAGTTAGACATTCTGATCAGGAAGCGTCGCAGGCAAAAGGTAGTTATTAATAAACCGATTTTATTGGTGGATTTGAGCTCATCTTTGTGTCAACCTTGCTAGGGCCACTGTAAATGTTGTATAGCTATATAGCTATAGATTGACAAATAAAAATTGACTTCCATTGCTTTTGATTTAAATTATTTAAACGTTATATTTGTCGACAGATCTACTACTTCTCGAAGCAACTGGGCCCGCCGGCGCTCGCCAGCTCCCAAGAAGTGCAGGCGGCGTCGACAGCTTTCACGCAGAAGCCTTTCAATCCCGTCAACATGGACTTAATGGTAAGGAAATACAGCACAGATTCCCTTGAGTAGCTTGCGGTTGCACAGTCTCAGGTGCAGCGAAAACGCAACGATACAGGTGACAGTATGTCGATAATAGAGCTCGTAACGTGCCGTGGCAACCTTGTCGTCTGACACGCGGTTTCTCGTGCGGTCCGATTCAATTTGATCGTTAATACGAGCTCGACGAAGAAAATCGTGAGAAAGCATGCATACATCTACGGGGTCATCCATAAAGTACGTCACACGTGAGGGATGGGGGGGAAGGGGGAGGGGGGGGGGGGGTCTAAGTTTCGTGACGTCAAATTTGAAAATCTAATACATCTAAGTGTTAAAATGCCAAATTTGAACTATTAATGAAAAACTTGAAAATATTTCCAACTCTATCTGTTTGTGGTTTAAACGGTTTTGTTGGCGAGTTCATACTCGCTCTACTTGTGTCATGCGCGAGTTTTTTAAATGTTTGATTTAATGTTTATTGATTATATTAAAAAATAATATAAATGGAAATAAAACTAACTTCGGAATTGCTGTTTTAATTTAATAATTTCTAAGTGTAAAATTGCAAAATATGTGACGTCATACTAGGGAGGGGGGTCTCACAAATGTGATCAATAGTGACAAGAACGGGGAAGGGGTCAAAAAAATCACGAAATCAGTGTAACGTACTTTATAGATGACCCTTACGTAGTAATTACAATATGTGTGAAATCCTCGTTCCGGGCCTGCGTGGCTACTGCCCAGTCCCTCTCACTGTGAGAGTAGACCCGTGCCCAGCATGTTGCAGCTGATGATTATCATGAGACTTGGTAAACGTTTCCCAGGAGTCAAAGCCGCAGTTCACGAACCTGATCAACACGACGATCGGGCAGGACGTGGAGATGCTGCTGGAGAACTCGCTCGACGACTCGTCGCTCGCCTCGCCCGCCACGCCACTGTCTATAGGTAAATATTGCCATGTTCCGAAACGCGCTCACAACGCTTACAACGCTCACGATGCTCACAATCGTTTCCCAGGTCCTAATGCTTTCGGCATGACTATTAAAAAGAACTGAAAACAAACTTAAAATAATAAAAATCTTAACTTAGGTATTAACCACTCTATATCGATTATTAATCTCGCGATGCGAGCTTCCCCTACGCCGTCTTGATGGGTTGGGTACTGAGTCTCCCTGAATTAGCATGACAAATACGAACGTTTCCGAGAAAATAAGATGGGAACGGATTATTCACTACATCTGTATTTAGAACATAATGACTGTGATTAATATGAATCTTCTTCTTATATATAATAGTCAATTGCCCTGCGTTAGTCTCGCTAAAACTGAAAAATGGCTTGACCGAGTTGAATATTTTTTTTTTTTGTTTTTTTTTCGTTTTAATACCGGGGCTAAACAACAAAAAATTGGGAAATTCCACGCGAACAAAGCCGCGGGCAGAAGCTAGCCTAAAGCTAGCCTACATTAAAGTCAAAGTCAAAATATCTTTATTCAATTTCGGCTTTTACAAGCTCTTATGAAGCCAAGGAATGAATCTACCACCGGTTCGGAAAAAAACCTCTACTGAGCCGGGAAGAAACTCTGTGACGTATTTTTTTTTTCAAAACACCACATATAAGTTAACAATGATGCCATCATCCATACAGGCGGCAACAGCAACCCGTACAACCCATCAATGACCACGACTCAAGAGCGCCCGCCCGCTCAGACCGCCACGCCCTCCACCGGCAAGAAGAAGAAAGAACAGAAGCAGAAGATCGTCACGGGCTACATCCTCTACTCGAGCGAGGTCCGCAAGGCTATTATTGCCAACAACCCCGAGTCGACCTTCGGTGAGTGCTGTTCAATGGACGAAATAGGTTTTAAATTACGGAATTTTGGCCTCTATTACTTAACGTGAACAAACTAACCCATATGACTTAGCCAGTACAATCAATCTTTTTAGGGTTCCGTACCCAAAGGGAAAAACGGGACCCTATTACTAAGGCTCGTCTGTCCGTCTGTCACCAGGCTGTATCTCATGAACCGTGATAGACAGTTGAAATTTTCACACATGATGTATTTCTGTTGCTGCTATAACAACAAATATTAAAAAAAAAAAACAGAATAAAATAAATATTCAAGGGGGCTCCCATACAACAAACGTGATTTTTTTGCCGTTTTTATAGAAAATGGTACGGAACCCTTCGTGCGCGAGTCTGACTCGCACTTGGCCGGTTTTTACCTATGGTATGCCTTGATCAGCTGGTTAGCTGAGTCACGTAAGTTTACTACATAAATGAATAGAGTATAAATTAGTATTTAACAATATATTTGGCAGTACCATTAGTAATGGAAAACATACGCCAAATCGAAATAATAATATGTCGCTTACCGCGTGTCTAAAAAAATGTTTCTTTAAAACAAGTTCGTGGACACACTAACAGATAGATTATATCTGTATTTAGGGTTGGACCAAACCACAGACCAAATATCCTAAAGGCGCCGGTTAGCCCAAATTTACTAGCAAATAAAGCTGCCCGACTTGCGGAGGGCGGGGGATTTTAAGAGCGCTGTGATTGGTGCGTTCGAGGTTATGCGCTCCCCGCGCCTGCCTGAAGACTTGCCGCTTATGGCTTTTTGCCTCTTATGCTGGCAGCGGCGGTCGCCCGGCTACGCGGAGTCTATTTGATATATGGTCTGTAGGCCTAAGCCGCGAACGAACTTCGGCGTCCGGTGGGTTTGTATGGACAAGACGCGGCGTCTGATGCGTCACGGGTGATCCTAAGCTGCGTCTTGTAGAAAACACTGCAGGCGTAAACAACAGTGATCGGAATAGATAGACATAAGTTACCGTCAGTTAGCGAGAGGACCTAACATAGAGCGGTTAAAACCGCCAAAATAATATTTCATCCCATGATGCCGTAATGATTAATTCACATGCATGAGTTTGTCTAAACACAGTGGTGTTTTAGCGATCCCAAATTACCTTATGGAGAAAAACAGGAGATAGTAACGATGGACGGCTAAAATATCAGATTAAAACAAGGTATCGGCCTCCACACTTTCTTATTCAGGATTTATTCAGTATTAAGTGTTTCCCTACATATTCCTGCATCTGAGACTAACAAATTGATTTAATTTTTCTGCATGTGCGTAATTTCCCGTGATCCCGAAATTAAATACAAATTTCCATTTTTGGCGGTTTTAACCGCTCCATGTTAAGTTCTGTTGAAAACTTTACTAAAATTAGCTCTACCTGTTCCGATCATTGGACTAATCAGGTGTGCGCTTGGTATGGCCCTATCCTTAGCATCAAGAAGCAGCAAACCAGTTAAAGGTTATATATAATATAGTGTAAATGTTTTTACATGTTTCTATTATATTTATTTCTCTGTCGCTACCCTTCATTTCTGAGTTACCGTTGAGTGTTTTGACAGGGTTCGAAATTATCAAGATAACAATTTTCTGTGATAAATATCATGATAATTATCTGATAATTATCCGATAATTAACAGTGCTGATTCTAAGTATTGTCTTTTAAAATTTTTGACTAAAAATTAAATCGCTACAATGTTATGTAAACAAGACAAAATTATTAATTCACATCACAATTACTCAATGAAAGTTAGAAAACAAAATTAAATTGTATTTTTTTGACATTCGCATTTCACGCATACTTGCGGAGCGTCAAATCTAGCGTTTTGTTTTTCCAATTAAATTTCATTATTATCAAGATAATTATCATTCATAATTATCGCTTCGAACCCTGGTTTTCGATCTCCTTACTGTGCTATAATTACGCAGTTATAAGGTGCAAATATAAATAATGGCACCGACTAAAATCATCGAATTGGCGTTACAATTTCATTTATCCACCAAATCGTTTTTCCGTTTTCAAAGGAGCTTCCAAGGAGAAACATTCAAAAAGTATGTATTTGCCTCTATTTCTGTTTGTGCTTTATTAAAAAAAAAACTGCGTATCTGTATAATGATGCGCGTAGTTTAGGCGAAGGTCGTAAAAATGGCATTTTTATTTTGTTTCTGTGATAGTTTTTGTGTTACATATACAGTATATACCCAGCATGAGTTTCGTAGTGTGATCGTTATGGTAAAAACATACTGAGCCCACGTATGCAACGCATTATGACCGATTATGAGCGAGTTGCCTACAAAGCAAGATGCCCTACAGGCAGGATGCCTCAAAAGCAAAATGGTCAAAAAGCAAGATGCCTAACAAGCTGGATGTCTGAAAAGCAAGATGTCTCAAAAGCAAGATAGCCAAAAAGCAGGACCTTGACCCCGTATATTTGTTTCTATCTTTATTTTATTTGTTACGTTTACCTACACTAAAAACCATTTTAGGTGTCTTGCTTTGCAGACTTTTAATTGCCAAGCAATTTGTCTTCAAGACATTCAACTACTTAGGCATTTTGCTTGGTAGCCGTTTTAGCAAGTAGGCCATTTGCCTAGACGGCATTTAATCACTTAGACATTTTGCTTTGTAGTCATAATACTTAGGCATCTTGCTTTATTAGGCATCTTGCTTTGTAGGCAACTCGCTCATAACCCATTATGACATCTATAGGTAGACTCTTGAATTTGCATGAAATCAGACGACTTGGACACATACTTATCACACGCATGTATGTTTCTAAAACGGCTCATAAACGATCTAGTTTTTCGGCAATTTATTGCTGCAATTCGGGCTATCCTCAAAAGTTTACATTGAAACTTTTTGTCCATTAGTGATGTAATATGAAATCTTTTTGGGGATAGCCTGAATTGCAGGAATAAATTGTCGAAAAAATAACCCGTTTACGAGCCCCTTAAGAGGTGTGTGAACTTACAGCTTTTCATACAAAAGGTGATAACGATTTCCACCCCTTAAATGCTAAACGATTTTCACCAATTTTTGATAAGTTATCGGTCAGAACAAAAGCTAGGTCTATACGTTTTGGTTTTTTCACTATAATTAATAAATTCAGTTTTATTGCTGTTTTAATATTCTCATACAAAACTAATTTCGGCGATTATTTCACTTTTTTGATCTTTAATCAAAATTGAAAAACGTACAGACCTAGATTTTCATCTGTCTGACAACCTATCAAAAATTGGTCAAAATCGGTTTACATTTAAGGGGTAGAAATCGTTATCGCCTGTTGTATGAAAAGGGTGACTTTCGCCGTTGGTAAAAGTCACCCTTTTCGCATTTGTAAATTATCATTTCACAGTCCTCTTAAGTCATCTATTGTCATGCAGATTAAGAGTATAGATGTCTTAATGCGTTGCATACGTTGCTTACGCGGACTCAGTAATACTGAGAAAGAGATGTTTTTAACGAAAGGTAGCTAAAGGCATACTGTCTGTCCTTTCGTTTAATAATTAAGGGACCAAATAATACAGGAATGGTTAAAAAATCTACATCAGCAGCGGATTATCATCGTGATCAGGAAGTTACGTTTCAAATGCAGCAAATACCAGCGGCTCAAGCAAGGTTGACACAAGAATAAGTTATCCGCATCTTATCACCGGACGGCTACTCGTATCTGCGTTGGTTTATTTCATTCTTGTCCGGCAGCTTGAAAATGAAATGAAAATGAAATGAAAATGAAAATGAAAATGAAAATGAAAATATTTATTTTGCAAGTAGGCCTCACGGGCTCTTTTACATGTCTGAATCTACCAGCGCTTCGAAAGGTGACATTTGCTGAGAAGAAACGCCGCAAGAAACTCAGCAGTAAGTCTTTTTTTCCCACTTTAAAATTACATATAACTAAAACTAACATAAAAAGTGCAACAAATAAACCTAATGGGCACAAATTAATTATCTTATACAACTAATAAGGGAGATGTATAGTCTCCGCGTCTGAACAAGTAAATTTAAGTGCCTTAGAGATGTATAAAGTCTCTAAGGGTCATAATAATAAGAATAATATTAAAACAGAGAAAACATCTAAATTGATTAATCTAGGTTACATGGAGATGTAGACAGTCTCCATGGTCAAGTATAAAGATGGAGATGTAAGGTCTCCAAATATCAAAAACAATCTGAAATATAACATTTCATGTCCTAATAATACAAATATTATTGGCTATTAAGCCAAAAGGTCAATAACAGTTTATTAAGGAGACACAATAGGAAACGGAGACAGCGCCAGGAAACGACATACAGACTCCCGGACACTACGAGGTTACACTGATGCGTTTCTTGGCCTCAGAGCTGGCCAAGCTTCTTTATCATTTAAATAATCTTCAACTCTATAATATCCTTTCTTAAGCAGCGAATCTTTAATGTACCGTTTAAATGGATTAACAGACAAGTCCCATGCTTCAAGGGGAACTTTGTTGTAGAATCTTATGCAGTTCCCCAAAAAAGATTTACTTACTTTCTTAAGGCGAAACTTAGGAACAAGGAGCTTATTCTTACTACGTGTATTAAAATTATGGACATCAGACACTTTCTTAAAACCTTTAATATTCTTGTGCGTATACAAGATCACCTCATAAATATACTGTGAAGCTACTGTAAGGATGTCAATTTGTTTGAAACGGTCTTTTAACGAATCACGGCAGCCCAGGTTGTAAATGGACCGGACTGCTCTCTTCTGTAGAATAAAGACCGTTTCGATGTCAGCCGCCTTACCCCAGACCAGGATGCCATAAGACATAATACTATGAAAATAACTAAAATAAACAAGTCGCGCTGTTTCCACATTGGTAAATTGACGAATTCTTCTTACAGCATATGCAGCAGAGCTCAGTTTGTCTGCAAGAACGGATATGTGTGGACCCCATTGTAAATTGCGGTCAAGAGTTAGCCCAAGAAAAACTGTCTGATCTACAAGAGATAGGTTTTCTCCATTTAAAGTAAGGGCTGCGTCTACCTGTGTAACATTAAGTAAAGAAAATTTAACACATTTAGTTTTCTTCGCATTAAGAAGCAAATTGTTAGCTGTAAACCATTTAAGCACTTCCTTCAAGGTGTCGTTGATATGACTATAGTCTTCCTGCTGTCGATTTACTTTAAAAATCAGCGAAGTATCATCAGCAAATAAAACTATGTCACACTTGTTATTTATAAGGCTAGGTAGATCGTTTATATAAACAAGGAAAAGGAAAGGGCCCAAAATAGATCCTTGGGGCACTCCGAGCTTCACAGGTAAACCAGAAGACTGCACTTTGTTAACTACTACTTTCTGAATCCTCTGGCTAAGATAAGATTTTACAAGGTTTAGTGCTTTAACTGATAATCCATAGTGCTTGAGCTTATATAAAAGTGTCTCATGCTCAACACAATCGAATGCTTTTGAGAGGTCGCAGAAAATACCAATCGCATCTTGCGAATGTTCCCATGCTTCATAGATATGCCTAATAAGCACTGAGGCAGCATCTGTTGTCGAACGACCCTTTGTAAAACCAAATTGCTGATCGTGAAGCAAATTATTAGTATTAAAATATTGAAGCATTTGGTTAAGAACAATTTTTTCAAATACTTTACTTAACACTGGAAGAATAGAAATAGGTCTAAAATTACCAGGGTCGGATTTACTTCCAGCTTTGAACAAAGGAATTACTTTACTGTGTTTCATCAGGTCTGGGAACACACCCGCATTGACACAAGAATTAAACACGACGGAAAGATATGGCGCTACAATGTGAATAACCGATTGGATAACTTTTACAGAAGTACCCCAAAGATCCTCAGTATTCTTCAACTTCAGGGAATTAAAAGTTTGTACAATCTCATAAGGGTCTGTGTGTCGAAATTCGAAATCCGTCTTACCTCTTATCGCAGCATAGTCTAGATATGAACCTGCAATCGCAGTAGAGGAGTTGAGTTCACGAGTGGTGCTTACCGCTATATTTGCGAAGAATCCTTCAAAAGCGCCTGCCACATCTGAATCAGACGTCAGAATTTGATTTTCCACTCTCAATTTAAAGTGACATTCACGGGGTTTTGATTTACCTGTTTCAGTTTTGATAACGTTCCAGGCTGCCTTCACCTTGTTATCTGCTGTTTTAACTTTATTGCTAAGATAGATTGACTTAGCGACGGCACATGCTTTTTTAAATACCTTTGAATATTTTTTGACATATTCGGTGAAGTTGGCATCTTGGTTGTAGTTCTTCTCTTCGTATAACTCGTACATCTTGGTTCTGCTTCTATGAATGCCTACTGAGGCCCAATCACTAAACCTAGGTTTGTTAGTACCATTTCGGATAGTTTTAGTTTTGAAAATGGTTCCAAACTCGTAATTAATAACATTGGAAAGGTCCTCGTATAGTAGATTAGGGTTAGTTTCTATAAGGGGGGTAACAGGAATCTTGCTCATTATGTTATTTTTAAACTTTTCTACACGACTTACAGTTATGGGCCTGTATGTTATTGACGATTGATGTTGAGCTTGTCATGCTCGCTCAAAGGTCTTTGCTTACGGCGGCGTCGTTGATCGGGTCGCCACCTTCCCTTAAACATGGTTGAGGGAGACGGTGGCTGAGATACGCGTCATACTCCGGTTGCTGTCTGTGGGGCCTGGACGGTTCATGCTCACAAGGACCAATTAAGTTTATTTGTTTTTAATTAGCCATACAATTTATTTGGTAAAAAATTTAATTGGATGAGTGGCATACCACCCTTACTAAATTTCTCGGTAAATAATCTGTACATATAAAACAGTACCGTGACTCACTTATAGACAACGGACAGCCTAAACGGGTGGTCCTAGAGGTTTGAAATTTGGATGAGACATTCCTCGGGTACCCTAGAGGTGCACTAAGGAAGGATTTTTTAAAATTCCATCCCTAAAGGGAAGGAAAGGGGTGATTAAGTTTGAATGAAAAATACCGCGGCTGAAGCTGTGGTGGGTCCTCTAGTAACAACTAAAATGGCAGCCACAGCGAAAATAAACTAGGCTACAAAGTTATGATTGTAAATATTTCTGCAGCCCTAGGAAGGTTGACACGAGGGTAAGTTATCCCTATTTTATCCGTCAGTGAGTCTCTCTCATACTAGTATCGAAGAAAGAGATGCACTGAGAGTTAAGATGGGGATAACTTATCTTTGTGCCAACTGTACTGGGGCCGGTGTTCACCTATTCATTCATAACTGATAAGTTTGTGGATCGAACAAAGCAATTTGACTTTGGTAAGGAAATCATAAACCACGCTGAGCCGGAGGGTTGACTGAGGCTTGGTTTTATAAAAGCCGGATAATTTATACCTATAAGCTTTGCTTTTTATACGTTTTTATTTCACTTATAAATAGGCGATTTTTTTATCTTGCCTTTCGTGTCCCACTGCTGGGCAAAGCTGATGGGTTTATTTATTAACTGTACATCCTTTCGTACGTAGATTCGCCTATGGATGCATTTTTTCGCTGATACTATTTTCTATTGTACGTTTCAGGCGTCGGAATTAAATAAATACTAAGTTGTAGTCGCACGTAGATTAAATTCAATAGATTTTGATATTTATTTAATAGTCAGTTCGTATAAGCGCATTAGGAGGAAAATATTAACGAATAGATAATATTTACTAGTAAATCTCTCATTCATCACTGACTGCTATATCATCACTTATTGTTTATTTCAATAGGGAAGATGCATATATTTTTTTCATCTTATATCTGAAAGTGCTGAGTAATAGAAACCGATCTGTGTACGTAATACATTATTATGTTGATTATTATATGAGTTATGAAGCTTTGAAAAGTCATTGTTCATACCAATCGCAAAAACACTCCATACAAAATTGACAACAGCTATGACGTCACAGCTGTCGTTAGACTGTACAAAATGTATGGCATTTAAACGAAATATGCAATTATTTCCGAAAATACTGTTTTTAGACCAACATCGTAGAAATAAAATATGACAAATTTGATGAGGATGTTCAAAAAACCAAAATGAGATCTATAAAACAATATATATTTTTCACTCATTTTGACCCTTAATGAAATAAAAATGAACAGTCAAAATGATCTGCTTTTTTGTGTAATATTTTTTTTTTTTACATTCTCAAAATAGGTATATCATTTAAACCTCATTTTGATTTTCATGCAATTTCCCCATTGCGTCGTGGTGATGTGGCCGTGCCCTTAGAACTATAGAAGTTGATCTCTATCCAATTTGTCAGTGAACCGGCTCCAGAATGCTCTCTCCCCATCGTCGTTTATAGCATGAGTTAATGTTGGCAGGCGAGATATCGCGTATAGTGGGGAACGAGTGGCGGTCGCTGCCGGCGGCCACCAAACAGAGCTGGGAGGAGCGCGCGGCGCGGTGCAACGAGGAGACGTCGGCCAAACTCGCTGAGGAGATGCGGGAGCTGTCACAACACGTAAATACATCAAGTTGTACACAATTTGATTTGGTTACCCTGGTTATATCAAAAAAAATGACAAATTATCACTTCCCAAACTACTTTTCGTATAATTTAATTTCCCAAATTATTACTTGGCAAGTCAACGTTTACACAATGACTCGCTTACCAACTGGTACTTATACCAAATTTCATGTAGTCAAAATAAGGCAAAAGTATGTTCTTAAAGGGATGAAAAAAAAACCTCGAAGGCTAAGGCTGTATACTTTTTATAGTATAGCAATTCATTTGACCAAATGATTATTGTCTAATGAATTTTTTTGCTTTAATAAAGCAAGCAAGACCAAATGCCTGAATGTCATTTTCCGTAGTAATATTCTGCCGAGTGAAAATTTTACCAAATGTAATGTGTGCACTAAAATTATTCCAAAGATTGCATTGGCAAAAAAACGGTTGCTAAAATTTGTTAACTGTTATCTCCGCTTGCTTTATTCACGAGGAAATAGCTGTTTTACCCAACAAAGATCCGTTTTGAGGTTAGAAACTTGTTTACCAAATAAGACGAGTAAGGATGGATCGATTGTACGTGCGTCATGGACGAAGTAACAACTTATCTTTAAGTTAAATTAATAATGGTAATTTTACTTTTATATTAATGCTCAATGATATTGTTCTTCTCAAAACATGCAATAAATATGGCAGAAAAAACTCACATTCCTGCCGAATATTCGCTTCAAAATATTCAACGCTATCTATTATTGCAGTCCCCAATGGAGATGACGTACGAGTGCGCTTGGGACACGTGCGACTACCAGTTTGAGGACCTCACGGATTGCATGGAGCATTGTATCGGAGATGGCGGGAACAGTAAGTATTTACGCCTATGCACTTTTGTCATCAGCCTATATTTACAAGATGTCCTAGGAAATTATTCCCAGTGGAGGTCCAGAAATAGAGCACCAAGGATTCGCCCGAAAAGTCCGCTATCGAAACCCTCAACCGCATTTCACCTTCTCGAATTTGAGTTTGAAAAATCCTATAACTCCTATTAGTTAGGGAGCTGGGTGCTATTTTGGTATATGATTTGTTCGTCTTTCATATTGATAGGGATGAAAGTTTATGTCAATACAAATCGATTTGGTCCAGTAAATGAAAGTCGTATGCGCTGCGTTTTTGAATTACAACTTTAAAAAATCTTACATAAAAAAATCAGCGACCTAGACGTCTGCCTACTTTTTGTTTCTATCCTGGGAGTCCTAATGAATCGTCATTAGAGAAATGGACGCAACGAGAACGACGAACAAATAATTTAGTATAGATTTTTTTCATTTACATTTTTACAACTCGTTATAAAACAGAGCCCTGCACGTTTGCCTCTTCGATGTTCATCGTTTTGAGGATGATTCTGACCATCAGTCCAAGAGGCAGACACGAACAAATGATTTAGCACACCGTTTTTTTTTTTTAAATTTTGAAACGCTGTCAATTGATAACGCAGCGCTACCATGGTGGCAGACAAATATTCTGTGGTTCTTTACATTGTCATTAATCGAACAATTCAGGTCTGCCAAGCGAACAAATCGTATAGAAATTTTGGCACCCAGCTCTCTAGCTATATACTACAAAAATCGTAGAACATGGGGGTGAATCTGATAGGCCTTGAGGTGCTTTACCTCTGGACCTCCGCTTAACACAATTTCCCTGGCTACCCAGTATATCATGGACGAATAAAGCAAGGGGACTTTCAATCGCATTACCATTAAGCACGCCTTGGATTTCGTAACGCCATCTATCGGTGAATTTCTTAAATTGCGATTGCAATTCGCTCAAATACCTCATTTACACGTAGCCACTGCCACTGCTGCTCGCGCTGCTAGAAATAATTCCCGCATACCGCTTTCGAAGGCAGTGGGTGTTTACATGCTGCTTCCTGACGCACTGCGCGCCGCGACGCGAGTAGCAGCGGCAGGAGCAGGAGAAGTGACCCATTTACATATTTCTACAGCGACCCTCTCGCTGTAGACCACTAGGCTACCACTGCACCGTAATTCATCAATATATATGTATATATAATATGTCTGGGAACATTTGATATTTGAAAATCAATCATCAATCCACTTAGTGGCTTATTTCGATCGGCGATTTATTTAACAAAGTTTTAAGTTTCTTGTCTGACTTGATTTCTAAATTATCATTTCTGCGGTTTAATGACGTATTCGCTGCCTTTCGCCCGAGACTTCGCCGGGTGCGTTGGCAAGTCACTATAGGTACTATCCGCAGCACCAAGTGGCGAGTCAGGTCATCAATCATCGGAATCGCGCAATCTCTTTCGCACCTGCACGGCCTTACGGAGCGGGACTCGCATCCGTAGTGCAGGTAGTATTACGGATACAAAAAGAATGTCGATAAAGTAATGATTTTTTTATTTCAGTGTTGTTTCATTACGATAAATACTTAAAAAAGTATATTGAATTACTAACTTAAAAAAATAAAAGTGTGTTTATAATAGGTGATAATAAAATGTTATTTTTAAAGAACAATAATGCCTTAGTAATGCCTAATGACCTACATAACATGGCTAGTTTCCTAAAAAAAATCGAATTAGTCCGTCATTTACATTATAAAAAAATATTGAACACATTATTATTTTGTCAATTAAACAAAAAATTAACAAGGTATAGTGCGTTGAAGTTCCGCGTGACGTCACGACTTTGTACTCTTTTTACCATTAAGTGACGTCATTAGCCCCCACTCCCGAACTTTGATGCGCGTTATCTTTGTCAATTTTGATTGAATTGATAAAGCAAAAAATACGTGTTCAATGTTTTTTGATAATCTAACTGACGGACTAATTAGAATTACTTTTTTTTAACCCAGGAAACATCCCTATTAAATGCATTTCTCATTATCTGCTTATTCACTAATCATGTAATTACTTTAGCAAATTATTAAAAAAAAAACGTAATTATTATTTAATTTATTTTTAGCATGTAAATTATTATATCTAAAAACAAATTAAGCCATATAAGATTACATTTAAACTTATAATAATTACATCGACGTTTACATAAATATTATCGACATGGTACCACCCTACGTTAACTGACTTTTATTGCACGACTCGAAAATTGGTGCTGCGGATAGTATATACGAGACTTGCCATATTTGGTGACCGTACAGAATCGTCGACGCCACGCCCCAGAGTGAAAGCACGGAAAACGCCCATACGCGTCGCAGGCAGTGAATGCGTTAAAGCACTGCAGTGACAATTGTTGCATGTTGCCAGGCATACACCCAGTTAGTTATACCTCAGAATAAAAACTAAAGCACTTACAATTCGTGACAAGTTTATAATGCTAGTCGCGCGAAGGCCGCAAAAGCTAACGCGACTTTAGAGATAGCTCATGTGCGGCCGGATATACGGCTATCCAGCCAATTGCCATGTCGGATATCTGGTATCCGGCAAAACTACTTTCCATTGCATCTCTAGTTTAGGCAGAAACACGCAAAGGAAGAAAGAGTTACTTTCCTTTTTGAACTGATTATACGTATTAAAATTATGTAAACAGATATATGTAGCACGTTTTCGTTTTAAGCCTTCTATTCTTTAGTTATTGTTCTGAGAGTTAAGGTCAAACCGCACTTTAGAGGCGCGGCGCGGCGCGGCGCTGCAGCGGAACAAATATTATTGCTATTGATTTATGTGATGTAAATCGCATTATAACGGCACGGCAGCGTAGCGGTGCGACGCAGCGCGGCATAGTTGCTTCCGGAGAATATTTTGAGGCGCCTCGCGCGCCGCTCCGCTCCGTTGCCATCAGTGCGTGATACCAAACGGCAGCGGAGAGGCGCGGCGCGGCGTGTTCTGCGGTCAGTTCCCGTCGGAAGAACCGCGCCGCTCCACCGCGATACTGCTCTGAACTCCGCGCCGCTACGCTGACGCGCCGCTCCGCGCGTCTTTAAGAGGGCTGTGAACCAGCGGCAAAAATGACCCTTTTCATACAACAGGCGTTAACGATTTCTACCCTTTAAATGTTAACCGATTTTGACCAATTGTTGATAGGTTGTCAGACAGAACAATATGTAGGTCTATACGTTTTTGAATATTGATTAAAGATCAACAAAGTCAAATAATCGCCGAAATTAGTTTTGTATGAGAATACTGAAACAGCAATAAAACTGAATGTATTAATTATAGTGAAAAAAACCAAAACGTATAGACCTAGATTTTGTTCTGACCGATAACTTATCAATTTGTCAAAATCGGTTAGCATTTAAGGGGTGGAAATCGTTATCGCCTTTTGTACGAAAAGCCGTAGGTTCACACTCCTCCTAATGCGATTAGGAAATGTCGCGCCGCTCCGCTACGGCGCCGCGCCGCGTCTTAAAGTGCGGTTTGACCTTTATTACTAAAGTCTTTATTTGGCATTTGATTCATAAAGTCCGGCTTTTTTAATGTTATCATTGGACTATAGTGCAACTGGGCGAGTGTTGTTAACCCACTAACTAATAATGCATTGACGTATTTTTTAATGCCGCTGCAGTGATCGGAACGTTTATTGAGACGAAGAAGGCTAAATTAGAGCGTACGTATGTTTTACTATTACTAATATTAATAATTTGTTTGTTGTTTAGCTTCCATCTTACAGGGTGCGCCAAACTTCTGGTGTTCGACTTTTATCTGAGATTTACAGTTAACAAATAATGTACAATACGTAAGAAATGGTGCAACTTGTAATGATGAATCCGTCGTGCCGTCTAGTTTATAAACGCCTTAATTCAACCTATTTATCTGAAAATATCTATTACTCATTTATTTCTTTTCAATTGTCTCAGCGGCCTTATCTAGCCACGTTGACACGGGGATAACTTAACGCCGTCTTATCTCTCAGTATCTCTTTCGTCGGCACTAGTGTGAGAGAAACGCACTTAGAGATAAGACGGTTTAACTTATCCTCGTGTAATCCTTGCTAGGGCCATAGGAGAGATTAAAGCACATTAACAGTGCAGGTACTCCGGGAAACGAGCATTTTGAGAAACATTAATCCTTAACCTCTCGTATGCGGGAGCTAAAAAAAGACCGGCATTCGCGTCTCATTGGATTCATGATTCAAAAATGCAAAAAGTGTATGTAAGAAATAGCACGGATCCGTGACTGAGAATTGGGGGCCAGTACCCATCATACCATGCTGTCATTTTTCGTTTTGGCATTTGACGCTAAATAATAAAGTTTCATATTAATGAATATAACATGTCACTCATTGAATACAATAATTAATTGACACTTCGGGTCCCGTCGTCTTCCGATTGAGATCCGAGTTTTACCGATGGAAACATATTATTCACTATATCTGTATATATTGCTAAAACATGTAACATGTTAACGTAGCATTTACAAGAATCCATGAGAATTATCCATCGGGAGATATATATTTTTTTAACGATTAAGAAAAATAAAAAAAGCTCAAAGAGTGATAGCTATATCTAAAATGATAATAGACACAAACACAAAAATATATTTTCTCAAAAATGATTAATGATTTCTTTCTTACGTAAAGTCGCCATAACATCTTTAAAAAGTCACCAGAAAGTTAAGAATACCAGACAATGATCAAAAGTGTCCGGTATGTAGAGAGGTTTTGCATTCGGAATGAAAAGTTTCCAGTAAGCACGATACAAATCTCATAACATGCACTGTACGGGGCGTGCGCCAGATCCGGCGGGTTGCCTGGCGCCAGCGGTGACCGCGAAATACAGTTTATTCTACCCACCTGATGGTAATTCATGGTGGAATAAAATAATCAATTTAAAAAATAAAAATTTTTTTTTTTTGAGGAAAGCCCTATACAAGCTTCGACTATTAAGTGCCATACTGGACTCGAACATAGAAATCCTCGCCTACGGCTCGGATTTCAAATCGTACTCGTCAGTATAGCTTACTTACTGGTCTCTTCAGTAATGTAGTACTATAGGGTGAACTATTTGTAGTCCCGGTCTAACCTTATTTTTCCCATCCACATGCGTGTCGGCAGCGGGGCACGTGCAGCAGCACTACCGCGGCGCGCACGGCGAGTACCCGTGCGTGTGGCGCAACTGCGCGCGCGTGCGCAAGGGGCAGGCGCCGTTCCCCAACCTGCCGCGCCTGCTGCGCCACGTGCGCGACCTGCACGTCAACAAGGGCAACGGCCGGCCCGTGCACACGCACGAACGATCCAGGTCAGGACAACTGATTTGACGTCCACTGCTCGACATAGGCCTGCCCCAATGATCGCCACACAACTGAATACACTGACAACTGACATTCCACAACTTGACAAAATCATGAATAATAATATATATCTTTATTTTTTTGATCACAAAGTTTGTGATACATTCAGTTATACAGTGAAAAAAAAAAAAAAAGCTTTGTGTGACTTGTGTGAGCCTGATGATTATCGGGCTCTCGCCTTCGGCAACAAAATGTTATAATCTTCTTATCGTGTAAAGGTGCTCTAGCTTAATCTAAATTATATTTTTCCAATGTTTTGCCACTTGTATGCCTCGAGGGCTGGCCTTATCGAGATCAACGGTAGTGCAAGGTGACTGCGCAGAGTGGACACATTGACATATGTAGTGTTGTTTGTAATGACCCGCAAGCACATTTCTCGCATGAGTTTTCTGGTAGTATTCCCCATTTCACTAGGTTGTCTTTGGACCGTCCGGACCGTATGGACGTCAATATTATAATAATGTATCAATTGAAGTACGAACCTAAGAAATGGGAAGAACATCAATATACATTAATGTTAGCGACATTAAGATGCTACGTGAGTGCGTAATCCAGTTTCTGAAGCCATTCTTTTATAGTTTTCGTGCACTTGTATTTTATCAGGGGATAAATTGATGATTTGTTAGCCTTATTGTATAGGTATCCGCTTAAGAAACAGTAAAATTGTGGACATATACCATTTTTACGATTTTTATTATCATTAGACTGTTGGAAAGTATATCATAATAATAATAACACTTATTTTGGACAACACGATGCATTATTATTCTGGTTCATAATTTGTTAATAACAGTAAAGCGGTTAGGTATACTTACTTGCGCTTGAGTTGGGCATCTCATCTTACCGATGCATCTGAATATGGTCTAGGTAACAGTGTTTCGCAAGTTGTTGGTGTGCAAATGTAAGAATCGGTGGCAATATTGATCTGTCAGTTCGTCAATTTATAGTTGGACTATTTAACTATGTCTCACGTAGCTTTTTTTTTGCGGTTAGTTATCACGAGCGATGAACAGTGATACACCTATGAAATTGGAAGATTTCTTGTTCAACAAACCTTGAAACTCTTCAGTAGTGATAAAATTGAGAAAAAGACTGAAGTAATTTTTAATTTTGTATTCAAATTGATATGAATAAATTATTTATTTATCAGGAATTTTGTGCCGTCGTCAAAGAAGCCGCAACCGCCGAAAACCTACACCAATAGCTTCCGCAGCGGCGTGATGTCACCAGGTAACGGAATTTAATATAAAAGTATCGAAAAACTCGGAGGTTCCAGCCTAGTTTTATACCCCCGGTTTTTAAACCCCATTGTATGTCCTTTGGCTTTCATTATAATCATAAATTCAATTTGAGGACGTCCATTACTGGACATAGTTCTCATCCACAACGAATAGCACGCCTGCTGATTTCATCGATTCCCGGCGACCTTCACTAGGTCGTCGGTCCATCTCGAAGGGGGCCAGCCCTCGCTGCGTCCCTTCGAGAACCTTTATGCCCGATCGGCCGTCAGTTCTCCGAGCTATATGCCAACCTACTGCCACAGAGTGGTTAACACTTTCATTGCCAGCCCAAAAATCAAGTCTCATCCCAGGCGCCGCAGAATTGCCTCCATACAAAATTGCTATAGCAAGAACATGGATCAGCGAGTCGTTCGGCGTGGCGACAAAGTAATAGAAAACCCGATATCGGGTGTTTTGTTATGGGTATAGTTAGTGGACTGTATTAATTCCAGAATTTTATACTAAACAATGCAACAATTTTATATCTATAATTTAAGATGTGTCACTTTGGCGTCATCACATTCTGTGTTCTCCAAATTGGTAGGACGCCGGTAGGGCTCCCAAACACACGAGGAAACATTGGCTACTTACAGCGCGCGAGCTCGACTTACCACCGTGTTTGCCTCTAAATCCTCACTAAACACTTGCCCTCGTTAGTACACAGTGAATCTGCACTTTATCATTCGCTTTTAACTTTATGTCGATGGACGAGACAGGAAAGTGTGACTTTCACAAATAAAAATAGGGACGATCAATGTCGCCGTTATGGAGGTCGATACGAGAGAGCGAGAGAACCCGAAGCGTTGCCATATGCAACTAACTGACCTTAGATTATTAGTGTTACCACAATTTAACAATAGTAGTTTATGCAACGGTTGCATAATGATAAAACACTCGTGCGATGTTATGAAACTCGCCTGTCGGCTCGTTTCATAAACTCGCACTCGTATTTTAAGGCCAAATTATGTACAGTTGCATACATAACTTTATCTACACACATTATAAATCCTCAATGATGTGTTCAGAATTTTTTTTTTTGGCAACAAGTTATTTGTTGCAATCGTGGCTGCATTTACGATAACCGGCGGGGTTTTCACATCGTTCTCGGAGTCACTACTATTCATATTTTCAACTATAATGTAAATTACAAACAACTTTTTACAAACAGCAAAAAACCAACATGAATAATGAAATGGCAACAGTCATGGCGGCAAATCGATCCTCCGTCAAGACGAATGTTGTTTTAAATCATAGACAAATGAATCAAGTCCCTATTCTCATGTCACTCGAGATCAAATATCGAGCGGATTATATTAAAAAAACATACTGAATTGATGTTTCGTATCGATAACGGTTTTATATCGATAATTTAATTAAATAAATAAATAAATATCTATGGATACTAGAATAGAGACCCACTTGAGTTTTGACAGCTGTTCCAAATTTAAACTCATAACGTTACTAAAATCGATACTGCAATAACATAACTGTACAGATTTTACCTACTACCAAAGCTCATAGTAAAATTGGTTGTAATAATGCTGGTAATTTCTTACGGTTTTTGCATACATTATGGAGGTTTTATGATATGGGTGTAGCTAAACATATATACATTACGAAAGTGAACATCGGGTTTTCGGCACTGAATGTGTTAAGCGAGTCTGAAGTGAACTTTGTCCGGCAGCGGGCACGTCGCCGCTGGCGCGCAGCACGCCGTCGCCGGGCGAGCGCGAGCGCGAGCGCGAGGGCCGCGACGCGCCGCGCGCCGGCCTGGAGCCGCTGTTCGTGGCCGCGCCGCCCAAGGCGCAGCGCGTCGCGCACTCCGACGCGTACATCAGGTAACTATAACGTCGCCGGGCGAGCGCGAGCGCGAGCGCGAGGGCCGCGACGCGCCGCGCGCCGGCCTGGAGCCGCTGTTCGTGGCCGCGCCGCCCAAGGCGCAGCGCGTCGCGCACTCCGACGCGTACATCAGGTAACTATAACGTCGCCGGGCGAGCGCGAGCGCGAGCGCGAGGGCCGCGACGCGCCGCGCGCCGGCCTGGAGCCGCTGTTCGTGGCCGCGCCGCCCAAGGCGCAGCGCGTCGCGCACTCCGACGCGTACATCAGGTAACTATAACGTCGCCGGGCGAGCGCGAGCGCGAGCGCGAGGGCCGCGACGCGCCGCGCGCCGGCCTGGAGCCGCTGTTCGTGGCCGCGCCGCCCAAGGCGCAGCGCGTCGCGCACTCCGACGCGTACATCAGGTAACTATAACGTCGCCGGGCGAGCGCGAGCGCGAGCGCGAGGGCCGCGACGCGCCGCGCGCCGGCCTGGAGCCGCTGTTCGTGGCCGCGCCGCCCAAGGCGCAGCGCGTCGCGCACTCCGACGCGTACATCAGGTAACTATAACGTCGCCGGGCGAGCGCGAGCGCGAGCGCGAGGGCCGCGACGCGCCGCGCGCCGGCCTGGAGCCGCTGTTCGTGGCCGCGCCGCCCAAGGCGCAGCGCGTCGCGCACTCCGACGCGTACATCAGGTAACTATAACGTCGCCGGGCGAGCGCGAGCGCGAGCGCGAGGGCCGCGACGCGCCGCGCGCCGGCCTGGAGCCGCTGTTCGTGGCCGCGCCGCCCAAGGCGCAGCGCGTCGCGCACTCCGACGCGTACATCAGGTAACTATAACGTCGCCGGGCGAGCGCGAGCGCGAGCGCGAGGGCCGCGACGCGCCGCGCGCCGGCCTGGAGCCGCTGTTCGTGGCCGCGCCGCCCAAGGCGCAGCGCGTCGCGCACTCCGACGCGTACATCAGGTAACTATAACGTCGCCGGGCGAGCGCGAGCGCGAGCGCGAGGGCCGCGACGCGCCGCGCGCCGGCCTGGAGCCGCTGTTCGTGGCCGCGCCGCCCAAGGCGCAGCGCGTCGCGCACTCCGACGCGTACATCAGGTAACTATAACGTCGCCGGGCGAGCGCGAGCGCGAGCGCGAGGGCCGCGACGCGCCGCGCGCCGGCCTGGAGCCGCTGTTCGTGGCCGCGCCGCCCAAGGCGCAGCGCGTCGCGCACTCCGACGCGTACATCAGGTAACTATAACGTCGCCGGGCGAGCGCGAGCGCGAGCGCGAGGGCCGCGACGCGCCGCGCGCCGGCCTGGAGCCGCTGTTCGTGGCCGCGCCGCCCAAGGCGCAGCGCGTCGCGCACTCCGACGCGTACATTAGGTGACTATAACGAGCACACGGCGACTCTCCGATTTGGTTTCGAGCGAAACGAGTCCACTGGAGTCTACAGAAAAGTTAACGAGTGACGGTTACAATAAGCCGATCCAATTAGCGGATTTCCTGAAAAATTCGTATTAGTCCGTCATCTATACATATAAAACAGTACCGTGACTCACTTATAGACAACGCAAACTGGTACTAGAGGTTTGAAATTTGGAGGAAACATTCCTCTAGTACCCAAGAGGTGCACTAAGGAGGGACTTTTTGAAATTGCACCCCAAAAGTGGTGATATAGTTTGTATGGAAAATACCGCGAGCGAAGCCGTGGCGGGTCCACTAATTTACATTATAAAAAAATATTGAACACATATTTTTTCTTTTGTCAATTAACCAAAAAATTACGAAGATATAGTGAGTTGAAGTTCCACGTGACGTCATGGCTTTGCACACTTTTTTCCGTGATACCAGAAGTTTTCCATCACACAACCTGAGACTTTTCTTGGAACACTCCGGATTGGTAGGAGCACCTTAAAACCCAGAATAGATCGTAATCGGTATTCGAATAAAAATAATTTGTCACACTTAATTTTTGGCATGTCACTGTATTGGTGAATTATATATCTAACTATTTCCAACTGTATCAACAATAATTTTAGCAAATAAATGACTGAATTTTTAAAACTTACACGTACAGTTATTATTCGCGTTTAATTAACACTATTACCTTTTTTTTCTAGATACATCGAGGGGCTTCACTCTGAACAAAAATACATCACACCCTGGGAGAAATCTCTCACCCCGATGCCTATAAATCCAGATCCAGCTCACTTCAACATGCACAAGCTACCAGCTCACTGGATGACCGAGGAGGCCGTCAACGGGTACCTCGCTCAGGACAAGACTTTGTCTGAGACTGACATACAAAAGATGGACCCTAACGCCAAGATATTGAAGGGTCTATGCGCTCTGAGAGACTTCATGATGAAAGACGCGCTGTGCCTTTATAAGAATATGTGATACGAAAAGTTTTAGCTCATAACTCCAATATGGAGTAAGATTTGGCTTTGCGTAGCATTTATGTCGCGGTCAATTTTGTAATAACCAGCGCATGTTAAAGTAAGTTTTAAGTGCAATGAAATACGGTTGAAAGTTTGATGCGATTACGATACAGTATATAATGAGTACTTGTGTTCGTTATAAGTGAAGTTTTTAACGAGATCTTTTTTAGTATTATTTAAAGTTGACAATCGTGTTTTTATTTTATTGATATAGTATGATTCGAATAAACAATAATGTAAAACGTATTTTTTTTTACAATCAAGTCAGCTAGCTAGCTAGCTTCATTTTGTTGTTGAATCAGGTTTTTTTTTCTGAAAAACGTATAGGTATAACATACATACAAAGCATCACGCCCAAAATCCCTAATGGGGTGGGCAGAGCCACAAGACTACTTGTGGCCACGTTCGATGAATTAGTCCTAAGATGGTATGATGAACCGTATGGTGACAGGTGATCAGCCCATCGCCCATACAGATAGTCCACCATGTTGGAGAGGACCCTTCCCTTAGTCTACTTTTACGACATGCCAGGATGATAAGCATCTGCACGCATTCTATACCATTTCTTCACTCCCAGTGCAGCAGAGGACACGAAATAAATTTATATAAGTATGTACAAAATTGCGCGTTAAAAGTTTTAAGATTTATAACAGCAGTTAGTAAAGTTTCTGAAAAGAAATCGCTATGTCTCGTCAGAAGGAAGTAAAACCACAATTAAAGCTAATAGTATATTAATATTAAAAATATAAATATAGTCATACAAGTATCGTAAATGGCATAAACGTCACTTCACAAGTGATAAACTTAAATACTCTCCACTTCCTCTTTGATGAGTCGTACCAGGTGATTGAACTTCTTGCCTTCAAATATGAGAACCTGCAACAAATAAAACAATGAGTAACATTGCCTTGCAGTTGTGCAAAGTCCAAACAAAATATATACAGGGTGGGCCAAAATTTTTTGCTAATAGCAACGCAATTTTTTTTCTAAACTATTCTGTGGTACAAAGGATGACGGCGGAATTAAACGCCATTTTGTAAATTTTTGGCTACGATGCACCGTTTCACAGGAAAGCAACGTGGTTATTGTGTTAAAAAAAAAAAACCAGTCTTACGTTACGATGCGATGCCTTTTTAGGATTGAATATGGATTACGCCGTATAAGTTAGTGTCCCAGCATCGATTTAATCAAAGTTGTGGTCAATAAGTTTAAAGAAACTGGTTCAACAAAGAATATTAAGCAAACAGGGCGGTTAAGTACCAGAAGTGATGATTGTCAGCATCATTTCATACAATTACGTAGTCGGTTGCAGGATTGCCAGCAACAAGATGCGAGCTCATTTAGATGACAGTGATTTTATAAATTAAAAAAATATTTAATGCTTATTACTTGTAATAAATACCTAATAAAATAGCATTTGCAGTTTTGCCTCTATCATGTTTCTAAAAGTGCAAAAACTTATGGCCCACACTGTACATTGAATTTCAGCGTGTTGAAAAATGGCTGATGCCGATATTTTGGGACATAATAATATTATTCCGATAGATTAGGAGAAGGTACCCAATGAAAACAACTGGGAAAACAATTCCCATTTGTACTCTCGTTTAAAATAAGTTAATAAAATGGACTTGTTATAAGTCCGTTTTTTTTTTTTTCAATTGTTAGAACTGGGTACTAGTGGGAAAGTGCCCAGTTGTTCCCAGTTGGGGAACAACTGGGCGTAACCCCCATGTAGCTTACCTTCCTGCCGGGCGTCATAGCGCCGCCCTCGTGCTCCCACTGCGAGAAGTCGACCTGCGCCGACACGTCCACATCGAAGCTGGCCAGCGCTTCATCCACTAGCGGCTTCTCCTCTTGGTTCGCGTACAGGACTTCGGTGGCCTCGTCTGTGGACAACCAATCTACATCAAACACCGCTTCTTTTCTAAACTTTCACCCTTAATAGTTATGATAAGCTCGCATTGTTTTCGACGTCGCGGTTAGCCTAGTAGGTAGTGACCCTGCCTCAGAAGCCAGCGGTCCTGGGTTCGATCCCGGTAAGGGCAAATATTTGTGAGATGAGCAGGGATGTTTGTTCCTGAGTCTTGGATGTTTCCTACGTATTTAAGTACCTATTTATTTATCTATATGAGTATGTATATCATCTATAAACCATAATACAAGCCTTTATTAGAGCTTACTTTAGGACTAGATCGATTAGTGGTAAAAGATTGTTGAAGATAGAGATGTATTTATACTCACTAACACTGTCACAGTCATGTCGCATAGGTCCCATATTGGTCCTATTTCATGTAGCCATTATCAATTATTAATACAGTGTGCTACCTAATATTTGTTTTCATTTAGTTGGGATTAAATTTCATATATTCTTCATATATTTCATATTAGTTTGAAAATGTGGATTCTTGTTTATCTTTAAAAGCAAGTACTATTTTACTCGTTTTTGTTTAATGTCCACCTCCAAGAGACACATTGTATAAGTATTCGCATAGTTGTCTGGTATCCATAGCATTGGCATAATAGGGAATCTTAGTTTAGGACTAGACTAGATAAACTTGTGTTATGGCGCTACTCAGTCAGTTAATTTAGAATGGGAAAGGAACACGTTACTGGTGCATCAAATGACTGAGTATGACCATTGTTCAAGATGTTAAGATTATAATTATTAAGATAGTAATGCCTGAAATGTGTGCTCTTTTTAATCATTCGTAATTTTAAAATCGAGAGTTAAGATGGAATTAGCATGGCAATTGATTTTAGAGCATTTGCTCACCACCAGTGTTGTAAGTTTTACATATCCATATGAGATACTGGAATGTGTAAGGCATGTTCTTCTTGATGGCCTTCTCTAGCTCTCCCTGCAGTGAAGAGAACAAGGGCACACTGATTGCTGCTGGAATGTTTAAGATCCTGAAAAAAGCATTAAAAAGATCGAATTAGGTGTAAACCTTAACAACATGGGTAGCTTAATTTTTTGTTCACTGCTTGACTGTGATTTAAGTTGAACTCTAAATACCTTTCATTGATAACAAGCCCCACATGGTTGGCGTTATCCGAGAGGATCTTTTTGATGAGAACTTTTGTCTTCTCATCAGCATTTTCTTCAGCGAGTGTGTTGAGAAGCTCTGTAACTTGCTGCATCGCTGGTTCTTCCTGCAATCAATTTTAGATTTAGGGTCAAGTATCCATCAACACTAGGTCATAATGTTGTGAGCATGCTTGCAGTCAATTCGGAATGCTAATAGCACATCAGCACTGTGAGCACACTTTTAGAACATCTTGGAACGTAAGATGTAGGAATAATGACTTGTTTATATCAAAATACCCGTGGCGTAACTATACAATCTGGGGCCCGTGGCAAATTCTTTTGATTGGGCCCTATCAGTAAAAATCGTCACATTGTACTATATTTTTGAGCTTGCGGCATCTTGGGCCGGGGCCCACTTGGGTCGGGGGCCCGTGGCATTTTGCCAGCCCTGCCACCCTATTGTTATGCCACTGCAAAATACTCACTTTCCTCTTGGTAATGTTAATGACAGTGGTGACTCCAAAAACGCCATCACTCCCATCATCTTCATCATCATCATCCTCTGGAGGATCATCTAGGCACTGCTTCACTACACTGCCTACATAGTTTTGAGCTGAAATAACACCACCACATATAGATTGAGAAAAAAATGGGTTTAATAAAATAACCATGACTTTCATAGATTCTGTTACACATACTTGAAATCAAAATAATTGGCAATTAATATAATAAAATTTAACGAAAAAATGATGACAATAACTTGATTTACAAAATAATATAATAAATGTTATTTGTGTATGTTTTTAAATTGTTAACTACTAAATAAAAAGATCAAAATGGCGAATCAAACAATCAGTATATTATTATTACATGTATGTTTCACAAGATTACTATAACAGCACTTACAGATTATAGTTTGGGTCAGTGCTCCGAGGTCCACATTTGTTTTGAGGAACAGTTGTCGCAGTAGTTGTTTGATGCCATGGAAGTCGCAATCTTCAGGGTTGCGACCTTCAAAGTCTGCTTGGAGTTCCTGTAATAATACAAATGTTGTTAGAAAAATATCCTGGTTGCCAGATAAGGTAAAGATTTTATATAATATATATTATTTACTACACAATTTTGCAAAGCATTTCAAATATTATAATGTACAATTTAGGTGTAACCTTTGATCTTGGTCAATAATTCCTGGAGAAACTCGTTTAAAAATAAAAACGCGAATAACCAATTCCATAAGCAGACTACTAGGTACAGCATAGACTATAGATTTCTACTATGGAGGTTTCAGCCAAACAAAGAAAACAACAAATGAATATTAAACAAGTGAGAAACTCGAGCCTGTAACCAGAGCCTGCCTCATTGTTTACGGTGTTGCATTCTTGCTGCAAGCGTTGAGAAAACCGCTGATGCGCTTTAAATAGTTAAAGCAAGATTACATATTGCAAAAACATCATTCAAATTACTCATTTACAACGAAAAATGGACGGTTTCTAGGGTAATTACTGATATTTTCATATCAACAGCGGGTTATTGTTGTCGCCATGTGTATTTGAGGTTATGGCACGAACCTTGTCGCCGACGAAGTTTCCGTCAGAATCGAAATCAGAATCTCTCTCGCTTCCAGACTCCTGCTCGTCTTCGCTACCGCTTTCCTCGTGATCTATCTCCTTGTGTTTCTTGTTAGACATGTTTACCGGCACAACGCACAGCTTGACTACAGAAAATCGCGATGGTTAAGTTAGAAATTATAAATAAAATTGATCAAGGAACCGAACGTATTGACAAGTGACTGACAGTGAACGACAGTCCGTAGGTAGTATTGCCAGGTAGCTTTATTAGAAATAATTATATGTTCAATAAAAGAAAATCCCGTGGAAAAACGTTACATTATTTACATAATATATATAAAAAAATATCTTACGTACCTGGTACCAACCGCATGAGCAAAAGCTAATTTACTAATCTTACTGGACCTTTAGACACGGCTACACTTTAACGCGCTATCGACCGGCGTTTCGTATCGTCATTTATAAACATGATAAATAGGACAAAGATACAAAATGCGCGTACACTACGGACGAAAAGGTCGCCATTTTGTGCTTACCTCCCTGGGCCTCTATTTAGGAACGTCCAAGCGAGATTCGCATCCCACTCCTCCGCACGATGCGTTATGTGCAAGAGTGGGATGCGAATCTCGCTAGCGAGCCGTAACAATATCGCTTGGACGTTCCCGAATAGATGCGCTGGTCCAGGGAATTAAAAATTAGGATAAGTGCTAAAACTACTTTTAAGGATGTATACCACGTCAAATCCGCAGTACCTACATCTATTTTAATTTTCATGTTTTGTTTCATTTGCACCAAATAACTGCAACGAGTAATTTTGTACGAATAATGATTTAAAATATACAAATTGTGTGATTATCAATACTTATTTAGTATGTGAAATAAAATCAGAACCTGATTTGACTACTCGAGTCATAATCAATCAATATGCAGTATTTGAAACGGTCCGGACACATGGAAAATTCAATCAAGAATATTTCCGTGGGAACAACGGTAACAACATTTTTCTTTTTCATCAAAAAATCGAGGAGAGTACAAAGTTATAGAAAATACATTTTCTGATTATAAAAGTACAATGGGACAGACATTTTTCGCTTTTTCTTGTAATTTAATCAACTTCCGGTACAAATAACACAGGCACAGCACATAACACATGTAATCTTAAATGTCATTTATCTCCTTTAAAAGAACGGTAAAGTGGTTTTATTTTTAATTACACCTATGCGAAACGACTAATATTACCATAGGTACTATACTATTCAATTTCAGCGAAAAATATACAAATCGATATGTTGGGTATACATCCTTAAGTTCAAGAAAGACAGGGTTCAAAGTCACTAAACAATACCGGCTCGGCTTTACGATAGTTTAGCCTTAGCGACCAGATTTTTAATCATCCACGCTAATTAAAAAAGGTTCTTCTACTTCGTGAGATAGGTACCTAATTTAAGATTGTACTTACGTAAAATAAACCCTGTAAAGGTGTAAAAGATGAGGGGAATAATAAGTTAGCCAACTGAGGAGAGTGCTATACTTTTATTGGATACTTGCGGCGGGGGCAATACCCCTATATACCAGGAAAATACCAAAGTCGCGTGACTCCTCATCCGTACCGGACCATGTACGAGACAGAGTTTTTGTTTCACTGGATACGCGGGTTCTCATATGGTTGAAAATAAAACTGCTTCTAATAGCTAGCATTTCTGTTATAAGACTAACAGGCCTTCTTAACTGATACATTATTTTTCGTAAATGTTTAGAAGCAGCGTGAAGTACGACCACGACGTTTTGATAATCTGTAAAGTGATATAATGATTAAGAACATTAGTTACAATAGTAGTTTATGCAACGGTTGCATAATGATAGGCCCTAAAACACTAGTGCGGTTTTCATGAAACGAGCCGATAGGCGAGTTTCATAATAAGATCGCACGTGTGTTTTAAGGCCAAATTATGCAGAGTTGCATACATAACTTTATCTACACACATATTATAAATCCTCCATGATGGGTTCAGAAACAATATTTTCTGGCAAGAAGTTATTTGTTGCAATCGTGGCTGCATATTTCCGATATCCGGCGCATTTTCACATCACACACACTCCGAGAAGACTACTTACTATTCATATTTTCAACTAAAATGTAAATTACAAACAACTTTTTCTATTCAATTCAACAACAATTCTACTTTCGTTCAGCAAAACACCAACATGGCGGCAATTCGATCCTCCGTCAAGACCATTTTTTTTTTAAATCATAGACAAGCGGATGAAGTCTCTATTCTCATGTCACTCGAGATCAAATGTCGTTCGGTTTATATTAAAAAAACATACTGAATTGATGTTTCGTATCAATAACTGTTTAATATTTATGGATACTAGAATAGAGACCCACTTGAGTTTTGACAGCTGTTCCAAATTTAATCTCATTTCTTTACTAAAAACGATTAAAGAATAGTAGATTGTTGCACCAAGCAGAAAGTGATTCATTTTTGCGCCGAGTGTTGGTTTGGAGCCCGAACGCTAGTGAGGGCTCTAAAAACACGAGCGCAATAACAAATCACTTGATGCGAGGTGCATAATCTGCTTTTCTTTCTACTACTGCTAAAAGTTGGTAAAAAACGTAAAGGTACAGTTAAACCCAACTAGCGAAGTAAAAAGGATATTGGCACCTGTTATGACGCACCCTTAGAATTTTTATATAGCCTATGACACTCGCACGTTCTCCTCGAACCTTAAGATACCCTATTTATTAAAATCGGTTTATTGGTTCTGAAGCTAAAGTCGAAAATCCGAAAATTGTCACAGAAATCTTGTATCTAGTCTATTAATTGTCATATTATGCCAATTTTTTTTAAAATCTTTTTGTAACCCATACTATCTATCTTATCAGCCAGTACTTTGAGCATAACATTTTAGACGAGACAATCACAGTTCGATATGGCCGCCGATATGTGGCCTGTTTTTTTTTTTCTAACAGTAAGTCCACAGACGACTGGTCGGACTGTGAATGGGCGGATTGGGTAGCTGTTGGTGTAAACTTCTTGATCAACCAACCAAATTTAAAAAAAAAAACAAAACAGTGCAATAATGAAATTTGTATGCAACTTTATTAGCTCTAGAGCAAATAAGGGCTGCTTTTGTGCTGAGTATTTAAGGCCATTATGATGAAATTAAAGCGTAGTAGGAAGAAAATAACATTGCAGCACTGGTTTTTCCTAATTGGTTGTCAAAATGGTGGTCCTTTCCTATGGTTTTTGATTAAACAATGGAGGTTTTATGATATGGGTGTAGATAATAGTACATTGTGCATCTAGGGCCGTAAGAAGGGGATAACTAACGAGAGCCTGTTAGAAGCCCGACGCCGAAGGCGAGGTCCTTTAATGACTCGAGTTTGTTATCCTCTTACTGTCTGTGATACACACAAAGTGTTTCGTCACATTTGTGAGGAAATGAAATAAAAATTAGAAGATGAAAAAGTATTATGTACGGACGATACGGACGCAAATGAAGGATCGTGGGTTAATGTCTACGCTCGCACCTTTTTACTTTTTTATATTACGTGAATCCGATACGCTCGATGTATGTTTACATCGAGCTTATCTAAGTGCGTCTCTCTCACACTATAGTCTGTTCGGCGAGAGTTGATAAATATTATGATATCGTTATGAAATAGCGACTGTCGCTTGACTATCGCAAACTGTATGACGGGCGTCGCTTTATCGCCGCGCGCACTGAGTTTCGTGGTATGAGGGATGCAGATGTTATAAAACGCGGTATGTCACCGGGCGGACGGCGGCGAAAAAAATATATTTGTATTGTTCATATACACAATCGCCATATTGACACATAAATCTGCACTGGCCGAAAAGAAACGAAATAGAAAAACAGTATCTATGACACGTGTTTAAAATGCGTTGAGTATGACGTGCTTGTGTCTTTCTATAATGTCATTGGTTTCGAGTGTGTCGTTTGGGTTTTCGCGTGTTGCTTTCTGTTTATACAGTTAAATAATTGTTTAAAATTGTTGTTGTTATCGTTGTTTGTTAAGGCTCGGGCAAACCGAGCGCGTGTGCGGCGCATCGCGTTTTTAACGCGGACCCGTGCCACTATCTGCTGTGCCGTGTTCAATTTGCTTTGCCGTTCTACAGATCATGCGGGTCTGCGTCCGAGACGCGAAGCGCCGCGCACGCGTTTGGTTTGCTCGAGCCTTTACTGTTACAATGTCTTTTTTTCCTTTAATTTTTTATTATCATCAGTAAAAATAACTAGCGGGCCGCTATTTGTAATGGGTTAAGAAGCCCTGACTTTTCACTGTTTTTTATCAACTCTCGCCGAACAGACTATAGTGCCGACGAAAGAGATAGTCAGAGAGATAATCGGGTTTAACTTATCTCCGTGTCTGGCATGCTAGGGCCGCTGAACCCGCGTAGGGACTTATCCCTTGTACCTTCAACATGAGAGATGGCCTGTGCCCAATGGGTACATTAAGCCGATTATGATTATAACCAATTTAGGCTAATCGTTAGGAAAAGTATTATAAAACCCATCTTTACCGTGGTGTAACTCGCCAAGCAGATAACAGAAAAACCATAAGTGGTGACATGGACTTCTTTTTGCGCTCTGAAATTTTAAAAACTGTTGTAGCTTTGACATGGCGGGGTGAGGGGGGGGGGGGGGGCATAATAAAGAAAACACCCCTTAAATTCAGCAACTATCGTTCATTCTCGTTGCCATTACAACCAAGCAGCAAAATACAACCATTGGACTACCGGTCGGGGAGGTACTTCATCTACTTATAAGGTAAATTTTATATGTGATCTGCAACTCTTATTTTTAATGATCATTCGCTCATACGCTAGACAAAAAGTTATTCCATTTTAAATTGACGTAATTGATCAATTATCATTTACCTGTGTATCATAATAAGTATAGAGTTCTTGACTCTTTGAGAGGTTATGTACCATCCGCAGTTGTAGAGAGCGTCGGTTACCCCCAAACTCTAAAAACAAGCAATTAAACATCTAGAAGCTGACAGAAAATTGAGATCTCAAAAATATCAAATATCTGTCTCGCTCTAACATGGTTGCACTAAACAATCGTGCATAATGGACGTGAGCAATACATTTGTACGTTAGAGACTAGCTAGTAGGGACTAGCGTCTTTCGAGCGTCTGCGTCTTGTCAGCGTCCGTGCAGGCCCCAATTTTTTCAGTCAGATGAGTACTTCACCAGATCCGGGGTGAGTCAGGGCAGTACGCTTGGCCCGACCCTATTTCTGATTATGATCAACGACTTGCCTTCGGTCATCCGAAATGTCAAATGCTTACTGTTCGCGGATGATTTGAAGCTATTTTATGCAATCGATTCACCTTCTGACTGTGATATGCTACAAGGCGACATTGATGCGGTGATGGATTGGAGTCTGGAAAACAGATTATCTTTTAACGGGAAAAAATGTAAAGTAGTATCTTTTAGTAGAAGTAAAAACGACTTGATAAACACTTATCGCATAGGTAACGAGGTTATTGCACGTGCCCATACTATCCGCGATCTAGGTCTTGAGCTGGACCCTAAACTGAACTTTCACAGCCATATAGTCTCGATAACTAAAAGCGCAAACAAAACGCTGGGTTTTGTAATGCGCGCAGCGCACCAGTTTTCGAGTACGACGATTCCTATCATTTTATACAATGCGTTTATACGTAGCAAGCTAGAATTTAATTCAATAATATGGGATCCTATGGAAGCCAACTATAAAGTCTTACTCGAGAGAGTCCAGCGGAAGTTTGCACGATACCTGTTCAAAAAACAATGTGGGTACTACCCTTTTCTTTATCCATCACTTTTTGTGACAGGAATGGTCGGGCTGGAGACCTTAAACTTCAGACGGATACTGCACCTCGCAGTGCATTACTGTCTCCTACTAAGGGGGAAAATAGACAATCCGACAGCGCTGGAACATATTCGAATGTTCGTTCCAGAACAGTATGCGAGAGCGGGGC
The DNA here is from genome assembly GCA_947859335.1 of Tortricodes alternella. NCBI lineage: Eukaryota > Metazoa > Arthropoda > Insecta > Lepidoptera > Tortricidae > Tortricodes > Tortricodes alternella. The sequence continues at coordinate 5,125,049 of OX401988.1, read as the reverse complement.
GCCGCCGCCGCCCGCTGTTCTGCGCGGACGAGGCGCGCGCGCGCGGCACGCGGCGCGCCGGCAACGCGCCCGGCGCCCGCGCGCCCGCGCTGCTCAACGAGCTCGTGCAGGTCCAGGATGCCGACGTGTTTGCCGACACCTGGCACTCATTATTGTTGCAAATATATTGCTTATGTAACGAATTTACTTAGCTCTCTTACAATGACACTGTATTTCCTAACATTGTAGGCGCTTTGGCGCACGCTGTAAGCCTATAATTGTATCTTATAAATAAATAAATAAATAAATAAATAAATTCTCGGTGCATTCGAGATAATGACGATTGCGAGATTAAACGTCAGATTCATAGAGTTGTGTCAAATGACTGTATGCACTGACGTTTAATCTCGATTGTGAGATTATCTCGAATGCACCGAGAATTGGGGGCCAGCGCCGATGCTCGAAAGACGCTAGTGTGGGGGTCTCTTACAGTACCTATGGCCATAAGGCCACTAAGGCGCCACTAAGCCTAACTTTTACTAGCAAATAAAGCGGATAAACCCGCGCGCACGCGGGGTTTTTTGAACGCTGGGCGCGCTGCACCAATGCTTTCAAGTTAATGCGCTTCCCTCGTCTGCCTATAGCCGCTAGTGCTGTTGGCTTTTGCCTTTATTGGTGGCACCAAATCACATGAATAAATAGCAACCGTATGAATGGCAATGTTTGGCGGTTTCGTACACCCTACCCTACCCTAGAAGTTTTTTTGTGAACCTGCGTACCGACTCGAGCAGCCGTTGTCCGTACCAGCACAGCAGCCAGGTCTGTGTGAGCGCTGTTGTCAGGAATGACTTGTACACCATCTCGTTCCATTTCTCCACTATCTGTGAATACGTTGATAAACGTAGCAGGTAAGTAAAACAAATCAGTAACAAAAAGTCTTGAAAAACGGTAATTATTGTGCTGCAGGAAGTTGAGGTTTTCCTGTCAGTCTACACATGGTATCAGGTATAAGTCGCGCCAAACATCTAGTACGCTCTGAAGATGCTCCGCAAAATACTTTGGTCTAATTGCCAGTGCCATATTCACTACAACACGTGATTGGCGCAACCTATACAAACATTGCGGGGCTTATTCATAATTAAGGATTCAAAGACGCTATTTTTAGCGTAATATACAGATGATACTACTACTGAGTTATCGCGCCAGTCATATAGTAATATCCACAGTCTAAAGGAACTATGTAATCCCAAAGAATTGTGTCAAGCGGCGGTCCAAAGGTAGAGCAACTCAACGGGTATCAGATTAACCAAAAAAAAAAGTATAGCATTTTTTGTTAGTCGTTAGTTATCCAAAGTATCAACTGCACTTCATGTTCTCGCCCAAAAAATCCCTTAACTCATAAATGGGGGTGAATCTGATACCCCTCGAGGTGCTCTACATCTGGATCTCCGCTCGACACAATTTCCTGGGTTACCCTGTATATAAAGTGAATAAGTAAATAATTAAAAATGCATACAACACAGCAGAACCCGCAGAAGCAAATGATGATGGAGCTGTTGAAGAAGTTGACCAGCAGCGCAAAGCTGAACAGTTCCTCCACGTCACCCGCCAGCCTGCAACCACCAAACTCTCGTCACCGAACTCATTGGAGAGCCTAAGGACTATATCTCACCGGGACACCATGGCGGCGTAACTAGTCGCGCAGCTGTGGTTTCTAGCTACCAAACTAAGCTTCCAAACCGAGCCACCATAGAGACGCCAGATTCGCCGCAGTCTATAAATGGACGCTGATGAGATAGTTATGCTGATTCTGTACATACGTACGAAGAAGAAGTAAGTTAAGAAAATTACAGAAGAAACGATGGTGGGTCCTTACGTAATCGATCGCTCAAAAACAGGACAATTTGTCTACATATACGAAGACCTCAGAAGATATCTGGACAAGTTTTTTAACTATGTGAGAATGTCAATTGGAGGGAGCGCGCAGGTAGCGCGACTGGCAGCCGAGTGAGTGAGATAGCAAACAGCGCCATACTAATTAGTGGTGGCGCAACCAACGTGGCAGCGCTGCCAGTAATGTTGCATGCACGCGTCTATACTGGTTGCGCCGCCAAATCCGTCGCGCAACCAAGCGGACACCAGGTGATATACCCTGCATACAATTTGTTGGTGGCGGCGACTAGTTGCGCCGCCATGGTGTCCCGGTGAGATATAGCTCTAACTTAATTCGTAAAAATAGCACCTTATCAGTGCGCGATGCCTGCGGATGATACTGGCCAGGTCCGACAGGTGCGCTCGCTCCCACGCCGCGTCGTCAAACGACTCTATCGAGCGCTTGTTGCTTGTCTTCTTCTTTTCTTGGCTGATTTTTCCTAAGAAGAACACTTTAGAATTAGAACTAGGTATATAATAAAAGTTTGATATTGTTTAAAATATAATATCATAACAAACTATTTATTTGTTGTTGTATGTTATGTCTTACGAGATCATAGAGACTAACAGCGTTTTGACGATAATTTAGAGTCGGACAGATAATTACAACTGATGATGGAATGAATCTGAGGTGGCGTGGGCTCACCTAAAATACTTGGTTGCCTATGGCATTCTGTATCTTATGGCCGAATTCAGAAACGCCACTTAAGCATTTGATTATGTATTAAATTGTTAAATATCCCTCAACTAGTTGTCAATCTATACAGAAACGTCACTGAAACGTCAATTTAATTAAAGCTCAAAATGAATGGCCTTTCTGATTTCGGCCATTTGTGAGGAAAAATGTATCATAGGTATATTTTTGGGCTTTCCGTACATTTGGGCCCAATTCGAAACGGTTTCGCCTAAATTAAAAAATTCCCTAAACTTAAAATAAGATACGTCAAACTGAATTTTGTATAGCATCAGGCTGTCAAAATTGAGTTTGACGTTTCTTATTTCAAGTTTAGCAACTTTTAAATTTAGGGAAGACACTTTCAAATTGGCCCCATTATATACCGACTTACCAAAAAACCTTTTTTTACTTTTCCTGCTCTAAATGTGTATCATTATATTTCCGTAGACGTAGACGGACTAAAATGCTATCGCTTATGAATACTTGAAAAATTGCTATCGCTTAGTTCAAATATCACGTGTGAAACGGCTCGTTGTCAAAGTCTGCAACTTAAGGATGGCTTTAAGTCAATTGTGCGGAAACGGGTTGCCCCCCTTGATGAGTATAGTGCAAGACAGTGCCATCAATCTCCTGAGAGTTATACTGGACAAGTTCTATTGTCTTGTCGTGAGGCACAACTGGCTTCATATGGTTGACAGACCTGCTGCTCAATAACGTAACACAATTGGTATCGCTTTGGCTCGAAAAGTAAACCCATTTGACCCTTATTTACATTGAGTGATGACTATAAATTGGTTTACTTTTCGAGCCAAACCGATACCAATGGTGTTACGTAATTGAGCTGCTGTCTTACCTATTTGATGTGAAGTAGTTTGGAGTTTTTTAAGTTCTTAAATTTTTAACTTTTTATGTATATTATTAACTTGTATGGATGAAACTGAAATAAATGATGATTATTATTATTACTTATGACCTAAGAACAATATCTCCCGTCAGTAAAATTTTCATATTTATATTTCAGGAATACTCTCGAACCCAATAAAAATCTAAAGTTTAATTCCCAAAAGTCGTGTTTGTGGTGCTCAGGATTTGTATCTGCTTCGATAATTATATTTATTTTAAGCCAAGTTTTCTAAGTTTTCTGTTAAAATTAATTAAAAACAGTAACAGTATGCTTATTTTACGCAAAATAAAGCCAAAAGAAACTCGCTCAGAATTAAAATGGAATCTCTCCGAAATAAAATGTCCAGGTTTAAAAGAGTTCGCAATTTGCACAAAAGGACAACATCGTAGATTTCTTGAATCGATTTCAAAAAACCGGTCAAGTGCGAGTGAAACCCGCGTGGAGAGGGTTCCGTTCCATACATGATAAACTGAAATTTCCTATGTTACTTTAAATACCATAGACTTCTTATAGGTTTTCCTGTAATCTATAATGTAAAGAACTATTTTCTGTATTTGGGGGGGAATGGTCAATTTTCACCTATTTTCCTAAATAACTTCTAAACTATTTTACTTCAAATTAAAAAAAAAAAAATACATTTAATATCCTCACAATAAGCCCTTTCGTTTTATATGTCACACGATTTCAGTTGCACAACTATTTTTTAAATTTTTCTAATTTATCCCCCAAAAGTGGGCCCCATGTTCAAAATTAATTAATTTACGTTACGCATCCCTGTTGCGGTCACCAATTTACATATGTATACCAAATTTCAAATCAATCGGTCCAGTAGTTTCGGAGCAAATTGGCTGTGACAGACGGACAGACAGACAGACAGACAGACAGACAGACACACGAGTGATCCTATAAGGGTTCCTTTTTTCCTTTGGAGGTACGGAACCCTAAAAAAGCTTATATAAACTGTATTCGTCTGGTTCTTTTAATAAACTGAAAGAAACTTAAAGGGCCCTAGGGGAACCTCAGATGAAATTTCTAGAACTTTATAAAAATTTAAAATTGTGTCTTTTATTAATATTTTTTATCATTTAGGCACAGTATAATCAAGTATATATGTAGATTAGTTTTAGTTTTAATTTATAATGTTATAGTTATTTATTAACAATAAACTAAATTATCAACATCAAGTATACAGTATTCCATCTTCATACAAACGGCCGAAACTACGCGCTTCGAAATCTCGGTAAACTTCGGTATTCCGTACACAATTATGGCACGAGAATTTTTGATATTTTGGATATGTTAAAAGCAAAATACATACATATATATACAGTACAGTGTCACTTTTGAAACCAGAAATAAGAACGAAGTAGAAATAATTAATATTATTACCGAGCGGCCGTAGGTAATTATTTCGAGGACTCTGCTGAGACAACATACTGTGATTTAGGTACTCATACATTTCATCAATGATAAAGACACGATTTACCTTTTACCTTTTGTACAAGTATATATGGAAACTAAGTTAATATACAAGCCAAATGAAGCGGAACCAAAGGCTTAATCAACGGAGGTGGGTTCAAATTCGTGCAATAATTGCTTTAATTAGGGTAGATCCGTCATCAACACACGTTTGCAGAAATATGCAAAGGGCATCGTAAACAGACTAGTTTTATGGCAATTTATCACTGAAAAGCTATTCTCAAAAGGATTACATATTACATCACTACCGGGAACAAAAAGTTTAAGTGCCCAAGATTCCCAAGATAGCCCAAGTTTCTGCAATAAATTGCCAAAAAATTGCTCGTTTAAAGCGCCTTGTCCTAAAGGGTGTTAAATAGTCGATCGATAGCCTAGGATTAAAGTATTTTGGTTGGTAGGTTTGGGTCATACACACGTTTAGGTTCAGAACTGTCCCCTCCTATTCCCGAAACTTAAGGATCCTGAGACCTGATTTTTTGGTTTGGACTAACTACGCATGTAGGACATAAGACATAGTTTTGGCCTGAATGAAGAAAACGTACAATTAAGCAGTCGTTTTCGTTAACTTTTAGTCACAGGACGGACAATTTTTGTTTCTAGAAGTGTGTATTACCCGTTTGTGAAATTGTTGACTATCGACTCCGCACACTGTGCGTTTTAGTCAAAATATACGTATGAATTAGCAACGCCCTTACTGGTAGAATAGTTCCAATCAGCCGCTCAATTACGCAACACCAAGTGGTTATCGCTTCGCGAAAAGTAAACCAATTGTGCCCTTATTTACACAGAGTTAAGACTAAATTGGTTTGCATTTCGAGCCAAACCGATACCAATTGTGCTGCGTAATTGAGCTGCTGTTCCATAGTACTTACCGCCTGTTCAATCTGAGTACCTACCATTGTTGTTTCCTCATTTGTTTGGTTGTCTCAAATATATCGCTATATTTTTATTTAGCTACAACGTTAAACTTTAGCTTAAGAGGAGTGTGAGCCAACGGCAAAAACACCCTGTTCATACAAAAGGCGATAACGATTTCCACCCCTTAAATGTTAAGCGATTTTGACCAATTTTTGATAGGTTGTCAGTCAGAGCATAATCTAGGTCTATACGTTTTTAGAATATTGATTAAAGATCAACCAAGTCAAATAACCGCCGAAAATCGTTTTGTATCAGAATACTGAAACAACAAAAACTGAATCTATTGTTTATAGTGAAAAAATCAAAACTTATAGACAAAGATTTTGTTCTGACTGACAACCTATCAAAAATTGGTGAACATCGGTTAACATTTACGGGGTGGAAATCGTTATCGCCTTTTGTATGAAAAGCCGTAGGTTCACACTCCTCTTGATTGATGAACTGTTATTGACCGTTTCTTTTTGGCTTAATAGTCACTAATATTTGTATTATTAGGACATGAAATGTTATATTTCAGATTGTTTTTGATATTTGGAGACGTAAGTTCTCTCCATCTTTATACTTGACCATCGAAGACTGTCTATATCTCCATGTAACCTAGATTAATAAATTTAGATATTTTCTCTGTTTTAATATTATTCTTATTATTTTGACCCTTAGAGACTTTATACGTCTCTAAGACCTTAAATTTACTATATTAAATTTACGCGGAGACTATACATCTGCCTTTTTAGTTGTTTAGGTACTATAATTAATTTGTGCCCATTAGGTTTATTTGTTGCACTTTTTATGTTAGTTTTAGTTATATGTAATTTTAAACTAGAAACTTACTGCTGAGTTTCTTGCGGCGTTTCTTCTCAGCAGATGTCACCTTTCGAAGCGCTGGTAGATTCAGACATGTGAAAGAGCCCGTGTGGCCTACTTGCAAAATAAATATTTTCATTTTCTTAATTAGTTAACTTAGTTTTCTATCTTTATTTTTTAGGTGTTGAAGGATATTGATGTTAGTTAAATTCTTGTGTTGACCGGAAATTAAGTTATTATATTAACAGTGCCGAATAATACCCAATAACGATAATCGATAGTTTGAAACGACCTGCCCCCATTGTTGTGTTTGACGCTTTTAATCCAAAACATAATCCTATTATGTATACCTTTGTTATTTATTATTAAGTGGGTTTGAAAAATGCCTTCTTACTCATTTATAAGTTTACCGTGTTTGTTTTGTTGTCGACGGAAAACACGTCGTTCAAATAAAAAATATGCATTTTTGTGGTTTATAAGTCATCATGAGTTATAAAATTGTCATTTTTCATTCAACGTGTTTGTCTACTTTCAGATCGCTTGAATTATTGAGTGTAGGACTGTACAAACTACAACATACGAAATGAATAATGGATTATCCTCCCTAGACTGGCAACGCATTGGCAGCACCTCTGGTGTTGTACATGTCCATGGGCGGCTGTGACCACTTTCCATCAGGTGGGCCGTCAGCTCGTTTGTCAGTCAATTAACATAAAAAAAAGTGAATCAACTGTACAATGTAAACTGCTTACCAAGTGGGTTGTCTCTACAATATGCAACTTACCTACCAGAAGTTACAATACCAATTGCAATTTGCCGGACTGCGGCCCTAACATGCATGGCACAAAGTTAAAGAACCGTTTATCTCTAAGTGCGTCTCTCTCACACTAGTGCTGACGAAAGAGATAGTCATAGAGATAAACGGTTCTAATTTATCTTTCTGGCATGCATGTTAGGGCCGCTGTAGAAGCTTCGACCTACCAAGTGTGTAGGACTGTATAAGCTGCTACCTACTAAATATGTAGGACTGTATAAGCTGCCACCTACGTAGTATGTAGGACTGTATAAGCTACCACCTACCAAGTATGTAGGACTGTATAAGCTGCAACTTACCAAGTGTAAAGGACTGTAGAAGCTGCAACCTACCATGAAGGTAGGACTGCAAAAGCTTCAACTTATCAAGTAGGTCAAACTGTAGGTACAAGGTCTAACTTACCACTTGTAACTTTTCCAGTGGGTTGTCTTGTAGTGAAACTTACCAAGTGAATCATTTGTATACTTGCAACTTACCAAGTAGGTAATCTAGACAGAGAATCTAGTACAACATGTAACTTACCAAGTGGGTAGTCTTGTAAAAGCTGGTTGTCGAGCGGCACGTACACCAGCTGCCTGACGCGCAGAGCCAGCAGGTCGAATTGCGTGGTGATGTGGCATAGGAAGATGCAGAACAACAGGTCGCCGCACAGCATGAACCAGATAGTGATCAGTCCTAGAGCAAACCTATTGCATACCGCGGCAAATCCAGTAATGTGATCATGAGAATTAACCTCATGTTCAGAGCTTACGTATAGGTATTGATTAGTAAGGGCCTAAGAAGACAGACTAGCACAAATCAGAAAAATAACTAAACATTTTAACAAGACGAACACTTATTGACGCCACGATTTGATGTAAACTTTACAAGTTATCAAATGTCATAGTTCAAAGGAGGATTTACCGCGTATTGGTCATTAATGTATTACAGGAAATTCCTCGCGTAAATACATTCGTATCTATGCACCTTTACGCATCGCCAAGTTCACTTAGACTTAGGTAAAGCTGTAACATTACCATGAGTTTATGCAAACCGTGCTCGTTATCGAAATCTATAGGTCATTCTGCTTGTTGCCGATACAAATAAAAGGGACCGAGCGAAATGTTTCGATAACGAGAACGGTTTGCGTAAACTCATGTTAATGGTACTGATTTATATTATATACTAGCTGTGCCCGTGACTTTTTTCGCATGATTGGGATGATTTTTCATACAAACAGCAGTCTGTCATATCTCCGAAACCCATTGTGATATAAAAATAAAATAAATGCTAGTATCTAAGTTAAAATACCATTAACTATGCCTGAAAGTTTCATTTGAATTCATTTAGCCATTTCGGAGGGACAAAGAAAATCTAAAAACATTAATTTAGTCTTAGGCATCACGTAAATGGCATTTACGTGAGTAAGTCTCTGACTTAATTTTAAAATCATAGATAGAGACTTCAGTTTTATTTATTTGTTTAGATTGTGTTCTTCAACCTTATAATTCATGACAACATCTGTGCAGTGTCATAATACAAATAGTTCCGCTATAGCTTCCACTGTTTACTTATTGTAAAGTAACTTTTATTATCATGAAAACTTCATACATCAAGGTTCACGGCTCGGTGATGCGAAAAGTTGACAAGCTAGCGCAATTTCGGAGTTCCCGATGTTTAAACCGTTTCTTGCCTGAGGACAAATCTCAACCGTAGAAGTCACTCTTTCCTTTAGATATACGTAATTTATATATCTTTCTGGAACTCATTTAGGGGGCTAAGAGGGAAACTTTTGTGTTAAAAATCTTGTAGAAAATTCGTTCGAAACAAAAAAAATATTCAAAAAGTGTCACAGCAAGCACTTTATCCACGCCTGCGTAAATATAAACACACTTTTTAAACGACTGTGCGATGCCAAAAGGAGGGTATTGAGTTTAACATTCTATGTATATAATATATGTGATCTGTAATTCTAAGGGTGCGTTATACTAGGAGCTGAAATAGAAAATACAATTTTATTGTATAAATGTATTATAATATAACTGTTTTCAGCGATTTGCAGCTGAACTCAAAACTCAAGTTTTATAAAAACCGGCCAAGTGCGAGTCAGACTCGCGCACGAAGGGTTCCGTATCATTATCTTTAAAAACGGCAAAAAAATCACGTTTGTTGTATGGGAGCCCCCTTAAATATTTATTTTATTCTGTTTTTTAGTATTTGTTGTTATAGCGGCAACAGAAATACATCATCTGTGAAAATTTCAACTGTCTAACTATCACGGTTCATGAGATACAGCCTGGAGACAGACGGACAGACGGACAGCGGAGCCTTAGTAATAGGGTCCCGTTTTTACCCTTTGGGTACGGAACCCTAAAAATGTTTTTATCCACGGCCAAGAGTCGAAACGTTGAAGGAAATTATATCATTGTTTGTAAGCGCAGCTTTAGCAAATATATAGAAATTGTGTTAATACTGTAAATAAATATTGTGTGTCAGCTGTCGCAAATTAACTCTACCTTGCAAGTTAATATTAATAGAAATAAATAAATATAGTTAGCATTTTTTTAATAATTTGGGCATAAATCAGCAATATGAATAATGATTAGCCGTAAATTTATTTACTCCTTAATCTTTTTTTATTTGGGATAATATTTGTTGGCTTTATGTTAGTTTTTGTTGTTTTATAACACAACTAAAAAACCAATGAAAAGATGGTGATTATGGTCACAAATGGTACTTTTGATACCAATCTTACCATGCCACGTCTGAAATGCCAGGATGATTTCATAGTAGACCCTCTGGAAGGGGTCGAAAGGAAACCAATAGAAGAAGGGAAAAATAAGAGGTACGTTGTGACCCGCTGCTCGCTTGAAGATTTCCATGAAGGGTGGAGACAGGAAGATGACGAGCAGTGCATTGTTGCACCAGTAGTACCCTGAAAATGAGGATAATATTACGTGAGTATATAATATACGATTACCAGCGTATTCTACCGATTATTGTTTTTATTATTTAGCGATGCTATGTCTGTTTTCCATGTATAGCAGTTCCTATTATTGAACACTGCAGTTGCCTCGTGGCGTGGTTAGCAGCTCTTTATCAATACACACACACACACACACACACACACACACACACACACACACACACGTGTGTTGTTAGCTGCCGTTCGTGAGTTCTATCATGGAGTGCCTCGGGATGCTGTGACAGTGTACTCTGACCTTGTACGACAATGTTCAGTTGACGCAGCGCACTTTTCATAATCTGGTGTTCCTCGTCGCTGACTGCTCCTTGGGGCCACATGTCTCGCAGCTCGCCCACAAGGTTCTCGTATACCGGACGGTAATACACAATTTTGTAGGACTTCGCCATTGCTGTTGGAATAAAGGACTTTTATAGTAAAAGTATACTTTCTGACTCCCATTGGCCAATATTTTCCAGAGATTGCCCAAATTTAATTGAATGCAAGTATCTCAAGGGCCAAGATACAAACCTGGGCCTCTATTTGAAATCGTCTAAACGATATCGCAAATTATTTTGTTACGACGATTAGAAAACAAAGGCGGCCGCTACATTGTAAAACCATCGCGATATGTATCGCTTAGGCAATGTCGAATAGGGGCCCTCCGTGGATGCGACATTGCAACGTAAATACTGCGCAATAATATTTATTTAATATGTATATACGAGTATGTGCGTAAACTCTTTATTGCACATAAATTAAAACAAATACATTCTGCATTAATATAAATGAATCTATAATAAAAATAACGTTGCAAGTTATTGTGATTTAAGGCACGAGCAATTTTTCACAGCAATTTATAGCCGGCAACTATAGCCAGATTTACCCTAAATTGGTACGTTAGAGGAAGACGGCCATAGTGACGGCACAAATTTCCGTTAAAATGTTGCTCTTGTAACTACACTTTTATGCGATGTCGTACGTTCCGACGACACGATATTGCATTGCAGGTTGTGTCTTGTTCTTATATAGTTTGCTTACGGCGGCTTCCTTTTCACTTTGATTTAGAGGTTTTTTTTTTCATTATCGTTATATTTTGAGTTGCATGGCTGAAGAACCTCGGCACCTCAAACATTCTCAAGACATCTTACCTAGCAGCAGGTATCCGACGCACGGCATCATGCGGAATATCTCGATAGCATCCTGGAAGGAGCCACCTCGAGCCGTCTGCGCCATGTTGATCAGCTCCAGAAATGTTACCACGAAAAGGTTCAGGAATTCGAACCAGTAGAACACGTTCCAGCAGAACCTAGAAAACAAGGTGAACTTTAAATGGAACATTTAGAATTACTGACCTATAACCATGTTCATAACCTTTCTGTATCGCTGTAAAGTAAGTAGCTAGAGGTAGATATTTCTTTGAAATTTGAATACACTTGCCACACACTATTAGCTATAGATTTGGAACGAGCTCCCTGCCGAGATTTCCTCAGGGGACTACAGTCAATAGGTTTTTAAGGGTCAGCAACGTGCATGTAAAATTCTCTTATTGCGTACAGTACGTCTTTCTCATACTAGTATCCAAGAAAGAGATACACTGGGTTGCAGGCACCCATAGGTTACGGTAACCGCTTACCATCAGGCGGGCCGTAAGCTTATTTTTCTGCCACCATCATGGTATATAAAAGAGAAGATAAGTATATGGATAGTCGTATTGACAGGACTTGATAAAAATTATTAAAGTTAGAGTGTGACTTTTATCAGAATCCTTGGCTCCTGACTACCTGGTAGAATTATAAAGTAGGGTTGTGGATAAGTTTAAGCGCCAGGGGGCTAAGTTTCAGCGTAAAAGTAGGTTTCCACTTGTATCATCTAAAGACGAAGGTGTGTCTGACCCTCAAATGGACTTAGGTGATTGGTGCCAATGGTATACGCTAAGGTTATACTAAACCTCACGAGGTCTGGATCGTTGAGCGTGAGCCGCAGCCCCACTAGTTTAAGCACAGCCATGGGCACAGCAAACGTGGCATCGAAGTCTTTACGGTCATAACAGTTCTTCTACAAAAGATAAAAACAATTTTCACATTTTCACCCTTTTCATACAAAAGGCGATAACGGTTAATAACCAATTTTGACCGATACAAATACTGCCGAAATGAGTTTTGTATGAGAATACTGAAACCACAATAAAACTGAATTTAAAGATTATTGTGGAAAAATCAAAAGGTGTAGACCTAGATTTTGTTCTGACTGACAACCTATCAAAAATTGGTAAAAATCGGTTAACATTTAAGGTGTGGGAATCGTTATCGCCTTTTGTATGAAAAGCCGTAGGTTCACACTCGTCTAGCAACTAGCAAACGAACTAGGCCATAGAATTGAATCCTGCCTGACACTTGTTTACCCGATAATTCTTGTTTTTAGTAACGTAATGCATTGTTACTTTAATATTCTATCTATATATATATATATAACAATCTCGTGTGTGTTTGTGGTCGCACTCCTCCGAAACGGTTCAACCGATTTTCATGATTTTTTTAAAGTATATTTGGTAGGTATGACAATAGGTCGTAAAGTATATTTCATACTGCTAGGTGATGAGGGTGTTAACGTGGACGAAGTCGCAGGCGGAAGCTAGTTTCTGTATAATTATCTATTTCTGTCAAAACTGTTAGTTCTTTAAATTGGTAAGTTAATTAATCTTTGTACTGTCCTACTGTGGTGCGTCCTCTAAATTGGTTCCCGCTGAAAATCATCGTTGTGGTTAGCGAGGTACAGCAATATGCTGGCACTCTATTCGGCAACGTCCAAGCGATATTGTTGCGGCTCGCGAGCGAGCCTCGCATCCCACTCTTACGCATTACGCATCGCGCGGAATAGTGGGATGAGAATCTCACAAGCGCGTCGCTACAATATCGCTTGGACGTTCCCGAGTAGAGGCGCTGAGCGGGAGTCCTTTCGGCGACACTCAGTCGTATTGTGTCTGTCTGTGTGTTCTGAATCTTCGAATAAATCTCATCTTATCTCATCTAGTCTTTTTAAAATTTACGAAAATGGTCATAGCTCAGCAGCCTTCTAAGTTGCTTTTACCAGCGCCGTGCTTTCGTGGGAGCAGAGTTCACATTTGTTTCCAGAGAGAATGGTTTTACCACCCCTTTGAGCCTTTTGTAATAAGATCGTGGTATCATAAATTTAATAAGTGGTAGACATTTTGAAAGTCAAGCTGCACATTTTTATTTCGATATCCCCCTTTGGTATAAACACTATATCTTCGCGAAATCTTATACCCTAGACGCAGATAATTTTGTCTTAATTAATTATCAAAATATGTAACAAATTTTGTTGCTACATCATTAGTGAGTTGTGGCTCTAGATATACCTATTGTGTACTCAATATAGATAAACGAATATCTTTGCTCCTCTGCCGCACTGGGAGTGAAGAAATAGCATAGAATGCGTGCAGATGCTTATCATCCTGGCATGTCGTAAAAGTCGACTAAGGGACGGGTCCTCTCCAACATGGTGGACTACTGTATGGGCGATGGGCTGATCACCTGTCACCATACGGTTCATCATACCATCTTAGGACTAATTAATCGAACGTGGCCACAAGTAGTCTTGTGGCTCTGCCCACCCCATTAGGGATTTCGGGCGTGATCCTATGTATGTATGTATGAATATCTTTGAAATCCGGTCGCAATCCCCCAATCAATTAATTACAACTAGTTCTTATAGTATTTTGACTAGCTAACAGTAGAGGATTAAGTAGTTATTAATAAAAAAAGGAGGTTATTTTTCTAGAATTATTTTCATGAAATAGACGGTGCCTTATTTGCTCGTAACAGTAGAATAGGTATTAGTCCCTAATTGGTCCTGTCAGCCTTCCCCACCTGGTTAAGACTCTGTCAGCGCTATTCTGTTTAAACAGTTATTTTTTCTTGTTTTTGTTCTTCTTTTATTGGAAAAACGTTATATGAACAACTGGCGACCATTATTACATTAGAATCTTCCTGAAGAAGATCTCTAAGTTATAAAATAATAAATAAACATTATAAAAATGCTTTATTTATCATAAACGATTTACAATAAATAGAATTAAATTGTGATCCGACACTAGACAAAGCCTTCATCGTGGTGACCGAGCAGATGTACCATTCAGTTTCTCTCGAGCGCTCGCAGTGAGCATTAATTCTAGCATATGCTAATTCTACAATAAATACAGTGATAGTGGTGAAAATTACACCAAAATCCGTTAAAGAGTTATGTTTTACGAGACAGAACCAGCGACTTCATTTTGTATTATTTAAAGATGTGTTGTGTATGATGTGGAATTACAATTGGTAAGTCTCGTCATCCAGTACGATTTTGTCGCTTTTGGGGTCGAGACACTAGGTCCGTGGGACCCGGGAGCGCATGGGCTCTTCAGGGAGCTCAGCAAGCGTCTCAGGGAGGCCACGGGTGACCCTCGCGCAGGCTGCTACCTCGCACAAAGGTTAAGCATAGCCATTCAGCGTGGAAATGCAGCTTGCGTGATGGGCACCCTGCCGCGGGGACCAGATTTTTTACATTTATTTTAAGTAATTTTAGTCTAGTTTTAGTTTTTATCAATTTTTTTTTAGTGTTACTTGCTACTGTTTTATTTTAATAATTATTCATGAGATATATATTAACCTATATTAAAGTAAAATAAAATAATTGGTAAAAATACTAAAACTTTAATAAAAGGTGCTAAGTCACAAGATTTTGCATATTAATTACATTTCTATGAGCTTGTCTTATGCTGAGCTTGGATTCAAAGACCTCTGACGTTTACTTTGACGATATTCTATTCAACGGAATGAATAGTTCTCTCAAAACTATAATATGCTACGCTTGGTGGTCTTTCCATAGATAAATAGTCCTAAACATTTGATTGCTTTTTCTCAATTTTCGTCTAAATCGTTATCTTTTGATTTTTATAAAACAAAACTAATTTAACCCAATTAACAGGTCGGAAATATTTAAGGTTAGCGTAAGTTAATAATGGTTATGGTTACATACATACATACATATTATCACTAATGGGGTGGGCAGAGCCACAAGACTACTTGTGGCCACGTTCGATTAATTAGTCCTAAGGTGGTATGATGAACCGTATGGTGACAGGCGATCAGCCCATCGCCCATACAGATAGTCCACCATGTTGGAGAGGACCCGTCCCATAGTCGACTTTTACGACATGCCAGGATGATAAGCATCTGCACGCATTCTATGCTATTTCTTCACTCCCAGTGCAGCAGAAGAGTAATGGTTAATATGGGAATACTTTAGGATAATTACTTTTACGGCACGTAACGGAACCTCATATAAAATGTAATTTTAACTCATTTATTCACCAAACTTACTTCGATATTCTTCTTTTTCCTACACCACACAGTAAAGTTCTTCAGAAACACCATATCCAACGCTTTTTCGGCTTAAAATGTTACTTAACTTACCGGTCTTTTATCTAATACCCATGTGAAAGGTATGAAAATTTAATGCTGTTTGTGAAAAGTTGGAAAGTTACGTGAAGTTGAAAACTGTTTTGTGGAAACTTGTTTTTCATTAGTTATGCTTATGTCTACCGAAATGCTTAGTTATACATTCAGTATTGAAAATAAAGTTTCAAGATATGTAAAAGAAATAACGAAGGAAAGAAAATAAATTAAATTTTCTTCACACTTGCTCGGAAAGGGTATTATTGTACGCAGGTGTATAGAGCAGCTAGCCGATTTAGCTGCTCTATACGCCCCGCCCTCAGCGGGAGTTATAAACCATAGTCAATTCATTACTCCCACGGGAGTTATGGATTTATTATAGTTTATAACTCCCGCTGGCAGCGGGGCGTGCGCCAGGTCCGACGAGGTGCGCGCGGCACCTGCTCCGGTGGTGATCGTTTTCTTATACAAGTAGCGCGCAACCGACGCGACATACAGTTTATTCTACCCACCTGATGGTAATTCACGGTGTACAATGGGAATAAAATAAATATATATTTTTTGTGTAATTTTTATTTCATTTCCTCTTAAATGTGATGAAAAAGATTGTGTGTATCACGGGCAATAAGGGGATAACAACACACCACCTCGCCTTCGGCATCGGGCTTCTAACAGACCCTTGTTGGTTATCCCTTTCTTACTGCCCTAGATCCACAATGTACTATAATTTAGCTCAATAAATATACAACAAAGACAAACTCAGAAGATGATTTTTTAACAATTATTAGTAACATTATGGTCAGGCCTTTATCTATAGAAGTCCTTAAAAAAGGTTTTGAATTGCTTGTTTTAAAGACCCCAATTTACATTTCGTTATTAACGTAGGAAATCAGACTTTCCCATACAGACTAAAGTTGTATAAATATTACGACGCACAAAGTGTCAAAATACCCTGAGCAGTTTTCAAATTTCCTGACAAACAGAAAATCCAGCAAAAATGCCATCACCATATAAAATGAGAATGTCTTTATTCTCTTTTACGTAATAATGTAAGCCGTAATAATTAACAAAGTTTGGAGCCTGCCTGGCGACTTTAAGGATCCTGAGGCGCGAGGCGGATAACGTATACGTTTTGGTCACATTTACACGTTTCATAATGTTCCGTACGTAACATAATTTTCTCAAAAATAATACGTAAAGTCGCCATAATATCTTTAAAAAGTCACCAAAGTGTCCGGTAAGTAGAGAGGTTTTGAATTCGGAATGAAAAGTGTCCAGTAAGTACTATACAAATCTCATAACATGCACGGCACGCGTGCCCCAGGTCGGCGGGGCGCGGCGCCGGCTCCCGCGGTGATCGCGACATACAGTTTATTCTACCCACCTGATGGTAATTCACGGTGTACAATGGGAATAAAATAAATAATTTAAAAAAAAAGCACTATACAAGCTTCGACCATTAAGTGCCATACTGGACTCGCCCTACGGCTCGGATTTCAAATCATACGCGTCCAGTATAGCTTACTTACTGGTCTCTTCAGTAATATCCTATTACCAGGAATAAACACGGAGACTGGCAACTTCTAACTATCTTATAGGAAAATAGCAGATGGCATCAACTTTACACAACAACTTTTACAAACTACAAAGTGACTATGTAAAATACAGTTTGACTTTGATTTATTTTTAATCAAAGTGCCTTGTAAGTCTTGTTACAGAGGAAAATTAGCAGCTGCTGCACGCCTTTGTTGTTAATGACTTTGTCTCTTGTTCAGTCTACTTAGAAAATGGGTTAATAGTAAAGTGAGGTCCGATGAGCTCGAAAATATGTGAACGGTTTTCGTGAATGATGAATATTTAAATTAATACTATGCGGGAGATGTAGCATCATATAGCTTGTCATTCCCCTGCAAATTTTTCGAGCGAGTAACAGTTTTTATTACGGCAAACTGAAGGATTAAATATTAAGTAACGGCTAAAAACTTCTACTTACTTACTTAATTTTGCTACCAATCCTTTTGATTGGTTTAAATTAAAGTTTAATTTAAACCTATTAAATGTTAAATAATCGGTGTTTTAATCTTAACAAGAGGCAGTCTAACTATTTGAAGTGACAACAGTTGAACTCATCAGATACAGAAGTCTCTTAAAGCAATAAACATATCGAGAACACTTATTATGCTACGAATAGCAAGCAGTATTTGGTAGTGTATTTAGTTCTTAAGTACCTATTATATTTTGTAACTTACAATTAGTTTTCCAATATTCAACCCGTGGATAAAGAACAATGGGCAGTTTTGTATGGACACTGAACTTTTTGTTTGGCGAGAAATCTTAAATCGCTGTGTGAAACAAGTTATGGCAAAATAAAAACATTCCATCAATAAGTATTTTTTTACTGTTATACCGTTTTAGTTCTGTACAACGGTTTTTAAACGTGTTATCATATAAATACACATGAGAAAACAACTAAATATCGATATACCATCCAACAATGACTATAATTTTTCTACTACTACTACTTTTTTCACACAAAGATTTGGGATTACCTGCCATAGTAAAAGTTTTTGAACTTAGAATAAGTATCCAGTGACATATCGCTTGTCCTTATTGGTCAATAGGCCAATCTGCCCATCATCCTTTGCTTACTACTTACTAGTAAAAAATTGTAATTTCTTTATGCGGCAAATATGAAATTACTCGCATCCAAAGGAGTCCCACAATCTTCATTAGGTCTGCAGTCCACCGTGGCGGTAGCCTTTCTCCAGCAGTGGACGTCTTTCGGTTGAAATTATGAAATGACAAATTTTAACCCGTAGTAACCAAATCTATCCGTGGATTTATTGAGTCCGGCCATTAGTCCATTACGTATACCCGTAAGTTGTTAATTCTTTTGATATGAGTACCAGCAGTTGTCCAGCGCGTCGTTCGGGAACGCTAAGTGATGTTGTAGCGACTCGCGAGCGAGATTTCTCATCCCACTCTTCCGCTCGACGGGTAATGCGTAAGAGCGAGATGCGGGTCTCGCTCGCGAGCCGCTGCAGTACCACTTAGACGTTCCCGAATAGACTCCCTGCCCGGGTTTCTAGTTCATCTTGCCAGTGTCCTGAGCCGTAGGTACATAGGTTGTTACAACTCCTGGCATAAGGTATTCCTGTCGGCGCCGCATGGCGGTCACGTCACAAATCACTCCCCGAGATGGACTTCTCTCGTAGGGCATTTGCATAAGCTACGTTTTAGGTAAGACCACGAAAAATAGAGACTTAGGGCGTCTAAGCCCTATACATAACTATTTAAATACTTTATCCCGAATTTGACAAATTGGAGTTAAAAATGAAGAAAAATTGAGGCGATATATCATCCGTTCAAATACAAACAAACCTGCCGAGCACGTCTTAAGAACGTTTGGACGCTTTGTCAAGGTAAGATCGGATAAGCAAGTCTGGTTTAAAGAGTACGTTTTTAGGGTTCCATACCCAAAGGGTAAACGCGACCCTATTACTAAGACTCCGCTGTCCGTCTGTCCGTCTGTCACCAGGCTGTATCTCATGAACCGTGATAGTTAGACGGTTAAAATGTTCACAGATGATGTATTTCTGTTGCCGCCCCGATATTTAGGGGGGCTCCCAAACAAACGTGATTTTTATTGCTCGTTTTTGCTCGATATTGATAACGGCGACAGGTAGACGCTTGAAATATTCACAGAATATTTAAATATATATTCACTTTAAAAATAAACACTATTTAAATTAAAACAAAACAAATACATACATACATACATAGCATCACGCCCGCAATTCCTAATGGGGTGGGCAGAACCACAAGACTACTTGTGGCCACGTTCGATTAATTAGTCCTAAGATGGTATGACGAACCGCATGGTGACAGGTGATCAGCCCTTCGCCCATACAGATAGTCCACCATGTTGGAGAGGACCCGTCCCTTAGTCGACTTTTACGACATGCCAGGATGATAAGCATCTGCACGCATTCTATGCTATTTCTTCACTCCCAGTGCAGCAGAGGAGTGAGGAGGAGCAATATATATTGTTCTTTAGTTCTGATTTTAGTTTTTTGGAAATTCTCATCAAATTTATGTCGAGTTTATTTCTACTATATCGGTCTAAAAATAGTATTTTCGGAAATACTTGCAGATTTCGTTTAAACGCCGTACAGTTTAGCGACAGCTGTGACGTCAAAGCTGTTGTCCATTTTGTATGGAGTGTTTTTTGCGAGTGGTATGAACAATGACTTTTCAATGCATCATACGTCATAAAATAATCAACATAAAAATGTTTTGCGTACACAAATCGGTTTCTATTAGTCAGCACTTTCCAAAATATGAAAAAAAATGCATCTTCCCTATTGCTTCGCTTTTCTGCACTTTTAGGGCTTTGCTTTTAGGTCTAACAGATAATAAATCAAATAGTAATTAACGAGTGTTTTTACATAAAAAAGGCCGACTCCCCAGTTTATGGGTCGGCAGCGTTATCGCGCTGGACCACGACCCCGGGAATATATTAAATTATTGTTTCTATGCGGCCTCGCCTGCTGAAAGCCTTTCGTGGCTCCGTTTAAAGCCGTCCCTAACAACAGCTTCAAAACCAGCGATGCATGATTTGACCCTGTTATCCTCGTTCTAAATTCCAAATTCAAAATATCTTGTTCAATTTAGGCTTTTACAAGTACTTAGGCTTGTACTAGATGTGCCCGCGACTTTTGATCGCGTAGGATTAGGATGAAAAGTATCTTATGTTTTATTCCAAGATATAGTCTAGTCTATGTATCTGCCGAATTTCATGCAAACCCGTCCAGCCGTTTGCGCGTGTTTGAGTAACAAACATCCAAACATCTTAAAATACTTTCACATATACATTCCGGTTTAGTTTTTCCTTTTGAGGTACGGAACCCTAAAAATAATGAAGAAACGCAAAGATTTGTATTCACAGTAGGTATTTGAAAGAACATCACAGGGTGTCAATTTTCTCGTTTTTTTGGATGCCTATTTCAAAAGAACATAGATTTCTTTTTATCATTCTGATAACTGTCACCACCTGGCCTGTTTCCGGCTTGCCTGTGACTTTCAGGACGACCTGTATATATTTGTAATCGCTTTCCAACTTTTGGTATGGAATTCATGTTACGCCGAGTTCCAACGTCTCTTTTTGAAGCCTATCAAATTTAAGTTTTGAACAATTTTAATTATACAGGTTGTCCCAGGAAATAATGTAAAGCACCTCAATGGGTATCGGCTTCATGCCTATTTATTTCATACGACTTTTTGTAATATTCCTATATTACAGTTATTTACTTTTTTTTTTTTTCAATTAAGGCAGTTAATATAATCCATACTGAGTTAGTTTATTTTATGCTCATATTCAGTCTATTTAGATTATTACTGTATTTTATAATACAGTAATAATCTAAATAGACTGAATTAAACCTAATTATGGAATTAGGAATTATGTTTTTTTTATTCGAATTCCATATAGTGCCAGAAGATGAAATGCGATAGAGACTGCATAGCGACAAAGAAGACGACTTTGTTTGGGTGTATCTTATACCCCTTGAGGTGCTCTACCTCTTAATCTCTGCTTGACACAACTGGCGACTTTACCATAGTAAAAAATATTTATGTATTTCTGTGAAACGGTAGTTTAACCCTCAATTAATTAATTAAGGAATACCTTGAAAATGTGAAGAATTGATTATGGAAATATTTTTACATAATCTAAAATGAGCTAACAACCAGTCAAAAATATTGGTTATAAAATGGTGAAGAACCGAACTTCTTGAAACACCCTGTATTTAAGTAGGTGTTTGTTACCTAAGCACACACGACAAAACAATAGACCGAATAATTTTGTGAGGGTTTATAATTCCTAATTAAAACGAAAATTACGTCCAGAGATGTCCATTAGACTTTACTTTGAACACTCGGGTAACATAAAGCGGCTTTAAAAATAGATTTCGCAAAATGTTTTACCACAGTTTTGTATGTATAAGTTCATTAATCTCATTCCCTTTGACCTTTCCGCCAATTATAATTATTTGAACGTATAATATTATGTTTAAAGCCGTACAATATTAAACCTCAAGTTTGCCTGTATTTTTTTTTGAGTTCAGTGTCAGTAATTCAGTATAGCTGAATCACTAGGGAATTATTTGCATAATAGGCATTTATTTACAACACATTCGACACACAAATAACAAGAAATAAAAGGTAAGGATTTTTTTTCTAAAAAGTGCCGAACGGTGCCAAAAAGCGTGCCAATCAGCGTTTGCGAGCCTCGGCACTGATTTTAAGTGGCCCCTAAGGTGACAATACGAACAACAGAGAACATAAATACAAACAAACCAAGTACCTACATATAAATCACATATTCGAGGATAACGTAATAACCAACAAAATTTCTAAATCGTTTATGTATGGCAACACTTGAACAATTCAACCTTTTAATGTTTAATTGTCACAACAAGTCACAAGCAAAATCAATCGTTAATTTGCGAACCTTTGTCATTCATAACAACGTTTCGAAAAGTTCACGCTGAATTATGTTGGAATTATGCTCAGAAGACCCATCTAATAGGGGTACTCCGTCATCTCGTCGATGTGATTATATACATATCAATTACTGGGATTATGCAAGACTATGTACCTATGAGCAAATTACTAGTTCAAGAAAAGTAATTTAGATACGTGAATGGACGTATACCGACACACTAGATATTCAACTTGCAATTTCCGAGCCTAACATACGGAATGTACGAAAAAAAAAACACGAAATGCAGACACCGAGGGAATTTCGTGAGTTTTGTGAAACACTAAAACACGATAAGGAGATGCGGAAAGTGTTGACAAAAGCCTTGGGGCGGATAATGTTGCCATATTATAGGCACTATTTTCCTCCATGCCTGGCCGCGACCTTCAACAATATGTCGTATATTGGGTATCCTTCACTTTTTGGAGTATTGGCTAAATATTACGTATAATACTTTGTAAGTTCACTACTATATGAAAATAATTATTTTGCAAGTAGGCCACATGGGCTCTTTCACATGTCTGAAACTACGAGCGCTTCGAAAGGTGACATCTGCTGAGAAGAAACGCCGCAAGAAACTCAGCAGTAAGTCTTTTTTCTCCAACTTTTACATTAGAGTTTTAACTAAAACTAACACATGAAAAGGGCAGCAAACAATCCTAATGGGTGAAAATAATTGTAATAAATAACTAACAAAGGAGATGTATGTATAGTCTCCGCGTCTGGACAAGTTAAGCGACTTGGAGATGTATAAAGCCTCTAAGGGTCATGATAATAATAATAAAAATAAAGAAATAAAGAAACCTCTAAATTGATTACCTAATCTACGTTAAATGGAGATGTAGACAGTCTCCACGGTCACGTATATGTATACTCTTTATCGAGTACAAAACGTAAAACAATACACATAAAAAGTATAAACTACTGGATACACGAAACTTTAACAGTTTCACTGCCTAGAACCAGTTTTCTGTTCGTAGCGAGTTTTCACTACAAAGCGGAAAACAGCTGCTACGTGCTACGAGCTCAGCGCGTAGCAGTTCGTGGCAGTGAAACGGTTAAAAAGATCACTCATCATGCCAATGCCTCAGCATTTGGCATTTAAATAAGTTTTAATTCGACTTTGATTTAATTGTGTGTGTGTGTGTGTGTGTGTGTATTTTTTGTAGTGGTAGAGCCAAACAGTAATCCTCACTAGATGATTACTGTTCGAATGGGCCGGCTTAACCGGGGTAGCACCACACTCTCACAGAATATCGGCGTAAAGTAAGCTATTGCGTTTCGTACGGTGAGTGACGAGATCCGGAGGCCTATTCCCTCATCCCTATCCCATCCCCATTCCCCATCCTCCCTAGACTGGCAACGCATCGGCAGCACCTCTGGTGTTGCAGATGTCCATGGGCGGCGGTGACCACTTTCCATCAGGTGGGCCATCAGCTCGTTAGTCAGTCAATTGCCATAAAAAAAAAACAGTTGCACATAGAATACAATAGAATGGTTAGCTTTTCTCGGCAGACCATATTTTTAATCAAATCTCTCATCCATAATTAAGAAACAAAATCAAAACCAACCAGATTGTTACGACAGTCGAATCAAAAGTCAGGGGCAGGGGTATTCAATTTATCTTCGTTCGTATATAATGAACGCTATTTTTAAGACGCTGTGACGGCGGTTTCTTTGCGGAGAAACACCAAGGTCATCGGGATATTTAATACTGATTACGAAGGTTTCATTGTGTTAGGAGGTAATCAAGATGTATTTTTGGGTAGGGATATCTTTAACATACATATACATATTCACGCCCGAAATCCCTAATGGGGTGGGCAGAGCCACAAGACTACTTGTGGCCACGTCTGATTAATTAGTCCTAAGATGGTATGATGAACCGTATGGTGACAGGTGATCAGCTCATCGCCCATACAGATAGTCCACCATGTTGGAGAGGACCCATCCCTTAGTCGACTTTTACGACATGCCAGGATGATAAGTATCTGCACGCATTCTATCCTATTTCTTCACTCCCAGTGCAGCAGAGGATATCTTTAATGTTTGGTTTTATAATAAACGACTTTGGGAATCAACGAAATTATAGTAAAATTAGTCTACCGTGTCCGCGTGATGCCGGTTAAGAATAGCACCCCATCTCCCGTGGGTGTCGTAAAAGGCGACAGAGGGACCAACCGAAGGATGGGCAGCAGCGTCCTTCGAGTACTATCATGACCAACTGCGGTCATGACAAATCCCCCGATTACTGGGGAAGGCCTATGTCCTGCAGTGGACGTTGATGCTGACAGATTACCTAGAAATTATAAAAATATTATTATCTGTTGTTTGGTCTTCATCGCGCTTTTAACTTTAAAACACGTACTTGAATATACATTTTTAATTAGCACAACGATCTCAAAATAAGGAATACAACTGCGTTGAACAAATGACTTAGTTTGTCATGGTAACGCCATCTATTTACAAGTTTATAAACTACGAAGCTCTATTGCCGACCTCTCAGTTCTTATGACATTTACGCAGAGCCTTATTTTGCCTGATTCATCGCTGTCTTTCACTGCTCGCTAGGAGCTACGAACCACAAAACCAAAACGCTTGAATCAGCCAATAATGGACCTTTCCTCGATGTAATAAGAATGCCGATGTCGGCAATATTTACCGAGTATGATATGGTGTCACCAAAACACCAAACATTTGACACCAAAACAGTGAGCATCGCGAAAATCGCGTTGGGCAGTTCCTTACTATTTATTTCTATAAATTAGCAACAATAAAATATAATCACAGCATAAATTAAAAATAAACAAAACAAGGTTATGGACACTTCTGAAAAAAAAAGTGCCTTTCTATTAGGTGATTTAATATATGTAATTTTTATGTCACGTCTGCATCGTTAATGGCTCTTTATTTATTAAAGGGAACATTTGCAACGAGAGCTTCGGCTAAGTGGTAACCCGGCATCCCTTTAATATTTGCGTATCATACCCTCATATCTAATATGTTCTTCGTGAAGTATTTCCTTTGTCACACAATAAATTACATGACATATATGTACATTGTACGTGCGTGTCCACTTTGTGGTTGTTATGGGAAATTACATGGCAACCAATTTTATCCCCGGCCCACGTGCCATGAAGAGATGATGAAAACATGAAGTCCAAAAAAATTATGGTATGTCATTGGAAAGATTGTGTTCTATTAACAAATGTTTTGAGATTTCAATATTGAATATTGAATAAAGATCTCAAAAGAAGGATATGCCTATCAGTACAATTTCGTGTAACAATTATCAAGCAGGCTGTCAAACGCCAGCGCCATGGCTTAACCACACTCTATTGCTGATGTCTTAGTTCTTACGACATACATACAAAAGTCTAATATTGCTTGATTCACACGCTATCATATCATTGTGGACGGTGTGGTCGGGGTGCTGCGGTCTCACACCGCACGATGCGGGAGTGCATTTTTTTTTTCAATTATAACAGTATCACTTAAACGGATGTCATGGATCGTGGTTGACATGCGACTGAACCTGTAGTGGTGTGAGATACGCGTTCTGACACCTCAAAAGTAAGCATCGTGAAAATTGCTTTGAGCAGTTCCTAACTATATTTCAATGATATTGAATCGTTTATTAGCAGTGATCGGTAACACCCGTGCCATACCGCGGGATTCAAAGAGGAAATAATAATATGGACATGACATGATTCGCCAAAATTAAGAGTTATGTTATATGTATTTGTAAATAGAAGTAAGAATATTTAATAAACTCATAAAATGTATTATTTTTCATTAAAGAAAATATTGATAAACTTTGGTTTTATTTTATACTGCGTAAAATATTACGTGCACTCATATAAAATATGTAAGTGTTAAAATATAATCATTTGAAGTTCATAAAAACCCCTGTTCCCTACTTACTGAAATGAGAATATATTATTTTCCTTTACCGATTCGAATGCTGGAATATCCATATTAACATAATGATTGAAGTCATTGACACCATATGGTACGGGTCTTGCCGATCACTGTTTATTAGATATTCGCGAAACAGAAAATGCACCTACTTTTCCCCCCATAACTCAAAATTACCATAACATGTGTTATAAAAACAATATATCCAGAGCGGAACTAAGCACGTATACGGAGAATTCACAAAGCTACGTATAAATATGCTTAACTTACATCGATGCGACACTGCACATATTGCCATATACATGTGCATATATACCGGGATTTAATTTAGAAAAAATATGTTTCATTTACCTCGACGTACACGATAAAGTCCCGTGTTAATATAGCAATCTTTGTAAAAATCGCGAAAGGTTAAACCAGTGACTATACAACAAATTACAACTAAACAGTACAATATATTACAAAATACAGTGTTTTTAGGGTTCCGTACCACAAAAGGAAAAAACGAAACCCTTATAGGATCTGTCTGTCTGTCCGTCTGTCACAGCCAATTCGCTCCGAAACTACTGGACCGATTGAATTGAAATTTGGTATGTATATATAAGTCGGTGACCGCAACACGAACGCGTGATGTGAACATATGTATTTTAAACAAGGGGGCCACTTTGGGGGGGTCAATTAGAAAATTAAAAAAAAATACTTATGCCACCTATATCGTTTGACATATCAAATGAAAGGGCTTATTGTAAGGATCTTTAATACATTTTGTTTTCAATTTCAAGTAAAACAGTTTAGAAGTTATTTAGGAAAATAGGCGAAAATTGACCATTCCCCCTCCCCCTTATTTCCGAAACTACTGGGGCTAAAATATAGGAAATAGTTCTTTACCTATAGATTACAAGGAAACCTATGAGGCCTATGGTATTTAAAGTAACGTAGTTTTCAGATAATCATGTCCGGAACGGAACCCTCTCCACGCGAGTTTAACTCGCACTTGTCCGGTGTTTTTAATGAAAGCCACTATACAGGGTGACCTTGAAGTTATACAGAATACAACAACATTCTTTTAGATACATTTCACCGGTCAACAACGGCTGCACGTTCCTGCAGCTGGGATTAAGAAAATTCAGTTTCGATTGATTTTACACATCGAAATAAATAGTAAGGAACAGGCGCCTCATTCGGGAACGCTCAGTGATTCTGTAGCGACTCGTAAGCCAGACCTCTCATCTTGCTCTTACGCATTTCGCGTCGTGCGGAAGAGTGGAATGAGAAATTTGGCTTACGAGTCGCTACAGAATCACTTAGCGTTCCCGAATGAGGCGCCTGCTCAAAGCAATTCTCGCGATGCTTACTTTTGAGGTGTCATATCGCGAATATGACACCATCGCACGTTCAGTCGCACGGCAACCACGGTCATGGACACCCTTTTAAGGATGTATACCCAATATATCGATTTGTATATTTTTCGCTGAAGTCGAAAAGTATGGTAATATTAGTCGTTTCGCATAAGTGTAATAAAAAATAAAACCGTTTTACCGTTCTTTTAAAGGAGATAAATGACATTTAAGATTACATGTGTTATGTGCTGTGCCTGTGTTATTTGTACCGGAAGTTGATTAAATTACAAGAAAAAGCGCAAAATGGTTCTGTCTCATAGTACTTTTATAATCAGAAAATGTATTTTCTATAACTTAGTACTCACCTCGAGTTTTCGATGACAAGAAAAATGTCGTTACCGTTGTACCCACGGAAATATTCTTGATTGAATATCCACGTGTCCGGACTGTTTCAAAAACTGCATATTGATTGTTTATGACTCGAGTAGTCAAATCAGGTTCTGATTTTATTTCATATAATAATTATTATTAATAATCACACAATTTGTACATTTTAAATCATTATTCGTACAAAATTACTCATTGCCGTTATTTGGTGCAAATGAAACAGAACTTGAAAAATAAAATACATGTACTGCGGATTTGACGTGGCATAAATCCTTAAGTGACACTGTATCTAGTACAATTCCACAACCTGTGAGACCGCAGCACCGAAGCCACCGCCGACAATGATATGAAAGCGTGTGAATCAAGCAATATTAGACTTTAGTATGTATGTCGTAAGTACTAAGACATCAGCAATAGGGTGCGTGGTTATGCCATGGCGCTGGCGTTTGACAACCTTCTATGAGACTTGTTACACGAAATTGTACTGATATGCATATCCTTCCTTTGAGATCTTTGATTATACATTTATTTTCTTAAAAACTGACATCAATTGTATTTAATTGATTTAATATTATTCACAGATGACATTGGTTAAACTTAGCAAGTATGACAATCAACTACTGGTTCTAGGGTGACAATACCAGCGGCCCTAACATGCATGACACAAAGATAAGATGGACCGTCTTAGCTCTAAGTGCGTCTCTCTCACACTAGTGCCGACGAAAGAGATAGTCATAGAGATAAACGGCTTTAATTTATCTTTGTGGCATGCATGTTAGGGCCATTGGGCTAATCTTTTTTTAACCGACTTCAAAAAAACCGAAGGAGAATGTTCTCAATTCGACGCGTACATTGTAAATTCGAAATACGAAAATCAATTTGTTTTTGAATTCGATTTTTGAACATCGGTGTTATTGCGTAGGTATATTGTCTGTAATTGAGCCAGAAATATTGGTTTTCTATTACGTCTTCAAAGTATAGGACATAATGACAAAAGTTTAATAATGAATAACCGACATATTGGCCTTAGTGGTTCCAATTTTGAACTTTGAAGCTGTGGTTTCATTCTCGCCAAAGTCGGTTATTAGTATCATTATATCGACTGTGGAAATTTCAAATGTGAGTAAGGGACATTTTGTGGAAATGGCAAAATGTCCCTTACGTCATTGGAAATAAGGTAATTTTGTCAAAATGTCAAAATGTCCCTTACAACATTTGAAATTTCCACAGTCGATATATATATTTGTATTTTGTATTTAACTTGGGTTCTGATATGCTTATACGACATCGGTCTGAGTAATACAGAAACCGTTCCTGAATATGATAACAAAATGAAGCTTATGTGACTTTCATAAAAATGAAAGCATGGCGATATGACATTAGTATTTTATTATTCAACTGAATCGATCCGGTTAACGCCAAAAATAACATTGGTTAGAAAAAGCCTTATCTGGCCATAGTAGTGGTTAACCGCAGAACCGACCATTAATCACTTGATCTTTTTTTAAGCATTTAACCCCCCCCCCCTCTGTTATCACCGAGGGGGGGGGGGTTAAGACTATCCTCCCACCCCCCACCCAACATCACGTTTAGTATTTATACAAAAAATCTTAAATTGTTTAAAATATTTTAGAATATTATCTTAAATAAGAGTATAAAGTATAATCTTATTTTATTCGCAGATTTCGATTTAAAAATCGCGCGTTTGAAAAAATAATGAGAAAATAAATACACGTGATATCTTACTACGCCCCCCTTCCCCCCTTGTGACATTTCGTGATTTTTGTCAAACCCCTTTCCCCCCCCTTTCAAGCCTCACGTGATTAATGGACGGCCCCTAAAACTATATTGACTCATCGAATTATCAACTCTAATGCCTAAGCCAGTAGCAGTAGCCAATACTGAATAAAGATCACGGACCCATTATCCTAGTTTAGGCCGTTGAATATGACGTTATTATTATTAATTTGAATGTCGCAAAATGTAATTGTCGTAGCAAGCTATGACACATATGACGCGGTAACATACCTACGTGCTTTGATCGCACGTTCGCCAACAGAAACAAATGACATGCGCATACATCCCGCCTATTTGTTTAAACTTTTTTTTAAACTTAAAATTTCGCGGTTGTGGTAAAACTGAATTTGCGATGCGAAGCTCGTTGCGGTTTTCAAAAGTCGAATATTGGATTTAGCCATTCAAATACTTTCTAATTAGTTGAGGTTATTTTTCAATAACATCTAAGAGTCTTCTCCCATATTTTCTTATAATCTAATAATTAAAAAAGTGTCAATCTCTTTTATTTTATCTTGCTGGTAGATGTCAACAATACCATAAGCAGACTTTTGATCAACATTTGCTACAATTGTAGCAGAGGTCGTTCTATTGCGTATAAATCTATGTGCATAGGACACCTCGGGGTCGTTGAAGTAAACAGCCACAGTTAAATATCTTTTAAAAATTACTGGCTGACCAAACATTATCTTGGTATTTATTTTTTAAATATTTATGTCAAGCGATCCGTCAAATTTATAAATGGAGCACCACGTAATCTTTTCGTACGCGCCAAAACAAAGAGAAGCAAATCATAATTAAATTCACTTCTATTTTGAACTCAATATAAATACTTTAGGATTGAATTTGGAATGGCTTTTATTTTCACTTGTGTTTCAATATTTGTGAGCGTGCGAATAAACGTATGCTGCCTGACATTGCGTGCCGACCTATTGTCAATTAATTTGGCCATACTCGGAGGACAATCGGGCTGTTTCCTTATACGGCATCCAATGATTGTAACTAGGCAGCTGTGATGACCGCAGAATAATTAACACTTAACCATTCGTATTGTAACTTTTCATTGAACCATACCGTATTAAAACGGCATGTACAATAATATATATGAGTTCAATATGGCACGTTAACGTGACAAGGTTCTATGGAGAGTCACAATTGAAAATGGTTTGACTATAAATTGTTACAATTGACGTTTTGTTTTCTAATCGAATGAAGCATGCGTGTTAGACCATTGCGCCGCTTTTTAGGACCCTATTACTAAGACTCCGCTGTCCGTCCGTCCATCTGTCTATCTGTCTGTCCGTCTGTACGTATGTCACCAGGCTGTATCTCATGAACCGTGCTAGTTAGACAGTTGAAATTTTCACAGATGATGTATTTCTGTTGCCGCTATAATAACAAGTAAAAAAAAAACAGAATAAAATAGATATTTAAGGGGGCTCCTATACAACAAACGTGATTTTTTTGCTCGTTTTTGCTCGAAATTGATGACGGCAACAGGTAGACGCTTGAAATATTCACAGAATATTTACTTATGTATTCACTTTAAAAATAAATAATTGATTTAAAATAAAACAAATATTTAAGGGGGTTTTATAGATAATGGTACGGAACCCTTCGTGCACGAGTCCGACTCGCACTTGGCCGGTTTTTAGTTTCGTATTAGCCGCAAAGTACCTATTTTAGGGTACGACAAAACAATTATTTTTTTCTCCGTCCGTACACATCCATCTTAATCAGTATGTATAATCACTCATGTAACAAAATCATGTACCTATAGTCAACATTTATAAGTACACAGATAACTTCTATGTGGCGTTTAAGCTTAGGTAGCTACTAGGCCAAAACGTCTTGAAAATAAAGTTACTTTTGCGATGAAAGTTATACTTACTAAAAATCACTTTGTTAGTCTATGATTAAGCATTAAATGTTTCTATTTGACCTCAACTTCTATTGAAAAAGGTCCATAAATCTATTTGGATTTATGGGTCGAGATTAGCAGGAAAAGTCACCCAACTTGACCCCAAGAATAATTGCAATTTAGTAGGGTTTGCCAAAAACCAATCAATACCAATTTGGGAGAAGGTTATAAATATTATGTCGGACAAAGTTATCGTAGCAAAATAACGTCATCTGAACAGTTTATCTGGCATCCCTTGCAACGTAGATATACGCGTTGATTTCGTCTCGCCGGATTGCAACGCGCCTGCGAAACGCTGTTCGGTACATCCACAGATCCGTAAGCCAAAATTGCTCAGTTGAGCGTTCGACTCAAACCGCGTCACTAGTCCCGCAAAAATAATATAAAAAAATGAACGCTCCCGTCATCGGACTCGGCAATGTTTTGGCGCGAATTTTGAAAAGCGAGTGAGCGTTCCAAATTTAAAGTGTTAGAAACGGAAGCGTCTGTGTTTTGTTTATGTTGGGTTTGGTGTTTGTGTGCGTTTGGCTGTGACATTCATTGACAAGTTATTCTTCTTTTTAATTGGATTCAAAAGGTAAGTAGGTTTTATTTTATAACAAAAGGTAGTAGATTAGACTTTACAGCGATAATCTGACGTCATATAATATATTAATATTTTAGTGAACCGAGAGAATAATGTCATCTTCTATCCTCCTACTGCGAGTGTGTCTAGTATTTTTCCACATTGTGTAATAATTTTAATGGAAGGTGTGTTGATTTATTTGGCTGGTGGATAGCGAATATCCGTCAGTTCCGGTGTCCAGGTGGTACCAAGGTCAAGTTTGTCATTTCCGGGCAGTTTTCCTGCCCAGTATATTTCACTTCTGCTGTTTTCTTATTTGGTACGGGTGATTTAGATGAGAAAGTGGAAACACTAAGTACGCATTATTGCCTTTGGCTATTCTGTTTGGTTTGCGTAGGATAAAATTATTATCAATTATCATATTCTCTTTGAAGCAGAAATATATTTAAAACAGGATTATCATTTGAATGAAGCACTGAAAGCAAAAGTGATGTATTTTTTTAATTAAAGTAATATTAAGTAAATGTGTATAATTTTAAAGTAAACTATTTATTAACCGACTTCAAAAAAAAGGAGGAGGTTCTCAATTCGGTTGTATTCTTTTTATTTTTTTATGTTTGTTATTTCAGAACTCCGTTATTTATAAACCGATTTTAAAAATTCTTTTTTTAATCGTTAGGGTATATCTCCAGTTTGGTCCCGTTGTAGTCAAAGTTGAGTTATGATGAGAGGATCTATGAGGAATCGATGGAACTCTTCAAATATTATAAGCAAGCATAGAGCAATTTCACTATTTTCTGTAATAACTCAAGCAGTTATGTTCCAAAAGCATCATTTGGCGAAGTGGAACTGTTGATGAAGACCATAGATAATCACCGGAACTCCTAAGTGTTGAGTATTTCACGGTTGGCGATTAAATTGCTGTATAAAGTTCTGAAGCAACTTATGTCCATGAAAATTCATGTAGTAAAATTGAAAAAACAGGAGAACTCCTCAACGATTGACATCCTTGTACCGTGGATAGCAACAGTTTGTAAATGGTGATGAGCAATTGGCATTATGCTACTGTTACTTGATTTAGTTAATGTGTGTCGTTAAATCACAGGATAATAAATAATTAAAATGAGCAAAAAAAAACTTACTTTTCAAAGCCTATTTGAAGTCGGTTTGTTTATTTTATAAATTATGTTCAATTATTTGAACCTACAATATCTTATGATTGCATTATCAAAATTGAACCGTGAGGGTGAACAGGTGATAATCTAGAGGTTTTTTACAAATACTTATCGATACTATTATATTATTACTTTGCAATACTCTTTACTTTAGGATAGGTCGTTGTGGAGATCATTGGGGGGCCATGTCCAGCAGTGGACATATTTCGGCTGAAATGGTGATGATGAATACTCGTAACTATATGTATGTTTACGAGGCACCAAAAAGTCATATTTATAAAAGACAATTATAAACATTTTGATCGCCACAGTCCGCTATATACGACAGCGGTTTTGCTTGCCAGTAATGCCACGATATACCGTTTTCCATACATTTGCGTCGGCGTTTGCGTCGTTGGCGTACGTGGCAAGCTCTTTCGCATTTGGCCCTGATTTTCATAGTTAAAAAAACACCTATCAAATCGTAAAAAGTGAATCTAGGGTTGTCACTTTAAGTGAGCACTTCTTGTAAAATAATTATAGTTCAAAAAAACTATAAATATACGCTTATGTCATTAAAGCATTAAAAAGTACAAAAGACCCTCATCACCAAAGTAATGAATTGGACTCGTCAAAACAAACCAAATGAGCCCAAATTGAGGGGTTTACTAGTAGTCATTGAAGAGTTCCACTATCCACCTCCTGGCTCCATGGTCAGATCAGCTCGATGGTACCAAATTATTGTATTGTCATCCGAATTGCATACACTTGCATAAAGTTTCAAATCGTTGCGGCAATTAGAAGGAGGTTAAAATTGACTTTTTGGATTTTATTACATTGTTTGTTAGTTACAAGTGAAGCTAATAAATGCGTGTAAAAAAATGTCACTAACGATTTGAATGACATTTTGTATTTAATTAGATAATGTTTTACGTTCCAAGATTATTTTCCCTGAGAACGAAAGAAAGGAAGACGCCGACGGCGCTCGGTCGCCCAGCCTTCGTAGCACACTAATTTTTATCGCGCACATAAAGCATTCGTCCCTTTCGCTCCCGCTAATTAGTTAAAAAGTGACAGATGCTTTATATGCGCGATAAAAGCTAGTGTGCTAGGCCCTCAGGTACTGGTAGATAATATTATGTATTACGTTACAGGCAGCAGTGGTAGAACTCGAAATACCGATACTAATAATTCCCACCGCTTTTTGTAAAAAACATTATATAAGAGACGATTAGCAATTGAATATCGTGTAATGCGTTTTACCGCTTTGTAATGAGAACCCGGCTACCGGGCTCTGTGGAAATAAAAGTGTTAAGTTCGGCTATTATGTCTTTGAAGTCTTAACCAATTCAAAAGAATGGCTCTGAGGCATTCAGTTCGAACCAAAGCGGTCGCGATTTACCAATGAGATACAGACTGCTGTAACCACAGAACGATATCGAGATAGAAGGAAAGTGTGTATGTTCCCTCAAAAAGATATCATGAGATCACCTTTGTGTGTAACAACGGCGGTGACTAGACTCGGTTGGCCGCGTGCTAATCAATGGTTTTGAATTGTTTTCGCACGATTATGCTTCCCGTCACTAAATTACACTCGTGATATGAAAGTAACTGCGCATAAATGTTACAATAAATGTTTTAACAAAATCTCGACCGTTCGCACTGAGAAACGGGTCGAGATTTTGTTTAAGTGTGCGTGCGGAGATGCACAGATACTTTGGCGCACACATACAAGCCGCGCGCGGTGCGTTGTATGAAGATAACCTACTTCCTCCCTCTTTATACTATGGTTACACGCTCAGTTTCCATACAAATCGACGAAATATTTCCTTTTATCTCAATATAGTTCTGTGGCGTTTTTACGGTGAGAGTAAACGTAAGGAAACCTGTACATTTAGGCAACTAAATGACAATGATCCAATTTGTCTAGTTCGTCTGTGCTGGGGTTTCAGAGGGGCAGCTCCACTGTAATAACCCGTCCCGCCGAATCAGGGAGACGGTCAAATCCTACCCCGAATTAGATACGGGAAACGCTGACTCCTTTAAAAAACGAGTTGTTTCTTCATTGCGTAATTCATTTTGCGTAAAAAGGAAGCATTTTGTTCGAATGAAATAAACTTGCAAAAACGAAAGCACTCAACAAACAAGAATTTGGAATCCCTTTAAGTCTTGGATTCAAATTAATAATGAAGTATTTCATAAGTTTCAGTCCGATATCGTAGCTGGTAATATCGGATAACATTAGTAAGAGGCTATAAATTAGCTTTCGTAATAACTTGAGTTTCCCTTCCATTAGTTTTATACTGTAGAGAGACATTTACAAATTATGTCTTCATGAAATTCTCGCAGTAAATTATGCGACTACATTAAAGTTCTCAAATTACTCTTTACCCTCTGGGGCCCTAGCAAGGATAAGTTAACCCGTCTTATCTCTAAGTGCGTCTCTCTCACACTAGTGCCGACGAAAGAGAGATAAACTGGTTCAACTTATCGTCGTGTCTGGCTGCTACGGCCGCTCATGTTGCAAATGGCTGTAGGCGGCGGTGACCACTTTCCATCAGCGCTCCTAGCAAGGGGATAACTTAAGAGGACTGTGAACCAAAGGTAAAAATCACCCTTTTCATACAAGAGGCGATAACGATTTCGACCACTTAAATGTTAACCGATTTTGACCTACTTTTGATAGGTTGTCAGTCAACAAAATCTAGGTCTATACGTTTTTTGAATTTTGATCATAGATCAAGAAAGTCAAATAATGCCGAATTAGTTTTGTATACTGAAACCACAATAAAACTGAATTTATTTATTAATAGAGGACCCGCCACAGCTTCGCCCGCGGTATTTTCCATATAAACTTTATCACCTCTTTTCACCCCTTTAGGGATGGAATTTGAAAAAGTCCCTCCTTAGTGCACCTCTAGGGTACCCGAGGAATGACTCTTCCAAATTTCAAACCTCTAGGACTACCCGTTTAGGCTGCGCGTCGTCTATAAGTGAGTCACGGTACTGTTTTTTTATGTATAGATATTGAAAAAATCAAAATATATAGGCCTAGATATTGTTCTGACTGACAACCTATCAAAAATTGGTGAACATCGGTTAACATTGAAGGGGTGGGAATCGTTATCGCCTTTTGTATGAAAAGCCGTAGGTTCACATTCCTCTTAACCCCGTCTTATCTCTCTGTCTCTTTCGTCGGCACTAGTGTGAGAGAGACGCAGTTAGAGATAAGATGGTATTAACTTATCCTCGTATCAACCGAGGGCGTTGCCAGCCGATCCCAGGCCCAAGCCTAGTGCAGTGCCTGTCAGTGAGAATAAAAGGAATATAACTTTGGCCCAAAAAAGACATCTTTTCATTCATAAAAAACGGTCAAGAGTAAGAGTATGTCGGTCCATGCTCAGTGTAGGGTTCCGTATGGCTACGGAACCGACGTTAATATGGCTATTAACTTCGAAAACCATAACTTTAGCTAGTTTTCTACTTAACGATATTTGGTGCTATTTTCGATGATTTTTGATAGGTATAAACAAGTTAGTCATAAGCCAATGAAGCCTGCTTAGTCGGGATAGCTTTTCTTTTTACTTCATTATATCAGCTTCCATTTAAGATATTATTAGAAAAGATAAAATAGTTTTGGCTGTGGGAGGTGGGGACACGTAACTAACAAAAATGAACTCAATAGGCAATGTCAAATAGAGGCATTGTCTGTCTTGACGTCAGTACTCTACCTACACTAGATGCTCAATATGGATCATGATCCAGTTTAATGAGATCCTTTTGTAAGTTTTTAAATACGGAGCGTATGGCGTTCGCCTTCAATTATCATAATCGGCATTTTTTTTTTAAATCGGTCTATTAGTTTAGGTTTGAGATCTAAACAAACAAATAGGCTCGCTTTTATACTTTTTATGGTTCCATACCCGAAGGGATCAACGGGACCCTATTACTGAGTCTACAACGTCCGTCCGTCCGTCCGTCTGTGAGTGGCCTCTATCTAGCTTAACAACGGTAAGAGCTAGAAGGTTGGAATTTTCACTGAATATGTGTTGCTATGGCATGAATACTAGCAAACAATAAAAATGTCAAAAAGTTTGAGGCCTGAGAAGCTCCCCATACATTAATACCCTAAAAATGTACTGATTATAGACCGATTTTGTTCCAGCTGTATTTACAAAATAGCTTAAGTTACAGCTATCAAATTTGACATGATTTCAATTCGTACTCCATAGTCAAACAACAAATATCATTTCAGTCGTGTTCCGTTATAGCAATGTGAAAAATATATTGAAATCAAACCAGAAAATTACCGCTGAAGCTTAACAATCTGCCAACTTAGTTGCAACTGTCAAAGTTCTTATATCATTAACATTGGAACCCTCGGTGCGCGAGTTCGACTCGCACTTGATCGTTTTTTATTGGATATGTCATTAACATTTTCGCGTGGAATTCGGTTATAATTATTGCCTTAGTTTAAAAAGTAGCCTATGTGGTAAGACAGGATATAAGCTTTGTCTATTCCAAATTTTACTCAAATCTGTCTAGCCGTTGAAGTGTGAAGGAGTAACAAACATACTAACTCACACACACATAATTTCGCATTTATAGTTGTTTATACGTATAATAGTGTGATAAATGAGAAAGTTGGTGGGTTTGCCTATTTAGATATGTTTCTAGGTCAGTCACGCCTCAACGGCTAAGTGGATTTGGATAAAAATTGGCTTGATTGAGAATAGTTTTTATCTCAGAAAGGATACTTTAAAACAGAAATATGAAATACATTTTGTTTTTCGTAAATTCTATCATAATTATCTAATATCGTTTGCTATCGGCCAAATACCGGTAATTTAAACGAAGCATATTGATAATCGAAAAGCTCGAAGATTATTAAATTTGTTCTCATAAACAAGTATGAAGGATCCCAATTTTCATGTAGTCTTTATTGCGGATATGGTAAAGGTTATATTCGATTGAACTTCCATCCTCTTTACAATTTGTCCCGTGTGAAAGGCTGTCATGGGTCTTTTGTGTTTTGACGTGAAAGAAGGAAACATTATATTATCGTCGAAAATGTCAATATTTATTTGTAAAAATCAATAAATAGATTTTCAGGTGACAAATGTCCCAAGCGATGAGTAAAAATGTTTCAACAGCCTTTCGGGAGTTTATCTTTGTAGCCAAGTTTACTTATTTAAGTACTAAGTGTAAAGTTGGAACATTTGTCCAACTTTGTTTGACAGTTAGGACCCTCGTCCACGGCGAGTTTTGCGATATAGTCGTGCGTTTCGTGAACATGCAGCTGCATCGCAGCATGTGGCCGCTTGTAGCGTTCGCAACAGCGACAGGAGCGATGCAGTAGCGCTAAAGCCGCGCTGTTTCAATACAGCATTGCAGTATCGATGCAAACGCGCGATTGTCTTGGATACAATACTAAATGTTCGAATACTGTTGAATGGGCCGGCTAGACCGGGGTAGTACCACACTCTCACAGAATATCGGCGTAAAGTAATAGCTTGCTATTACGTTTCGTACGGTGAGTGACTAGATCCGGAGGCCTATTCCCTCATCCCCATCCCATCCCTATTCCCCATCCTCTCTAGACTGGTAACGCATTGGCAGCACCCCTGGTGTTACAGATGTCCATGGGTCTGCCGGTTTGTCAGTCAATTGACATAAAAATAAAAATAAATACAATACGAAGCCCAGCCGCGAGCGTGTTTCACGAAAGTAGCGATGCAGAATCGCGTCTGTAGCGATGCTGAATTGCAATAGTAGCGATACAGAATCGTGTCTGCGTGGGCTATGGTACGCGGCTAGCGACAGCATGGCAGCCGTTTTGCGACTATCGCTACAAAAAGTCGCCACGGCCGAGCGCCCTTATTGTCATTCTTAGGGTTCCGTACCCAAAGGGTAAAGCGGGACCTTATTACCAAGACTCCGCCGTCCGTCTGTCCGTCTGTCCGTCTGTCACCAGGCTGTATCTCATGAACCGTGATAGTTAGACAGTTGACATTTTCACACATGATGTATTTCTGTTGCCGCTATAACAACAAATACTAAAAAACAGAATTAAATAAATATTTAAGGGGGCTCCCAAACAACAACGTGAGTTTTTTTGCTCGTTTTTGCTCGATATTGATAACGGCAACAGGTAGACGCTTGAAATATTCACAGAATATTTAGTTATGTATTCACTTTAAAAATAAATAAATGAATAAATAAAAATGAAACACATTTAAGGGGGCTCCCATACAACAAACGTGTTTTTTTTTTATTGATTATTAATAATCGTACGCAGCCCTTGTACCCAGTCGGACGACTCGCACTTGGCCGGTTTTAAGTTTCATGCAGTGGTTTAACGCTCAGCTTCTCGTGTAGGTTTGTAGGCTCAAATCCCGGCTCCAACCTCCGAGATTTTCGGGTCTCACTTGCGGAATTGAATGTGATATTTACCAAGAGCATTTTGGTGAGGGAAAATATCGTGAGGAACCTTGTATACAGCTCTGGATCTACGATTTTTCCGAGCCGGAGCAAAAGCTTGACATTCGCGCATTTGACATTAATGAATTTATTGAAACAAGCTTTTTTAAACACATGAATTTTGCACCCTTTAAATTGCCGCTCGAGGCAGGTTGCCCCCCGCTAGATCCGGGCCTGTTTGCATAGTCGGTCAAGTAATTACACCGTATACTCGGGCTGTGTGGGGATTACTGCCCACACCCTATAAATATGGGAGGCGGCATGTGCCCAGTAGTGGGACGTGCATAGGTTGTTGATGATGATGATGATACATTTATAACGTTATTTAGTTTCTTACAGTTTCACGGGGCGATGCAACACCATGTCTATCAAGCAAAATCATGATTTATTGACATGACTGTCAATGGGGAAGTTGCATGAAAATCAAAATGAGGTTTAAATGATATATTATGAGAGTAAATGTAAACAAAAGCATATTACAGGAAAAAGCAGATTATTTTGACTATTCATTGATATTTGAGTAAGAGTCAAAATTAGTGAAAAATATATATTGTTTTTTAGTTCTGATTTTAGATTTTGGACGTCCTCATCAAAGTTATGTCATGTTTTATTTCTACGATTTTGGTCTAAGAACAATATTTTCGGGAATAATTGCAGATTTCGTTTAAACGCCATACATTTTGTACAGTCTAACGACCGATGTGACGTCATAGCTGTTGTCCATTTTGTATGAAGTGTTTTTGCGCGCGGTATGAACAATGACTTTTCAAAGCTTCATAAATCATAAAATAAACAACATAAAAATGTTTTGCGTACACCGATCGGTTTCTATTACTCAGCCCTTTCCAATACAAGATGAAAAGAAAATTATGCACCGATACTTATTATTAAGTTCTTGCTGGGTCCTAGAATTTATTTCCAAATAATATTTATAAAGAATGGCATTGCTTGGCAGGTGCCTTGAATGCTTTACGGTGACACCTGCATCATTAGGCAGCTCCATTCCCTTTTGAAATATTACAGGGCACTCGTAACGTAATGTAGTAAAATGTGTACGAAAACATCGTCGTACGGTAGACCCTTTTCGCACTAAAGGCCCGGCCACATTGCGGGCACGCATGTGATGTTATCTGGTGTCTTATATTGAAAGTCGTAACAGACGTTACACATAATTATAAATCTTCTTCTTCTATATTTATAAAAGAAGAACCTAACTGACTGACTGATCGGGTGACATATCACCGCACAGCCAAAACTACTGGAGCTAGAAGTCTGAAATTTGGTACAGGTATCCTTTAGGTAATGTAGGCGCCCGCTAAGAAAGGATTTTACGAAAATCAATCCCTAAACGGGTGAAAAAGGAGTTAACAATTTGTATGGAAATCCGTAATTTTTTTGCTTATTAATATGAAATTGAGAATTTAGGCTTCTGAATAAAAACAAAGGCACACTGCAAAAGCATTTTGAAAAAATCAATCCCTGTAGGGGTGAAAAATTTGTAAATTTATTTTGGGTTGGTTTTGAAATTCCATCCCATAAGGGGCAAAGTTTATATGGAAAATAACGCGGGTGAAGCTGTGGCGGGTTCTCTAGTAATATAATATACACATTCGTTTCCCCGTTAAATCTAAATCATGCCGTAGGCCCAGTATGTTCTCGTCGTGCCCAAAATACCATAATTCCAAAATACCTGGTTCCTCATAATACCATACTCCCAAAATATCAATTCTGTCAAGGAATGTCGGATGTTATTTTAATTTTATTACTCAATCTGGGGTTTTGGGAGTGTGGTATTATGAGGAACCAGGTATGTTGGAATTGTGGTATTTTGGGCATGAGCGGTTCTCATTACTGTTGGTTCTCAACAACATAGCATAGCCATTTCTATGTGCTCGACTTATAATGAGATTGATAAGATTACCTAAAATTAAAGCAGTTGATTATCATGTTTTGATTGGTTTGTATCACTTATAGTAAAGTTGAATGAATAAAAATATGAATACTGTATAATATTAAAACTTAGTACTTATGACTTGATGACGCGCGAATCGGCCAGCGAGCGAGCGAGCGGCAACCTACTGCGATTTTAAGCTCCGAGCTGTCCGACGGCCGAACGTCCCTTAACTGTGAAGTGAGACCCCCATGACGTAGAGCAACTCAAGAGGTGTCAAATTGCCGCGCCCGTAATGTGACAGAGCCTTAAGAGTACATTTATTATGCAAACCGCGAAATGGGACCTTACAAATGTCCTTGTTTCTATATTACTATATTGTAATCTATTTTCTTCACGACATCTATTTTGTTATTGTCTAATAACTGTTCGAATGGACGAGTAGTCCTTTGCAATGGAATTACGGAGGAGACACACATGTCAGAGCAATGGTTAAGACCCTGTCATGTTAGTTTAATAGACAGTGCCAGTACTTGATCCGCTAGCCCGCCTTTTTAATACATACTTACTAATCACTTCAGTTAATACCAAGTACCCTGTAAATTGAACATAAGTGAAAACAGGACTTAATCTTGCTAAATTATGTTCAATTTACCTCGACGTTACGGCCACATTGCAACGAGCAGACCGAGTCCCGTATTCACTTCATGAACCTATGAGTAAAAATTACGGAATAAAACATCTCCATCTCAGTCGGCATAAAACACAAAACTATGAGCTATCAGTTGTCAAGCCGTTGGTTGGCTGTCTATAAAGTCACGCGTAATCAGGCAATTAATGAAGTGCAGTATCAATTACATCAATTGATTGATCTTTCAGTGTGACGAGCTCCCCGTAGTCACTTAATATGTTGTTCCGTGCGAGGATGGGTGAATAAAAATCTGACTCCAAATTACAATGAATATAGGTATAATGCGTTTTCTTCAATTTAGACCGCGGCCGAGGTAATTATATTAATCAAAAATGCGTGTGCGCCTCGCGGCGGTTCTGAGGCTATCTGTCGACGGCGGCGGGGGGGCACGCGTCCCGCACCTCACTCCTCAGGTGCTAGTGCTGCGCCTGAACATATGTTAATATGTCAAGGTTAACATTTAACACAAGGAGGACCAGACCACTATGAAAACTATGTATTCGCAGAGCGCTATCTATTGGGAGTTGCATCGTGGGCAGACCACCGACACGGATAGACAACTTGGTGAAGGCGGTAGTCCATTGGATGCGACCAGCACAGGATTGGTCGTTGTGTGATCAATACGCAATACTCAGTATCCTATTTCATTCCATAGTCTAATGTCCGGATGTTATTGCCAACATCTCACAACCAACGCTAAGATCTTACAACGCCATGATCTCACAATGCCAAGATCTCAAAATGCAAAGATCTCAAAATGTCAAGATCTCAAAATGCCAAGATCTCAAAATGACGATATCTCAAAATATCACAAATTGTACAAATGATATTCTTATTATTATTTTTGTTCACATGTGTAATATAGAAGCCGTGAATATCTAGAAAGCGGTCCACGGTTTTACGTATATTTTAGTCTAATGATTATCATTCAAGCAAGTATTTCACATATTTGTATATAGAAAGAGCTTACGAGGGCTGCCTTTTAAGTCGTGTCGCTTGCAAACCTCCCGCAATAATTTAAAATAAAACGTATGTCATATTAATTTTTTTTGAATTCAGAATTCGAAAACAAAAGAATGTTTTTTTATTAGTTAAATAGTTTTGTTGTAGCGTCTGTACAAAGGTGACAAGTTGGTTATAAAAATGGAAATATTGAAGGAAAACATTCGTGCAATAATTTTCTACGACTTTCAAAGAGAATTAACGCGACTTCAGTGTTTTGAAGAGATGACTTCTGTATTTAGTAATACAGCACCATATCTTAGGACTGTAGAACGCTGGTATTTAGAAATTCAACGTGGGCACTCTAGTTTCAGTGACAAATCACGTGAAGGTCGTCCAAAAATCGCCATGATACAAGATAATGTCAACGCCGTGCGGCAGCTAACCATGCTAGCCATGTGACATACCGTGAAATCGAGGCTTCTATGGGCATTTCAGGGACTACTATCCAAAAAATCCTACACGAAGAGCTCGGCGTAAAAAAGTTGATCTCCCGTTGGTTACCACATTTGCTTAGCGACGACCAAAAAGCAGCCCGCGTTAGATGGTGTCGCAAAACTCTGCAGCGATTCAACCGAGGAGGGTCAAAACATGTTTACGATATGGTCAGTGGTGACGAATCTTGGATATATGCTTATGATCCGGATTCCAAGCAGCAGTCAACTGCCTCGGAGCACTTCAAAAAAAATGGTTGCCTCGTTTGCGGCGCAGGGTAGTCACGTCGCCGCTGCTAGAACATCGAAAGACGGTTAATTCTGACTGGTTGTTGCCACAAGTTATCACAGAGTTTCGAAAAAGCAACTCAAGACGTCGTATGATACTGCACCATGATAACGCAAGCTCGCACACCGCCCGCCGAACAACGACGTTTTTGAGCCGCCAAAATGTCGAAATTTTAGATCATCCGCCATACAGTCCTGACTTAAGCCGTAACGATTTTTTTACTTTCCCCAAAATTAAGCAAAATCTTCGTGCTCAACGCTTCAGCACACCCGAAGAAGCAGTTGACGCATACAAATCGGCCATTTTGGCCACGCCCACTTCGGAGTGGAATAAATGTTTTAAAAACTGGGTCGAACGCATGGAAAAGTGTATTAAATATCGCGCAGAATTCTTCGAAAAATAATAAATGGCAATTATCTATTATATTGTCTATACTTACTTCAAACGACACGACTTAAAAGGCAGCCCGTACAAATACCAACATTAATATATTTTTTGGAATTTGCTCGTCAAGCCCTATCATTTGATACCAATAATACATGGGCGGAGAAATATATAGTCTTCTAGCATCCGCATTTTGCCATCTAGTCATTTTGCCCTCGAG
The DNA here is from genome assembly GCA_947859335.1 of Tortricodes alternella. Lineage (NCBI taxonomy): Eukaryota > Metazoa > Arthropoda > Insecta > Lepidoptera > Tortricidae > Tortricodes > Tortricodes alternella. Next base: position 5,080,132 of record OX401988.1, on the reverse strand, counting down.
TAATTTTGCCAAATAATTGTTTTGAAACCTAGTCATTTTGCGACCTAGTAATTTTGACATCTAGTGATTTTGGCCATCCAGTAATTTTCCAATCTAGTCATTTTAGCGATCTAGTCATTTTGTGATCTAGTAATTTTGCGAACTAGTAATTTTGCGATCTAGGCATTTAGCGAACTAGTCATTTTGAAACATTTTGTTGTCATTATAAATTAACATACATAGATCATTTACCATCTAAGGAAGTGGAGTATTATTTTGAGCTCCATCAACAAAAGCACATCTATTTATTACCTTGAATATCTGAGAGCTACAATCATTCAATCAAACGACATGGTTATACTACTTGCGGCTCTATCTATACGTGTTTGACAATAAAGTGTATTAATTGCAACAAACGAGTATAAGAGTTAGCAATAATTGTAAATTATAAATACCATTTAAAGCTTAAAACAATGAATACATTAATTCCGGAGATGTTATTACTCACACCACAATCTCCAATTCTCCATCTATACAGAGATTTTCATCGCTATTATGCCTAATTTCGATTTTTCGTTTGTTATTTCATCTTTACAATGCCGCAAAGATAAAACGTGATTTAACTTAACAAGTGCTAAAGAATACGCGGACTCGATAGTAAAGTTTGACAGAGAAGTAATTGTCTTTGTCTCGCCCTATTTCCGTGACATAAATGTCACGTGACAAGTACTTTCATCGGCGAAAAGTTAGGAGGAAGGCAATGCCCTAAAATATGTAACATGAATGTACCTGAATCTTCTGGTAAGACTTTTAATTTACGGTGACTGTACACAGATTGCTACAGATGGTGCTGGCTGAAAATCAGCGCTGCAGTTGTATGACGCCTCAGCATTTTGCTGAGCCGTGACCGATTCACTGCAGTGATGTCACACATCCCTGGTTTTTCTGTGTTTTTTATTATTATTGTGTGTGGTGAAAATATGTATTTTCTTTCTTTCTTTTAGATTAATAAATAACAGACATATTTTCATGACAATGTTCTTAAACTATCAAATATAGGTACATAATTTTCACCACGTAATATATATGAGAATACAGAAAAATCAGGCGTTGATCCACAGTTACTTTTTTTTTACATTTGAAACCATGGCAAATATTTAAAATTACACAGATACTGTTTTGTATATAATTCGGCACTATTGTGGCACATCCACGTAAAATGAATTTCAATTGACTAGGCTGAATCGAGAGAACTTTTGCCTTAAAAAATATCGACAATCTCACATCACTATCAGAAACGTCATTTGAAGTGTCACAAGGATCAAGCAACATTGGATTGGGTATAGCATTGTGCCTAGAACATAGAAGGATTTCTTACGTGTTCCTTCACTTGAAGCATTCGCGTGTAATACAGAATCGAGCATTACATCAGTAAGGGAGGAGAATCGAGCATTACAGTGCGCAACCTGTAATGTTACAGATTCAAGCATTAAGTACATTGGTGAAGGAAGATAACCGAGCATTACAGTGCGCAACCTGTAATGTTACAGATTCGAGCACTAAGTACATTGGTGAAGGAAGAGAACCGAGCATTACAGTGCGCAACCTGTAATGTTACAGATTCAAGCATTAAGTACATTGGTGAAGGAAGATAACCGAGCATTACAGTGCGCAACCTGTAATGTTACAGATTCGAGCACTAAGTACATTGGTGAAGGAAGAGAACCGAGCATTACAGTGCGCAACCTGTAATGTTATAGATTCGAGCATAACATTGGTGAGGGAAGAGAACCGAGCATTAGAGTGCGCAACCTGTAATGTTACAGATTCGAGCACTAAGTACATTGGTGAAGGAAGAGAACCGAGCATTACAGTGCGCAACCTGTAATGTGACAGATTCGAGCATTACATTGGTGAGGAAAGAGAACCGAGCTTTACAGTTCGCAAACTGTAATGTTATAGGTTCGAGCATTACATTGGTGAGGGCAGAGAACAGCATTACAGTACGCAGTAGGTACTGTAATGTAATGCTCAAAATCAAATCTGAAACGTTTACATTACAGGCGAATGCTCCAAGTGAGTGCCCTTTAAAACTACAACGTTTAATATAATATAACATGCCACGGGTGCTGCAAATTAACAGTTCACTGTTATTATGACAGACAATTGGTTTGAGTATTATATAAACACCCACTCTTGAAGCATATTTGGCTGCAGAACATCTGTGTTTATTGCCCTAAGTACTTAACAGAAACGAACTACTACCTACATCTACTCCTATACAATAGGTATACAGTGTGTCCAGTTCCCGAGTGAAAACCTTGGGAAATCTTAAAACAACATAAGTACTTTATTTTGCAGAGCTTTGACTTCATTTTTAGGGTTCCGTACCCAAAGGGTAAAAACGGGACGCCATTACTAAGGCTCCGCTGTCCGTCTGTCTCCAGGCTGTATCTCATGAACCGTAATAGTTAGACAATTGAAATTTTCACAGATAATGTATTTCTGTTGCCGCTATAACAGAAAATACTAAAAAACAGAATAAAATAAATATTTAATTATAAATATTTAAATATTTATTAAATCCCATACAACAAACGTGATTTTTTTGCTCGTTTTTGCTCAGTATTGATAACGGCAATAGGTAGACTCTGGAAATATTCACAGAATATTTATATATATATTCACTTTAAAAATAAATACTTAAATTAAAATAAAATAAATATTTAAGAGGGCTCCCATACAACAAACGGGTTTTTTGTTTGCTTGATTATAGATAATGGTACGGAACCCCTTCTACGCAAGTCTGACTCGCACTTGGCCGGTTTTTCGGGAACGCTATGTATATGGTCAGCAAAAGAAGTTCGAAGATGGTTGATCAAAAAATGAGCGATGTTATTGTTCGAGATTTTCCTAGCTCACTGCCTGTTTTGCACATCTTTATTGAAAAGCAAGCCTTATTATACATATAACTTACCTTAAAAAAGAGATTCCAAGCAATAAGAACACAACCGAGTTAAACCATTTAAATTCAGAAAAACCTATGGCGATGAAAACGCAACTCTATATGATTGAATTTTGCTGCACGTTGTTAATATCTTATCTAGCCGACTTCTTCAGTTGCAAACACGTCCTTAGCTGAAGCGAAATATAGTTTAAGATTATTCAAACTCATACCGGGATATCGACGGTGATGTGCAAAGATCCTATCTGACAAAATCGCAATTCTACAGAAGGATGTTACCAGGCTATGCGAAATTGAATTTTAAATCGAATGGTATAAGAAACTCAATTTTGCAAAAGAATGTCAGATAGGAGGTATTAGAACATCGATATGCGGTCAAAGATTTTTCCAGCTGATTTTTCAATGTTACGACAAATTAAATCCATGGATGTTGCTCTCAAACGTGCAAAGAATTCAAATGAACGCGATCCAATGGTCGTGAGGCATGTTGGAGCGACAGGGTATTGTCATAGAATATCTCTTTTAAAGTGAACTACGTAAGCGTCTAGTTTTAATAACATATTTTCTTCGAAATTTTGGATTGTATTGTAAATTTGTAAGTATAGGTAAGAAATTAATTTTTAGAAAAAGAAAAAAAACAAAAACCGACTACACTATACCTATGTACAAACTTAAACTAAAAAGTAGAATAAGTTTTTAAATCGACCCCGCGATGAGAAAACTTTTACAGAAATTACACGGTTGCGTGATAATGATTATGATGGCTCCTTACAAATACATACAATCTTCTTTGTTCTTGGCTAATATTTCTGTGATGACACTTAACACTTTCAGCGCCATCAATCGCTAAGCTCTACGGAGCGCGTAGCAGCGTTTTTCCACTTTGTAGCGAAAATGCGCTACATCCGAGTTTCTTGCCGGTAGAGTTTCTTCTCAGTAGAGGTTTTTTTCCGAACCGGTGGTAGAAAGCGGGTACAAACATCCAAAAAAAAAAAAACATACAGTCGAATTGAGAACCTCCTCTTTTTTTGAAGTAGGTTAAAAACTGAGCTGACTTTGAAAACTACAGGCACAGGAGACAGAATAATCACGTTTGTATTGTCGTTTGAAACTTTTAACTCAGTCTACTTCCAGAGCATTACTAGAAAACTAGGTAAAATCATTTGCTACATTTATTATTATTATTATTAAAGAAATCCGCAGTGATATCCAGAACAACAAAAAAAATATTTTTTTTGACGCGTGTAATACATCTAATCTGGCGCCTCATTCGGGAACGCTAAGTGATTCTGTAGCGACTCGTAAGCCAGATTTCTCATTGCACTCTTCCGCACGACGCCAAATGCGTAAGAGCGAGATGAGAGATCTGGCTTACGAGTCGCTACAGAACCACTTAGCGTTCCCGAATGAGGCGCCTGGTTTGTATCTTATATTTTGCGACCGTAATTGATATCTCTAATGCGTTTGCCAGTATTTAATTGTTTATATTTCCTCAGATTTCCTATATTGATTACGTGATTTTCTAGTATTTTGAATTATCTCAGTCGAGTCTGCGGCCGACCGTTTTGTCGCGAGTTGTTTGACGGAATTCAGGCTACTCGTAACACAAGTGATATTAATGATAAGATTCTACGGTGTCACTATCGTGTTGGTGTTAATTTTTTACTCGTTCCTTTAGTACCTGTAAAGTTGTAGTTTTCATAATTTTATTCTTTCACTAATTTTTTTCTTTTAGCTCTAGTGTGCCTCGCAACATTCGGGTGTTCGCTTGTAAAGGTATTCATTTAATAATTCTTGGATCTCAAATTCCTGTGGTACGTTGGTAAGAATAAAGTCAATATGATTTTTAATTTCTTTGTACCCAGCTTTCAAATTCTTGAAGAAGATATACATAAGTATAATAATGTGGTCTACATGCGGAAGTTAATAAGTGACTCATTAATAGTGACGAGGTATTAGAGAGAGAAGATATTATGTTTTGTTTCACATAACCCTGGATTATGCGAGATATGTTCGGAAAAGCGATATTTCCACATTCTGACGCAACTAAATTAACAGGCACGTGTGTAGTGTAGGTACCTTTCCTATATCTATAGTTAACTCACGCAAGCTCGTAATAACCAGTTCTGTTTTCTTGGAATCTGAACTTTAGTGTAAAATGGTAAGGTTACTTTTGCAAGCTCAGTAGCTGAGTAGTACACAAGCGTGTGAAAGTAACGAGTTGATATTATGCGGACGCTGTAATCCCGACACGTAGTGAGAGTCGATGGTGCTAAGCCAGTTGGGAAACAGGCGGAATTATTGTTTCCTCGAACACTTTCAATATGCATCTTATCGGTTTTGTTTTCGCGTTTTAAATCGCAGGACTGAGTGCGGTTAAGATTGGCAGAGATCTTAACATCAAATTCTGATTCAGATTCATATAAATGCTTGTAAAAAAGACAATGTGGCCTCGGCTATTGCAGTTTGGCTTGTATTATAATAATTTAACAAATTAAAAAACCGACTTCTAAACTCCTTTGAAAAGTAAGAAATAATGATTGGCTTTTGTACGTCATTTACCTAGAAACAGCAGATATATTATTGATTAAGTGATAAATTAAATATATCGAAGCCATCTCCAAGTAATCGGCGAACATACATAAAAAAAAGATTCTGACGAATTGAGAACCTCCTCCTATTTTAAAGTCGGTTAAAAATAAAAAATTAAACCTTTTAAATTTATAAATTACTTATGATGCGTTTTATCTGGGAACATTTTACGTGAACGAAGTTAATTTAAGTATGTAAAAGCTAGGAGACAATGGGTCCAATTCGAAACGGTGTTCGCTAAATTTAAAATTGCCTAAATTTAAAATAAGAAACGTCAACCTCGATTTTGTATAGCTCCAAGGTTCAAAATCGAGTCTGACGGTTCTTATTTCAAATTTAGCGACTTCTAAATTTAGCGAAAACACGTTCAAATTGGCCCCAATGCTTCGCTTTACGTTAAAACCCCATTTAGTTTCTACGGTCACCGTAGCGTTACCGCGACCGGTCCATTTAAGTACTTTTTAGGGTTCCGTACCTCAAAAGGAAAAAACGAAACCCTTATAGGATCACTCGTGTGTCTGTCTGTCTGTCTGTCTGTCCGTCACAGCCAATTTGCTCCGGAACTACTGGACCGATTGAGCTGAAATTTGATACACATATGTAAGTCGGTGACCGCAACACGGACGCGTAATGCAAATAAATGAATTTTAAACATGGGGGCTACTTTTGGGGAGTAAAGATGAAAATTAAAAAAAAGTTATGCAAACTAAATCTTGTTACATGTCTAATGAAAGGGCTTATTGTGAGGATTTCAAATATATTTATTTTAGAATTTTGAAATAAATAGTTTGGAAGTTATTTACGAAAACAGACGAAAAATGACCATTCCCCCCCCCCCTTATTTCCGAAACTACTGGGCCTATAATTTTGGAAAAAATACATGGAATAGTTCTTTACCTATAAATTACAGGAAAACCTATATAAAGCCTATGGTATTTAAAATAACATAGGAAATTTCAGATAATCATGTATGGAACGGAACCCTTTCCACGCGAGTTCAACTCGCACTTGTCCGGTTTTGTTCTCAAACGTGCAAGCGCATTGCTCGCCGACCGCATAGGAAACCGGTTTGTACCAGTATGGGACTCATCGTCCAGGATTCGCTTGGCAAGTTGGAGAATCACACTTTAGAGCAATCGAAAGTTGCGCATGGAATAAAACGCTCCTCTGCTGCACTGGGAGTGAAGAAATAGCATAGAATGCGGTGCAGATGCTTATCATCCTGGCGTGTCGTAAAAGTCGACTAAGGGACGGGTCCTCTCCAACATGGTGGACCTGTATGGGCGATGGGCTGATCACCTGTCACCGTACGGTTCATCATAACATCTTAGGACTAATTAATCGAACGTGGCCACAAGTAGTGTTGTGGCTCTGCCCAACCCATTAGGGATTTCGGGCTTGATGCTATGTATGTATGTATGTATGTACACATCAAACTAGAAAATTTACTTCAATTAATAATAATAATAGTACGCACCGGAGCCAGTCAGCCAGTTCTCGGGAATGATTCGCTCTACTGTAACCGGTCTATCAACACGGACAGAACTTTTGTCACAAATAAGCCAAATCGGTAGGTATATCCACCTACCGATTCACTGCCGCGATGACACACATACCTCGTTTTTCTTTCTCTATTATTTTGTTGTTTTTTATTATTGAGTGTGTGTTATGAAGTGAATAAATGTTTTTCTTCTTTTTCTTCTTCTTCTTCTATATTGTACTGGTAGACCGGTCAGAGTGCCGGGCGATACTCGTTGACATCACCATCCCACATGATATTAACCTTATGAAGGCCTAGAAGGACAAGCTAAGCATCTACCTTGACTTGGCTCAGGAGGTCACCGCCACATGGAATATGGGTTCATCGTTTATCATCCCGATAGTGGTGACAGTGGAGGAGGCCTTTACTCGTTAAGAGGTCCTTAATAAAATACTGTAGGTAGAGTAAGATGCACGGATCATTCTAATTTAATAATAATAATAATAATCATAATTTAGTAATTCTATAATTCGCGTTTCGTGAGCGAGATTTCTCATCTCGCTCTTACGCATTACGCGTCGTGCGGAAGAGCGGAATGAGAAGAAATCTCGCTCACGAATCGCTACAGAACCACTTAGCATTCCCGAATAAAGGCGCTGGACTCAGCACGCATCATGAAGAGGTTCCTCTCTGCAGCTCTAGCCATCGATCGGGTACTGCTCTGCTCTGCTCGTTTATTTTAATGATGTTTTGTAAAAAAAAAAAACCATTTCAACGCCAACGACGGAATCCGTCAGGGTATACAAGGTAAAAAAGCTCTTCATTAGTTTGACGTAAGGTTGAAATTCCTGTTACTTCTCAGGCATGCTTGGCGTTGAAGAGGTGATAATAAATAAACATATATAATAATAACACTTATATAGATAAATATAAGTACATATTTAAATATTCAAAGTTACTACTGTATTGGGCCTTGTTAAAGTTAATAAGTGGCGATTTGGTTTATTGCCGATCCGTTCAGAGCTGAACAATAAATAAAGTGAGTTATAGTTCAAGGCGGTTCCTAGGGTTAGAAGGCGGGTTTTGTAGTAATAAATCCCTTCTGTACGTCATCTCCAGACTGTTTTAGTGGTGCTGTTATTTAACCTTTTGTAAGTAGTATCAAAAAGTTATTTGGTGTTAAGAGGCGTATTACAAAGGGGAGATTATTTAAGTGAAGTTGTGCCAAATTCAGAAATGTACTAAATAAAAAAATCCGGTCAAGTGAGAGTCTGATGCGCGCTCTGAGGCTCCCTACTTACCTATGAAAAACAGACAGTACCTTGTTGGAACCCTAAAAACTAAAATGGCATTTAACAACCGGGTAACCATTTACAACCTACCTATGAAATAAAACAAAAAATAACTTTCGCAAGCTCCTCTCTCCGTGCAATCGTCGAGTGTGATACGACTTTACAAAGGTTATTCTGTTTAACCATTTTTTTAATGTGATGTAATTACAAATTTACGGTTTTCGGACTTTTTCCTTTACTTGTGCTGTAAGACACTGCTTATTTTCAACTTTCATGATTCTAGGTCAACGGGAAGTACCCTATAGGTTTTGATTCCCTTTGGATTCCCTTGAAAGTATTAAAAAATGGGGCATAACCGGTCGTATCTTTTAATTGCGTTAACTTAGGAGGTTGATTTTTTCACAGCTCCAATAGATTGTAGACTTGAGTATTTGATATTAATTTTAACTTGATACCTCCACGCGTTCCTGAGAAAAATGTCTTGACAGACAGACAAACAGACGATCCTATAAGGGATCCGTTTTTCCTTTTGAGATATATTTTGCCAAGATAAAGCATGTACCTGTGTATTTACGCAATAGATATTTTTTGTATAAATATACAATTACATGCCTCATCATAACAAAATATTGCATTTCTCACACATAAATGGGGCAGTCTACTTTTTAGTGCCTACAAATTTGCCAGCATATTTGAAAGTACTATATACGAAATACGTATACAAAAGACCTTACGATCTCAAAAATATAATTAGGCACTAAAATGTAGAATGATCCAAGTACAATGTTGGATGGGCAATGTTAATAGTCTACGTTTTTGTTTTTCCCTCAATTTCACTTCAATAATCAGTTTTGTAACACGCCTCTTAATAAGTTCTCTTGATTGTAGTTTGGGATTAGTTTTACCGGACATGAGGGCTGGTTTTATTACTTTTTTACGTCTCAATGTTTGAGCCATTTTCACAGCTTACAAAGCCAGGCATAGTGTATTCTTATGGCATAGTGTATGACGAACATTGAAATAACAAGTAAGGAACTGCTCAAAGCCCCTGCCCCTGCGTTGCTTTGCTGCTGTTCAATGCTTATGTACGTAGCAGACTCGAGTATAACAGTATCATCTGGAGCCCACACGAACAAAAGTACATAGACATAATAGAAAAAATCCAGAGAAAATTTGCTACATACCTGTACAAACGTATGTACGGGTACCAACCTTTTCACTACCCCTCTCTGTTCGTGTCCGGTATGGTCGGGTTGGAAACTCTGGAGCTAAGGCGCGACATGCATCTTATGATGCACTATTGCCTACTGCTGCGCAATCTGGTGAACAATCCCTCGGTGCTGACCCGCGTGCATCTGTTCGTTCCCGAGAACTACGCGCGCGGGGCTCGTGTGCCCCCCCCCCCGTCCACTCCTCTCCGTCGCTCATCTCGTGCGCACGCGCTATGCAGCTAACGCTCCTACTAATAGAGCCGTGGCACTGCTCAACCAGTTCAGTGCTGAGGTCCAGGATGCTGACATATTTGCAGATGGTTGGTCAGATGGTTGGTCTACCCTGATTAATTTAATGAATTTGTATTGTAATAATAATTAATAATTGTAGCTCATATTATTCTGTTATTGTAATTGTAATTTGTATTGTAATAATTCTGTTTTTCTCTCTTTTTTTTAATTTTTTAATTTTAATTTTCTAATATTTAATGTGTAATTAATAATGTAATTCAAATTGTGACATACTGTATAATTTACTGAAATATCCATATTATCATGACCGACGTGTTGGTGCGAACTGTTAGTCGGGCATGGCGTTATATATAAATAAATAAATAAAGCAATTCTCGCGATGCTTATTTTTGAGGTGTCAGAACGCGAATATGACACCATCGCACGTTCAGTCGCATAGCAACCACGGTCATAGAGAACCGTTTAAGTGATTCCACAAACAATCTGTGAGACCTCACATCCGAAGCCAACGCCGTCAATGATATGAAAGCGTGTGAATCGAGCAATATTAGACTTTAGTATGTATGTCGTAAGTACTAAGACATCAGCAATAGGGTGTGGATAAGCCATGGCGCTGGCGTTTGACAACCTTCTATGAGACTTGTTACACGAAATTGTATTAAAGTATCCTTCTTTTGAGATCTTTGATGACGAAGCTTATACCCAAATTACAAAACAACTAGATTAATTTCACACTTCAAGTATACAATGTAGTCGTTGTAGAGTACTGTGAACCAACGATAAAAATCATCCTTTTGCATACAAAAGGCGATAACAATTTTCACCCCTTATTATGTTAACCGATTTTCAACCATTTTTTATAGGGTGTTAGTCAGCACAAAATCTAGGCCTATACGTTTTTTGAATATTGATTAAATATCAATAAAGTCAAATAATCGCAGAAATTTGTTTTGTATTAGAATACCGAAACAAAAATAAAACTAAATTTAAGATTATAATGAAAAAATAAAACGTACAGACCCAGATTTTCTTCTGACTGACAACCTATCAAAAATTGGTAAACATTGGTTAACATTTAAGGGGTGGAAATCGTTATCGCCTTTTGTATGAAAAGCCGTAGGTTCACATACATACATACATACATATACATCATGCCCGAAATCCCTAATGGGGTGGGCAGAGCCACAATACTACTTGTGGCCACGTTCGATTAATTAGTCCTAAGATGGTATAATGATGACACTCACAGGTATAGGTTCACACTCCTCTTAAATACATAGGAAACATCAACTAAGGAACAAACATTCATGCTCATCACCCAAATATTTGCCCATACCGGGATCTAATCCGGAACTGCTAGCTACGTACGCAGGGTTACTACCAACTAGGCTAACCGCGTCGTCTAATGCGTTAGACACTAAGATAATTAACTGTAGTAATCTTAAAACTTAACACATTAATTATGTGATGAGTGTTTCGTAGTGTCAGTAAAACCAGCCGCGAAATTGGGGAAATAACACCCCTGGGTCAAAACTCCTCCATCACGAAGGCCGGCAGCCAACGGTCGGTATTCTAACCGTAACGGAATTGAAATTTATTTTGGTGAACTTAGGTTAGGTTAGTTTTAGAGATGTGTAGCTCGCGAACGAGTGATAAAGAATAGCTAGATAACTGAAAATGAAAATGAAAATGAAAATGAAAATATTTATTTTGCAAGTACGCCATGGGCTCTTTTACATGTCTGAAGCTACCAGCGCTTCGAAAGGTGACATCTGCTGAGAAGAAACGCCGCAAGAAACTCAGCAGTAAGTTAAGCTACTTAGAGATGTATAAAGCCTCTAAGGGTCATCATAATAATAATTAAAATAAAGAAACATCTAAATTGATTACCTAATCTAGGTTAAATGGAGATGTATGTCTACACGGTCAAGTATAAAGAAGGAGATGTAAGGTCTCCAAATATCAAAATAATAATATTAATTTGAAATAAAAATATTTCATGTCATAATGTAATTCAAATATCGAATATGAAACCCTATAGAATATAGTATAGAGAACACTATGAAGTCTCTCTAGTCAGGTTCAGATAACGCACAAACAAATAAATTAAAAGGCAACAATTTAAAATTTTAAAATTTTAAAAGGTCCTTGCGAGCATGTACTGTCCGGACCCCACAGACAGCACCCGTTCACGAGTATGACGCGTATCTCAGCCATCGTCTCCCTCAACATTGGTTAGATGTATATCACTGACTAACTCACTTCATATTCAACTCAATCACGCTCAGTGACAATCACTCTTTTGAGCCGGTGAGCCGATGAGTCGGTGAGCCGGTGAGCCGATGAGCCAGTGAGCCAGCCGCAACGGATGGAATTGATGAGAGCGAGCGAGCGAGACGTAATGATCGGGCGGACTCAGCATGGGTCGGAGCAACTCGACCAGCTCACTAACTCTTCTTAACTAGAGCCGCGTCGATGTGGGCCGTACAGGTTTCAATATGGTCGCAGTCGGTCTTCCGACGGCAATGCTAAAATAAATTGACGATGATCCAGTGAGTTAAGAGCTAAAAGAGCGATATATATCTCACTAGTATAAAGATATATATCTATCTTTTCTCTCAAGTGATACATTTTACACATGTCTAGTTAATTTGGTTTTGATTCGTACATAATTTACGACCTCCTTCGTGGAGTGATGGAATCGGGACACGTACAGTTAAATTAGCGGATCTCCATTAATTAGCCGAAAGACGTCCACTGCTGGCCTCCCTCAATTATTACAGCGACCGATCTTGTGCTACTTGCATCCAGCTGAGTCCTGCAATCTTTACCAGGTCATGCCCTCGCTGCGTTTTCCAGTTTGCGGTGGCCAATCAAGAACTCTTCGAGCAAGTGCCCCAACAGTTCAGTAGTTGCGGACATTACATACATACATACATACATACATAGCATCACGCCCGAAATCCCAAATGGGGTGGGCAGAGCCACAAGACTACTTGTGGCTACGTTCGATTAATTAGTCCTAAAATGGTATGATGAACCGTATGGTGACAGGTGATCAGCCCATCGCCCATACAGATAGTCCACCATGTTGGAGAGGACCCGTCCCTTAGTCGACTTTTACGACATGCCAGGATGATAAGCATCTGCACGTATTCTATGCTATTTCTTCACTCCCAGTGCAGCAGAGGAGTAGTTGCGGATATTACACACCTATTTAGAGCAAAATGTCCACTCGTTACTTGGTCCTTATTATATTATATTATAGCAATTTGGATCAATGGACCCTTATACTTCCTGCCGGTCCAAGGTTATTTCGAACCGCAAAATTAGATACCGCTTTAGTGTCTCTTTCACGCGTATGTATTCAGGCTCGAGAGGGAAACAGATGGCAATAAAGACGGTTCGAACTTCATTTTTCAGGGTCAGTGTTTGAGGATGAATACCCGCTACATCACGAGTATGCCTAAAATAGATGGGAACCATAGAGGAAGCGGAGGAAAATTGTTCACTCTAGCAAGCACTATGGCGGCTTTAGCCGTGAAAAGTGACCGCGACTGGGTCGGAAAAGTGCACTGTTTGAAAAAGTGCACATTTCGGTAAAGCATGCGTTTTGGAAAAGTGCACTGTTTGAAAAATTGCACATTTCGGGAAAGTTTCTAAATACGGAAAGTGTACATTTTGGGTGTGTACATTTTGCGGAAAGTGCACCTTTGCAGAAAGTGCACATTTCGGGAAAGTGTGTTTTATGAGCCCGTCCTGACAGCACTGTTTCAGTGAGCTATCTTACGCTTGTTTCTCTATGGCGATCGTTCTCATTAAACGTGCGGTACTGAAGTGAAGTAGCTTTTTAGTCTTTAGAGCCCGAGAAGCTGCGTTTACAGCGATCCTTATTAAAACGTACATTAAGCTTTTTTTTGCTGCTATTTAGAAAGAAAGAAAGACATTTATTCACTTCATAAGACACGCACAATAAAAAACAACAAAATAATAAAGAAAGAAAAACGAGGGATGTGTGTCATCGCGGCAGTGAATCGGTCACTGGCTCAGCATAACGCTGTGGTGTCAGACACCCGCAGCGCTGATTTTCAGCCAGCACCGTCTGTAGCAATATCGCTATACAAACACACTAAACACTAATAATTACACAAAACTGCTTGGATAAAGTGGTATAATATAAGAATAAATATTGATATTGTGGCTTTTGAAAGAAAAAACTAAAATGCACTACACGCAAATAACTTACATAAACATACTTACTATACAATAATATATATTATATTAAGCTGCTACAATTTGTGAGTTAATCCACCAGTTATATGCGTAAATATAGCGACCAAAAATAGTTTTATTTCTCTAATTAGCAATATTTGCACCAAACCTAACAATTAAATGGCCAAAAAGGTTTAAGTGCCAGACAAATCCTCTTGTCATGTAATCCAATCAAAGGATTAAGTGTACAGCATGTAAATAATTGAAATTGAAATTGAAATTGAAATCATTTATTCCAGACCATTGGTCCATAAATGTGTTAGTAAGACAATATTACTTAAGAACTTAGGTAATAAGAATTCTGGTAGGTCAAACTAAATCGCGAGAGCTGCGCCTCTATTCGGGAACGCTAAGTGATTCTGTAGCCACTCGTAAGCCTGATTTCTCATCTCACTCTTCCGCACGACGCGTAATGCGTAAGAGCGATATGAGAAATCTGGCTTACGCGTCGCTACAGAATCACTTAGCGTTCCCGAATATAGGCGCTGAACCTATATTTGACATTGCCTAACTGATTTTACTACGGTATGATATCTTATTTCAAATCATAAAAAAATCATATGCGATATCGTTTAGGCAATGTCGAATAGAGGTCCTGAGTGCCTAGCATAGTAGTTTTTATCGCGCATATAAGCATCTGTCATTTTTTAACTAATATGCGGGTGCGAAAGAGATGGATGCTTTATGTGCGCGTTAAAAATTAGTGAGCTAAGCCCTCTGCACGTCTAACACGACCTGCCCGCGAGTCGTTTGTCGCTCAGTGCATCCCTTACAAACTTGACTAGTTTGACAGAGACGCACTGAGCGATAAAAGTTACTAAACAACTTAAGGCCATAAACCATTTTGTTAAATCCAATTAACTTTAATAACACCTTACCAAATTATGATTAATTCTGAAATAACCGAAGTAGTTAGGGAATCATTTTTTCTCAGTGAAACCAAATCAGAAATAAAAGGTGCTTCAAATTAGTATTATTTCATAATCAGCCTTTATATCCTTCAAGCTCTGTGAAGGTCATCGACCCACGCAAATTTACGGTATTCCATCTTCACATCTGCCAACACATGCTCGTAGAAGCGCTACGCGCCGTTGCTCTACGAGCTACGAGAGCGCTACGAATTGCCGCTGTACGAGATTCTACTTGCACTAGTAGAAATTAACTTAACAGTTAACATTTTAATTTTATATGTTTTTATTATGAAAGTTTACTGATAAAAGCACGTTAAAAATAATCGATAGTTTTCCTCCCATATCGCAAACTCTGCGTAAATTTACATCAATTATTTTTCCGAGATCTGTTTAAATCTGCTAAGTAAAATGCATTTTTAGGGATCCGTATCTCAAAAGTAAGAAATAACCCTTATAGGATCACTCGTTTGTCCGTCTGTCTGTTTGTCAAGACCTTTTTCTCAGGAACACGTAGAGGTAACAAGTTGAAATAAATATCGAATACTCAGGTGTGCAATTTCCTGGAGCTGTGAAAAAAATCAACCTTCTAAGTCACCGCAATCAAAAGATACGGCCGATTTTGCCACATATTTTGATACTTTCAAGGGAATCCAAAGGGAATTAAAACCTATAGGGTACTTCCCGTTGACCTAGAATCATGAAATTTGGCAAAAAGTAGTGTCTTACAGCACAAGTAAAGGAAAACGTCCGAAAACCGTAAATTTGTAACTACATAACATAAAAAAAAAAATTAAACGGAATAACCTTTGCTAGGTCGTATCACACTCTACGATTGAACGGAGATAGGAGCTTGCGAAAGTTATTTTTGTCTTATTTCATAGGTGGGTTGTAGATGGTTACCCCGTTGTTAAAAGCTAATTATTTTTTCATTTTTAGGGTTCCGTGCCTACAAGGTACTGTTTCTTTTTCATACGTAAGTACGGAACCGTAGGCTCGCGAGTCAGATTCGCACTTGACCGGTTTTTATAATCCCCTACTTTTATTAACCATAAATATACTCCGCACGCGAGCTCCGAGGAAACCTGACGACTTATCTACACTGGAGCACCGTCCTAATTATTTGTTATTATTATTATTTTATTCTACATATACATCCATGAATTGGACCTTATCGACCGAGCGCGCGAAGCGAGCGTAGCTTCTCCGTTTCAGCTTGGGCAAAAATGCTTTCTAGGTCCAGCGAATGTCCGTCGGCTGTCCGGCGTCTGTCCATTTGTTCTCGTCTACAGGTCGCAGTTCTCAACCGATTCCCGTGAAATTTTGTGAGCAGGTTCGATAATTATATAGAATCATTTTGTCGATTCAGTTTTTCGAAATTTTTCAAAATGGCGGAGATATGGGTGTTTTTGAAATTACAAACTTATTAGCGGTATTGGTAAACTGATCCGACCTATGTCAATGTATTGGGATATCAGTTTTCCAACGGCAAAGTTAAGTTTTGTCTACAGCTGACGGAGCCACTAGTATTAAGTTTGTATAGGTATAAAAGATTTGCGTATGTTCGAATACATTATTTGTAAATCTTCTGGTAATTCATTTACAATAAGTAGGTAAAAGTAATTTAAGTGTTTGAATTTATCGTTTTGAGGCCGCTTATATTCACATAATTAAAGTAATAGTCCACGAGCCAGGTACAAATTTCATCAATCATTTATTCTAGGGTGATAACTCGTAAAATACTATAGAGTTGCATTATGAAGCCTCGTAAACGTTAGCTGCGATTCCGTGGAAGGGTTGAGCAGAGGTAACCACGCAATCACTTATTTTTTTTAATCATTCCCTCACTAATGAAAATTTATCAGATTATAGCCAACACAATATCTTGAAGAAAAAAGAAGCTGACTATAAAGAGGTGGTCACCGTCAGCTGGTCACCAGAACATGAAAGCTGACGAATAAAAAAATAAAAAATAAAAAAACGACATAAAAAACCTTTTGAAAAGTAAGAAATAATGATTGGCCTTCGTAAGTAAATTACCTAGAAACATCAGAGATATTGTCGATTAAGTGATAACTTAAATACGTCAAAATCGGTGTCAAGTAAATGGACACAATTTTTATTTGTAATTCACTTTTTTTCAATAGCTTATTGCCAATTGCTCATCACCCTTTGCAAAATGTTGCTATCCTAGGTGCAAGGACGTCAATAGTTGAAGAGTTCTCCTGGTTCTTCACCACCGGTTCTATTTTACCACATGAATTTTCATGGGCATAAGTTGCTTCCCAACCTTATACAGAAATCTAATCGCTACCTGTGAAATTATAATTGAGGAGTTCCGATGGTCATCCGTGGTCTTCGTCGTCAGTTCCACTTAATTTTTTTAAAACGCAAGTGCTTGAGTCATTACAGAAAACATCAAAAATTCTACATGAGTGCTATTTGAAGAGAGATTAATAAATAAAACCGGTCAAGTGCGAGTCGGACTCGCGCACGAAGGGCTCTGTACCATAATCTATAATCAAGCAAAAAAAAACACGTTTGTTATATATGGGAGATGTTAAATATTTATTTTATTCTGTTTTTTAGTATTTGTTGTTATAGCGGTAACAGAAATACATCATATGTGAGAATTTCAATTGTTTCACTATCACGGTTCATCAGATACAGCCTGGTGACAGACGGACAGACATACAGACAGACGGACAGCGGAGTCTTAGCAATAGGGTCCCGTTTTGGATACCCTTTGGGTATGGAACCCTAAAAAACAAATGTACTCGTCGAATTGAGAACCTCGTCTTTCGGTTTTTTTATATACGAGTTATCATGCGAGAGGGAATTAGATCATTGAACTCTTACTGGCTCACGGACCATAATATAAATAAAGGTTCTGTATTCTTAGATGAGGCAATTAGGTATTTTCTAGACTCTGTAAATAGATGTTCGCATAAGTCAACAAAGAAATGAGAAACCCGGCTCCCCGTGTTCACCGCGCCGCCCTCATCAATCTTCACTCAAGTCTGAATCTCGTCCAGTCTAGATTTGGGTTCACCCAAGCGTTATTAATCTCCGGTCTTATGTTAGGTTAGATATGCTGATAGGTTTTAAAAGATAATTCAAAGCTAAAAACGTCCCTATCAGCAGGTGTTATTATAGTTTTGCGTAGAGTTTATTTGCAATATCTTCTATTTGTGAAGTGTCAAAAAATAAATGTGTTTATTTTATGTTTGTTACGGTTTTTAAATCTACGGTGATTAGATACACGCAACGACCTTGACGGGAAATTTAATGACTTATTTTGCGTTGATATTTCGCAAAAGAAACATGATATTTAATAAAAACCGAACAAATGCGAGTTAAACTCGCGTGGAGAGAGTTCCGTTCCGCACATGATTATCTGCAATTTACTAGGTTACTTTAAATACCATAGACTTCTTATAGGTATTCCTGTAATGTATAGGTAAAGAACTATTTTCTGTATTTTTTCCAAAATTTTAGCCCCAGTAGTTTCGGAAATAAGGAGGGGGGGACTGGTAAATTTTCGCCTATTTTCCTAAATAACTTCCAAACTATTTTACCTAAAATTCAGAAAAATATATATTTAAAGTCCTCACAATAAGCCCTTTCATTTGATATGTCACATAATATAGATTGCATAACACAAAAAAAAAAACTTATTTACCCCCCAAAAGTGGCCGCCATGTTTAAAATTCATATATTTTCGTCACGCGTCCGTATTGCGGTCACCGATTTACATATGTATACCAAATTTCAGCTCAATCGGTGCAGTAGTTTCGGAGCAAATTGGCTGTGACCGACGGACAGACAGACGCACAAGTGATCCTATGAGGGTTTCGTTTTTTCCTTTTGAGGTACGGAACCCTAAAAACGGAACTAAATTTGGAAGAAAAATTTAATACAGATTTCTTACATATGCCTAAAAGATTTTAAAAATATGTTAAAAAATCCGTATGTAAAGTTCCTTTAAAATTTAAGTTCGGTTTTTAAAGTATTATATTCCGGTCGCGAGATATCAACGAAATAGTACATTGTGAATCTAGGGCCGTAAGAAGGGGATAACTAACGAGAGTCTGTTAGAAGCCCGACGCCGATAGGCGAGGGCTTTTATGACTCGAGTTTGTTATCCCCTTACTGCCCGTGATACACACAATGTTTTTCATCACATTTGCGAGGAAATGAAATAAAAATTAGACAAAAAAAAGTATATATATTAATTTTATTCCCATTTTACATCGTGAATTACCATCAGGTGGGTGTTGATAAACTGAGCGTACGTTGCGATCAGCGCGGGGCAGCTCCGCCGGCTTGCGGTCGCGCGCCCCGTCGGCTGTGGCTCCCGAGCAGCTCCGCCGACCTGGCGCACTTAACTGCCCGCGGGAGTTCGAAACCATACAAAATCCATAACTCCCTAGGGAGTTATGGATTTTGTATGGTTTATAACTCCCGCTGACGGCGGGGCCCGTAGAGGAGTTAAATCGGCTATAGTTGCTCTATACGCTTGCGTATAATAACAGCCTTTCCGAGCAAGTGTGATGAAAAGGTCATTAAAATGGCCGTCAAAGAAATTGCAGGTAAAGTCGGCAATGTCGAATATTGGCCCAGTGAAATAGCATATAACTCGCTCTAATTTTATGGACGACAATCATTATTAACTGGTTAAAATAATATTCACCGCTACCTAAACTGGAATCATTTTCCGTCAGGGTTCAACAAACATAACCGATTTGTATAATTAACCGATTACCGAGCCATGCACTTTGGTTTAGGAAACCTTTCTTTGAAATTGTTTTCATCTTTATCCTATTCGGCAACGCTAAGTGATTCTGCAGCGACTCGTGAGTGAGATTTCTCATCCCACTCTTCCGCACGACACGTAATGCGGAAGAGTGGGATGAGAAATCTCGCTCACGAGTCGCTACAGAATCACTTAGCGTGCCCGAATAGAGGCGGTGGTGTATATTACGCCCCACTGCTGGGCGCTTGTTTTCTTATCATGATGAGCGTTAGGGTTGCAAATTGGGGTTTAAACATTATCTAAATAAAAAGTCACCATTTTACAGCTTACATAGAGAAGAAATAAGATTACTTTCTACAGAAACAATCTCTTAGAAGACGTTGTTAAGTACAATTTACAGGAGTTTGCGTAAATAAGAAAAAGGGCCGTTCGCAGGAAATTACTAAAAGAGCTTTTTCCGATAGACTACGCTGACTTTAAGCTCCATTTATTTGCTTAGGAAATAAAATAGTTTCTGTTTCTCTGTAATTGGCTGATTGGATGTTCATTTAATGCCTAGTTTCTTGCATCGCCGAGAACCCAGTAGCAGGGTTCTCTGTTCGTAGTCAGTTTTCGTTGAAAGAAGCCACCACTGGCGTGGCTTGTTCCAGTTCGTCATCGTAAAAGTCTACTGCTGGACATATGCCTCCTGATCCTGTACTGCTCGCATCCGTGGAATCCCGCAATCTTCAATAGGCCGCCAGTCCATCGCGTGGGTGGTCTTGGTCCGAGAGCTGTTAGACATTTTTGGGTAGGAATTTGAGGCACGACAAAAACTTTTTCAACAATTCTCCTATTATACCTACATAAGTACAGAATCACAGACCTGGCTGAAGGGTAACAGGGCTAAATCGAACAGTATATTTTCAAATAAGAGTTTTTTTTTTGCAAAAAAATTTCTTAAGGCGTTCTGTATTTTCTTGTATTTATAGCCGATCGGCCGTCTGTTCTACGAGCAATGTGTTGCTTGTTCCGCGTAACGGCAATAAAAGGGTATGATATATATTTTTTATTTTTGACACTCCTCATATTCGATCTTACCTATGCAACTTCACCTAACTGTACAGAGGTTATCAGGATTTTATTAAACACTATTTGGGACATCACACAAAGCATGCTACTAGCGGACTTGAACCTGCAGCCTCCGGCATTGTGGGCAGTTGCAGTAACCGCTGCACCATCTTATTTTCTTTTATTGTTCTTGTTATTTTTTGCTCCTCTGCTGCACTGGGAGTGAAGAAATAGCATAGAATGCGTGCAGATGCTTATCATCCTGGCATGTCGTAAAAGTCGACTAAGGGACGAGTCCTCTCCAACATGGTCGACTATCTGTATGGGCGATGGGCTGATCACCTGTCACCATACAGTTCATCATACCATCTTAGGACTAATTAATCGAACGTGGCCACAAGTAGTCTTGTGGCTCTGCCCACCTATGATGCTATGTATGCATGTGTATTTTTTGCTTTTGTTTTTGTTTAGTATGTAATTCACAGTGCTGTAGCGTATGCTGTTATGCTGTGCGATTGTTTTTTTAAAATAAATAAATCGTTCCAAGTGCGGGTTGACATCACTCTCACTCAAGTGCAGGTTATCCTTTGACAAGAACAAGGTACCAAGTACTAGTGTAGATTATAACTTTGACTACCTAACTGAGGTTTTAAAACTTTTTGCTCAAATTGCTAGCGGTCACATTTTACTAGCCAGAGTCTATAGTCCGGAAAGGAAAAGGAATCAGAAATTATATATTACTTATAGTACAGGAAATCTTTTATCCTTGGAACTAGATCAATGTGTGCTTAAAATATACATACATACATATTATCACGCCCGAAATCCCTAATGGGGTCGGCAGAGCCACAAGACTACTTGTGGCCACGTTCGATTAATTAGTCCTAAGATGGTATGACGAACCGTATGGTGACAGGTGATCAGCCCATCGCCCATACAGATAGTCCACCATGTTGGAGAGGACCCGTCCCTTAGTCGACTTTTACGACATGGCAGGATGATAAGCATCTGCACGCATTCTATGCTATTTCTTCACTCCCAGTGCAGCAGAAGAGTAAGATAAGATATTATTATTATTATTAATCTAGTCCACAAACAGCTTTTGCGAATCTTTCAGTTAAGGTTATGTAGAAGGTCGCGGTCGCCAACCTTTGGCCTGGTTTTAAGAATGAGAATTGGAATGCTACAATTTGTACAATAAGCTTCCATTTCAACACAATTAAACTTGTTGTGTTCTGTTGTTGAAGTGCTAGTTATTTTAATTAATTTTGCCGTCCAGCTTTTGCATTTTTTGCTGTTCAACTTAAAGGCTATAAAAAGCGGCTCTTTTTTGAGGGAAATTTGTGCACTGGTAACCGATGTACCTATAAAGTTAAAGTTAATTCGCTAAAATAGTGCCTTTATAAAGTTCCACCGTTTGTGAAAACACGCCACTGAGGTATCAAACAAAGCCAACGCCGATGTACACCCACAGGTAACGCGTTTTTTGGTGTTTCAGGGTCATTTCAAGCTCTTATTAAATTAAATTCCATAAAACCAATCTAACCTAACATTTTTAGGGTTCCGTACCTCAAAACGAAAAAAGGAACCCTTATAGGATCACTCGTGTGTCTGTCTGTCTGTCTGTCTGTCTGTCTGTCCGTCTGTCACAGCCAATTTGCTCCGAAACTACTGGACCGATTGATTTGAAATTGGGTATACATATGTAAATTGGTGACCGCAATAGGGATGCGTAACGTAAACTAATTAATTTTGAACATGGGGCCCACTTTTGGGGGATAAATTAGAAAACTAAAAAAAAAAAGTTGTGCATCTGAAATCGTGTGACATATCAAATGAAAGGGCTTATTGTGAGGATCTTAAATGTATTTTTTTTTTTAATTTTAAGTATAATAGTTTAGAAGTTATTTAGGAAAGTAGGTGAAAATTGACCATTCCCCCCCCTTATCTCCGAAACTACTGGGCCTAAAATTTTTAAAAAAATACAGAAAATAATTCTTTACCTATAGATTACAGGAAAACCTATAAGAAGTCTATGGTATTTAAAGTAACATAGGAAATTTCAGTTTATCATGTATGGAACGGAACCCTCTCCACGCGGGTTTCACTCGCACTTGACCGGTTTTTTTTGTTTTTTTTACGCTGGGAAAATGCATTTACGCATCCCGCCCGGTGGGGGACCGGGACGGGTATGAGGGACTCCCGGCCAGAATGGCCGAACTACCCTCTAAAAACCCAGCGTTCTCCCTCCAAGCCGAGTTTAGCGAGGGTCGCGGGTTCGCTTGCGCATTCGACCGCGGCCAATCTAACCTAACCTAACCTAACCTAACCCAACTTACGTTTAAATTGGGTAAACTTAACGGCAATTTTAACCAGTGAAAAAGTTGAAAAGTGATGCATCAGGCATCAGCTATCGATTAATCCAAGCATAGTCTATGGTAATTCCGTTTATCAGGAAACTCACTACCACACTTCATAATTTGCTTCATTGAAATAGTGGAAAATGCCATGGACTAAGTGCTTAGGAGATGGAGAGGAGGAGAAATCCGTTATCCCCCCCACGCTCTAAAATAAAACAAGAAAGGCAACCGATGACAGACGGTCCTCACACCCTCCACAAAGCCTTTTGTTTCAGAAATAATTTCGAATCTTATAAGCGTTTTATAAGAGTGTATGAACTGAAATTATGAATACTAAAATATCTTGCATTTTGCAATCCCGCCCGCGCTTATTAAAATTTTCGTTTGAATGAGACTAGGTTCGTCTCTTTCAAATTAGACAAGTTAAAAAGAGACGCAGGCAGCCTAGTACCTTTTTTAGGGTTCCGTACGTCAAAAGGAAAAAAGGAACCCTTATAAGATCACTCGGTTGTCCGTCTGTCTGTCTGTCTGTCTGCCTGTCTGTCTGTCTGTCTGTCTGTATCAAGTTGAAATTAATAACAAATACTCAAGTCTGCAATCTCTTGAAGCTATGAAAAAATCAACCTTCTAAGTCACCGCAATCAAAAGATATGGCCGTTTATGTCTCATATTTTGATACTTTCAAGGGAATCCAAAGGGAATCAAAACCTATAGGGTACTTCCCGTTGACCTAGAATCATGAAATTTGGCAAGAAGCAGTATCTTACAGCACAAGTAAAGAAAAAAGTCCGAAAACCGTGAATTTGTAATTAAACGGAATAACCTTTGCAAAATCGTATCACACTCTACGATTGAACCGAGATAGGAGCTT
Organism: Tortricodes alternella; assembly: GCA_947859335.1. Classification (NCBI taxonomy): domain Eukaryota; kingdom Metazoa; phylum Arthropoda; class Insecta; order Lepidoptera; family Tortricidae; genus Tortricodes; species Tortricodes alternella. The sequence continues at coordinate 5,056,144 of OX401988.1, read as the reverse complement.
GCGAAAGTTATTTTTTGTCTTATTTCATAGGTAGGTTGTAAATGGTTACCCCGTTGTTAAAAGCTATTTTTTTTTCTTTTTTTAGGGTTCCGTACCTACATGGTACTGTTTCTTTTACATACGTAATTGCGGAACCCTCGGCGCGCGAGTCAGGCTCGTACTGGACCGGTTTTTCTTAAAGAAATAGAATATGTGACGCGTTTCTTATGTTTCTGCTTTAATAACATATAATAAGCGACACTACCGACTAAGGGCGCTGCATGCCTAGCAGTCCTTAGACACTAGTTTTTATCACGTACATAAACCATCCGTCCCTTTCGCACCCGCCAATTAGTTAGTAAGTGACAGCTTTGCTTTATGCGCCTCTTTAAGACCGGTCGCGTGACGTAACTATCTTTTCAGACGAAAGCTAAATTGCATTGCTATAGGGGCTATGCTATGTCTCTGCAATCTCTCGCGTCGAACGGCTTTAGGCGTCTTATGTCGACGATTTGTTATTGCAGCACTGCCTTTAATGTGAACATTCCCTTGTATTGCGTTTTGTAAATCGCTTAGTCGAGGTTGAATAAAGAAATCATTCGAGATATTCTTTAGAGATAGTCCTCGACGAACGTTGGACTAATTTAGCGATCTACCAACTTTTCTGTGGACTCCAACTCTCGAAGCTCTTATTGCAGAAGGATAAAGTATTGTTTTGATTGGATAAGAACTTTGTCAATTCAGAACAAAGAAAGTAATCTGTACTGTAGATAGACCAGATTAAACTTAGGCCCATGTACGTGCATAAAAAGAAGGATATTGGTGAAGAAAATGGTGATCTTTGGTCTCTGTCTGCCCCCGAGGGAAACATGTCTGAGTTGTTGTATGTACGATATGTATAGGTATTTATTTAAATCATCATTACACGGTACAATCTCTCAAATTATCCGAATACTTTTACATATTTTGTAGAACCCATTGAAATAAATAGCAAGGAACTGCTCAAAGCAATTCTTGCGATGCTTACTTTTCAGGTGTCAGAACGCGAATCTGACACCATCGCTCGTTCAGTCGCATGACAACAACGGTCCGTGACACCCGTTTAATTGACACTATTATAATTAAGTATCCAGTACAATGCCACAACCTGTGAGACCGCACCACCGACCCCACCCTCCACAGTGATGTGCTAGCGTGTGAATCAATCAATCAATTTAAAACTAAGACATCAGCAATAGCCAATCGTGGTTAAGCGATGGCGCTGGCGTTTGTCAACCTTCTATGAGACTTGTTACACGAAATTGTACTGATAGGCATATCCTTCTTTTGAGATCTTTGGTAGGACCCGTTAATACGACCACGTTTAAGACGATTCCCCGCATAATATTTTACGTAGGTTCCTGTAACTTGGGGCATGTTTTCATACATTTTGTCATGTTTAATACGATTTGCCTTCCTGCTGAAGACCCCACGCGTTACACTGAGCGTCTCCTACGTTCATCAAATCCTACGTCTTCAAGGATACCTGCCATGGTGGAAAATTTAGAGAGCAAAGGAAACCGACTGTATGGGCTCGTGCTAACTCCGATGGTACGGAAAAATCAGCACAAAACGCTTTCCCGCATAAGACACGTTTTTCACTGGGTCCCTTCATAATCGTCTTAAGAGGCGGGTTTCACTGTACATTAATAAAACGTTTCTGCGTAAAAAGATATTATAGGTTTTATCAATATTCACGTGAAGGCATGTTCCTAAAATATGAGCGCGCGTTTTTTTGATATGTTCATGCTATTATTTATATATAAGCCAATAAACTTTTACGGTTCTACTTGATATTTAAAAGAAGCAATCTATTTAAAGCCCGGGGCAAACCAAACGCAGTTGCGGCGCGTTTGCGGCGCGAACGCGGGTCCGCGCAGTTGTCGAATGGCGCGGGTGGATATACCATGCCACACCGCGGCGCATGCGGTCCCGCGGCTGCTTTGGTGTGCCATGGTAAATCCGCCCGCGCCGTTCGACAACGGCGCGGACCCGCGTTCGCGCCGCAAACGCGCCGCAACCGCGTTTGGTGTGCCCGGGCCTTTAATCATCTGTCAGGGACGAGATCGCTTTGTACAGATGTAGTGCATAATTAGTTTTCATCGTGTTTTATCGGAAAAGTTCGTATTATCGTGCTCTCTCAATTATTATCTTCAGCAGGCCCCCAATTCTCGGTGCATTTGAGATAATCTCACAATCGAGATTAAACGTCAGTGCACACAGTCATTTGACACAACTGTATGAATCTGACGATTAATCTCGCAATTGACATTATCTCGAATGCATCGAGAATTGGGGGCCAGTATCCATCATACCATTACTGTCATTTTTCATTTTGACATTTGACAATAAATAATAAAGTTTCATATGAATGAATATAAACATGTCACTCATTTAATACAATAATTAATTGACACTTCGGGTCCCGTCGTCTTCCGATCGAGATCCGAGTTTTACCGATGGAAACATATTATTCACTATATCTGTACAATATTAGCGACCAGCCCCGGCACTGAACGGATATCTACAATACACTAAAACATTTGTCAAAAAATCACTGAATGGTGATGAAAACCTCATCAAAATCTATTTAATCAAGATTTCTGAAGGGGCTACCAGTTCCGAATGACCTCGTCTTTGATCTTAGATCCTCACCACATTGACATCAGTTAGTTATTAAGGTGCCGCTTGGACATATAACAAATAACAAACATTAAAAACAAACTTACAAATAAATAGCTAACGCTATTATTATATCCGTAGCAATCATTTGTACACATACATACATATTATCACGCCCGAAATCCCTAATGGGGTGGGCAGAGCCACAAGACTACTTGTGGCCACGTTCGATTAATTAGTCCTAAGATGGTATGATGAACCGTATGGTGACAGGTGATCAGCCCATCGCCCATACAGATAGTCCACCATGTTGGAGAGGACCCGTCCCTTAGTCGACTTTTACGACATGCCAGGATGATAAGCATCTGCACGCATTCTACGCTATTTCTTCACTCCCAGTGCAGTAGAGGAGAAAATCATTTGTATGGAGATTTAAATATATCATGGCGACCAATCAATTGAAAAAATTATGACACTTACGTTTCTAGGCTTATTGGTCTTCTGCTTATTTCAGTAGAAGAAAGAAAAAGTAGAATCTCGAATGTAGTAAACTGCAGTTGTGTGGAATCCATATAGTGTAGAATCACGAATAGAAAGAATCCCGATTGCGTAAAATAACGGCTGTGTAGAATCACGAATGTATTAAACTGCAGTTGTGTGGAATCCATATTGTGTAGACTCACGAATAGGAAGAATCCCGATTGCAGTAAATAACGGCTGTGTAGAATCACGAATGTAGTAAACTGCAATTATGAGGAATCCATATTGTGTAGAATCACGAATTGGAAGAATCCCGATTGCGTTAAAATAACGGCTGTGTAGAATCACGAATGTAGTAAACTGCAGTTGTGTGGAATCCATATCGTGTAGAATCACGAATAGGAAGAATCCTGATTGCGTTAAATAACGGCTGTGTAAAATCAAGAATGTAGTAAACTGCAGTAGTGTGGAATCCATATTGTGTAGAATCACGAACAGGAAGAATCCCGATTGCTTTAAAATAACAGCTGTGTAGAATCACGTATGTAGTAAACTGCAGTTGTGTGGAATCCATATTGTATGGGAATCACGAATAGGAAGAATTGCGTTTGTGTAATCGATCGCATAATTCGTTTATACCAACTACAGATTTGTCTTAATTGTTTCCTGTTCATCAGACAATATTAACTTGTTAAATTACATTTTCACTTAATACTACGAAAATATATTAAACATTTTGTCACTTTAATAATAAAACCTGCGTTTTATTTTCACATATCGCCCAGGCGAAACTAATTGGACCCTATTCGGAATACGTACGGCTCTGTTACGAGCACTTTACATATCGAGCGAAATTGGAATGCGTCGATAGTTCACGGGCGTTCGACTTACATAGAAAATTTGTTTTAATAAAACCAGAAACTATACCTAATATTATAAATGCGAAAGTAACTCTGTCTGTATGCTACGTTTTTACTGCTAAACAGCTGAACCGATTTTAATAAAGTTTTAGCACTGGGAAAGGGCATTGGCTAATATTTTTTATAAGAAAAACCACCGGTCAAGTGCGAGTCTGACTCGCGCCCCGAGGGTTCCGTACTTACCTATCAAACAGAAACAGTACCTTGCAGGTACGGAACCCTAAAAATTAAAAGCAAATGCTTTTAACAGCGGGGTAACCATTTACCACCTACCTATGAAATAAGACAAAAAATAACTTTCGGAAGCTCCTATCTCCGTGCAATCGTAGAGTGTGATACGAACTTGCGAAGTATTCCGTTATAACATTTTTTTTATGTGATGTAATTATAAATTTACGGATTTCGGACTTTTTCCTTTACTTGTGCTATAGGACACTGCTTCTTTGCAAATTTCATGATTCTAGGTCAATGGGAAGTACCCTATAAGTTTTGATTCCTTTTGGATTCCCTTGAAAATATCAAAAGTATGTGACATAAACGGCCGTATCTTTTGATTGCGGTGACTTAGAAGGATGATTTTTTCACAGCTTCAAGAGATTGCAGACCTGATTATTTGGTATTAATTTCAAGTTGATTCCTGCACGCGTTCTTGAGAAAAAAGGTCTTGACAGACAGACAGACAGACGGACAAACAGTGATCCTATAAGGGTTCCTTTTTAGGGTTCCGTACCTAAAGGGTAAAACGGGACCCTATTAGTAAGACTCTGCTGTCCGTCTGTCCGTCTGTCCGTCTGTCCGTCTTTCTGTCCATCTGTCACCAGGCTGTATCTTATAAACCGTGATAGTTAGACACTTGAAATTTTCACAGATGATGTATTTCTGTTGCCGCTATAACAACAAATACTAAAAAACAGAATAACATAAATATTTAAGGGGGCTCCCATACAACAAACGTGATTATTATGCTCGTTTTTGCTCGATATTGATAACGGCAACAGGTAGACGCTTGAAATACTCACAGAATATTTAGTTATATATTCACTTTAAAAATAAATAATTAAATTAAATTAAACAAATATTTAAGGGCGGCTCCCATACAATAAACGTGATTTTTTTTTGCTTGATTATAGATAATGGTACGGAAGCCTTCGTGTGCGAGTGCAACTCGCACTTGGCCGGTTTTTTAAGACAACCAACCCCTAAAAGGGTGAAAAAGGAGCTGGAAAATTAATTAACGGCAAATTCGTGTGTGTCCGATGAGAGCCCGTAATTTGAGGGAAAAGATTCTACCTTTAATTTAAAAGGTCAGTATCATGAAAATTCATGTTTGAAAGATATATTTCCACGTTGTGGGTAAAACATAGTAACATAATAATAATCTTGGACATTAAAACACTTTGATCTAAGGTCTGTTCACCGAGAGTTGATAAAAAAAGTAAAGTGAGGGCTTAAAAATAGCGGCCCGCTAATTATTTTTACCGATGATAATAAAAAATTAAAGGGAAAAATTATATATTTTCATAGAATATTATTATTGAATAGCCTAACTGTATAAACACGCTGTATCAGAAAGCAATACGCGAACACCCAAACGACAGACTACAAGCCAATGATATATTATAGAAAAACACAAAACACGTCATATCCATTCTTAACGCGTTTTAAACATGTGTCATAGATATTTTTTTCTTTTTCGTTTCTTTTCGGCCAGTGCAGATTTATTTGATTTGCAGATTCATTTGACGCGCACATATAAGACATTAGTTTGCAATATGGCGATTGTGTATATGAAAAAAACAAATGTATTTTTTTCGCCGCCGTCCGCCCAGCGCGACTCCGCACTGACAACATCTGCGTCCCTCGTACGACGCGAGTCAGTGTGCGCGCTGATAAGCGACGCCCGTCATACAGTTTGCGATAGTTAAGCGACAGTCACTATTTCGAAACGATATCATAATATTTATCAGCTCTCGGCGAACAGAAAGAAACCCAAACTAGGATTTGCAAATGCAACTTAGCTCAACGTCGTTTGAAGTATCTAATAAGGTAAATAATATTATTATTACCAACTTTTCAGTAGCTTTTTCAATAAAATTCAAATGAAACAAAACGAAATTAAAATTTTAATAGCTCATAAAATAACGAAGTTATTACTTACTTAAACATTTCTTACTTTGTGTAAATGAATTTTTCCTGATACAATAGACAAAATAATAAATTAACAATAAAATTCCATAGACAAAAGACTAGGGTCCTTTAAAACAAAGGAAGGTTGATTCTATTTTTAATTTAAACGTCAGTTTATATTTTTCCTAATTGTAACACACTGGTATTATATTAGAAGTTGAACAGTATTTTATAAAAGAAGCACAATTACTCAATAAAAAATAAAGTCAGTTTACCGACACCGCAAATAACTTTGTAATCGCAAAATCCCCCATATCCCCGCAATTTAGAAAAATTAAAAAAAACCAGAATCGAAAATAAAATTTCATATAATTATCGAACCTGCTCACAAAATTTCACGAGAATCGGTTGAGAAATACGACCTGTAGACGATAACAAATGGACAGACGCCGGACATACGAAAGCATTTTTGCCCAGGCTGAAACGGAGACGCTTCGCTCGCTTCGCTCGCTCGGTCGATACATTAATGAAAAGGACGTACCTGGTACGAAAATAACTAGAAATTCATTAAATTCATTCAAATTATAAACACAAGCTATTTGTCAAATTTTAATTAAACAAACGCCATTCAACCGACCCAATTTACTCGGACTAATGGAAAAACATTACAGTTCACATAAAGTGGGTCTCATTTAGTGTAGTAGGCCGTTAGAATTCTTTAACCGACCAATAGGAGCGATGGCAATATTAAGGACAGCTTTTTAGATGGCTCTGTAAGATAATCGTCATTCTTGAAGGTGAAACTGGTCTTTAAGAAAATAAATGAATTTTTTACAACCTTTTATAACTTCGCTTGTTAGTCAGTAATTTATTATATTAGGCCCTTACATATGAAATTAGCGTTTTGTCGTACTGACCGCTTTGATCTGAAATATCTCCTCTTTGGGTAAGATTTCCAAATTCACAATTATAAATTCATTTAACTGGTACATTTGAGTTTTGAAAACAGTCATTCATTCGTTTTTTCCTCATCATTTTTTTCTTTGGCGTCGCTTATTACCGCACAATGGAGAACATGAAATATCGGTATATTTACGAGTACGAGTTCTACCGTGGCACCAGTGCTGCAGAAACAGCTCGAAGGATTAATGATGTGTACGGCGCTTGTGTCGCAAAAGAAAGCACGGTACGTTTTTGGTTTCAAAGTTTTCGTTCTGGAAATTTCGACCTTCAGAACCAACACCGTGGACGGCCGGAGACCAAAGTGGAAAATGAAGAATTGAAGGCTATTGTGGAAGCGGATCTATCACAAAGCAATTCAGAGATAGCTGCAGGCTTCGGGGTAAGTGATAAAACTGTATTAATCCACTTGAAGCAAAAGGAAGAACTAGCTGCTAAACAACCGAGATTGGTCAATCGCTCTAGGCCACTGCTGCTTCACGACAACGCAAGACCACACACTGCACAAAAAAGCAGCCACTAAGTTATATGAGATACAAATGGAATTTCTGCGACATCCACCGTACTCCCCGGACCTTGCTTTTAATTATCATTTTTTCCGGAATTTGGACAACTTCTTACAAGGAAAAAAATTCAACTCCGATGCGGCAGTCCAAACCGCCTTCAAAGAGTTTATTGATTCTCCCCCCATGTGTTTTTAGGGTTCCGTACCTCAAAAGGAAAAAAGGAACCCTTATAGGATCACTCGTGTGTCTGTCTGTCTGTCTGTCCGTCTGTCACAGCCAATTTGCTCCGAAACTACTAAACCGATTGATTTGAAATTTGGTATACATATGTAAATTGGTGACCGCAACAGGGATGCGTAACGTAAATGAATAAATTTTGAACATGGGGCCCACATTTGGGGGATAAATTAGAAATATAAAAAAAAAAGTTGCGCAACTGAAATCGTGTGACATATCAAATAAAAGGGCTTATTGTGAGGATCTTAAATGTATTTTTTTTTTTTAATTTTAAGTAAAATAGTTTAGAAGTTATTTAGGAAAATAGGTGAAAATTGACCATTCCCCCCCCCTTATTTCCGAAACTACCGGGCCTAAAATTTTGAAAAAAATACAGAAAATAGTTCTTTACCTATAGATTACAGGAAAACCTATAAGAAGTTTATGGTATTTAAAGTAACATAGGAAATTTCAGTTTATCATGTATGGAACGGAACCCTCTCCACGCGGGTTTCACTCGCACTTGACCGGTTTTTAATAAAGGGATCAATGAACTACCTATGAGATGGCAAAAGTGCATAGATGACAACGGTGCATACTTTGATTAATTAAATATATTTTACAAAAAAAAATTGACCTTATATTCCTCCCGTACAAAACGCCAATTTCATATGTAAGGACCTAATATTTGGGTTAAATCGTGAAAAGTTTATTTAGCAATAGTTTTCGTGATTGTAAAGTCAATGACATTGCAATGGGTAAAATGCTTGCTATTAAAAAGCAATTAAAAAAAAAAACAACATTTGATTTGAACATGCCCTATTAAAATGTAAGCAGGTATTTTACATTATTATAGCAAAATTCAACAAACAAAATTTACAAGCAGCAAAACAAAGAGAAAACATATAAAATGGCCCAATGATAAAAACAATTCCACAAGCTAACGAAGCTTACTCCTAAAATTACCAGCCAGTCTTTTGACACCCACTCGAAAAAGAAAAAGTAAAATTGACATAATCCGAGTATAGAGCGTCGTCTGTTGACGTTGGCTACTTCAAAGCGGGTATAAATATTGACATTCTACCGTATTGGCTGACGAATAAATAATTAGTCCAGAATTGCGAAATATACGCTTAGATTCCTAACTGGGCCTTCACCTCATTTATCATAAGCACCTTTACTGCATGATAAACTATTATAATATTCTGTTGAGTAGAATTAAGCATCATGAATACAAAACAAAACTACTTCTACATTGCTATTGGTTTCTGCATCAGCATCTGATTGCTTGCCTTGGGTATGACTACTATCAAATTCTCTATAGTTCTTATTCAACCAGCTACAGCAGCTGGTCAACGTCAATTTGAGTGGCATTAGCCTTCCAGCGGTAATTCACAAGTGCATCACGACCAAAGATCTCAAAAGAAGGATCTATTAGTGCAATTCCGTGTAACAAGTCTCATAGTAGGTTGTGAAACACCAGCGCCATGGCTTACCCACACCCTATTGATGATGTCTTAGTTCTTACGACACACGCAAAAGTCTCATATTGATTGATTCACGCTATCATATCATTGTGGACGGTGTGGTTGGTGGTGCGGTCTCAGAGATTGTAGAATTGTACTAGATAATTAATTATAACAGTGTCACTTAAACGAGAGTCAAGGCCCGTGTTTGCCATGCGACTGAACATGCGATGGTGTCAGATTCGCGTTCTGACACCTCAAAAGTAATCATCGCGAGAATTGCTTTGAGCAATTCTTTACTATATATTTCAATAATCATGAGTCACAAAGCATCAGCTGATTCCTTTTCGATGATTAAAATATATTTTAGCAGCCCATTCATATCTTATTCTGGCCTGAGTACTATATTTTAAACTATAACTATACTATATCCGTTTATCTATACAACAGACAATATTATCTCATCACGAATGCTAAATAATTCAGCATAAGACGCTCAAGTTCTCTTCAGTCTTCAATATCTTTCCAGGTATCTTTTACGAATTCATGTAGACAGACATATTAAACGTATTTTTACTAATGTGTGTTGGGGTATTAAAAATTCATTATAGGAGACCAGCGCCTCTATTCGGGAACGCTAAGTGATTTTGTAGCGACTCGTAAACCAGATTTCTCATCCCACTCTTCCGCACGACGCGTAATGCGCAAGAGCGAGATGAGAAATCTCGCTCGTGAATCGCTACAGAATCACTTAGCGTTCCCGAATAGAGGTGCAGGTTTATTAAAGGGACGGGGACAAAAAGTATGGGTTGCAGCTCATATACTTATATACATAGTGTTTAACCGACCAAAAAAGGAACGAGACATATAGGCATATTATGAAGCTGACTGTACAATGCAATGACTAGAATGTGCAATTTTGATTTCTCTTATCATATTAGGAATTTGCACCTTATACGTTATCTAAATATTTTAATCGTCTTTGTTATGAAGTTAAAGTAAAAAAGATTTCATTGAACCTAACTCAGTTTTTATCGTTATGGCATTATCCTGTTTTCCAACGTCGGGTGACTACGGTCGTACATTTCAGTAACGACGCCGTTTGCTTCCGACTTTGTGACGGGTTAGAAAGCTTGTTCCGACACGTTTCCAATAATGACATATCGCAGGCATGGACGAACATCATACATAGTATTATGGGAATGTTGGACAAGGAGCCATTGTCCAAATATGACATCTTGTAGAACTAGACACAACGCGAGGACATTATAATATTACCGAGTTTTAAACAACATTCTAGAATTGGTAGCAAACGAACTCCTACGGCTTTGGCTGATGAATCGCATTAAAAAACGAAACACTTTTACCAATGGGCTAACCCTTTTTGTCATTATATAAATGCTATTCTGCCAAATTGATAGTTCCATATAAATCCTCGTCTCAATAAATAATTGGACATAACAGAAAGCCAATAAAAGCTGTGTTGCTTCCACAAATCAGTGTATATTGCTTAGTAAACACATTCCTTGTACATTTTCCTTGTAACAATAGCATGTGTTATACGCCGATATCCTCGGTCGTGTGTGTTACGATGGTAGCCATTACGGCCCCAAATATCGGTTCCGTGAGTAAATATATAGCAAGGACTTAGCAGAGGTCGCATTTGGATATTGTGATTGCAATAGATGTGATAATAAATATTTAGCATCAACATGTAATTAACATAGACAGTCAAATGATACCAAACACAACAGAACCTAGATTTAGTAACCGGGCTAAACTAAAACTTAAAGATATTAATATTTATTTATTTATTTAAGATAACCTACAGAAAGGATAAGATATCTTACATTTCGTCGCTTATCTAAGAACACCGCTCAATTTTTTTCCTCTTCTGTAAAGTTGGTCAAAATGACTTGAGCGGTGTTACGATTTCCACTTTTTTATGATACATTCCAGATAGATGCTTACCTATTTCTATCTACAGTACAAACAAAAGAACTATATACCTATACCTAAATTCTAATATAGTGCAGTTATTTGATGCATAATTGTTTAATATTTACTCAACTCGTCGTATTATGAAGTAACTCGAGTTTAGATAAGCGTTTGGGCGCGAGTCAAAGAATTTGGGTCGTTTGAGAGGGCAGTTTGACTCAAGTAGCGCAACTTGAGTCGTTCAACGCAATTCTGTAGCTACTCAGCCATCAGATTGCGTTTAAGTAGGATTTAAAGCACATTACCGACAGACTTATCCAATGCTTCTCTTTAAAGAGAGTACAGAGTTGTATAGAGTTTTACGTGACACTTTTTAATTTGTGGAGTATCTAAAACTTTACCATTATTTAATTCCGTTTCCGTTATAAATCACGTATCATCAGACACATTTTTCTGTTATGCTAAAGTAAAATGAAGCGATTTAAATTATAATTATTTAAACTAAATAAGAAATGTTTACTTATATTAATGATTTCTTTCCTAATTTATTTTCATCAATTGTGAGTGTTGGTGTGTGCCCTTTTTTGAATAGTTGGCAAATAATGAATATTTAAGTGAAAAATTAAAATATATTTGTGGGCAAGCCACTTTTATACCCTACTAGTGGACCCGCCCCAGCTTCGCCCGCGGTATTTTCGATACACACTTTATCACCCTTTTTCACCCCTCTAGGGATGGAATTTCAAAAACTTCCTCCTTGGTGCACCTCTAGGGTACTCGAGAAATGTCTCCTCCAAATTTCAAACCTCTAGGACCACCCGTTTAGGCTGTGCGTTGTCTATAAGTGAGTCACGGTACTGTTTTATATGTATACCTATATAAGAAGATAGTTTATAACCTCCCATCTCGACTGCTATTTCCAGCGGAGAATAACAAATCACGAGCTAATCTCAACCAAGAAGAGAACAGAACCAGTTTCAAATTTTCTTAAGTTAATTTTAGTCATACCGCACACCCTGTTGCTTGGCTTCAAACTACAATTCATGGAAATCACAACTGGTAAGGAGCTAAATGCTGCTGAAGCATTGACTTATGAATTCAATTAAGTGATTTAAAATGCTACAGTATTGGATACCTTGCATCAGTCGCGTTGTTCAATGAAGTGCACTATATATAATTTACAGCTGAATACAATTAAGTAGGTTAGATACGTGACAGTTGTCCTAACTTGATTTGCAACAAGACTCAAAATAGTGGTGCAATCCGGGCTATCCCCAAAAGATTACATTCAAACGTTTTGTTCCCATTAGTGATGTAATATGTCGTCGCTGCGCCTACAAAAGTCGCTATGTGTTTTTTTTTTCATTTTTGGGTTTTGATGCCAATTTGAACCTTATTTCAATACGCACATGCTCCAAAAATACCGTAGCGCTAACTTCAATATTTCTGGGATTTACAAAATTCGCTATGTGATCTTCATATATTGAATGTTCCTTTCATAACAGCTAAGTAACAAAAATCACATAACTAAAACTGTTTTACCCCAATAGCAATGCATATTGCGCCCGATTTGTGTTTTGAGCACATAGCGATATTTTTGTACAAGTTTGATCCTGTTGATTGCGCCTGAGATGTGTTTCTCAGCACATAGCGATATTTTTGTACAATTTGAGACCTGTCTACATTTGCAAAACTTCTATGAATTGACACATAACTACTTTCTTTTATCGAGTCGATCATTGCGGTTCATAAGGGAATTATTCAAATAATGTGCAATTTGTGAATAAAGAGTGAAAGAGTAAGTACATTAACGATTATATTAAAAATAATCACTTAATAGTATGTTTGTTGCAGTTATTGTTTTATGATATTAAAAATTAATTCGTCAATTATATATTACTATTTTTATTATTATGGGTGTGTATTGTCAGTTTATTTTGTGTTTTTGGGTGTTGCTTTTTTGGGATTTAAAAATAGAGGTGTACGAATACTTTATTTCAAAACACACAAACAACAATTATGGGATGTTAGGTATTTTATGCACTTTAAAATAAATACCTATGTATCACTCTGCTATCTTACAACTACCTACTTATTTCCCTGACCACGCGTACATGGCATAATATACATATAAGGTAAAAAACTTAAGAAGTACCCCTCTTGCATGAACTTTCTGTAATATTTCTATGTTAATGTGTGTTTGTGTGATTTAAATGAAATAATTAAAAGAAATAGAATAATACAATTCAATATTGGTATTGACTATGTTACTCGAATTATTGTGGCTATTTTTGATTAAAGATATATTGTGTATCTTTCATCATTTCAGCCATAGGACGTCTACTGCTGGACATAAGCCTCCCCCATTGATTTCCAAAAGGGTCGGGTGGGACGTATGACGTCCACTCACAAGGACGTCATACGCTACGCTTACCGGTCCGTGGTCTCCATTCGACCCCATTGGCCATCTGTTCTGCGTGCTATGTGCCCACTGTGCCCACTGCTACTTCAACTTGCTACCCCCGTGGACTATGTCGGTAACTTTCGTTTGTCTACGGGTCTTCCCATTTCTGATTCAATCACGTAAAGAAACCCCGAGTGCAGCCCTCTCCATAGCTCGCTGTGCGGCTTTGAGCTTGCTAATGAGGCCCATAGTGAGAGACCACGTTTCAGTGTCGTATGTCGTCACTGGCAATATTTTGTTTTGGACGAGAAGACGTTGCGAAGTTTACCGAACGCTGCCCAGCCGAGTTCGATTCGTCGACTGACCTCTTTCTTGATGTTGGACCTGCCTAGTTGGACTGTTTTTCCTAAGCAGACGTACGCGTCAACAACTTCTAGAACTGAGTTCCCAACTGATACTGGGGTTGGCACAATATGGATGTTTGACATGACCTTCGTCTTGTCCATGTACATCTTAAGGCCCACCTGTTGGTAGACTCAATTAAGGCATTCGAGCATCGTGCTGAGATCTTCTATCGATTCTGCCATGACCAAAATATCGTCGGCAAATCGAAGGTGAGTGATGTACTCGCCATTTATGTTGATGCCGAGTCCTTGCCATTTCAGGAACTTGGAGGCGTCTTCCAATGCGGCAGTAAATAGTTTCGGAGAAATTGCTTCTTCCTGTCTCACGCCTCTTTGCAATGGAATTGCCTTCGAACTTTGCTCCTCTACTCGAACCGACATGGTGGCGTTATTGAACAAACACTTCAACACGTCGACATACCGATAGTCAACATGGCATCGCTGGAGAGATTCTAGCACCGTCCATATCTCGATCGAATCAAAGACTTTTTCATAGTTCACAAACGCTAAACATAGTGGCAAGTTATACTCTTCGGTCTTCTGTATAATTTGCCGTAGCGTATGGATATGGTCTATGGTACTATAGCCTTTTCAGAAACCGGCTTGTTCGGTAGGCTGGAAGTCATCAAATCTGCGATCGAGACGATACGTGATGACCCTCGAAAACAGCTTCCCTATGTACCTTTCTTTATGTAACAATTAATAAAAAATGAAAAAAGTAATGTGTTTATTCATTTGACTACTTACTTATACTTTTTAAGAAGCCGCCATGAACAACGCAAAATAGTTAATCGTTACCTGGCATTGCAAAGGTTTAAGTAAGTATAAGAAAGTCATTGAAATAATAGTAAGGAACTGCTCAAAGCAATTCTCGCGATGCTTACTTCTGAGGTGTCAGAACGCGACACCATCGCACGTTCATCCGCATGGCAACCACGGTCCTTGACACCCGATACTATTATAATTAAGTATCCAGTACAATTCCACAACCTGTGAGACCGTATCACCGACCACACCCTCCACAATGATATGATAGCGTGTGAATCAAGCAATATTAGACTTTTGAACGTATGTCGTAAGAACTAAGAAATCAGCAATAGGTGTGGGTAAGCCATGGCGCTGGCGTTTGACAACCTCCTATGAGACATGTTACACGAAATTGTACTGATAGGCATAGCTTTCTGTTGAAATCTTTGAAGAAAGTTAAAAAGTAAAAATTCATAGCGAACATTCATTTTAAAAATAACTATGTGTTTTTAAAAAGCACAATTATAATAGTCTCCATAATGTCTAAAAATAGCTATGTACACAGGAAACACATGACGGATATTTAAGAGCTCAAATAATTATCGCTATGTAACAAATTTATGGAAAAGTTTTTTTATTAGCTTTATTGTTCGTGATATATTTTCAAAAGGAATCTTAATTTACGTAAAAATCCATATACTATTATCATATAAATTTCCCTTTATCTGCTTTCAACACCAACCGAGAAAACCAGTTTTTTGTTTCTCCTGTAAAGTAGCTCCAAAACACATAGCGATTCGTGCAGGCACGGCGACGATGTAATCTTTTTAGGCATAGCCCGAATTGCAGCAATTAATTGCCGAAAATCTAGTCCGTTTACGAAGCCCTTAAGAAAGGATATTATAAAGTTGAATATTTATTAAAAAAAAAAATATATACGTGTCGAATTGAGAAATTTAAAAAAAAAAAGTTTAAAATTACAAAGAAGCTTAGCCAGCTTTGAGGCCAAGAAATGCAACCGTGTAACCTGGTAGTGTCCGGGAGTGTGTCGTTTCCTGGCGCTATCGCCGGTGCCTGTTGTGTCTTCTTAATGAACTGTTATTGACTTTTTCTTTTTGGCTTTATTTGTATTATTAAAACATGAAATTGTTTTTGATATTCGGAGACCTTACATCTCCATCTTTATACTTTACCGTGGAGACTGTCTACATCTCCATTTAACCTAGATCAATCAATTTAGATGTATCCTTATTTTAATTAATTAGGACCCTTAGAGACTTTATACATTTGCTCTAAGTCACTAATTTAATTGTAAAACTTATCCAGACGCGAATACTACACCCGTATAGTCATTTATTATAATTAATTTGTTGTTGTGTCAGTAGAGGGTTTGTATGTTGCTCCTTTTATATGTAAGTTTCAGTAAAAAATCTAATGTTAAAGTTGAAAAAAAAGACAGTACTGTAAATTCCTTGCGGCGTGAAAGATATGTGAAAGAGCCCGTGTGGCCTACTTGCAAAATAAATATTTTCATTTTCATCTGCGTTCAACAAAACCGTCACGTCACTTAAGTGTCATTTACATAAGAAGTGTTTCTCAAACGCGCTACAGATAGCCTCGCCTTAACATTTAGGCAAGTCAACGAGGAGTTTGACTCTGACACTAATTAAATTTTCTCTGTTCGTGAAACATTGCAGTATGATTAATTAGAGGGAATAGATATTAATTTTCAAGTACATAAACACAAACATACTGTGTATACCCTACCTAGTCATACTGCAAAATTTTACGGACGGAGGATTACGGTACGGGTCTCCATTATAGAATAAATCCCCATTAATAATAATAATAAATAATAAATCAGGGGACAATCTTTACACAAATCGATCTAGTCCCAAAGTAAGCTCTAAAGGCTTGTGTTATGAGTACTAGACGACGATATAAATACTTATATAGAGAAATAAATACTTAAATACATATAGGAAACATCCAAGACTCAGGAACAAACATTCGTGCTCATCACACAAATATTTGCCCTTACCGGGGATCGAACCCGGGACGCTTGCGTCGGAGGCAGGGTCACTACCAACTAGGCTATCCGCGTCGTCACCCATTGACTAGCCTAATTGCTACTGTGGACGCAATCTGGCACGACAACGCCCTGGAATAAACTTATGGAAAACCGGCCAAGTGCGAGTCGGACCCGCGCACGAAGGGTTCCGTACCATTATGTATGAAAACAGCAAAAAAAACACGTTTGTTGTATCGGAGCCCCCTTTCAATATTTATTTTATTTTAATTTAATTATTTATTTTTTAAGTAAATGTATATCTAAATATTCTGTGAATATTTCAAGCGTCTACCTGTTGCCGTTATCAATATGTAGCAAAAATGAGCAAAACAATCACGTTTGTTGTATGGGAGCCCCCTTAAATATTTAATTTATTCTGTTTTTTAGTATTTTTTGTTATAGCGGCAACAGAAATACATCATCTGTGAAAATTGCAACTTTCTAACTATCACGGTTTATGAGATACAGCCTGGAGACTGACGGACACACGGACAGACGGACAGACGGACAGCGGAGCCTTAGTAATAGGGTCCCGTTTTTACCCTTTGGGTACGGAACCCTAAAAAAAGAACCCAAAAACTCTAAAGAAAATTTGCAGAAAATACTACTTATTATATTTAAGCGAATTCAAAAAAAAACCGAAGGAAGTGGTTGTCAATTCCACACACATTATTTTTAATATATTTATATAAATGTAAACACAAACGAAACATACCTATCTAAAAACGTCAGATATATCATTAATTAAGTGATCAATTGAATATCGATATCAAAGTCGTTGGCAAATAAATTAGGAAATGTATTCCTCATACGGTGTTCATTTAGTTGGCACCGATTTCGATGGATTTCATTAATCACTAAATTAACAATATAAGTAATTCGCTTCTAGGTAATTGACTGACGAAGGCCAATAATTATTTCTTACTTTTCAAAGGGTTTTTGAATTCATTTCTTTTATTTGTTATTACCTACGGCGCGGTAAACCCTAAGTTTACTTAACAACAATCGATATTATATATAAACGAATTATAATAAAAACGACACCGTTTATACTCGTACTTTTATTGCCAATAACCCCGTAGCCGGGTTCTCTGTTCTTTGTGACATTTTGCACCGCGACGTGGCAATACAAAGGTTAATCCTAATATTGATAAGCCGATTGTTCCTTCATTTTATCCACATAAATAGGAAGTTACTCGATATACGGGCTGACGTGTCGGTAATTTATTAAAATATGTTTTAGCATAACTACCTCCAGGTTCCCTTTTGAATTTTATATAAACTCTTCTTGGAAACGTTTGGGGTTGCAAGTTTAGCAGGAAATAAATATAAGTATGAAATAATTTCCATAGAATTTACATACATACATTATGACACAGTTCCCCTCTATTTGACCATGGCACGTTTCGCAAATAAATCCATTTCGCATAATTTAATTTCTCCGAAACTATGTTACGCGTAGAATATAAGTTACATTTTGGCGTACTATTATATAAAACCTTACTGATACAAATGTCAGATAGACTTTCCACCCCTGAAATGTTAACCGATTTTGACCAATTTTAGATAGGTTGTCAGTCAGAACAAAATCTAAGTCTATACCCTTTTGGAATATTGATTAAAGATCAACAAAGTCAAATATGTGTCGAAATTACTTTTCTATGAGAACACTGAAACCCCTATTCCCTCATCCCCATCCCATCCCCATTCCCCATCCTCCCTAGACTGGTAACGCATTGGCAGCACTTCTGGTGTTGCAGATATCCATGGGCGGCGGTGACCACTTTCCATCAGGTGGGCCGTCAGCTCGTTTGTCAGTCAATTGACATTAAAAATAAACAATTAAACTGATTTTATTGAAAAAACCAAAATGTATAGACCTCGATTTTGTTCTGATTCACAACCTATCACAAATTGGTCAACATCGGTTAACATTTAAGGGGTGGAAATCGTTATCGCCTTTTGTATGAAAAGCCTTAAGTTATTCACACTGCTCTTAACGGACTTAACAGAAAATAGCTTTAAGTTGACATTTTGGCGAAATAAGATTTGGCCAAACTATTATCGGCTAACCAAGCGTAACCATTTTACTCAAATCGCTTTGAAAGTATTGATTTTCTGTAATGACGTACACATGAACAACACATTGATAGATCGCATCTACTCTGACCGTGCACTCACAGCGGCCCTAACATGCATGGCACAAAGAGAAATTAGAACCGTTTATCTCTAAGTACGTCTCTCTCACACTAGTGCCGACGAAAGAGATAGTCATAGAGATAAACGGTTCTAATTTATCTTTCTGGCATGCATCTTAGGGCCGGTTTAAAGCGATCTTCGTATAGTAGACACGTGTTTTTCTTGATTCCCGGATTATTTGCAATGTAATAATACAAATGATAAATATCACCGGCATCGGCAGGGTTATTACATTTTTCTTTGTGTAGTTCTGGTGTTATTATTGTTTTGTTTATTATTAGAGTTGTATTCGAGTACAATTTCCAAGTAATATTACTCGTACTAAGAGATATAAACCACCTAAATAGTGGAGGAAAAGATACACAACAAAACATCGTGACAGTATTATTACCAAATCAAGGTTATGTATTAAAATAATCTCAAACCTGTATATTTACAGGTATATATATATATATATACTGGTGGCAAAAAGTATAACTCAGCTTTATTTTATATTGTTTTTGAGGTCGTTTTAATCTATCGCTGTAAAAACATTTAAGAGGTCTATAGTTACAAATCTGAGCTGTAACGTCGTCGCAGTTTTCTTGTTTTTCTCGATTATTTAAATGAAATTGAGTGAAATTCTCAAATGTAGTCAGTCACACAAACAATCTCAATCTGGTGTAAGTACCTACGTGTGTGTAATGCAATATTTTGTCATGATTAGGGATTTCAGTGTATTTTTGTAAAAAAATAAAAGAGGTCAATCTTTGGAATTATTCAAAAAAAGAACTTTAATTAGGTACGACAAAATCTTTATTTACCAAAAACTGGTGTCATGATGTTGGCGGTTGCACTCCTCTGAAACGGCTAGACCGATTTTTATGAAATTTTAGGGTTCCGTACCTCAAAAGGAAAAAAGGAACCCTTATAGGATCACTGTCTGTCTGTCTGTCTGTCTGTCCGTCTGTCACAGCCAATTTGCTCTGAAACTACTGGACCGATTGAGTTGAAATTTGGTATTCATATGTAAGTTGGTGACCGCAACACGAGCGCGTGACGTAAATATATGAATTTTAAACATAGGGGCCACTTTTTGGGGGTAAAATAGAAAATTAAAAAAAAAAGTTATGCCACCTATATCGTGTGACATATCAAATGAAAGGGCTTATTGCGAGGATCTTAAATATATTTTTTTATGTATATTTGGTAGGTATGAGAATAGGTCGTAAAGTATATTTCATACCGCTAGGTGGTTAGGGTGTCCACGCGGACGAAGTCGCGGGCTGAAGCTAGTAATACACCAGCTATGTTATTCTAGAGAGTCACCTTAGATGCAGAATGTTTATTGACTATTGAGAATTCACTCCATTTCAATTACATTATCGAGAGAAACGTTAGAAATATTTTAGTGTGCCAGCCCTGAGCCTTTACCATGAGTTTGCGGAAACCGTTCTCATTATCGAAATCTATCGGAAATGCTGCTTTTTGCCGATACAAGTAAAAGGGACCGAGCGCTAGTTTACGCTAGCCAGACCGGTTTGCGCAACTCATTGTAATGGTACAGTTTTATAATAGGTCTCTTACGTCTGCTCGGGTGAAGATAACGAGGGTAAGCAGGCAGTAGGTTCTTCTAGACTTTGTGGCCTACATTCGATGCACCGGCTGTCCCATACACAATACACAGAACGTTTTATTCCAGTATTTTTATTTATAACAAAATTTTTATTAACTTGCAATATTTGTATGTAAGAAAGAAAGTAAGAAAGAAAGAAAGAAACATTTATTCACTAACACAGAAGACACACAGAGTAACATAAATAAAAATTTAAACAATAAAAACAAAACGGTGGTGTGTGTGTCCTCGCGGCTGTGAATGGGACACTGGCTCAGCATAATGCTGAGGTGTAAGACACCTACAGCGCTGATTTTCAGCCAGCACCGTTTGTGACTCACGGAGCGCTATACATATAAATACACTACATGCAAATAATTATTTATTTACTAATACTTAGATGGATTGGTTATACATATATATATATATATATATATACACTTAATATTGTGATAATGTGTACGTGTGTGGTACTACTAAATTACTTATTACAGCAGCGTCAAAAATAAAATAATAATAAAAAGAGAACAAGATAAGAAGTTGTTAAACTTAAAGTGCTGTAAAGTGCTGTGCTGTGCTTAAAGTATGTAGTTGTTTTGTTTAGGTCAAATCTTGCAAGCCGAATTAGAACCACTTCCTCTTATTCTACGGCGTTGAATTTTTACATGTTGCTGCAGTTCCGATGACAATGCATTTTTATGGTAAGCATGAACTGCATCGAAATACAGGATTAGCTGCAGATAAAGGAACTTCAACGACACATACCCGAAATTTTGTGTGCGCATTTTAAAGTGCAATGCAGTGCAATTAGTCTATATTCTTAGATAAAGTTGCAGGTAAACCAAGTGTTATCATAATACCTTTGACACCGCCTATTTCGTGTATGCCTTAAACAGCCGTGTCGTCATTGGCACTGGAGTTTCTATAGTAAAATGGCTTGGGCCCTAATAAAAAACCGGTCTTCCCGGCTCAGCGGAACGTCGTAAACCGGAAAATTCCCGCCAACAAGTAAAGCTTTTTAGCTGAGAACTGAAACCTACAGAGATAAGAATTCATTGTATAAAATTGAGTGCGCAATTTTCTGTTTTATAATAAATCTCTCACTATTTTACTATTAAAGATAGAGCGTAATGCGATGCGCTGTGCTGCGCATTTAAAATAATCACTGTCTATAACAATAAATATACGTATATATAAATAGGTAGGTATAAATATGTAATACCTTTAAACGAACAATTCTTGTATATATGTATATAATCTGAATCTCGGAAACGGCTCCAACGATTTACATGAAATTAAGTAGATATGCAGGGGGTTTCGGGGGCGATAAATCGATCTAGCTAGGTTTAATTGTTAGAAAACGTCTTTTTATCCATGTTTTCAGGCAATGAAAAACTGCTACAATATCATTAGAATACGACGGTAAAGGTCTGTCTGTCTGACCTAAGACCTAATGATATAATACAATACAATACAATAACAGCTGGCAGCTACCTCGGACAAAGAATTAGTCTAGCTATTCAAAGGGGGAACGCTGCCAGTATCTTCGGAACCTTGCCTAAAGGGACTCCTTTTAATAATATAATTTAGTTATTATATTATATTTTTATGGTTTTTAGTTTTAGGTTCATTGTTCTAGTTTTTAATTTGTATTTTAAGCTTATTTATCTTAATACCTTATTTATTCCTTAATACATTTAAATAAATACAATAATACTTAAAGTATAAATTAATAGTTTCGTTTATCCGCTGATCAGCCTCTGCACGCGTTACAGAATTACATCACAGCGCTTTGAATGTCACACTGACATGTTTGTGTGGACGGTGTGACCTCATTAACCCGTCTAGCTTCGGATTTCACATTAAGCTCGACTATCAAACTACCAAGCCATCTCAAATAGGGTTTCAGTCGCGTAAAAGTTTACATATTTTGCTTGCTCGGGTGTTTTATGATGTCGTACTACAAAAGGAAAAAATGGAACCCTTATCGGATCACTGGAAAAAATGGAACCCTTATCGGATCTGTCTGCCCGTCTGTCACAGCCAATTTGCTCCGAAACTAATGGACCGATTGAGGTGAAATTTGGTACACATATTATTTGGTGACCGCACCATGGACGTGTAACGTAAATAAATGAATTTTACACATGGGGACTTTTTTGGAGTAAATTAGAAAAGTCAGAAAAAAATGTTTTGCAAGCTATATTGAGTGAAATGAAAAGGCTCGTTGTGAGAATCTTAAAAATATATTTAAAAATATGAAAATTATACAGAAAATAGATCTGTACCTATACATCAAGTCTATGGCATTTGAAGTAACCACGCGAGTTTAACCCGCAACTTTCGGTTTTTTTCAATGACTTCTAAATGATCGTACGAATGGGATCAACTTTTCAATCAATAATGATTAATTTTCAAACCTCCGATACGTGCATTTCGATATAAAAAACTCAAATCGAGATGTGCTCATTAACATATTCTGCATTAGTTAATCGCAACCTAAACACATTTTTTTTAATCATACTGTCAAGTTATTATCAAGATAATTAACTTTAGGTCAGTCAACGCGGAGTTTGAACAACGTTGTCTGGAATAAGATGATAAGTCCCATAATTACACATTGTTATAAACACAGTCATAAATGACATGTATGGGCATTGTATGGCACCTCATTATGCCATCTAGCCCACTTGACCGATAAAGGGTGAATTATCAACCCACGCGAAAGCAAATAGAAACCGCTCGTTAATATCTCATTAGCTCGTTTTTGCGCCCGCGCCATGGCGCTTCATTCGATGGGGCGGTTAAATTAATGATTATTGGTCACTTGGTTAACTCTATTTCCATTTATTGTTCGGCCGGCTTTATGGGATTAAACACTAAAATTATTAATTAAAATACAAAAAATAAAAACACTGCTAACCCCCAGAACTCAGACCCGACTTTAAAAGAACAAATTTATAGGTAACCTCTAAGTCGGTTAAAAAGTAGCTTCCGCTCTAGTTTTGTCCGCGTGGAATTCGGTTGTAGTTATTTCCTCGGAAACCTGATATTATTCCGGGATACGAAATAAACCATGTCCCATTCCAGAATCTAATGTAACTCCATACCATGTTTCATGAAAATTTTTAGCCGTTACGGAGCTGAGTGATAACAAACATATACAGGCACGCACGCACGGCCCAACACGCAAATACACAAACTTTCGCATTTATATTATTTGTAGGATAGGATACGTAGGTTTATGAAAACACAGTTTCATAGCAGCCTCTTTCAGAATTTAATATTCGTTTCACTAGTTAAGAAACAAGAAATAAATGAACGGTGAAATAATGTAATGTCTTTTTATTTATTTATTTATTTATTTATTTATTTATTTATTTTATTTATGCCACATACAAGCTTACAGCTAGGAAAGCCAAGACGCTCATAGGGTAGGTATACATATAAAAAGTAGGAATATTGAAAACTAATAATACTTAATTAAACTATGTCAAATGGATACTAAAAAAATTATAACAATTCATATGAAAAATGTCAGTAATAAATAAGAAATAATCAAGTAACTACACAATACACTAGAGGTATACAAGCAATACAAATGTCACACGCTACCAATTAAAACAGAGAAATCATTAAACAAAAAATACATTATTCAGCCATATACAAACAATTATTATTAGTATTTTCAATATTAACATCCTGTACCACATTACTTCAAGCAATAAATGATTATGATTATGATGATTATGAAGAGTTTCCGGCAAAGTAGGAGAACTCAAATGATTCGATAACATAAAAGCCGCAATTGAAGCCTTTATCGCAAATCATATCAAGCCCTTTAACTTTTCCATTGTATACCGCTTGTAAATTGCGAAATAAACTTTCTTCCTTATTATACTGGTACAAACCGGTTTTAGCAGGTGAGTCTTCGTCGGTGGAGTTTTGCGTGTTTTGCGCGTTAAAGAATATGCACATGCAGATAGATGGGTAATTACCCATCTATCTGCATGTGCATATTCTTTAGATAGAGTTCAAATTTAGCATACCCAATTGGGTATGCTAAATTTGAACTCTATCTTTAGAAGTCTAGCCATTTTTAAGGTGAAACTGAAGTAAACATTCATATTCATAATCTTTATTGCATTTCCCTTAAATATAACCTACAATAGAAATGTTAGGCGTATGAAGCCCTTTTGGGTACAACAATGTGTAAGGTGTGTGGAGAGGAGAAAGACCGAACTATAGCATGCATTAACAATTATCATTAAAAAAAAAACATTTAATGAGTAGTAACACTTTTCCGCCAGAAAGTCTTTCAAGCATTTAAAGAATGCAGTATCGGACTCGATACCTTTAATGTCATCTTGCAGTTTATTATAGATTTTTACTAACATGGCGCTAGGACTCGAGCTGAGCAGTTTTAATTTTGAACATGTCGTTAGAACTAGGTTATGTTTAAATCTTGTTCCGAATCGTGTTGATTGTTTTTTTTTTTTTTTTGAATAGGTTCGAATATTTGCGAACAAACATGGTTAAAGTTAACCCGCAAACAATATACTCGTAAAAACACATGAATTGAGAATATCCTCCTTTCTTTGAAATCGTCCAAAAATAATTATGTTCGTTATCTGAATTCGCATGAGTTTCCCAATACAG
Source organism: Tortricodes alternella (assembly GCA_947859335.1). Taxonomy (NCBI): domain Eukaryota; kingdom Metazoa; phylum Arthropoda; class Insecta; order Lepidoptera; family Tortricidae; genus Tortricodes; species Tortricodes alternella. Next base: position 5,030,813 of record OX401988.1, on the reverse strand, counting down.
TATATTTTAGGTATCAGTAAACGCTATAAAGAAGGAAGGAACATATTTACAAAGGGTATAGTCGGGTAAGGATGGAGAAACGGCCCCAGACGAAAAATTCATTGTCCTTCTACTGAGTTATTAATAATAATAATAATAAACCATTTATTTCAGGCATCAGCGGCCCATACATAACCTTAACCTTACAGACTAACATACATATGAAAACATAACTTAAAAATTATTTAGGGGACGAAAAGGCGTGGCTCCTTAGCGTCGTCCTACCTGGAGTCGGGTCTTGGACATGCAAGCTGCCCCGGAAGCGCCTGAAAACGACACCCTTCGGCCAGAAGTCCGAACACGTGACGGTCTCCAGCATCGGCCGCGGCACGCGCACCACAAACGAGCTGAAGTAGTACAGACATATAAGATGTAACAACAACAATAAGTACACCAACTTGAGTTGATGATGCCATGAGGCCACTGTGAGGCCAATTTTTTTTTGTTGATTTTAGAAGCTACCCTGCTCGTTGTATTAAGCCATTAAATGTACTTATGTCATAAGTTAGTTTTTGTTTTTTTTTTTGTAAAAATGTATGTTATAGAATATTAGTTTATGCATGAAATAAGTAAAATCAGTGAGCATCCCTATCTCGGAAATATAAAAAAAAAAAAAAGTCAATTACTTACCACTTGAAAAAATATTCGGCCATCATAATTTTTTTAGCATAAAATTTTAACGATTTACTTAATTATGTCCAAATTTCATATCAGTCGGTTTAGTAGATAAGATAGGAAAAAAATAGACACCAATTTTATTTTTTTATTTTCTAGACAACCTGCAGCATTTTAGGGTTAATATTTGGTGAAATCTTATGTCTATATTAATAGCTCAGTATAAGGAAAATGCATATTTCGTCTGGGGACGATTCCCCATACTTACCCGGCTGTGCCCTTTATCAGATAGATGCAATATTGTCCTACCGTCGTCTTAAAGGATTACGTAACCGTTTGTCGGTCCTTTGTTCGTTTCGTTTTATTTACGGACGCTCCTAAATATTCGTTTACAGCGCGGGCCGTCGGATGGCATTCCGCGTCATTGCATAGTCATGAGATTAGATGCAAAGGAAACTTAGTTTCAGAATAATAAAAACAAAAGCAATTCGAATCTCGCACGAGATAAAAGATAGTTTCTCTAGGGCATGCAACCCGAGATTATTTTAGGTACGCTGTGTTCAGCGACGTTCTAATGTCTTTACGCTGGGCCATTAAGGCAGGCATTGAGGTAGGTCTTGTCAGCACCTAAATCGGCTTTAACAAAAACTATTTGATTTGGCAAAGCAAAAATAAAATTTCATAGTCATTATATTATTAAAAAAGAACTATTCCCAAAACACGATTTGATGAAATCGATACGATAGAAAAAATAGTGAAGTTACGTCTGAAATCCTCTTTAAACAGTTCTTGTCTTAATTTTTTTAACTTGTGGGTCTTTAATTAATAACACCCATACTAAAAAAATACTAATTTATATTTAACGTGTAGTGTACATCCGTTTTTGATTTTGCCCAAACAAAAAACCGCACAATGCTTCTCGTTCACTCCGGTGCAAACAGTGACCGATCACTCAAGGTCATTGGCTCTTGTCAGCGTCTTAAACATTGATGATCATCGTTTCAGCCGAAAGACGTCCACTGCTGGACATATTCCTCCCCCTATGCTCGCCACAACGACCGATCCTGTGCTGCTTGCATCCGGCGGAGTCCCGCAATCTTCCAGATCGTCTCCACTGTATGACATGAACCACGTTCTTAACCATGATCACAATAATCCAGTAACCTCGATTATTCAATTATAGTAATTTTTAGCGTCCCGTAGACAAACTAGAAACCATTTTAGTTTCGTCATATCCGTTCTATACGTATGTCATAGCCACTTTTTCTCGAAGAGTATTAAGGTTGCAACGCTGGAATTTTGTACAAGTAAAGAAGATCGTTCGTGCACACAGACAAGATCTTAAATAATATAACATATTGTCTTCGTTAGGTTAATGACTATGGTATTTGTTTCTACAAAGGTGTAGGTACCTTATAACAATTTTACAACGCAAATTGGTTTTTTTAATTTTATACCGCTTGGGTGACAGTTCTATTAAAACGGGATAAAATTAATTTCAAACAGTTGCCTCATTATGTAACCACGCACACATTTTCCATTCCACATACATACGCAAAACATATTTAATATTTGTCATTCTTATAGGTAGGGAAAAATGGATAAATGATTTATCACAAGAATGTGTTCCACAGACCATATATGCAATAGACTCCGCATCAGCAGGTGAGTCCCACTGTCAGCATTAGAGGCAAGAAACCATAAGCGGTGGGGCTATTGATAGGCGAGGAGAGCGCATAACCTTGAACGCACCAATCACAAATTCACAGCGCTCATAAAACCCCGCGCGCACCGCAATCTGCGGCCCTAACATGCATGCCACAAGCATAAATTAAACCCGTTTATCTCCATGACTATCTCTTTCATCGGCACTAGTGTGAGAGACGCACTTAGAGATAAGACGGTCTATCTTATCTTTGTGTCATGCATGTTAGGGCCGCTTGCAGCTTTAGCTGTCTTTAGATGTCTGTGGTTGTTCCCAGAAGACATTTTAAAGTCTCCTCACTAATTTGTGATAAAATCTAAAGTTCCAAGCAAAGTATAAAGACGGATCATTACTAGATTATTATTCTCAAAACATTAATGAGCGCAGTAAAACTCTACAGTTTTTAATTTAATTAGCGAAGTGACTTCACCGCGAATATACTTATTAAGAAAAATGGCCAGCAATTTCCGCTCAAACCAAAGAAAGTCAAAGTGCTATGAAGGTCTAAGATAAGGGAATGGCCAAACTTTTCTAATATAAATCTGAGCAAAGAATCGGTATAAAATATGTAGGTTCTGATGGAAAATATTGGGACGTGTGAAGTTATGACACGGGAGTTAACTGCCGAATTCTCGATTGAGTAGGTACCTATTTGGTACATACAAAACTATTGGAAAATATGTTCGGTGGATCTTGAATGGAAAGCAGCAGATAGCGTCACGCTGCGGTCGCGCGGCGCTCCTGCGAAGCCCGCGATGCGACCGGGCCTTAACAGTTTACATTACCTACATTGAGAGCCCGTCATCGAGCGTAGTGTCTTTTTCGGTTTAATGAGCATTTAATTTATAAAATAAAAAACCGTCTGCAAATAGCCTTTGAAAAGTATATTTTTTTTCCATTTTATTTATTAACCTGTGATTTAACGAAACACATTTACTACATCAAGTAACAATAGCATAATTCCAATTGCTCATTACCATTTACAAACTGTTGCTATCCACTGTGCAAGGATGTCAATCGTTGAGGAGTTCTTCTGGATCTTCAATTTTACTACATGAATTTTCATGGACATAAGTTGCTTCAAAACTTTATACAGCAATTTAATCGCCAACCGTGAAATACTCAACACTAAGGAGTTCCAGTGATCATCTATGGTCTTCATCAACAGTTCCACTTCACCAAATAATGCTTTTGGAACGTAACTGCTTGAGTTATTACAGAACATACTAAAATTGCTATATGCGTGCCTATAATATTTGAAGAGTTCCATCGATTCCTCATAGATCCTCTCATCAGAACTCGATTTTGACTACAACGGGACCAAACTGGAGGTATTACTGATTAAAAAAAGAGTTTTTCAAATCGGTTTATAAATGACGGAATTCTGAAGTAACAAATATGAAAAGAAAATACAATCGAATTGAGATCCTCCTCCTTTTTTTTGAAGTTTGTTAAAAATTATAATTAAGCAGTAACCATTACAATAGTCTTGAAGTCTTGAAGAAGTGCGTTTTTCGCACGGGTCGGGTCGGGGTCGTCAACATGAAACTCATCTAATGCCGAAACAATTAATTTAATCTGATTGAGGTTATTTTCGTCGCGGCGCTTCCGAGAAAAGGGTTAGTCACGTAACAATAATAACGTAGTATTATGTATCGGTTTCACATTTATTTTCCGTCTTTTGATTCTTTCATGGAAAGTTGGAGGGCGGATACGACCTCATAGAAAGACGGACATTAAGGAAATAACAAAATCAAATTATCCTACTCATATTATGAATGTAAAAGTATGTGAAGTTGTTTGGATGTTTGTTCCTCAATCATGCGCAAACAGTAGAACAAATTTGGATGAAATTTGGTAGACAGATAGACCATTATCTTGGAATAAACTATAGGATACTTTTCATCTCCATCCCTCGCGAACAAATAGGCACTAGAGCTAAATATGTTCTTCTAAAATGACATTTAAAGTCAAGCAGAAAAAACATAAGTCTGCGGGCCTAACACCGTATTATCTCTAAGTGCGTCTCTCTCACACTAGTGGCGACGAAAGAGATAGAGAGATAAGGCGGGGTTACGTTAACCCCGTGTCAACATGTTGCTAAGGCCGCTGATATCCATCAACAATAACAACTAAAGTATCATAAACTAAACCTTTAGACAACACTGCTGTGCAAAAACCTTATGATGTGTACAGCAAATATTGCTTTATAGGCACACACTCGATATATAATAAATCTAATAAAACCATGGTGCTACCATGCGTATACTCCATTAGCTAAACAAAAAATCAATACACAAGAGGCGATACACGTGAAGTAAGATTATTACTCACGAGTCTATGATAAGAAAGATTAAAAAATAACAATCGGCTAAAAATCTATATCTTTATCTATCTACTATATAAAAATAAGTCGGGTTTTCCTTCCTGACGCTATAACTCCAGAACGCACGAACCGATTTCCACGGTTTTGCATTCGTTGGAAAGGTCTCGGGCTCCGTGAGGTTTATAGCAAAGAAAATTCAGGAAAAATTTCAACAGAAAAGCGGGAAAATCTTTTTTCACATACAGCGCCATCTCTGATACATAGCTACACCAAACGAAATGTTACATAAAACGAAGCCATCTGGTGGCGAAACGGAGTTCGCCGGGTTTGCTAGTCTACGTATAAACCTAAGTATAATAAATGGGAGGGTTTAGAATGAGCAATGCAACATCTCCTTGAGCTTTTGAATTTCATGTCTGTTTGTCTGATTGTATGTGCCTGATGAACTTGCAAACTACTGACGCATTTCAATACGGTTTTCGATATTATATTTAGGGCAAGTTTAGCCAGGACATAGACTATAGAAGCTTTTGGAAATAAACTAGAAAGGGGGTTGAAGTTAATATGGGAAAAGTAACGAATTTCCCTACATACATACATATATAGCATCACGCCCGAAATCCCTAATGGGGTGGGCAGAGCCACAAGACTACCTGTGGCCACGTTCGATTAATTAATTAGTCCTAAGATGGTATGATGAACCGTATGGTGACAGGTGATCAGCCCATCGCCCATACAGACAGTCCACCATGTTGGAGAGGACCCGTCCCTTAGTCGACTTTTACGACATGCCAGGATGATAAGCATCTGTGCATTCATTGTGCATTCATTGCATCAAGCATTGTGCGCGCCGGGATAAATTTATGACCCAAAAATAAAGGTTTTTCTAAGCTTTCAACATTTAATATAATACCCAATAAACAGTAATATATATAATTCTTATTAACATATTCGAGTACATGTGCCACTCGCATTGACAGCGCCGGTCGTGGCTTCAACCGATCATAGCCGAAGTTGATTAATCGAAAACAAAAGAAGCGATGCTGTCGCTGGGCTTGTACCATAGCCCACTCAGACACAAGGATAAGTTATTGCCATCTTATCTCTCAGTGCATCTCTTTCTTCGATACTAGTATGAGAGAAATGCAAAATGGGGATAAGTTTATCCTCTTGACAACCTTGCTATAGTGTCACAGTATCTATTACTATTGTATAATCTAAGATTTATTGACAGTTGACATCGCGTTCCCATCCTCATAGGTAGGTATCGGATCCGTGACAAGTAAACTAATGAGGTCTACTTACCTAAGTTTGGTAAGGTCTAGTTTATTTTTAGACGACCTCCTCGACCCATTGTGTTATGTTCCACTTTCTCTAGGCTAGACAAGGTCAGATAATTAGGCACCTGAATTGCAAAACCCAGGTCCAATCTAGGGTGATCAAATGAAAATGAATAAATCTTCCTACAGATTTATTTTATTTAGTTAAATAAATAAGATTATTATCATAATTATAGGTACATTGGGTTTCGTATCTCACTGCTCAAAATGAAAGTAATAACGTTTTTCTAGAAACCCGATTGTTTTTGAGACCGTATCTATGGGTCTAAGATCTCACGTACTTTTCTCATCTCAGACGACTTAAGTTACCTTGTTCGGCTAATTGTCATGATGGCGCTTACTTAGCTTCGTTGTATTTTGTTCGATGGCGAGGATAATTTTTGATAATATATCGAAGTCGGTGTCAAGTAAATGAACACAGTATGAGGGATAAATATCTAATTAACGTACCACCCACTTCGACATATTTAATTTATTTATAAGAATATATCTGACGTTTCTAGGTAATTGACTAACTAACGCCAATCATTATTAAAAAGGTTTTGAAGTTCGTTTTTTTATCGGTTTCCAACGTAACTTTCAAAACTCAAAATATTTACCTCTGCAGTTGTTAGAACCGTTCCATATTTTTTTTATAAAAGTACCTACTGTATTAATTAACTGATAGTTCAAGTCTGGCGACGAAAGCCTTAGAGGCTTTATTAGTAACAGACACTCAGAGTTTAAATATAGAATCCTATTTCTGCACAGGCCACATCCACTGGTTTACCAGACCAGATTTCTGGAAAGATTTTAAATCGGTTTTATTAATATGTACATACAAAGGTCATACACATTGGGCCTGCCCACAACACCACGGGACGGCACGACGTCGTGAACTTGAGATTTGGAAAATTTGAGAATTTTGCGTTACGTAATTTATGGACGACCCCTTACGAAGGTATGCCGTCACCCTAAACTATAATAGGCGCTCTATAGGATGGACTATCGTCGGCCATCGCACGGTACGCATTTATGCGTAAAAATGAGATGTCTTTATCTCATTCTTACGTATGACTGCGACCTGTGCGATGGCCAACGCTGGCCCATCGTGTAGAGGGGCCATAAAACAAATGGCGTCCGGCCCCTTGCCGATGCGGGGCCCTTAGGCAGGCAGTTGGCATAGGCAACGCGAATAGCAGCGGCAGGAGCAGGAGAAATGACCCATTTACATACTCGCGCTGCCCACTTCCTTGCTCACTTCGGCTGCATGGGCAACGCGAGTAGCAGCAGCAGGAGCAGGAGAAGTGACCCATTTACATACTCGCGCTGCCCACTTCCATACTCACTTCGACTGCATGGGCAACGCGAGTAGCAGCGGCAGGAGTAGGAGAAGTGACCCATTTACACACTCGCGCTTCCCACTTCCCTGCTCACTTCGGCTGCATGGGCAACGGGAATAGCAGCAGCAGGAGCAGGAAAAGTGACCCATTTACATACTCGCGCTGCCCACTTCCCTGCGCACTTCGGCTGCATGTAAACGAGGCATATGGATAATCCAGCCCTACCTTCAGACGAGAGGTCGCGCGTCAGCAGCACTGCACATTCTAATAATTATCACATGAATTATTCTAAAATGTTTGACAAGTCTCGCTAATAATGACACCCTGTCAATAATTCAGCTATATCGCTACTTTTATTGTTAACAGTCCAATACGAATCAATAGAAGTATTAAGTTTAACGAGCCCATTAACTCGACCTAATCAATCGGCACGCCCTAAGCGGCGAAGTCTGTATTGTGGTTATATTTAGACACACATTCAATGGATTGTACTTGCTATAATAGCCCCTGAGATTGGAGATTGACCTTAGCGTTACCATAACTTAGGTTCCTCTACCTGTAATGTTGCATTTTTTATTACTCTAAATAAATACTCCTAAAGGCCCTGCTACACGGCCGGGACGAGAGCCCGACAGAGGTTGTTTTTATCAGGTCGGCGGGGAAAGTGTTGAAGTCAATTGGGCATTGAAAGCCAATCGCAAATCGCCCGACCGTGTAGCACCAAACGCGATATCGATTAACCTGATCAAATTGACGTCCGTCGGTCTTTAGTCCTGACTGTGTAGCAGGGCTTGTATATATATATATATATATATATATATATATATATATATATAATATAAACCATTTATTTCAGGCATCAGTGGCCCATACAGAAATACCTTACAGACTAACATACATATATTATACAGTAAAATAACTTAAAAGTAATATCATTTAGGAGACGAAAAGGCGTGGCTCCTTAGCGTCGTCCCATCTGGAGTCGTGTCCTGGACAGGCATGGTGCCCCGGAAGCGCCTGAACACGACACCCTTCGGCCAGAAGTCCGGACACGTGACTATCTCCAGCATCGGCCGCGGCACGCTCACCACAAACGAGCTGAAGTGCACGTATTGGCGCGATCGCAGCTGGAATACCCTCAAGGAGTAGCCGGACTTCTTGCGGATATACTCCACCACTATATACTCATCATATTATTTTGTTCAACGTGGCAGGCACTGGTAAGAGTACCACAAGCACACGCACATAGGGCCGCATCATTTTGCACAAAATAAATCTTAATGTATATGCAACATCCTTATTTATCGGCGATGTCTTTAATTTCGATATATCAAAAATAGTTTTTTTCCTTATACGCATTTGAGTATCAATTTTTTTTTTAACGCAGCCTATATCTAGTTAAATATTATCAAATCCCGATCTAGCTGGTATCTTCTGATCTTTATGCATCTTAAAAAAAGTACCGAACATAGCTGTATAGCCTGGTAATATTGAGCAAAAATATATATCGATACTGTTTGTTTGAAAATATCGATATATTTTTCCATTTGCCCATCCCTAGCGCCCCGCGCAAAGATGCTGGTAGCATGACACACGCAACAGCACTTTTATGTTTCAATATTTTACGACGAAACCAAATCTCGTAAAGCCACTGTCCTGAAGAGATACACCACACCTAGGACAAAATGACATTGTTAAGTATGTTGTGTTTTTGTTACGAAATGACGGATACTTATTTCTATTAGGATAAACCTCTTTATTCTGGAATAAGTATTTTTGTTTAACGTCGATGAATTTCGGAAGTTAAAAAGTTCTGCGTTCTACTAAATATAGATTAAAAACATGTATATCGGTTGGAAAGACACGCCCTCGTTTGGAAAATATCGTATCAAATAAATGACGGACAATCAGTTAATGATGGTCAGAAATGTTCATTTAAAACAACAATAAACGATTAAACGATACGATACGAACGATTAAAATAAATCGTTAATTTTAATCATGATGGCAACCCTAATACACCCACGTAGGTTTTATACGTACTTAGCAAGCCTAAGCCACATTGGGTTCGAAATCTACGTTAGGGTTGAACGGATTCCCTTTTTTGGTTTAAAAAACAAACTGTAACCAATACCGTCTTCACCATAAGGGCACACGGGGCCCGTGCCCAGGGCCCCCATTCTCACGGGGCCCCGAAGGACCGACAATTTCTCTCAAATAATTCGCTTTTTTATTCGCTTTTTTTACTTTCCAAAAGGGCCCCAAATTCTTGTGTGCCCAAGGGCCCCAGCCTAGTTTAAGACGGCCCTGACTGTAACTTGTAAACGGCTACAAATATTAACATAGTTTCTTGGAAAGAAATATAGAACCAAGCCTACCTACAGAATCTTAAATTTGCGGGAAGGTCCCTCGTTGCGTTCCACCCTGTATAAAATCGTGTTATTTTTTATTTATTTTTATTTCGATTGAGTGACAAACGAGCTGACGGCCCGTTTGTCCCCGCAATTTGATCCCCGCCGCCCATGGACATCTGCAACACCAGAGGTGCTGCCAATGCGTTGCCAGTTTGCGTTTGCGTTGTTTAAAGTTTTCTTAGTGAATAAGAAAAGACGTCGGACTCAACGACCCAAATTAAAATATATAAGTACTTAGCGTGTATCTTGGATCCGTGAACCATACACATAAAACCAGACAAATAGAAATAGAAATAGACATTCTTTAGTAATTGTGTATGATACGAGTAACTCTAACAGGAATTGAACCTACGATCTCAAACTCTGTAATCCAGCAGTGAAACCATTTTTAAAAGTGTTTTTATGAAGTAATTGGGCATTCGTTTGCGTCTCGCCTGATAAAAACCGAGTCTAGCGTCAAAAACGCTTTCCCAGCCAATGCATATTCACTCTTAACATGAAGACGCTAAGATTGTACGAATCTGGAAATAGAGACGCAGGGAGAGTGTTCAAAACCTTAGTAGAATAGAATAGAAATACGTTTATTTTGCAAACACGAAAGAAAGAACTTATAACTAGACAGCACATTAATAACTAAGAGTAAATATAGGAAAGAAAAACAAAAACAGTTGAGGTTTGCAAAAATGGTGTCCACTCAGCTTTGTGTCGAAATGCCCGAAGACATCACGACGCTGGTTTAGCTTAGTGGTGCAAGCAAACATGATTTTGTTACGGTTTAAAGGCCCGGGCACACCAAACGCGGTTGCGGCGCGTATGCGGCGCGAACGCGGGTCCGCGCCGTTGTCGAACAGCGCGAGCGAATTTACCATGCCACACCAAAGTAGCCGCGGGACCGCGGCGGTCCCGCGCCGCCGCGGTGTGGCATGGTATATTCGCCCGCGCCGTTCGACAACGGCGCGGACCCGCGTTCGCCCCGCAAACGCGCCGCAACCGCGTTTGGTTTGCCCCGGCCTTAAGAGAAGTGTGAACCTACGGCTTTTCATACAAAAGGCAATAACGATTTCCTCCGATTTTAACCGATGTTGACCAATTTTTGGTAGGTTGTCAGTCAGAACAAAATCTAGGTCTATACGGTTTAGATTTCACTATAATCAATAAATTCAGTTTTATTGTTGTTTTAGTATTCTTATACAAAGCTAATTGGTCAAAATCGGTTAACATATTATTTAAGGGGTAGAAATCGTTATCGCCCTTTGTATGAAAAGGGTGATTTTTGCCGTTGCTTTACAGTCCTCTTATGTAACATGCAGTAGCCAGGCAATTAAGGTTATTCTAGAAACCTTTAATCAGTGCGTCTGCGTTTCTTTAAAATCAAAGAACATTTTTGTAAAGACTATTGTTAGAAGTGACCCTGCCTATCGTAAGATATTGAAGCGACAAAACTTGACTCTCCATTACTCTGTTGTCAATTAAATATGACCAAAACATATTGAAGTGTCGGATTTGCGGAATACGTGAGATAAGTCATGTAGCTCTCCAGAATGAAGCAATGTGTAACCAGAACGTCATATGATCATATCCAATTGACGTCAAAATAAACACAATCAGGAATAAATAAGCGATCTCGACTCATCGCGAATTCAATTGGTCGTTAATCGCGAAAAGGAGTTGGCAAAATTGATGTGATTAGATGTAATCGTTTGAAGTCAGAGACCATAGAAATAATCGCAACCGGCTAGGATTTTTAAGGGGCGTCTATTATTCAACATTGACTTATGGCCGTTCCTAATATACAATCCGCAGATAGATTTAGTTACTATTGGCTACAATTTGATATTTGCTGCGTACAAAGTATGTCAATTTTTGACGAAGCCTGTTTGCTGATGCATTTGTGTAGTTATTTGACGAAGCCTGTGTTGCGGATTCCAATTATGTCATATTATATTAATTAAGCTTACATTGAATAAAATATATATTTTTAACTAGCAGTAAGCAAAGCTCTCTACGGATTGAATACCCATTTGCCATTTGCACATTCGTAATTTATTTGAGCAATAAAACCTAAATAAGTAAATATCGGGAGTTGGCGTAAGCGTAACGGTATATCCGACGATCTGTGATCATAAAAGGGATGCTGGGTTGGATGTTCGGAAACCTAAAAACGTAGCTACTGAGTAGCGCAATGAAACGTTTGGCAATGAATGGTTGCTTAGGAAGATCCCTAGAGATCTCCAAGGATCTCTTAGCCTCTGCAGTACAGAGCTACTTAGACCTCTGTCTGTCTCATACCATAGTTTGCTCTACACTCTATACGTCTAAAGATTGGTACCCTTGTCCACAGGCATCACAATGTACGGACTCCTCCTAGAAAATATGGCGGAGTACATCCGACAGACATACGGAGAAGACCGCTGGGAGGACATCCGACGGCAGGCCGGAGTGGAACAGCCGTCGTTCTCCGTGCACCAGGTGTACCCGGAGAATCTGATCGCCAGGCTCGCCAAAAAGGCTCAGGAGGTAAAGTTCTTTCTATGATCAAACGTGCGATTCGTCAAAATAGCCTATTTGTCAAAGGATCGTTTGGTCAAAGATGTCGTTTGCCAAAGTCGCGATTCGTCAAACCATTTCCGCCAAAGGTGTTTTTGGTCAAAGATGTCGTTTGCCAAAGTCGCGATTCGTCAAACCATTTTCGTTTGGTTTGACGACCGACAAATCAAACCAAACTCGACAAAAAGAGTATTTTGACGAATCGCACTTTTGACAAACACAATTTGACCAAACGAGCCTTTGACAAAAAGAGTATTTTGACGAATCGCACTTTTGACAAACACAATTTGACCAAACGAGCCTTTGACAAAAAGAGTATTTTGACGAATCGCACTTTTGACAAACACAATTTGACCAAACGAGCCTTTGACAAAAAGAGTATTTTGACGAATCGCACTTTTGACAAACACAATTTGACCAAACGAGCCTTTGACAAAAAGAGTATTTTGACGAATCGCACTTTTGACAAACACAATTTGACCAAACGAGCCTTTGACAAAAAGAGTATTTTGACGAATCGCACTTTTGACAAACACAATTTGACCAAAAAGCCTTTGACAAAAAGAGTATTTTGACGAATCGCACTTTTGACAAACACAATTTGACCAAACAAGCTTTTGACAAAAAGAGTATTTTGATGAATCGCACTTTTGACCATAGGCGGAAAACCCTTGTCTACAAAGGAGGATGGCTAGACATGTATGAGACGCTTCTCCGCATCCAATAACGACCAGACATGTCATTCGAAAGCTCTTTTCATGGCTGTAATTTCTTATAATGGCAGTCTGACTCAAACAGTTGTGGTTAAAAACAAACACTACAATTTGATACATAGCCACCCCAATGGGCATTCAGGGAATTGAACATTCTAGGAATTAGACATTCTGTGAATTGAAACTTCTGAGAATTGAAATTGGACATTTTGGTAACAAAACAGGCGCCTCATTCGGGAACGCTAAGTGATTCTGTAGCGACTCATAAGCCAGATTTCTCATTCCACTCTTCCGCACGACGCGAAATGCGTAAGAGCGAGATGAGAGATCTGGCTTACGAGTCGCTACAGAATCACTTAGCGTTCCCGAATGAGGCGCCTGTTTTAGCGGAAGGGAGACATGTAATAAACGCGACTTTAGCACACAATAACATTTGTTTTTGTTTTATCTATAAGTTTTTCCTACAAATATTTGAGTCAGGCTGCTATGATAATAAATTATATCTAGCCATGAAAAAGCTTTTAAATGGCATGTCTGGAATGTCATATAGTAAGTTTATCAGCATGTTTCTTAGATGGGAGAAGAAAACCAATTTGTCAGTTATTTTCAGTCCACAATCTATTCTAATCTGAACTAAACTAATTCAATTATCAGTAATATCACAGCTATTTACATAGTACCGAACTATTTACATACGAACATAGTACGCTGCTTATCTTATACTAGCTATCCTAAGACGTCTTACCTCTAACTGCGTCTCTCTCACACTAGTGCCGACGAAAAAGATAGTCATAGAGATAAACGGGTTTTACTTAGCTTTGTGTTTTGCATGTTAGGACCCCTGATTTACACATATATACAAAATAAGACTCATACACATGTCACGTACTTATTATGAGGCTACCGCCTGAAAAAAAAACTCTACATCATCATTTTCAAATATAAAATAATTAACAACTAAGAATGAAACCTCGCTCACTATTAACCATCCAAAGTACTCGATGGGTTGATTATTCTGCTGAGTATGTGTCAACATCTTTTGTATCTTCTGCGATTGATGTGTAGGTACTTTTGAGATCTGGGCTCAATTTTAATGTTAACTTCACGATGCGCTTAACAAGATATCCAGCCATTAATTAGATTCTTTCAACATTGTTTTACGCGAGAGTAGTGTTACCGCTTCTTATTCTAGCTTGGTGATGGTGCGATGGTGCTGGTGGTCTATCATGTGTTCTAACGTTAATTGTAACAAACATACAATTTGTACTTTACTTACCTCGCACTTTAAACAAAGTAACCGGATGACAGGTATATTTTTATTGAAAAAAAGGTAAAAAAAATATCATCTGGACTCGAATCGGGGTCTTCTGGTTTTGGGACCACCCGATTTCCCACCTGAGCTATTATAACCATTGAAATAAAAGCTCTTCAGGGAACGTTGCTTTTTAACAATAACTTTATTTAATTTGTATTACATTTAGATCGAGTTGTTTGCGATAGCAGATTTTTACATATCAACTGACATTAATTCAAATCTATAAAAAGTAAAATAATCAAAACAGTCCAGCGAAAGAGTTCGTAACAACCATGTAGATGGTGGCGATTAACTTCGTATTCTAATGATATTGTAGCAGTTTTATATTACCTGAAAACACGGATAAAACGACGTTTTCTAAAAATGAAACCTAACTAAATCGATTTATCGCCCCCCGCCCCTGTATGGATAATAAATTTCATGAAAATAGTTGGAGCCGTTTTCGAGATCCAGATTATATTAAGTATATACAATAATTGCTCGTTTAAAGGTATTATTAGACAAATGAAAAAAACAAAAATAGAATACAATATAGGATATGTAACGAAATGTGAATTATATTATATAATATCTATCGAATGGGCTAGGCTTCTGCCATTGCCGCTTGTTTTAAACCGCAAAAGATACCTAGATCCCCACACCGCCCCCTGCCACGTGATCTTTGCCACGTGGCCTGTGTCCGCATCCTTCCTTCCGCTCAATAGAAACATCTATTTTATCAAACCGCATGTGTTGCCGGTTGTCGACAACTTTTACTCTTTTTAAGTATTTCTTCGCGGGATTTGTCAGTGTACTTGTACTGTCGTTGCTGGCTTTGTTGACTCGGGAACTTTCTCCATTGACGTTGCGAATACGTTGTATATATATATCGTGTAGAAATTAACTTCACAAAATTGGTTTTAGCGCCGTTCGTGGCATGTCACTATCTACTCTAGATGGACTAACTAAAAACTATTCAACGATTCGCGTTAGCCAAAATCTTTTATCACTTTTTCAGTAGGTAATCTGGAGGGCCAAATTACAAAAAAGTGATGCTTTGCTAAATCATATTTGGCGGTCACATTATTAACTTTGAACGAGTCAGGAAACCTACGTAAACTTCGGTTCCCATTTCTTTCCGAAATCGTGCAATCCTGTTATTGAAAAATGACTTTTCAACCTTTTTTCGGCCTCCAATCTAACAGACTGACTTACTATTTTTCGTACCTAATGGACGTACATACGTATTCATGTTTATAATAATTCATAAAGTGTTAATAAGACAGAATGATATTTCATTTACGCATTTGTGAATACCTATCGCGTGTGCGATGCGACACATCAAAGCAAGCGACAGCTCGAAGTAGGTACATACATACATATTTCGACGCTCGCTTCATACCTTTAAATTAATAATACACGATCTAATATTAAATCCATCTGACATCGCATCAAGCTATTTTGAAAGATATTTCGTAGTCAAATGAATTTAATAAATTGTTATCTCACATGAGATGATAAACAGATAGGTACAAATATGTATGTAGTAACTGGCTGTCGCCGGGGCCGGGGTCCGTTGCATTGCCGTGTTTTTAGAGTTCCGTACCTCAAATGGAAAAAAAACGGAACCTTTATAGGATTCGTGTGTCTGTCTGTCTGTCTTTCCGTCTGTCACGGCCAATTTGCTCAAAAACTACTGAACCGATTGAGTTAAAATTTGGTACATATATATGTAATTCGGTGACCGGCAATACGAATGTGTAACGTAAAATAAATGAATTTTAAACTTGGAGGCCACTTTTGGTGGTACAACATTAAAAAAATCGTTTTGCATAGGTACTATGGCGTGTGACATATCAAATGAAAGGGCTTATTGTGAGGATCTTAAATATATATATTTTTGAATTTTAAGATAAAAAGTTTGTAAGTTATTTAGGAAAATAGGCGAAAATTGACAATTCCCCCTCCCCCCACGTTATCTCCAAAACACTGGGCCTAACATTTTGAAAAAATACAGAGAATAGTTATTTACCTATAGATTACAAAAAAACGTATAAGATACATACATACATACATATAATCACGCCTGTTTCCCGTAGGGGTAGGCAGAGACCACTTCTTTCCACTTGCTACGATCCTTACATACTTGTTTCGCTTCGTCCACTTTCATTATTCCCTTCATACATGCTCTTCGGTTTAGGGTACTCTTGACCTGGCCTTTTTTCAAGACGTCCCCGATTTGGTCTCGAAACGTCCGCCTAGGTCTACCCCTTCGAACCCTTTCATTCACACTCGCCTTATACACTTTTTTCGTCAATCGTTCTTCATTCATTCTCTCGACATGGCCAAACCATCTCAGCATACCTTTCTCAATTTTTGTCACTACATCTTCTTTAAGACCACAACGTTTCCTTATCTTACTATTTCTTATCCTGTCACTCAGTTTAAATCCTATCATACTTCTTAACGCTCTCATCTCAACTGCATTTATTCTGCTTTCATGTTTCTTCTGCCATACCCAACTTTCACTTCCGTACATGAGTGTCGGAACCAACACCCCCTCATGCACAGCCAAACGAGCCTTGTTAGACACCTTCCGACTGTTTATAAAGGAGTGCAAAGCTCCATTCACCATGTTTCCTGCATTCACTCTTCTTTCAATATCACTCTCACACTTTCCATTCCTTTGGTAACAAACTCATTCACCTGTCCAATTTGTTCATCTCCAATCACGACATTGCAGTCTGTCACTACCTCATCTCTTTCAAACACCATCACTTTCATCTTCTTTACATTCATCTTCATTCCCTTTCTAACAAAAGCTCCACTCATAGCAGTTACCATCTCCTGCAGCTCCTCAACCGAAGACGCAAGTAATACTTGGTCATCAGCATAGAGAAAACATTTGATGAGTAACTCATTCATTCTCAACCCACTTTCATTCTCTTTTAAATCTGTCAAGCAATTGTTCATGAACAGATTAAACAGCCACGGTGACGCTACACATCCCTGTCTAACACCTTTTTCAATATTAAACCATTCAGTGTATGCCCCGTTTATCCTTACACAAGCACTAGAATCCCTATAAAGAGATTGCAATGCTCGTATGAGGATACTGCTCACACCGTTCACGGACAATGCTGACCACAATTCATTCCTCACCACTCTATCTAAACGTATAAGAAGTATATGGTATTTAAAGTAACATAGTAAATTTCATATAATCACGGAACTCTCCACGCGAGTTTAACTCGCACTTGTCCGATTTTTTGGTCATAATCATAAACCGTCACGCGGCACTCCACTAAAAAAGGTTCATCATAACCGCATACTAGTAATAGGAACGGATAGGAGACAAAAAAGCGTAAAAAAAAAACATTTATAAAGTAGATAAAGTTTAAGGTTTAAATGCATAGTTTCGATGGATTAGGGAAATTAGTAACTTGTTTCCCATACTAACTTATATTTAAATTCATAATGATCGTTACGAAGCAAAATAATAATTGCTGTGTGTGAAATTTTGAGTAACTCGATCGATACGATTAACAACTAAAACTTAAAACTATACGACAGGTAGCAGCACTGTCGCTGCTGGATCTTTACTCGTTGACCGGCTAGATGGCGTTAATATCTATATAATAAAATAGAAAAACCAGAACGAGATAAAAAACGAAGGAAGAAACGAGACGGTGCCTTACAACATTTTAAGAACTTTGGGATCACGGTTCTGGAATACAAAGCACGTTTCATTGGGAAAAACTATTGAAATCAATTTCCTAGATAGGTATGGGAATAAAATCTAGGCCTAAAAATTACCACGTTAGCGCCGCAAACGCGCCGGAAACGCATTTGGTTTGCCCGAGCCTTAACATGTTCTTATTAGATTTTGAAATGTGACGTCACGAAACTTAGGACCCCTCCCGCCCCTTGTCACACAATGTCAACAAATAACAAATGTATCCATGGTCTTGTTTTGAAAATCGAATCCAAAGCCGTTTAGCTCTCTTCTTACAACGGGCGAGGTATATAGATAAGCGTTGTCTTGTCAAAAACATAAACGTTTGTTGCTGCCTAACCTGTCGGGTAAAAACAAATCCCTCTAGGACCTGAAAGCATCATTTCATAAAACAATCGATCATCGACGGATATTAAAAAAAAACTGTACCTATACGTGCATTGTAAAATCGACTTTACGAGTCAAGTAACAAAGATCAGGTTATAAGTGAAACTATATTTAGGGCCGATTTTTCAATTACCGGATAAAATCTATCCGCCGAATAACTCACACAAAATTCGCTTTTATCTGTAGAACAAGGCCTTATCAGGGGATTGAGAAATCGGTTCTTGTGAGAATAGATTTTTATCAGTAAGTAAATATTCAGTATAGTATCTAGGTACATTATTTCGTGTAAGGCCCTTTTATCGGTACTCGGTGGGTAGTATGTCTATATATTGTACAGGGGATTGAAAAATCGCTTCTTATAAGAATAGATTCGTATCAATAAGTAAATATGTATCTATGTAGAACCTACAATATTTGGGGCCGTCCATTAATCACGTGAGGCTTGAAAGGGGGGGAAGGGGTTTGACAAAAATCACGAAATGTCACTAGGGGGGAGGGGGTGTAGTAAGATATCACGTGTATTTGTTTTTCATTATTTTTTCAAACGCGCGTTATTTAAATCGAAAAGCGGTGAATAAAAGAGGATTATACTTTATACCTGTATTTAAGATAATATTCTAAAAATTTATGATTTTTTTGTAGATACTAAAAATACACGTGATGTAACCTCACCATGTATCGCCAGCGTTTTGTTACGGGCCACAGAAAAGTGCAGTAAGGACTTTTTATGACTGTTAATTTATACAATTAAGTACAAAGAGCTCATTCTGTAGTTCTAAGGTAGTTTAGTTACAGTGTGTATGTATGTTTTACAGTTTTTACAAAGTTTATCATATCAATAAAAACAGCCCTTATCTAACCTTCCAACTATTTTACGACCTTATACTTTTTAAATCACCTTATATCATACCTACAAATATGCGTAAGGTACACGTCAAAGTCCTGTGGCTTTGATATAAAGTTTACTATTGCTTGAACCATGTTTCTTATAACAGTTGCAGAATACGCAATTATGTAACCACGTAAAAGGTCAATTTACAGGTATTGTCACAAGACAAGACGCCATTATTGTAATTAAGCCTATAGAAATTAATGTTTGACCTCGAAATGTAATTGTTGCGTTCGTTTATTTGGACGATAATCTTGTGCACCTTGTAATCAAGCTGTTTGCAATTCAATGAACATGACTATAATTGAATATTAAATTTGCGTCGGTTAACTATTTGTTTATCCTTGATACATACATACATTCATATTATCACGCCCGAAATCCCTAATGGGGTGGGCAGAGCCACAAGACTACTTGTGGCCACGTTCGATTAATTAGTCCTAAGATGGTATGATGAACCGTATGGTGACAGGTGATCAGCCCATCGCCCATACAGATAGTCCACCATGTTGGAGAGGACCCGTCCCTTAGTCGACTTTTACGACATGCCAGGATGATAAGCATCTGCACGCAATCTATGCTGTTTCTTCACTCCCAGTGCAGCAGAGGAGTAGGAGGAGTTATCCTTGATAGAAATCATAATTATCATTCATTTACTGTACTATATTACGACATCAAATCCATACTCCATACTTAATGTTACAAATGCGAAAGTAACTCTGTCTGTCTGTCGCGGTTTCACGCTAAAACTACTGGACCGATTTAAATGAAATTTAGTACACAGATAGTCTAGAGCCTGAGAAAGGACATAGGCTACTTTTTAATGCGAAAAAAGGGTTGTAAGGGGTTGAAAGAGGGGATGAAAAGTTGTATGGAAGTATCGTCATATTTAGAGCTAGAAGCTTGAAACTTATTTTTTAGGCTGTTGATGCGATTTAAATAAATATGACATTCAAAGTTAACAAAACGTTTACAAAACGTTTTACCCTCAAGGGTGTAAAATAACGATAGGGAATATGAAAGTTTGTATGGAAATATGTAAGGTTTATGCGAATATTTTATAAGTTTGCGACAAGAGACCAAATATACCTAAGAGCTATTCTGATGTAACAATTACGGAGTCATTACCAAATGTAAAACTGAAGTTAACGCGAGTAAGAAAGAGTCACGTGATTCACTATTATTCACTGCAATTTGATTACAAT
This sequence comes from Tortricodes alternella, assembly GCA_947859335.1. Classification (NCBI taxonomy): domain Eukaryota; kingdom Metazoa; phylum Arthropoda; class Insecta; order Lepidoptera; family Tortricidae; genus Tortricodes; species Tortricodes alternella. Next base: position 5,010,281 of record OX401988.1, on the reverse strand, counting down.
TCGATTTGATTACAGGACTTTTTGTTTATTTAATTAATGTTCTTCGTGAAATACAAAAATGCTACACAAAGACACTATTCTACGCGGACGAAGTCGCGGGCACAGCCAGTTGGATAGTTGGACATAATCTAGTTTTAATACAAGTACAAGTAATATCGTCGACGTTCCAGGCCCCCAATTCTCGCTGCATTCGAGATAATCTAACAATCGAGATTAAACGTCAGTGCATACAGTCGTTTGACACAACTGTATGAATCTGACGTTTAATCTCGCAATCGACATTATCTCGAATGCACCGAGAATTGAGGGCCAGAATAGAATGTCCGTGAATGTCGCCCTTGGCCGTGGTTCCCGCCAATTTCTTGATCGCATTCGCGGCCAAATCCAGCTCTCCGATTGGTCCACGACATCAGTCACGTGGGCATGAAAACAACCAATTACAAGTAACTAAGTGTTGCCATTGTTAAATAATCAAAATAAATCAATACAACGACTTACTTTTTAATACGACAACTATTACTTATACATATGATTCCACATCTAAACTAAAATTGTTAACCCAAAGATAACATTGGTTAAACTTAACAAGTATGACAATCAACTACTGGATGTAGTAGGGTGGTTATAGGTATTAGGGCTACTTTGAATTTTTTTCATCAAGTAAATTAGCTACAGTTAAATACGTTATATTGGCCGCCTCCAACCATAGGGGAATTAGACTAAATTATGCTTCAACTGCGGCCCTAACATGCATGCCACAAAGATAAATTAGAACCGTTTATCTCTATGACTATCTCTTTCGTCGGCACTAGTGTGAGAGAGACGCACTTAGAGATAAACGGTTCTAATTTATCTTTTTGCCATGCATGTTAGGGCCGCTGAGCTAGAAACAGGGTCTGCCGATAACGTCTTCAGTAATTCTGTATAGGTAATGGAATTAGTCATTACATTACATTTAGTTAATTACATTTAGCTTGAATGTATGGTACAGATATAATACTGTATTTCAACCACAGATACATCGGCCCATTAGCTCAGTTGGTTAGAGCGTCGTGCTAATAACGCGAAGGTCGCGGGTTCGATCCCCTCATGGGCCAGTTTATTTTTTGTATATCGTCAGTGTTTTTGTTATTTTTATTTGTTTAGTAATTTATTTACAAAAACTATGAGGAACACATTTTTGTTAATTTTTATTTATTTTTCGCGTTAGTTACGCAATTAGAGTATTCTAATCTATCTATATACACCAAACAAAATGCAATAAAAATAACTCTAAATTTGGAGGTGCTGGGATTTGAACCCAGGACTTTCAGCATGCGAAGCAGACACTCTACCACTGAGTTACACCCCCGGTTAGCAAATATGTCGAAATTAGCTTTCAATTTCCTTTATCCTTCTTGGATAAGGGGATTAAAAAAAAAACCATCGTACCATCAGAGTACGAAATTATAATATTCGTCCTTCGAAATTCACGCTAACGACATCTATTCCGATCCAAATACGTGAATTGAATTTTGAGTTTGTGATTATTTTCTCAAAAGAGTTTAGACATTTTTTCTTGTTCCAGGTATTAGGTATCACTGAACGCGAGTTCATGGATCAAATGGGCGTTTACTTCGTGGGGTTCGTGTCTCAGTACGGCTACGACAGAGTGTTATCTGTCCTTGGTCGCCACATGCGCGACTTTCTCAACGGACTGGACAATCTCCACGAATACCTAAAGTTTAGTTACCCTAGAATGCGGGCACCAAGCTTCATATGCGAGAATGAGACGCGGCAGGGACTGACGCTGCACTATCGGTCGAAAAGACGTGGCTTTGTCTACTACGCTATGGGGCAAATTAGAGAGGTCAGTATTGAATTTGGAAAATGTACCTACCTACCTTTTTGTTTATGTTATTTTGTTACAATCTTAAAATAAATAAAGGATTTAAAATGTGGCGCTAACATGTGTGGCTTTGTGGTTTCTCATCTAAAATGTAAAATCATTTATCTAATTGCCAGCACAGTCTAGGTATTCTTGTCTGTCTATCAAGATTATGTCTTGCCAGAAAATACCTAGAAAGGATTAGCTTCGAACGTCTATTCGCTAAAGCACATAATAAATGATGTTTCCGACCTCTTTTATGTCTAAAACAAGAAACAAAGATTGCCTTCCCCAAATCTTTTAAGAAAAGCAAAAACATGAGCCAACAAATTCGGCGACATGCAAAAAAAGTCCAAAAAAGAAACAAAATGTTAACTTTCCACTTTGGAGGTGCGGGGTATCGATCCCCGTACTTCTCGCATGCTAAGCGAGCGCTCTACCATCTGAGCTACACCCCCGGTTGAAATGTGTGACGAAATTTGCCATCAGTTGACGTACTTTTCATTAGTACGATATTTTTCAACTAGATGACGCTAGTAACCTCAATAGTAAAATAACATTCAGATTCGTATTTGTATTTATTGGTTACTTTGATTAGTTTAAAACCGGTATATTATATTTGCCGCAGTTTCTTACCTTTTAGTACATCCTAATTAGAAAATGTCAGTGAAAATGATCTTATATTTTATTGTTTACCGTGTTAGAATTAGTTGTTACCCAATAACAGATATGACGGCGGCATAGGTTGATATAAATGGATTAGCGTGTCCGCGGTATCCTTATTCTTATCCTTATCCTTACTTATCCATACTAATGGCCGTTTTCCCAATATTCAATCCGCGGATAGATTTCGTTACTACGGGTTAAAAATATACACGTCGAATTGAGAACCACCACCTTCGTTTATTTTTGAAGACGGTTAAAAATTAATATTTGCTGCATACAAAATAGGTATGTAAATGCGAAAGTAACTCTTGTCTATCTATTACGCTATAAGCTATCATGGCTAAACCGCTGTACTAAATTTAATCAACCTCGTGTCAACCTTGGTAGAGCCGCAAGCACGAAGCTCGGAAGCCATAGAAATATAATAGTAATTAAGGAACTGCCAAACGCGTATCGCGTTGCTCACATCTTTGGTGTCACAACGCGAGTTTGACACAAATGCAGTAAATATTGCCGACATCGTAGTTACATTGAAGAAAGTTCTATTATTAGTTGATTCATTGAGCAATGAAAGCGCTGAAACAGACAAAATAACACTCTGTGCAAATGCCATAAGAACTAACACGTCGGCAATAAAGCTTCATAGTTTATACACTTGTCAATAGATGGCGTTATCGCGACGAACTAAGCTAAGTCACTTGTTCGACGCAGCTGTATTGAACGCCGTTCTTTTGAGATCGTTGTAGGCAGCCCATTACAACCTCTTATTTTCCAGGTAGCCCGTCACTTCTACCACAAAGAGATGCGAATAGAGCTGCTCCGGGAGGAACTGTTGTTCGACACCGTACACGTCACGTTTCAGCTCACGTTCGACAACCGGGCGTTCACTCTGGCCTCCCTGGCGATGACCAGGGAGGAGAAACACCTGCCCATCAGTGCCTCTGTGCTCTTTGAGATATTCCCCTTCTGTATCGTGTTTGGGTAAGTCATTTCTTTACCCTTATCCTACTAATATTATAAGTCTGTGTGTGTCTGTATTTTTGTAACCACTCAGCCTCGTAACGGCTGGACGTATAGGTACTCATGAAACTTGGTATACATTAGTTATCTTAGATCCTTAGATATGTTTTTATTTATTTCCCGAGGGAATAAGTTTAATTGAATTCTACGTGGACGAAGTCGCGGGCAGAAGCTAGTGTAAATGTAGGTAAGGTTAGGAACTGCCCAACGCGATTTTCACGATTTTTAAAGTTCAGAAAGGCGGTAGTTTTTACAAATAACCTGTAAAAAACCGCTAAGACGTGAGTGTATTTTTCAAAAACAGCGCCCCCTAGCGACGAGTAGCCGAAACCACAACAGCGCGTTTATTCAAATCATCATATTTACAAAACCAGTACAGTATTGTTATCATTTCTTATCTTAATGATAAACAAAGTTTTATCATGGACGAAAACAAAAGGACTGGGACGGACAATCGCTTTATGGTGATCGTAGCTGTAAAATAAGCCGAAGCTGCTAAACCCATTTGAGATAGATGGCGCCACAATCATAGCCAAAAGTTAAATTCACACGTCGAAAAAACACGTCGTTGTTGAAACCTTACCATTATTATTTTGAACGAATAGGAGCAGCAATTTAAGAAATTCACCGATAGCTGGCGCTACAAAATCTGAAGTATTGTTAATTGTAAGGCTAATTGACAGTCCTCTTGCTTTATGCCCAATGGTTTTATTGTTTTGTTTCACTGTTTGTCCCACGTCCCACGTCCCACGTCCCACGTCCCACGTCCCACGTCCCACGTCCCACGTCCCACGTCGCATAGAAATACAATTACAATACTACCGTTTTTTTACCTCTGGGACGACGGACTAGATAGGTGTGCGGACTGGAAGCCATTGCGTCTTCATTAAATTAGAGTTAGGCAGACAGCGTCATAAATCCTTTCACATCGTTAAAGAGATTTATATAGCGTCATTGTTTATATCCACTACTTATTTTATCCCACTTTATCGTCTTTTGCACAGTCGACATAAAATAATGAGTCAAAGCGTAAAAAAGTTGTGTCCTCCAATCCATTATTCATGACAACAGCTCTGTTTTATCGTAACCGTTTCATACTGGCGTCAAAAATGTGTTTTTAATTGTTTATTTCAGTTAATTATACTCTATTGATTTAATAGAATGATAAAATGCGTGCAGATGCTTATCATCCTGGCATGTCGTAAACGTCGACTAAGGGACGGGTCCTCTCCAACATGGTGGACTATTTGTATGGGCGATGGGCTGACCACCTGTCACCATACGGTTCATCATACCATCTTAGGATTAATTAATCGAACGTGGCCACAAGTAGTCTTGTGGCTCTGCCCACCCCATTAAGGATTTCGGGCGTGATGCTATGTATGTATGAATGTATGTATTGATTTAAGTAGTGAACTAAATGTAAACAAACTGTGACTCAGCTAACCAGCCAATCCAGTCAATCTTTTTGGTCTATCCTATGTCTTGATTGGCTCTTTTTATCTATGGTATGTTTTGATTTGCTGGTTAATAACATGCGGGTTAGTTTATTAAGATTTAGTTAACTGCCTAAACATACACACATAGCATCACGCCCGAAATCCCTAATGGGGTGGGCAGAGCCACAAGACTTGTGGCCACGTTCGATTAATTAGTCCTAAGATGGTATGATGTACCGTATGGTGACAGGTGATCAGCCCATCGCCCATACAGATAGTCCACCATGATGGAGAGGACCCGTCCCTTAGTCGACTTTTACGACATGCCAGGATGATAAGCATCTGCACGCATTCTATGCTATTTAAACGAACAGAGTATAGTCGATTTTCGTCAACTGCTATCGTATACTCCTCCTAGAGACCAACATGCTTGCTGTCCCATTTCCATGAGTTCACGGAAACCGTTCTCGAAATCGAAATCAATCGGAAATACTGCTTGTTGCCGATACAAGAAAAGGGACCGAGCGATAGTTTTCTATTACGAAAACGGCTTGCATTTAAACGCACGGTATACCTTAACCAATGTAAAAAGAGCGCTGACGGTCATACATTTTATATGGCCGTCAGCACTTTTTTACATTGGACGAGGTATAATGGTACTGAGCCCTAGAAGTTTGAGTCGACGAACGAAACGTCTTGAACGCGTTTGCGTAAAAGTACCTTTTTAGGGTTCCGTACCTCAAAAGGAAAAAACGAAACCCTTATAGGATCACTCGTGCGTCTGTCTGTCTGTCTGTCTGTCTGTCCGTCTGTCACAGCCAATTTGCTCCGAAACTACTGCACCGATTGAGCTGAAATTTGATATACACATGTAAGTCGGTGACCGCAACACGAACGCGTGACGTAAATATATGAATTTTAAACATGGGGGGCACTTTTGGGGGGTAAACCAGAAAATTAAAAAAAAAAGTTATGCAATCTATATTGTGTGACATATTAAATGAAAGGGCTTATTGTGAGGACTTTAAATATATTTTTTCTGAATTTTAAGTAAAATAGTTTGGAAGTTATTTAGGAAAATAGGCGAAAATTGACCATTCCCCCCCCCTTATTTCCGAAACTACTGGGGCTAAAATTTAAAAAAAAATACAGAAAATTGTTCTTTACCTATAGATTACAGGAAAACCTATAATAAGTCTATGGTATTTAAAGTAACCTAGTAAATTGCAGATAATCATGTACGGAACGGAACCCTCTCCACGCGAGTTTAACTCGCACTTGTTTATAGGACTGTTTTTTATGATTCAAACTACACTTAGGGCACTGTCTCCTTTTATGTCTGGGATTATATTTCATTACTTGTGGTTTTATGTAAGGTCCGACCGAGACTGCTTTTTTAATCCCGGCCGAGACCGAGACCGAGAACGAGAATAAAATAAATTCTCGGCCGAGACCGAGACCGAGACCGAGATACGGAAAAATTGTATATTTTTTTTTACATTTGCGTTTTTTATGGTTCCTTACCTCAAAAGGAAAAAACGGAACCCTTATAGGATTACTAGTGTGTCCGTCTGTCTGGCTGTCTGTCTGTCCCTCTGTCCATCTGTCCGTCTGGCACAGCCAATTTGCTCCGAAACAGTAAGTCGGTGACCACAACACGGACGCGTAACGTAAATAAATGAATTTTAAATATGTAAACCACATTTGGCCGGTAGGTTAGGAAAATTTAAAAAAAAGTTATGCAAGCGATATAATGTGACATATGAAATGAAAGGGCTTATTGTGAGTATTTTAAATACATACTTGTATATTTTTGGAATTTTAAAATGAATAGTTTGGAAGTTAATCGAAATAGGCAAACATTTACAATCCCCCCCCGCCCCCTGTTTCCGAAAATATTGGGCCGCGAAATAAATAAAAAAAACAGGACTTATTTAACCATAGATTACAAGAAAACTTATAAGAAGTCTGTGGTATTTAAAGGAAAGGTTCCAGATAAACATATACGGAACGGAACCCTGTTCACGCGAGTTTAACTCGCACTTGTCCTGTTTTATAACTAAAAAAAATACATCCGTTATGATAAAAAAGGTTCTATTATGGTTTAAACGTTCTGCCGTGTACTACAATCTTAATAGTCAAAAATGGAAAATAGCAATATTATACGACCGAAAAGCATTTTTAAATTGATTGCCGCGGAGTCTCGGCCGCGGCCGAGAATCTCGGCCATTTTGGGCCGAGACCGAGACCGAGATCTCGGCCCGATTTTTGGCCGAGATTTGCCGAGACCGAGACCGAGACCGAGATCTCGGTCGGACCTTAGTTTTATGCTGGCTCTTCATCAGCTGCGCGAGAAAGCGGAGCGGTGACTGACGAAAAAATTCGCTAATAGAATTTTATGGAGCTTCCTTAGTCAGTTTTGCATTTTGGTGGAAAGTCAGCCCATGTAAAGTACACAGATAACAATAGTTATTTGTTATACAAGAGTGCAAAGTTGCTTTTAACCGCGTGCTCAATTCAAGCGAAGGATTCTAAAATTGAATCACGAGTGCAGCGAGTTATTCAAAAAATTAGAATCCTGAGCGTAATCAAAAGAGCACGAGGTGAAAAATCTTTGCACTCGAGTGCAACACGTAACTTTCCATTCCACCTCAGCGAGGAAATAAATAAATGAAAAAAAAAATACATTTGCGCATTATTAAGAGTTTCAGTTAATTCTGTTGGCGTCAAATAAACTTCCTCGTCGCTATTACAATCACTCATTTTAGGTTTTTCACTTATTTTCAAGTTTCTTGTTTCTAACCTAAAGTTTTAACAATATGACGTGAAAAGAAAATGGCGCGCGCAAAGCAAATTAAAAAAAAGTACACCAAGAAGGTTCCGAGTCTGAGTTTTTAACAAATTAAAAAACGGTTGTATGATAAATTCGGCACCATGGAGGTAGAAGTAAATAGGTTTAATGATGTTTTGCATTCACCAACTTAGTGCACACGATGTTGTAAATTCAATTTACTTTATCCTCTAGCGGATAAAAACGGCTTTTGCACTCAGATATCGAAGAGCAAAAATACTCTTTCCGAGATGGGAGAGCGAAAAAAACATTAATTACTTACTGTGCAGTCACAAAAATCATTTTTCAGGCCGATATCGTCACCAAATTCACATCAAACGGTTCCCCGCACCGTTAATATCGGCTTTTCTGAACACGAGGAATCTCTAAACAAATTGCTGAATTAATTCCCCAACTTTTGCACAATATGTCTCTGCCATCGTCACCGTACAACCTACCACGTATGAACCAACAAATTTCAATCTTAAACCCATTATAATAAGGCACTAGCTTAACTTGAGTTGCCAATGGTATGCTCGTGGCTAAAACGCCTTGCTTTAAGGGATTTAAACCGAGTTCCAATGTAAACTTAATTTGCATGAGTTTAGGAAACGCCTTTTGACGAAAAGTTTTCCGGTACACGCGTAGGTAGGGGTGACATTGGGGAATGCAGTTGCGACACTACACGGTCCAACAATCGGGTCACACATAAACGCGAATTTATTAACAATTGCTCCTGATTGGACGTATGAAAGGCCAGGTGAAAAACTGAGGGAAAGAAAACTGTTGCATATATTTAAAAGCATCGGTGTAAGACAATTGGATATTTGATGTTTGATATCCATACTCTATATTATAAACACGAAAATAATTCTGTCTGTCTGTGGAAGGTTAAGCCGCTTACGCATTAGCACAGATTAGATAGAAGTCGCGCCCGCTATGTGTCCGGGCTAAAGTAATGGTAACAGCAAAATATGATATCAATTCTGTGCATCGATTTATCCAGCGAAACGTTTCTCGATATTTCAAAGTTTATTAATAATGAATGCTAACCGGCTTCATTAATGGTCTGTAGAAGCGGTTAATTTTATATGCTGTACTACACAAGTTGAATGTTTTGTTCTATTATTTTATATTATTATATACTGAATTTGTACTCCTCTGCTGCACTGGGAGTGAAGAAATAGCATAGAATGCGTGCAGATGCTTATCATCCTGGCATGTCGTAAAAGTCGACTAAGGGACGGGTCCTCTCCAACATGGTGGACTATGTGTATGGGCGATGGGCTGATCACCTGTCACCATACGGTTCATCATACCATCTTAGGACTAATTAATCGAACGTGGCCACAAGTAGTCTTGTGGCTCTGCCCACCCCATTAGGGATTTCGGGCGTGATAATATGTATGTATGTATGAATTTGTACTGAAAAAATTGAAGGGCTAGAAATAAACAAATTATTGCTCATAGCAGTAATTTGGTTTGATATTTCAATCAACCGACTTATTTCGGACAGAGCTTGTAAAGTTGTTTGCTAAAATCAAACACATCCAAGCAATCACATGTCTATAATTTACAAAATTGTTATTTATTTTCAAATAAGTCTCGATTGTATGTAGCCGTAAAATTTTAGACAAGCCAAATTGGTACTTTGCTGGCTCGTTTATTCCGTGAATCTTGCCGGGCATTTTGGTTGATCTGTAAGTCCGCAAGAGTCTATTACAAATTAACAAATAAATAAAGTTCAACATAAATATAGTTACAATAACTTTCAGGTCAGATATGGTGGTGCGGAGTATCGGCAACTCTCTAATGGTAATCCTTCCTGATCTGGTGGGCAAGAAGATCACCAATTGGTTTGATCTTGTGCGGCCTCTCATCGCGTTCAAATTCCAAACTGTAAGTTATATCCTTACTTATATTATAAATACTCTATTCGTTTAGGTAATCAGCTAAATGTAAATAAACTAAGCCAAGCACGTGACTCAGTTAACCAGCCAATCAAGACATATCATTGATAAAAATGATTGTTTTGATTGGCTGGTTAGCTGTCACGTAGCTTAGTTTGTTTACATTTAGTTAATTTCTTAAACAAAATGGTATTATAGAGGTATTTGAAAGTGATAATGTTTAGCTGCCGCGTGCGGTTAACAATCTTTCTCAACCGAAACTACACCAAGGAGCCAAGAAGTGGATAGTGGAACTTATTTATTTCTTGAATAAGTACATCCACATCATATATATTAAAACAGTTACAATAACCATTACTATATAGGACACATTTCTGATGTACACGACAATTAAGGAGTACCTACATACATCGACTATTTATTTTAGAGTAAGACTGCTGCTAAATCTTACACAATTGAATTAAATACTGGAACTCTGCAATAGCAACTAGTAAACCCCTCGAGTTTGGGCTCACCAGTTTAATACAGTAAATTTAGTGACGAGGGCTG